>JAZAYU010000023.1:0-717500 GCA_038501625.1 Corbicula japonica | reverse complement strand
TACGCATGTGTGCCCAGTGTAGCCCGAACATCAGTGCTGTCTGATCAGGATCTGCACTGGTTGCATTTTGGTCAGAAATAACGTAACAAATTAAAAAGCAAACAGTTTAGATCCTAATCAGATGGCACGGATGTGCCCTCTGATCTGGATCTTAATTGTTTGCCCATGAAATAAAGGTGTGTCTATGGAGAAAAGGGTTAATAACCGTTAGCAGCAAGTGATTCATTAACATGGCTAATTCTCACCAAAACCAAAATAATATAAGTTTCCTATTGTTAGTGGTACTTTATTATAGCTTGATGTATTTGATTTTTAAATTCTTGAATCTGTCGGCAATATCATTCATGAAACTTCATATACAGAAATCATTGTTACCCAGATGCCTGATGAATTTAATATGATACTGCAAGTAAAATTAGTATAGTAGAAACAGGTAATATATGAGCTGCAGGAGTATCATACTTTATTTGACGCCCCCCCCCCCCCCCCCCCCCCCCTCTGGAAAATGAACATCATGCTACAAATTGTTTAAAAATTAAATAGCAGAAATTCTAAAAGTTTGCTTGATCAAACAAAGAAGTTGAAAGTTTATCAAATCTTTGATTGTTTGTAGATCCAGATCAGTCCTCACATCTGTGCCATCTGATCAAGATCTGCATTGTTCGCTTTTAGATGAATTCATGATTAGGTTATTTCTGTCCAAGTAGCAAACATTGTATCTGGATCTACTCTGTGCACCCATATTATAAAGGCAAATATATAGAGTAAAGGGTTAAGAAGTGTAGTGCAGAAAGCAGGGATCTCTTCAAGCAATATTGATCAGGTTACTTGACTATTTTTAGTGAAATAGCTTGTTTTCTTCAAATGAACCCTCTGACCCAATTCTATTTTCAGTAAACATATTCTTAATTTTAAAGATACTGAAACCACTGATGATATGTTTGTTTCAGATGGTGCTCTGGCAGAGTGGCTGTACAGAGCTAACAAAGGAGAAGAAGAGTACCAGGAGAAGGTCGGCCAACATTACCTCACTCTTGCTGACTCTTCAGTTGACACGGAGGTGAATGGAAAGCTGGCTGTTGATTGGCTGGTGTCAGCATCCAAACAAGGAAATGAGAAAGCAACAGTGGCTTTAAAGAAATGTCTGGAGACTGGAACAGGTATACTTTGCCCAAGATCATAAAACTTAATCTGGAGACCAGTCTCAAATCTCAAGCATCTGATTGGCTGAAATGGTGAGTGGTCATCAGATGCTTGAGATTTGAGACTGGTCTCCAATCTTAGTTTTATGATCTTGGGCCCTGATAAGAAAGCTAAGCCCTATCTGATTGAAATCATCTCCTGAAGGCCACTATGCTATCATGATTTGATGACCTGTCACGAAAACATGCTTTTGTCAACAACCGCACAAACCAGTTATATTTCCGCCTACAAAATTGCAAGAATACATGATGATTGCTGTAATTGTGGAAGCTTTCCAAATGTTATATCTATACTTCCATGGGAAGTGAAAACGCTCTGTACAGGACATAGCGAGACATATTTTACTGAAAGTGTGTTTTGGCATTGCAAGTTGTGATATTGCATTTGTTTTCACTGTATTGACATCTTCAGATCATTTTTTGACCTTGACAAAAATTTTATTAAATTAATCCTGTTCATTGATTGACTTTCTCAAAATAGTTATGAGGGAAAACCACTATTGAAAAGATATGGTGTTTGAGGGCCGTCATCAGGTGCCAAGGTTATAAAACTGAGATTAGAAACCAGTCTCAAATCTCAAGCATCTGATTGACTGAAATGGCGACTGGTCGTCATTTCAGCCAATCAGATGCTTGAGATTTGAGACGGGTTTCCATGCTCAGTTTTATAACCTTAGGCATAGATCTAGCATTTTGTTAGGTCTGATTTCAATGAGATTGGCTTAAGCCATGTGGGTCTTCATCAGCAAGCACAAGCATTTATCATTTCTCTGAAGATAAATGACAAAAATAAATTGTCAGCTTGGTGCAAAAACAGTTTAAGTACCATTGAAATAAGAAGTAGATATAATGTTTTTGCACTAAGGTGACAAATTATTCCAAAATCTATACATTTTTGTAATCTACTTCTGTAATATTATATCACTTATAATTTTCTGTCCTCGTGAACTAGTCCCATTTCCAGCCATAGAAAGTGATATATTTAACCTGGAAATGTGTAAGTTGATAATCCTGTATTTGAAACTTGGTATTGATAGCCATGACCTAAAGTGGGCCTTGGATAAGGTCCCTTTCCCCACCGCATCCATGTTTGTTCATTTCTATTATTTGGACATGAGGTATGAATGAAAGAAAATGTGGCCACAGTGGGTATAGCAGTATGCCTCTTCATCACACACACTCCCAAATATAGCCTTTAACCCTTTCCTGTACAGATACACCTTTATTGCTAGGGCGAACAGTTTAGATCCAGATCAGCAGGCACATCCGTGCCGTCTGATCAGGATCTAAACTGTTCGCTTTTTGATTCATTAGGTTATTTCTAACCAAAATGCGACCAGTGCAGATCCTGATCAGACGGCACGGATGTGCCGGCTGATCTGGATCTACACTGGTCGCACATGCGTAAAAATGCGTATATATCCAGGAAAGGGTTAAATTCCTGAGAATGAAAAAAAAACCTATTGAATCCAAAAGCCAACAGTGTATATCCTGATCAGATTGCATGTGCTGGCTGATCTGGATATATACGCTGGTCACCCATAGGCATGGAATAAAGAGTTGACCTTAAAGGGAAGAAACTGCTGCAAGGATTTGAGTTTTTGTTCATTGACATCATTGATAGTTGTCCTTTGATCAGGAATCACTGATGAGAACAAGGAGGATGTAACTTGGTGCGTGAAGACCTCGGCTCTAGAGAAGAAGATACGACATGCCGCCAGGACCATGTTCCACACAATCAACACGGCCCACAAGGAGGTGCTGTCAGCAGAAGAGTACGCTGAGGCCATCAAGAAACTGACAGGAGGCAGGGAACAGAAACTTCTGCTCGCTGCAGGTATAGTTTTGCATGCAAAAACAAGTTAATCCTTTATGGGTTACAGCTTTTATCCTATGGACAACCAGTGTAGATACAAATCATCCAGCATAATTGTGCCAGATGATCTGGATCTACACTGTTCTCTCCCCTAATAAATAAATTGGTTATCCATGGAGTACATATCCATGTGTATCCATCGAGTAAAGGGTTAACCCTTAACAACATAACATGTTTAAACAGATTTTATAGCATGTGATCAATATAGATTTTGTGCCATCTGATCTGGATCTACACTGTCTGATTCTTGGTTAGAAAAAAAACAAATGAATATAACAGCAAACAAAGAGACCCTGATCAGATGGCACAAATGCGCTTGCTGATCTGGATGTACACTGTTTACCCATGGGATAACAGTCATATCCCATGTAATAAAGGTTAAAATAAAACAGGTACATTTGGTGAGTACCATTCATGATTTTTTAGCCACATTTCAAAGGTTTACTCAAACTTTCCCTTAAAAGTGATCACAAATTGAACTTTTGATAAAAAAAAGTCTCTCATCAAAGAAAAGTAGTTTTCAGTCAGTTTTTCTTTAGAACAATTGGGTTAACCTTAACAAAATATCATTTGAGCCAGAATATTTAGTAAAATGTTGCTGATACTGTTGTATGTGCATATATTTTCTAGGTAAGAAGATTGGTGATAATATTTCTGAAAATGAGTTTGTGAAGCTGCTGTCGAGGGAAGTACAGGGAACAACGACCTTGACCTCAACTGAAAGGTCATCAGGGTATGAAGCTGCTGGACCTTTGGAAAAGGTAACATTCATAATAATGTTACATGTACTAACAACTAAAAATTGAAATTCAAAAAAATTCTGATAAATCTAGCCTGCAAATGGTCAATTTAGAGTCTAAGATAATGCCAGCCAGCAACTAACTGCTTGAAATTTAAAGTCTTCTTTCCAATAATACTCCGCAAAGATAAACGTGACAGTATCTCTTCAGCTCAGTTGTTGCATAGAACTATAATGATTGTTAACGCTTTCCTCCATATGAATGCATTTTTACACATGTGTGACCATTGTAGATCCAGATAAGTATGCACATCCCTGCTGTCTGATCAGGATCTGCAGATGTCACATTTTGGTCAGAAAAAACTTAACAAATCAAAAGGAGAACTGTACAGAAGTTGATCAGACGCAAGGATGTGCCAGCTGATCTGGATTTACACTGTTCGCCCTGGCAATAAAGGGCAAATATGGGGGAAAGGGTTACATTACAATTAGTCTGGTTGTGCTTTAAAGCATTTTCAGTGAAGTAAGGTAACTGAACCTTTTTAACCCTCTACATCATTAATACCAGTCTTATCATGTGACTACTGAGGACCCAGATCAGTTGGTACATCTGTGCCATCTAATCTGGATCTACACTGTATGCTTCTTAGTTTAGAAATAACCTAATGGATCTAACATTTAACAGTACAGATCCTGATCATTCAGCTTGGATATGCCAGCTGATCTGGATCTACACTGTTCACCCATGAGATAACAGCCATATCCCATGGGGCAAATGGTTAATTTTATGTTTATATTTTAAAAAGATTTTTTGTTTGTATTCAGGTTATGAAGTATCCTTGTGAGACAGTGAGTGTGGTAGCTGATCAGGCCCTTGAGTTTGCCTCCAAGGATGGTCTCAACATGGTGATGTCTTGTGTACCAACGGACCAGATCTACTTCCTTACACTGTTCCTGGTGTATGGATTCCTGACACCACAATTTCTGCTGCAAGTCGTACCGCTGATAGTGTTCTATATATCATATGCAACGATCATCATAACTACTTTACAGATGTTTTATAAAAAGAAAAAGCGACATGAGGCGTCAGCCCTTGCCGAGATGTTGAAACAGTATGACGTTGGTGTTGATGTGAACCAAACCCAGTCACAATACTCCTGGAACTCGCTAACCCCGTACCTGGTATACTTCGCAACCATCCCGCTGGTGGTCGCTAGCTTCTCCCTGGCCGACAAGAACTATATCCCATGCTCAGAACTTACGGTGATAAATGCTGTGATGTGTGGTGTCTGTTTTGTTGCAATCAGTGATAGTCATGACCTGGTTACCTTGCTGGCCTTGATTTGCGGATTTTTGGCGGGACTTCCTGTCTTTTTGCACAACTTTCCTGCTATCCCAGTTGTCACCCCTTTCATAAACCTGATTTCCGGCTCCTTTACGACCATTGATCTTTTTGGAGTTTTGAAACTCAATGTTGGTATCCCATCTATCTGCTACTGCATAATACCGCTCTTCTTTATTCAGATGGCGACCAGAGAGTCCTTCCAGGGGATGTACCGAGTGTTTGTGCCCCACCTGGTCTGCTACTTCTGGTTCAACTTGATCACGACAATGTATCCATTTTCTACATGGTTCGGCCTCACTAGAGCAACATTTGGTTATGTGCTGCTCCCTCTCCTCATTCCACTCAGCGTCTTCATTTTCTTCTTCGGAATGATTTATCTCATCATTAGACTTTCTGCCTCTGACTTGTTTGGGAAAGTGGCGATCACTCTATTGCTGGGTTGCATTCCTTTATTACTCACTCAAACGAAGAAGCTTTTTGGTGGGAAACTTGATGAAAAATATGGCTTCCTGAAGAAGATTGTTATGGTTGTTTTTGCAATGTTGGCGATCGTGCCTTTGATATTTGTTCGATTCCCAACAGTAACCGAAACGGCTATTCCTGATCTCACACTAGAAGATTTCAACAGGGTATGTAATAAATATGACAGTTCTGAGTCAATGCAATCGGCGATGAATTGTAATCACCTCAAAGGAACAAAAATCACATGGCAAGGTAAAGTAGTCAGTTCTAAAGTGTCGGGTGTAAGTAATGAGATTTCCAAAATGTTGGAAGTGTTTCCGTCATTTATTGGCGGTCCTCTTCGGTGTATTTATGGTACATCGTATGGGGAATGTGATGAGGAGGACATGTCAGAACAAGATGTAGCTTATTGTCAGCTGATGAAATCATTGGGACATAAATGTGGATTGGAAGAGCATGACAAGTTTATGTACATCTTTAACCTGCAGTTTGGTGATGGTATGTTGGCAGGGTCAGTGGATGCTGGTTCTGGGTTCAAGCACTTCTTCCTTGCCTTGACAGCAGATGATCAGGTTGAGATTAAGGGTACCATAGTGGATGCTATAGCTAGACCAGTTCTTATCAAGCTAAAGGAGATTAAATGTCTGAGCCGAGAGTTGACAGTGGACAACATTGTCGAAGAAGAGGCTGGCGACCTGTACTATAAACTGTTTGAGCAGTCCCTTCAGGTGGCTTTCAACTTTTTCTGGTATCCTCTGGTAGAATATGTCCCTCAGTCAAACCACCAAGGTGTTTTAGCTGACTGAACCTGTAATGTTTTCCAGCTATGACCACCATGATCAGGGGTTCTATTTTTGGTCTGCGAGATAACCCTTTTCACTCTTGAAATTTCCAAAGTCCCTTACTTTCACCTCTATAATTTTATTGGGGCCATTTCTGTCATGATGTTCCTCTAACAGACCCCACAACACTTCAAAAACTGAGCTTTAGAATACAAATTTTCAAGGACTAGATACAAAACTTGCCTATCTATTGGTGATGAATTTGTATCCTTTTAGCTAGTCAGCACTGTATGATTATCCCTGGGCCTTTACTCCATATATATGCCTTTTGATGTGTTACAACACTGTAGATCCAGATCATCCAATAGCTCTCTGCTGTCTGATCAGGATCTGCACTGGTGGCATCTTGGTCAGAAACAACCTAATAAATCTAAAAGTGATCTAGATCCTGATCAGACAGCAGATGTGCTTGGCTGATCTGGATCAACACTTTGTCAATAAAATAAAGATGTATCTATGGAGTAATGGGTTAAAGTATGTCTTTAATATGTTTGTATCGAGTTATAAATAATATATTTTATATTTTAAATGTTAACACAAGCTTGTAGTCTGCTGTATTGTCATTATAATATTACTGCTAATGTCTTTATTATGTATGCATTTATGTCTGCATTTAGGGCATATTTTGCTTTACTTGCCATTCAGAAAGCAAACTGGTCAATAAGGTTTGCATTTTTTTTTATCTATGAAAAAAATGGTTTCTTAGTTTACATATTTAGAGTTATTGTTTTAGTTTTGCATTTATTTATTGTACCCCATCTTTTCTGAGAAAAGGGGGAATGCAAATATATTTGTGAGTCTGCATGCGAGTCAGTCTTTCTACCCATAACTTACACATTACAGGAGGAAATTTCACAGGTTTTCCAGTAATTGACATAATACATGTACCTTTTAATTATGTTTTTACCTGAAATGACTTTATTATGTTGAGCAAAGCAGTCAATAGAAACTGTTTAATGTTTTCTCAATAAAAAACCACCATTGTATTCTGTATATTGTATTCACTAAAAACTGTCACAAAACTTAAAATAATCATAAATTTTGTTTTTTTTATTAGGTTAACCGGCAATACTTTTTGGAATATTTTTAATATTATTGTATTCTTTCCTTATTATACCTTTTCTTCATTTATATGGGTTTTATTGTGTGTAAGTTCAGTGAAGATCGAGATCAGCTGGCACATTTGTGCCATGTGATCAGTATCTGCACTGTTTGCTTTCAGATTTATAATGTTTCATTTGACATAGACCCTGATCAGACAGCATGGATGTGCTGGTTGATCTGGATCCACACTGTTCACAGGTGATAAAACCCATATATGTGGTGTAAACGGTTAACAGAATAAGTTATACAAAAAGATTGAATGATTGTTTAGGTTATCATAAGATATCTGTTGAACCAAGAGGCATATTTGTTATTCTCTCTTTGTACCTAGGTATGTTATTTTCTGAATGATTGATACATGATGAAGTGATACATATCATTTGAATGTAATAAATTTACAATGTTTGAATTAAAAAAAGTAATTTATATCCTATGATGAAAACAATGGACTCTGTAACCTAATGATCATGCTAATGATTCAAATGATTATGAAACAGTGCCCAAGGTTATAAAACTGAGCATGGAAACCAGTCTCAAATCTCAAGCATCTGATGGGCTGAAATGGCGACCAGTCGCCATTTCAGCCAATCAGGTGCTTGAGATTTGAGACTGGTTTCCAAACTCAGTTTTATAACCTCCAGACCAGGATGTGAACTCGTTACTCCATCCATGACAGTGTAGAATCTTGTACAGAAAACAATTAGTACTGTTAACCCTTTCCTCCATAGATACACCTTTATTGCATGGGTGAACAGTTTAGATCCAGATCAGCCGGCACATCCATGCCATTGGATCAGAATCTAAACTGTTCACTTTTTGATTTGTTAGTTTATTTTTTACCAAAATATGACCAGTGCAGATTCTAATCAGAGGGCACGGATGTGCCGGCTGATAAGGATCTACACTGATCGCACATGTGTAAAAATGCATATATATGGACTAAAGGGTTAACTGATAAATATTCTGCTGCTGTTGTTGTTGTTGTTGTTGTTGTTGTTGTTGTCGTTATTGTTGTTAAAGATAATTTAAGAATGAGTTTACTGCATCGTAATGTTGTGAATGCTTCAGTGCCCAAGGTTATGCATGGAAACCAGTCTCAAATCTCAAGCATCCAGTCGCCATTTCAGCCAATCAGATGCTTGAGATTTGAGACTGATTTCCAAACTCGGCTTTATAACCTTCAACCCAGATCTAACTAGTTTAACCCTTCACTTCATGTATGCTCATTATCCCCCGCCGATGAAATCGGGAGGGGGATATTGTTTTGGCGTTGTCCGTCCGTCATGGCGTCACGTCGTCACGCTGTCCGTCCGAATTTCGTTTCCGCGCTATTTCTCCGCAACCACTGGATGGATTTCAACGAAACTTGGTGGCAACCATCAGTACCAAGAGGAGATGCGCATATCGTCGTCTTGTTCCGGTCAGACCATTTAACACAGAGTTATGGCCCTTTGATAACCTATGCATTATGTATATAGAGCAGTATTCGTTTCCGCGCTATTTCTCTGCAACTACTGTATGGATTTCAATGAAACTTGGTGGGAACCATCAGTACTAAGAGGAGATGCGCATATCGTCGTCTTGTTCCGGTCAGACCTTTTAACACAGAGTTATGGCCCTTTGATAAACTATGCATTATGTATATAGAGCAGTGTTTGTTTCCGCGCTATTTCTCTGCAACTACCGTATGGATTTCAATGAAACTTGCTGAAAACCATCTTTACCAAGAGGAGATGCGCATATCGTCGTCTTGTTGACATTAGACTATTTAACACAGGGTTATTGCCCTTTGATAACTTATGCATTGTGCATATAGTGCAGTATTCATTTCCGTGCCATTTCTCTGCAACTACCAGATGGATTTCAATGAATCTTTCTGAGAACCATCAATACCGAGAGGAGATGCGCATGTTGTCGTCTTGTTCCAGTCAGACTGTTGAACACAGAGTTACGGCCCTTTGATAACTTATGCATTATGCATATAGAGCAGTATTCATTTCCTTGCTATTTCTCTGCAACTACTGAATGTATTTCAATGAAACTTTCTGAAAACCATCAATACCAAGAAGAGATGTGCATGTCATCGTCTTGTTCCAGTCAGACTGTTTAACACAGAGTTATTGCCCTTTGATAACTTATGTTTTATGCATATAGAGTAGTATTCATTTCTGCGCTATTTCTCTGCAACTACTGGATGGATTTCAATAAATCTTTCTGAGAACCATCAATACCAAGAGGAGATGCGCATATCATCGTCTTGTTCTGGTCAGACCGTTAAACACAGAGTTACGGCTCTTTGATAACTTATGCATTATGCATATAGAGCAGTATTCATTTCCCAGCTATTTCTCTGCAACTACTGAATGGAATTCAATGAAACTTTCTTGAAACCATCAATACCAAGAAGAGCTGCACATATCATTGTCTTGTTCCGGTCAGACTGTTTATCACAGAGTTATGGCTCTTTGATAACTTATGCATTATGCATATAGAGCAGTATTTGTTTCCGTGCAACTTTTGGATGGATTTCAATGAAACACTTTCTGGAAACCATCTATACCAAGAGGAAATGCGCATATCACCCTCTTGTTCCCGTCAGACTATTTAACACAGGGTTATGGCCCTTTGATAACTAATGCATTATGCATATTATAGAGCAGTATTCATTTCCCCTATTTCTCTGCAACTACTGGATGGATTTCAATTAATCTTTCTCAGAACCATAACAGATGTGTATATTGTTATCTTGTTCCAGTTGGACTGTAACACAGAGTTATTGCCCTTTGATAACTTATGTATGATGCATATAGAGAAGTATTTGTTTCCGCTCTATTTCTTTGCAAGTTCTTGATGGATTGAAATGAAACTTTCTGGGAAACATCAATACTGAGATGAGATGCACATTTTGTCATCTTGTTCCGGTCAGACTATTTAACACAGAGTTATTGCCCTTTGATAACTAATGTATTATGCATATAGAGCAGAATTTGTTTCCGCACTATTTCTCTGCAACTACTGGGTGGATTTTAATGAAACTTTCTGGGAACCATCAATACAAAAAGGAGACGCGCATATTGTCATCTTGTTTCAGTCAGATCCTTTAACACAGAGTTATGGCCCTTTGATAAATTATGCATTTTGCATGTAGAGCAGTATTTATTTCCTTGCTATTTCTCGGCAGGAATCTATGGAAACCATCAATACCAAGACAAGATGCCCATATTTTTGTCTTGTTCTGGTCTGACCGTTTAACACAGTTATGGCCCTTTGATAAGTTATGCACTATGCATATAGATTAGTATTCGTTTCCATGCCACTTCTATGCAACTTCTGCATGGATTTATATTAAATAAAGCGCTATATTTTTACTACTGCATTCTTCATTTCAACACTTTGAAGACTTTTAGTCTTATTTTTATATTCTGTTTTTTTTTATATCTGAAGTTTTTTTTCACCTTTTTTGACATCCATGATAAATATCGAAATAAAGCCCTATGTCTTCAGCTTTTATGTTAGTAACAACCAGTATTCGGCGGGGGATATAAATTCAACGAATTTGCTTGTTTAATCACAAACGTGACCAGTGTAGATCTAGATTAGATGACACATATGCTGCCAGAAATGGATCTACACAGTTCACTTCTTTGTCGTTAATAACGTAATGAATCTAAAAGCAAACAGTGTAGATCCTGATCAGACTGATCCATGCCGACAGATCTGGATCTAAACTGATCTCACATGGGATATTAGCCATATCCCATGGAGTGAAAGGTTAATTATATTATGAATCAATAAGTCAGTTTCTTAATCTATTAAAAGAAAAATCTTATTTAGTTTTTGAATCTTAAACTCACGATGACTGTACCCTCTGAACAAAAAATTGAATATAAATGTTAATGATAAATGAATGCCTTTCTAAAAGGATACATCTACATTTACTCAATAAATAATTTTATAGGTTGGTCAATCAAATGAAAATAATCAAACAACATATTATTTCAATTTCACCTACTGTTTTTATTTGGTATAGTTCCACTGTACGGTTTTAGTTATATGATTTCTCGTTCCCCTTTGTTTAGGATTTTCACTTTTAAAAAGGTTACTATATCCCAGGATCATAACACTAGATCTAGGGACCAGTTTCAAATCTCAAGCAGATGGCTGAAATGGCGTCTGGTGACTGCTTGAGATTTGAGACTGGTCTCATTATGATATTGGGCCTAAATCGATTCAGTATTTTTGAAATAATTGATTCAAGGTGAGCAGTTAAGGGCCACCTTGGTCGCTTGGTAGATGTTGTTTTCATTTGCTCATTGCATCAATGTAAAATGCAAAGTTCAACCTTGATTTAGCAACTGTACATTTAACATTGCATATAAAATTACTCATTTACATTCAATGTTAAATGTACTGTTGCTATTTCAAGGTTGAACATTGTTTTTACATGGTTTTTCAAGATGTAATTTTGTCAAGTTTACAGGTTGCTTCATGACAAAGACTAGTTGTTTAAACCAAAATAATTTATTCACTAAGTTGATTTGTGCTTTCAACTTCAAAATGCTATTTTACGTTGTAAAATTACATACACAATTGCATACCATTAAAGTAATGCTACTAGTTAATAGTACTTCACGTACATATTTCTTTATATTCTAAACTATCTAGAATATCGAGAAATATGTTTTTTGAAAACGGAGATATTTTGTGTTCTGAGTGATTGTAGTTGCATGTCGTGATAAAGATCGCCCGTTTATTAGCTGAAAATGACCAAACTTGGCACAAGAGATCTGTTAAGCCTATATAGCTCTACTGACAAAGTGGCCAGAAAAGGGCCCCTAAACAAGTGTCTGTGAGGTTTTTTTACAATTTTTATTCACTTTTTCTCAAATGTAACTTCTCACCTATAAGGTGTTTTGGTTGTAAAGTTCACTTTGATCAGCTGATTATAATAACCCTGAAAAATACTCTTTGTTATCAGCAATGCTTAATTTCTTATTTATACTGGCGTGATTTAATCCTTTACTCCATAATTGTTTGCGTCTATTAACACAGTGTAGATTCAGATCAGCTGGCACCCATGCAATCTGATCAGTCATTAGGTTATTTCTGACCAAGAAGTGAACAGTGAATTATCCTGATAAAATGGCACGGATCTGCCAGCTGAACAGGATCTACACTTTTTGCTTATGCAATAAGAAAGTATATATGGAGTAAAGGGTTAAAAACTATGCAAGTGGAACATACATGTTTAAATATAGACAAGCTAACTTATTCAGAAACATTTTATTTGCATTAAATGATTTACAAATGGTATTTCTAACAATTTTACATTTAACACAAGCAAGGACACTGTACAAGCATCTTTTCATGGCCTGAGTTTGGAGACCAGTCTCAAATGTGAAGCATCTGATTGGCTGAAATGGTGACAGGTCTCCAGCTTTACTTTTATGACCTTGGGCCAAGGTGTTTTGATAAGCAAATCTCAAAATAAGTGTAATATAACGCATATGTTTTTAAATGGCGTCAGTATATTTAATTATGTTATTGCATTTTGTGGGTTGTTAGTTGTTGCATTTTAAAGCTTTCTATGCAATTTGTTAATATTTATAGATTTACATATACATTTATTAAATAGTATAAATAAAATGTTTTTATTTGTCTTCTTTGTGAAATCCTACTTTTCTCTATACTAGAGAAAAAGATTTTTCGACATAAAGGGACTGTAACCCTGTCTGACACAGAGAGAATAAAGTACTGGGTTAAAACAAGGGCAATAACTCTGTATTAATTAAAATGTGATACTCCATGATCTGACTAAAAATAGGTCAGTTGCCGCAAATTGTCGAGCTGCTTTTCAGCAAACTTTGTTTAATACCGTTCCCTTCAAGGCACGATTGATTTCAAGCTGTTGATTATGGTTATTATTTTGCAAATTTTAATGAGCCGGTCCGATGATTGTAGGTATAAGCTGTTTCTCTGCCAACATTCAGATAGGACAGTAACGCATCTTAAGAAATGTTGTGCTAGGCACAGGGTCGGACATAAGATTCCCAGAAAGTGGGTTCGCTTGTGGAAGTCAGGGTAGTTATATGATAATTTCCAACTTTCTGACCGAAAACCTCATGAAACTAAAACACTTGGTCTCTACTGTAAATTCTAATTCGAGATTTTAATAAAAATGAGCAAGCTACGAGAAATTGTTATCACTCATAAGATAAAAGCCGCGATGATTATGTTTCCGTTTTGCGCTAAAGTAATAGACCGATCTTTCAGCTTTCCCGTAAAGCCTCGTTTTGGATTGATTTCCGGTCACGGGAAGTAACCCGTTCTAAACTGTTTATTGAAAAAAGGCGAATATATTGTTGTCACTCTTGATAAAATAGAGCCCTACATTTGAAGAGATATTGATTAAACAGCGCTATATTTAGCCCCTTAGGATGAAACAGTGTTATCACTCTTGATTGAATAGAGCGCTATATTTAGCCCGTGAGGATGAAATAGTGTTATCGCTCTTGATAAAATTGAGCGCTATATTTGACGAGATATTGATAAAAGAGCGCTATATTTAGCCCTTGAGGATGATATAGTGTTATCACTCTTGATAAAATAGAGCGCTATATTTGACATGATATTGATAAAACAGCCCCTGAGAATGAAATATTACGGAATTCCATATACGACAGCGTACTGCTTACCGCCTACTGCATACGGCTTACTGCCTACTACAATTCTCACAGCTTTATTATTTCATTTCAGTAAGCAGTAAGCCGTAAGCATTAAGCAGTATGCAGTAGGCAGTAGGCACTATGCTGTCGTATATGGAATTATTGAACTGAATATACACTATATGCAGTCCTGTCCGGACCTTAGTATATTTACTGTGTTTGAGACGACTGTTAAATTAAAAATTTCGTGTATATTTTGTTTGAGCAAAAGTGATCAAGGTTAAAAACATCAGCTCATGCCTGAAAAATAAACCATGTTTGCTTCCGAGTGTTGCTGTAATCTATACAATACTATAATTCATATCCCAGAACTTCTGCAACAAATGGTCTGCATGCCCGTCCATCTCTGGCACTCTATTCTCACAGGTTTATACTTTCATTTCAACTTGAAGCAGCACGCAGTAGGCGGTAAGCAGTAAGCAGAAAGCAGTAGGCAGTAAGCAGTACGCTGTTGTAGTAGGCAGTAAGCCGTATGCAGTAGGCGGTAAGCAGTACGCTGTCGTATATGGAATTCCGTATGAAATAGTGTTAAAATTCTAACAACACAGCAGAGCGCTATGTATGTTACATAGGTTTCACTCATAATAAAACAAAGCGCTGTATTTAGCTCCGTGTCGCGAGATATTGTTATCACTCTTATGAAACAATAGAACCGCGAAACGAGATATTATTATCTAATGACACAACTGAATCAAGAAACGAACAAGAAATTATCACTGTTATGATACAACCGTCCCACGTAACGAGATATTGTTATCACTCATTTTGTGTATGTATCTGTATCAATGCACATGCAACACTATTTTTTGGTTAATAATTGTTGATACTATTTTCAATGATACTGTGATCATTCTTTTTCCTATAATGATTAATTTACGTAGGTACATAAACTGTTGGTAACTAACAAATTTTAAGGGAAAACATTATTGTTTACGCCTAATAAATGTTTAAACATGAACTTAGATAAAAGTAGATCGCTATATTTAGCGCCACGTGACGAGATATTGTTCATCCATTTCGGTATTTTTCATTTTACTGATAAGATGTCCTGAAATTCTAGTACAAGACAAAGAGCAAAGAAGACAGAGTATTTAGACATGGCTTTTTGCTTAGGAGCATTAGTAAGTATTACTTAGACAGTTTTTTTAATTCTAAACTCACTATTTTAGTCGTGCAGCCAGCGTCACGCGCTTCTGATCAAAACGGTGTTTAATACAGTCAATTTTAAATATGGATAATTGAACACGTTCTTTAAAATATGTGAACTTTTGTGGTCTTTTTGTATAGATTTTGGTCCTGTTGAGTGTCAGTTTGACAAGTGCGACGACATGCACAAACTCCTATGCATGCGGGGCTGGGATGTGTTGTCGGGCGGCTGACGGCACAGTGGTCTCGGACCGAGAGATGGGAGGCTTTGGAGGACCATTTAATCATTTTGGAGGTGAAGGTGGGGCACTAAACGGAACGTGCAGCGCAAGGAAAGCTCAGAAAGGGGAAGTGTGCGACTCCAACTGTGTGTGTGATGCTGGTAAGTATCAAGGAAGGCATACATGTACTTACAAAATATAACGTAAACCTGTATACGTACTCTAATTATACTTATAACATGCCGTCAAAGACACTGCTTAATCGCCAAACCTATAGTTTCACACACAAACTGCGCTTTGTTTCAGATCTGGCATGGTACCGGCCTTTGTGTCTTGTCTAATTAATATGTTTCGGGTGTGGAATGTCAACCGTCTGTAATTGATGACACTTTTGTTTTTCTGATTAAACATTTGACCGGCCTATGAGTGGTGTCTACTCTGTATTTAAGGGCTGGAAAGTTGTCAGCCTATAAACGGTGTTGCTTTGTATTTCAGGTCTATCATTGACCGACCTATGAGTAGTTTTGCTTTTTTTCAGGTCTTGCATGTTATCGCCCTATGAGTGGTATTGCTTTCTATTTCAGGTCTGGCATGTTATCGGCCTATGAGTTTTGGTGCTTTGTATTTCAGGTTTTGCATTTTATCGCCCTATGAGTGTTGTTGCTTTGTATTTCAGGTCTGTCATAGACCTACCTATGAGGGGTTTTGCTTTGTTTTTCAGGTCTTGCATGTTATCGGCCTATGAGTGGTTTTGCTTTGTATCTCAGCTCTGGCATTTTGCCGGTAATGAGGGGTGTTGCTTTGTATTTCAGGTCTAGCATGTTACCGGCCTATGAGTGGTGTTGCTTTGTATTTCAGGTTTGGCATGTTATTGCTCTATGAATAGTTTTGCTTTGTTCTTCAGGTCTGGCATGTTATCGGCCTATGAGTGGTGTTGCTTTGTATTTCAGGTTTGGCATGTTATTTCCCAATGAGTCGTGTTGCTTTATATCTCAGGTCTGGCATGTTATCGGCCTATGAGTGGTGGTGCTTTGTATTTAAGGTCTGGCATGTTACCGGTCTATTAGGGGGTGTTTCTTTGTATTTCTGGTCTGGCATGTTATCGCCCTTTGAGTAGTGTTGCTTTGTATTTCAGGTTTGGTATGTTATCGCCCTATGAGGTGTGTTGCTTTGTTTTTCAGGTCTGTAATGGACCGACCTATGAGTAGTTTTGCTTTGTTTGTTTTTTCAGGTCTGGCATTTTATCGCCCTATGAGTGTTGTTGTTTTGTATTTCAGGTCTGTCATGGACCGACCTACGAGGGATTTTGCTTTGTTTTTCAGGTTTGGCATGTTACAGGCCTATGAGTGGTGTTTGCTGTCCCCCAATGACGTGCTATGACGAGGCATACGTCCATCAACAACAAGCCTACTGGTCGAAATGCCTGTCCGACCCAAGCTGCCCTATCCCACCATAAAAGGCGTTTCTAATTATTGTGAAATATACGTAATCAAACTAAATTGTACAATTCATCATGAATTAGCTTGTTGCACTTTGTCATTCTCTTATGAACAGTTTCCTATTCTATACGCCACGTCGTCTTAACTTGAAATACAAATTTTTCTTCTAACGTTATATTTTCCATAAAATAGCTAACTTAGAATACCGCACTACTTTTGCATTTTAATTTGGAGTGTCTACAATGCAGGTAGGTATCAGAACAACTATTTTACCACTAAACGCTGAAGCTGCAAAATTTTGTAAAGAACTATGTTTATTATTTCTAGTGTTTTGTCGACGTCAAAACTGCATGGGTCTGAACGCCTTATAGAAAGATTAGGTTTTATTTGTTTAATAAAGGAATCGACCATACAAACATAAATACTGATGAATTACACACTTTTGGAAGGCCTCGTTTCAACTGAAGCCAGTAACGTATATTTGCAACCTCAATCAGAATTTTCATCTGATCTTATTGCTGGGCAGTAGATCTCCATTCTCTTTTTGAACAAGATTAAGCTGGCGTACATTCACGACCTAAATGTCATCAACATCTTTAGTGCTAGTAAGGCACTATTTACTGGTACATCATTCTATCTCGCGACAAGGACTTGCTGAATGGTGGGGGTTCAAAGTCAGTTAAACCATTTAATTCGAACCTTTCGCCTAATTTTGGAAATCCGTACTTCCGAAGAATGGCGTCCGCTTCGGTGCGCATTTCCGGTGGAATAGTTCTTCTGGAATCCGTGTTCATAAACGTCTGGCAAAGTTCTTGGTTTTTATTTACATCCACTTTAAAAGCTTGAGTCGCGGCACTGACGTATTGTGCACGGATGTTCAATTTCTCAAACAGAACACTACAACTTCGCCAGGGGCTTTTCATCATTTCGTCATAAAGGACAGGAATTATGGGTATATTTTTCTCAGTGCATTCTACGGCGCATGCCACGCATGCGGCCCAGACGGTGGTAAACATGCCAACTGTCGACATCGACGAAGGCTCGGTCACCGGAGGGTCCTGGTCCATCGTGTACACGAAATAGTAATGAAATATTTTCCTGAGAAAGGGCATGATGGTAGCGAGAACTTCGTTGTCTATGATAAATCTGGCGCACTGTGATGACGTGTCGTTAGACATAGTTCCTATGTACGACGATACTGTGCGAAGGCTGTTTCTGTATAAGAAAATATGGCGGATTCTCGGGATTAGTTTCTGGATTGTTTTTATCTGAACAGAACAACAGGGTCGAGAACGCATGACGACCATATTGGCTCGATCGTCCGGTTTACATAGCAGACGAATAGCGCTTGTGAGTACGTTGTCGTACTCCACTTCCGAGAGGGCGCCCCAACGGTTTAAAAACGCCAAGGTTGTCAGGCAGTCGGGTTCCTGGATTATTCTTGTACCGGGTACCTTTTCAAACATTCGACTGAGAAGAGTGGCCCCGCATCGCCCCGTACTTGAGATAAGAACAACTGGGACACGGGGATCTCCGAGGTCTTGTGCAATTTTGTGAAACACGCCAAGTGGCATTGTTATCAACCTCCTTGCAAGTTTAAATTGTGCTGTGTAGAAGTTGGCGTCGAAATTATATAAAATGTCGTCTTTTTCGTCCAACTCGACGAAAATAGCTTCTGTTTTCGTTATACAATATAACGATATATGTGGCTTAAGCACATAGTTAGGATGTTTGAATGAATTGTGGAATGTTATAAAGTTGGATGGATCCGCAATGACTAGTGGATGAATCTTTCTCCGCCATTTAATATCCTGCACATGCGCACCGGACCGGAAGTTCAATCCACTTTTTGTATCTCGTCTAGTCTTCTCGACACCTGTGACTCCCCACGTGAACTTCTGGAATGAGATCACGATGAGGCGAGCGAGTCTATACAGGATAAACGTGATCACGAGAATACCATAATCCCGAACTTGCTTCAACACCTTGCTGATGTTCTCTAAATTGTCCGTTGTAGACTTAGCCTCCATCACTGAAATAGACAGACGTTTACATATTTTTAATTCAAAAGATAGGTATTGCATTCATAAAACACATTTATTAACACATAAATAGTCTGAAGCTGGCCTGTCAGTTTTATTGTTTTATTGGTAACGAATTGTATCCTAGGAATAACGAAACCATTTCAATATATTATCACCAATGTTTTTTTTTAAATTCGGTCGATAATAAAAGTGAAAGCTTTTTTCTGAAACTGAAAAGCCTTTTCCTTAAAACTCTTAACAGAAAACCAACCTTGAGATTTAGTCCGTATTTTAGTTGCCATTTTTGTTCTCCGTTAAGCATCCATATCTTATTTCAGTCCTAAAAAGATGTTATTCTGCTAACTCCTACACGAACATTTGTTTAATATGAAATGACATTCTCATTTCAAATTTAACATATCGCTCGTTTTCTGAGTTTAGCAAAGTATGATTAATCTTAGAAAACGAATGCATCAAAAATGATAAAGAGCGTTGTAAAGCTTTATAAAAGCCCCCTTCTGTCGCGGCATTCAACGTACGTAACCATACGTAACGTCACGTAATTTTAATGTAAACAATTTCGTTATGGCCTAGGATGATACAAAACATACAGTAATAATGAAGTTATGCATTAAAATTAGATAAAAACACTGCGAGATAGAGTTGGTAATTTCCGCTGACACAGCCATTACCTCGGCGCTTTGACCTAAAACATGTTACCTTTTTTATGATGAATGGAAAGTCGCGCTGAAGTGTTTGCTTATGCAAGTGAAGTATTTCTAAAAATTTATGATAAATTGAAGAGCATCTCGTTACAATAAAACTAGTTTCCAAGATCAAAAAACTAAGATTGGAGATTCGACGACCGGTCGCCATTTAAGCCATTCAGATGCTTGAGATTTGAGACTGGTTTTAGTAAATTTTGGGTAACACCCCTGGATGGGAACAAAAAGGCTCGAGTGCTTGTAAGTAAGTAGCCAAACACCCACGCATTCACGTTCGTTCGTAAGTTCGTTCGTTCAGCCGGTCAAAAGATGGTCAAACGTTTTTGTTTTCAAATAATCTAAGGTAACAATTTACAGCAAGAATTCTGACGTAATTCGAGAAAGGTCGTCGAATTCATATCCAAGTTGAGTAATAATAATAGAAGCAAACACGAGTCTTGTATTTGTAAACAAGTTAATTAATGTTGGTCCAATGACTCTAGCACTTTGATCATGCCGTAAAAAAAATACATTAAAAACATCGTTTTAATTAAATAAGATGTATCAAAATTGAAGAACATCGTTTCAGTTAAGTAAGATGTATTCTAATTGAAGTTAAGTTATGCCTCGTGCAATAATGCAATCAAATGCGCATGCGCAAAATTTTTTCATGCGGCAGATTAACCAGATGTTGTTATGCAAATGAACAACAAACCATTTATATGAAGTCATCCCTATAACATGTTTTTTGCAATATTTCGACTTGAAGTAACGTCTTTTAAAGCATCGGACGTTAAATAGATTTAATCAGTTTGAGACTGAAAATAAAAAGAAATTATATATCCATAACATTGGGTTGGTGAAACTGCAAACAAACATTTTTTAAGATTTATACCTAAGCGTGCAAAGCTCTATTATTTTAAATCCTGTTTGAAAATTTGGTATGCATTCCATGTATTAAAAGTGTAAAAGCTAGGCTATATACATTCATACAGAATTTTTTTGCGTTTTAAGATATAATATTAGTTGAATAGTTGACCTTCGTCAGTAGATGGATTACAGTCCAATTTATTACTAAAGTCAGCAAGGTTTCATCCAGAATTCAATTCATATTCGTGGGATATTAATTTCCGCACAGTTAGTGGGTTAGTTGGTCAATGAGTTCAAACTCAAGATTTATACGTGAATATATTTTTCAAATCTAAAACAGACACGAACTTAAGAACACATATTCATTGCGAAAGTTTAATGTCCAAAAGGTATGTAAATTCGTTTTTTAGGCAACTGTTGTAGTCAATGGAATATGCATGTACCGGATGAACCTCAATACTATAAATATTATAATAATAATCAAGTACAATGTAACACTTTAAATACAATCATGATATATGCTTAAAATGGTTTAAAATGGTTTTGAAGGTTGTTTTTTTTCTAATATTCATTCACAATATGTTACGCCTGAATTAGGCATAGGAGTCTATCATATTAATACAGTATAGAAATAGACAATTTTATAATGAACATGAGGGCAAGTAATGTCAAACTCATTTGATTAAATAGCGTCATACTTTTTTATATAGGTGGTTATTTTTGTTTAATATTTGTTAAATCGTTGTTGCTAAATTATGAAAAGTTGCTCAAGCGTTAACTTCCAAATATGATATAGATCGCATGAATAGCTCTTTGAAAGCTTAATGCGATCCTTTTTGTGCAACTACCTTGGCTTAGACGTCTGAAAATACAATGTCCATATGACAATTTACAAACTTCTGTGCCCAAGGTTATAAAGCTGAGATTGGAAACCAGTCTCAAATCTCAAGCATCTGATTGGCTGAAATGGCGACTGGTCGCCATTTCAGCCAATCAGATGCTTGAGATTTGAGACTGGTTCCCAATCTCAGCTTTATAACCTTGGGACCAGTATTACGACCATATGTGACTTTACTAGAGATTTTGATAAACTTGCAGACGACAAACTTGTCCTTTTGCTTACACGATGACAGATGATGAGCAGTTTATGTCTCAGTTTTGAACTTTGAGCCACATATAATTCTTGATTTATTGCACGCATTCTTTCAACTTTAGAGCAGACCGTCGTATTGTTTGTTCATCCCTCTTGACTTCACAAAAATACATGATAGTGTTATTAGACAAGCGATAGCTTAGTCAACAAACGTGGGCCTGTAATGAGTGTTATTAATCATAAAGTATTGATTGTGGGGCACACCCCGAAGATTTAGATAGCATACAAATAAACTTCAATTAATAAATCATTGGAATAAGTTAACTTTATTTAAACTATAAGACGCTCTCCGTTATAGTGCGTTTGCATCCGGGAGTTGCCGCTGCGCATTTTAACGCACATGTTATTTCAGTTTTTGTAGCAAAAATGTTAAATTTTTCAATATATATAATGTAAATAATATATATTCAAGATAATGTGGTCAAATGTTTTGTTCTAAACCTCTCAAGTGAAAGTGAAAATAAACCCCCAAAACACTGTTTATTTTCGTGCCTTCAAAGTTGAACCAAATTAAATCCAAATTCCCAAAGACCTCAATGTTAAATTCCCATTGTTCAATGAACGTATAACATGATTTCTATCATCTTAATTTCTAGACAACCATTTATTGCTGTGAAGATCTACATTTCATCTATTCAAACAACACACAGGAAAAGGGGGTTAACTTACTTGTAAGACAATTATTGATCTCTAACTGAACAGACCCTATTTTAAACGCGGTATCGCATATACGGTGCCAAAAATATTCACCCGCTTTTCCGGAACTAGTACGCATCTACCTAATGAGATATAGGCATGAAATCACTTTCATCTTTTTCCTGACATGTTATTCATGCACACAAGCCGCAAACAGGCCGATTTTTAACGGTTTAGAGGCCCCCAGATGACGAGAAAAAAATAGCATATATTAAAACGGACTTCATTCGAAAGGACCACGGAGGGATACAGCGTGATTTGGTGTTATTCAACCTCAAAGGATGTAATTGATAATAGCAGTGATTGAATATACGGGGCGAGGTTTTACGGCCGCCCCACGGCACAAACAACTTGAATTATATTAACAGTCTGTCACAAGGATCATACCTTTGCATCTATTGAAATGACCTTACCCACAGTTTAAAAGTGGTAACCTGTACGAAGCAATCATCGCGTCAACGAACCTTACATCAGCGGCAAAGTTCAGACATTGGCTTTTTGTAATTTTCCAATAAAGGGAAGTAATAAAGGAATTATTCTCCAGGAATCAAATGTGGAAGGTAAACGTATCTTTTTATATAAAATAGTTTAACACAAACGATCCGAGTATAATAATCTGCAATTAAGTAATAAATCTACAGCAAAAACAATCATATTATTTGCTCAAGACTTTTAATCATATATAACAATGATGTATTTTTCCTAGTTTTAGGACGTTGAGGCTTACATAACATAAGGTATGACTTCCAACATGTCATTTATGTTAATGTTAAGTTATAACTTTTTATTGTTAAAATAATGTCTCTTACATATATATTAACTCATGAAATTGTTGTTGGTTTAATGTTACCTTGTACGATTTATGATGACAGTCATTTTAACAAGAAATGCTTATAATAATGATAAAACGCGCTGATAAAAATGTTCAGGTTACTTTATATGCTGTTTAGTAACCATGTCACCGAGCTTGATTTGTGATGAATTCGTGGAAACCAAAGTAGTCGAGTTGCAAGGCGGCATTTTTAATGCAGTATTTAAAGACTATTGTATTATAGTTTCCGATTTCACAACGTTATGAATTTTACGAGGGCGCCGTCCGCATATAGTATACGTCGTTTTTACGGTTGTTTGCGTCAAGAAAATATAAATGTTGTAAATATCATCTGGAACGGGATAGACTTTCTTTGAATCAATATATGTCGACCTCAAGTCAATGACAGAGATGGTCACTTGAGACTGTTTCTTGCAAACGGTGTGCGCGTAAAATTCATAACACTGTGAAAACGGAAACTACAGCAATCGTCTTATAACCATTTTGTTACAGAATAAGTAACTCTCAAAATGATAATTGAATCAGGTGCCTTCGCCTGTCAAGCGAGCCCCACGAAAGAATATTTAAATACGAATTGCATTTAAACTTTTATTAACTGTATCGTGACCGTCAGGGGAAGTAATCACTCTGAAGGGTTTAGGAAAATGTGAAAAACATAAATCTTTTAACTATCCATAAAACTTAGAAAGTCATTTTTGAAATACCAAAATGTTTGTGTAAAGCTCTCCAAAAAGCTCGATGTTTTTTAAACACTGTGTAAAAGGAAAATCGTTATCGTTACCCTGCTAGATGTTTCTCTGTTAAAATATCTACCAATCGAAATAGTCTATTTTGACTTTTTCTCTGCATAATAAATGAACATAACTTTTCATTGGTTTACAAACCAAGTCAGAAGCCTTCTAAGACAGCTACATCATCCTAAAAAAAGACACGACACAAAACGCCAATGGTGACCATAAACCCCCAGTTTCGAATACGATTTTCATTTAACCTTCTGCAAGCGTCTGTGTATAAATCAATCTCTGTATATATAAATATTTATATCGTTCTTCAATTTGAGACCAGTGAAATGGCTTAATACACATTCTTCCCAGCTTGATGGTTGATCGAAAGATAATAATTATAGGTCTTGTGTAAGTTACCAGAGATATGTCATTTAACCCTTTCCTCCATATATACGCATTTGCGACCAGTGTAGATCCAGATCAGCCGGCACATCTGGTAGATCTGATCTGGATCTACACTGGTCGCATTTAGTCAGAAATAACCTAATGAATAACAAAGCGAACAGTTTAGGTCCTGATCAGACGGCACGGATGTGCCGGTTGATCTGGATCTAAACTGTTCGCCCACGAAATAAAGGTGTATCTATGCAGGAAAGGGTTAAATAGTTGCGACGCTTATTCATACATCAAACTGTCTTCCATCATATTAATGTTGTTTATATAATTTGTCATAAAGGGAGAAATCTTTTCGTTAAATATTAAGTGTCAGCCACTGAACATGCACTTTGTTAACTGTTGGTAACACAACTTGAACGAAAAGCGGATTTTTCATCACAAGAACCAGGCAGTGCAAATGCTTGAACATTGCTAATTTGATTCGATAGTTATCAATTCTACTTCATCTCACGAATGCCATCCTATAAAGTAACCAAACGAAGAACAAGCCATACACAGAAGTTTTAAGTTAGGCAAAAGCCTGAATTCGGATAACACTGATAACTTTTCTATACTGTCACAACCGTTGCCCAAGGTTATAAAACTGAGCATGGAAACCAGTCTCAAAGCTCAAGTATCTGAAATGGCGACTGGTGGCCGTTTCAGCCACTCAAATGCTTGAGATTTGAGACTGGTTTCCAATCTCAGCTTTATAACCTTCAGCCCGTGTCTTTCGAACTGACTTTATTGTGTAACTGATTGCTTCATCTCCAGTTAGTCCAAACAAACACTTCGATAATGACACATAATACCAAACAATGATTGACATTCACAGAATCACAAAATGCTCGCACAGGAAAGCGGACACATTCCGAGTATCATGCAGGGAGATAACTCCATGTTCCTCTTAGAGTTTTGAAACACAACAATGAACCTCGATAACAAATCTTTTTCTGTTCTTATTTTTGCAACACACTTCTATCTTCTTGTATATATTTCTCGCTTCAGTAAATGCGTTATTATATCATATAGTCGCCATAAATTCGTTGACAAATAAAATACCTGTTGCTAGGCATTTAAATGACAAAAAACCAGGCCTACCATAATTTGAATTTTTCGCCTATCTCTATAAATAAAATAAAAATAAAGCAGCAGTAACAAATGTCAGAAAAACAATACCTGTAGTTGTATAAATCCCACTGCTCCGTGTGACAAGTGAACTTTCATGTCATTCGCTAAATGCACTCAAGTTAACATTACAGTAGAAACAGTTTGATGGTCTGTGTGACATTTTGTTTAACCACAGATTTCAAATTTTATAGATAGTGGGTAGTACTACAATTTATAGCGCATTGATAAGCTCACTCATCGGAAATGTTCTGCATTATTCAAACATGCGCATTTATGCATATTTTATTTAATTTAAAATAAATTAAAGTTCATGTGTTCACGTAAACCAGTATTAAACCGACATGATGCAGAAATACGAAAAATATTGTATAGGTTATGTGAGAAAGTATATTTTATCCTAAAAACCCAGGTTCAATTTAGTTTTTTATGACTCAAAAGCAATTTTACCAAAATTAACATTCAGTTAATAACATTTAACACGTATAAACATTTTACACGCTGGTTGATTAATCACTGCGGTATGAAGCTGTTTGTGCCTACATAAGTAAAAGTATAACATGGTTAGCTTTCCTATCGTATTTTGAGGGTTTAACACAAGTTTTCAGCTCATGAAAAGTTTCGAGATTTGAATTACTAAGTGCTGGCGATTATCGGTTGTTTTGTATAAAACTACAATATTGCCTATGCTTCCATTTTCTTGTCCGGCTAACATTTATATGAAGTATGTGAACAGCCTGTCGCAAGGGGCCTACCTTTGCAACAGACCAAGGTTCAGAAGTGTAAGCCTCTACCGCCTGACAGCTAGGTCAGATCAGGGCCCAAGATCATAAAACTAAATCAGGAGACCTTTGCCCAGGATCATAAAACAAAATCTGGAGATCAGTCTCAAATCTCAAGCATCTGATTGGCTGAAATGGCGACAAGTCGCCATTTCAACCAATCAGATCCTTGAGATTTGAGACTGATCTCAAAACTTAGTTTTATGATCTTGGACCCAGGTCTCCAAACTCAGGTTTATGATTTTGGGCCCATGACCTCACCAGCTCCGAATTAGTTCCCTGTCTAAAAAAACCGTTTCTTGGCTTTTGAACGACCTGAAGAACCTTCTGTAAAATCAGACTAGCCTTTAGTTTATGTTAACCTTAAATCAAACCAAGTGAATTTGAGATACAGAATGTGCAATGAACTCGATATGATGATTATAATAGACGTCCAAGAGTTGTTTCCCTTCAAACACAAAAGCAGTGCGTACTTGTATCATTTCCAAGGTATAACCCATTTATGCCTTTATTTCAAAGATGTTTTGAAAAAGGAGAACTGTATATCTGCAAAGAGCAATTTGAGATATATTCCGTGATAGCAGTCAAACCATGCCCTCACTTGTTCTTTTGTTTTGCTAGCAGTCACTGAGTTCGTCACCCCGGACTTACAGGTAAACCGAAAGTGAAACTACGCATCTTTGATCATCTTTGATCATACCGAAAACTTCAGACAAAAGAGGCTCTTCATATTCGAAACAGAACTGCATTGTCGTTTTCAAACTTATTCCCACACCTTAAATAAAAAACTTTCTAAAATAACCATCTACTTGGTACATATTTAATACTTTGTATTGTCCCTTGGCAAAATTAGCAAATCACAGACCCTCTTTTAGCATTTAATGGACTCTGATATTAAGGGGTTCCGGGCAGGCTAAACTTTGCCGGCTAGATTATATCGCTTTTTAGATAAGACAGCTACACCTTTTGACCTTGAAGTCGACAGTAGAAGTGTAATAGCAATAACGACACTTTCTCACATTAAAAAAATATTTTGTTTAAAACCTGGGCCCAAGATTATAAAACAAAAGCTGTAGACCAGTCTAAAATCTCAAGCATCTGATTGGCTAAAATGGCGACTGGTTCTTTTTATATATGTGCATACCATTTAGTCTTTACTTAAATATGCAAATATTGTTTTGCACTAATCTTCTTATGAATTTGTATTTCCTCAAGCGTAATTGCGATTAATAGTGTCAGGTTTCCGAGTAGCCAGTCCTCAGATTAGGCTACATATACCAACCCTGAGAATGTGCGACAGAATGTGACATTTAGAATCACACTGTATACAAAAGCTTTAAATATTATTTCGTTTGCGGTAGTTTCCGTTTCACAACGTTTTGAATTTTACATGTTCACCGTTTGCATGAAACCATAGAAATTGCCAACACAGTCGCAAAACGGAGGTGACACAGAAGTATGATAATAGATAGGAAATATCTCCCTTGCCAATAAATTTCGTAGTTAACACTTCCTCGAAAGAAAACAACCCAAAAGGTCGTAAAATATCCAAACGGTGCTCACTAAAAAGTCATAATAAAATATTATGTGACATATGTGACATCGGGAAGTACCGCAATCTTCTTAAATAGAAATTTTGGTGAGGTCAGACAAATACCCTGCACGTTTTAATACGCAATCAGGCACAGGTATACATTATGCATCCGATACTTGCACTCACGGATTGTTCCCATCAGAATCCTATGTTAAATGCGTGCCCCCAGATCCGGCTATATGTACCCAACCGGGAGAATGTACGACAGAAAGTAGACTATTAGAAACAAGCCAGGTGAAAAAGCGTTTCAATATAATTCCCTCTGAAGTGAAGATAGCATGTTTCGACATTTGCAGCTTAAACAGACTGGGCGTGTCCTTAGAAAACAAAATTAATGTAAAGAAAGATTTAAAAATCGCACAGATGTCAAAAGTTTTGTTAGAATTTTTTATATTCTGTAAAGAATCTTATTACATGTAATTGATTAAATATATTTTCTAGCGCAACCACCGTGAGCAACAATGAATCTGATTATTTCATGTTACCTTCGAATAGCCACCGGTCGCTCTAGACACGGCAAAAACGAACCCAAAATCTACTCCAATCTGTCTGATAGAATGCCTGTACTATAAATAAGAAGAAATATGTTTTCAATTTCTTTTGCATGGTTTTCTTTTTATTAATAAATGGTTTATATTTTATTCGAAACTGCGGCTTATTCCGTGTGATGGCAATGCCCCACGCTCTGTTTTACCACAAATTCATAACAGATTAAGCCTACGCATTTCTGATAATCCATAATTCAACATATGTGTACTTCGATTCGCTTTTTTAATGAAGATTGTTAAGAATTTCAAAAGTCAATTACAGAAATTTTATCATGTTTATAACCAAATAAAACATCTTCGAAGAATTGTACGGGATTTTAAAAATGTTCAACGCGAGACTTTAAATTTCGTTTACTTTCAATAATTAAATAATACGTTTATTATTATACGTTTTCCCAAACTCGCCTCGGCGTTGTTTTCAATGCCGCTTTAGGCACCACCCTGGATACCCTGCTGTTTGATAGTGGTATAGGACTTGTATCACTTAGTCGCTCCGACGAAGGTCGTAAATCCTTCTTCATAAGCTTTGGTTTCGGTTTAACAGCACTGGAATGATCAACGGGACCACCTCCATGAGGAATCTGTGGACTTCCGCTGTAACGACTAGATGAATCGTCATCGGCCTCGTTTCCATCCAGTCTTCCGAGCACCAGCTCAAAATCTGACGGTGTCGACACTGTAGAAGACTCACGTGACGTGACGTCAGCAACAGTTAACGCACTTCCGAGATAACTGCGCATGATCTGTCGCATTCGCTCCGTGTTTGTCTTCATCAGGGCAAGTTGCTTTTCTAATTTTGTTTTCTCGTCACGTTTCATTTGTAGAAACTTTTCAAGATCTTCCATTTTCTCCTTCGTATCACCTATAAATCGGATCAAACTCGGTCTTATTTCTGCTTCCACCATTAAATCTTCACCGACCATGTTTCTCTCATATTCCAATCTTTTCACTTTCCAGTGTTTCTGAGCGACTTCTGTATCTAGTCTCTTTAGGTGGGATTTTAGATCGGTGTATGTTGACGTTCCTTTCTTACAACTTTTTATTTTATTCGCAAGAGAATACTGCTCTGTTTTTGTTTTCTGATACTCACCAGCCGCAAGTGTTATTAAAGAGTCAATTGTTTCTACCCTAGAAGACATAATGGGTACACGCTCGTCCCGTCCCACAAGAATATCCATCTCACGATTGTATTTATTCAGATGTTCCTCGTCAGCGATGATCGCTTTGTTAACATCTTCAATTTGTGACTGTAAGTCTTGGACTTGCAACATAAACTCCTTAGATTTTTCTTTTTCTTCAGACTGTTTCTGATCGGTCTCTCTGTTTGTTTGTGTTTTCTGAACATCTGCCTCTGGTAAAATATTATCTACGGCTATTTGTTCTTCTTCCAAAACAATGTTCGAGAGTCGTAGCCAGTCCTTTGCCAGCTCAATACTCTTGTAACATTTAGCGAAAATATCCGGAACCAGCCGAAGCAGAGATTCAAACTGAGAATAGTTACTAAACTTCATCAGTTCGTGATAGCTGTCCGGATCGAAGCAGTTAAGTTCGAGTACATCATCAGACAACAAACCATCCCACTTTTGTAAAATAGATTGCAAATCGGAAACGGTTTTCTTATATTTAACCTCATCTTGAACAGTAGAATGTTGTTCGGTCGTTTTTGTTTTCTTTTTACGAAGGTTGTTTACTTTCCGGAAGACTCGGTTGTCGTCTGTTTCAATTTGTGAACCGTTTCCGCTGTCTTCGTCCTCAGCCTTGATCGTACCCATATGTTTCATTCCGAAGCCTTCTACTGACATACTGCGGGCTGACGCCTCCCTTGGGCTATCGACGTCAGCGTCAAAATGATATTTCATCAGAGCGGAATAAATCTCGTCGTTAAAGTACTTTTTCAGGTCTTTAAGATACAGAAGGTCGTTGAAAAACAGTTCACAATTTTTAAAAATATTTTCGCCTTCTGTTGATTTTTGTTTCATAAGCGCCATAATTTCCTGAAGTTGTTTCACAGATTTTAGTTTAAACGAGACCTTGGTGGCGTGTTTGTGTTTTGGCCGCTGGTTAGCTTCTGCCCAACGTGTGAGATGAAGCAACATGGCGTAGACATTATCGTTGGAAAACCGCGACATCGTATGCTGCAGCAGACGTTCGAATGCCGCCAGCTGTCGGTGTATAGAATCCTCGCTTTGTTGTCTCGTGGATACATGAGACAGGCGATTCGTCGTCTGCAAATATAGACAAAAGATTAAATAGATGTAAGTACCTGTATCAAATGATGCTTCGTCCCTAAATCAGACATCTGATGATTACCACACAAAGACATTGTGTCTGTATCAGGTACTAAGAATTTATCTCTTAAAATTTTTAACTGATATCTAAACGTAGTCACGTGGTATCAGTTTCTAGTATTGTAAGTTAGTAACTTATATCACATTAATGTCTAACTATTCATAAGGCAATAGAAAATTAATTCCTAGATTCTCAGCCCCGCCCGCCCCTCGAAACCACTCCGTGAAAAATAAATGCGTACATCAAAATTTACATTACGAGTATGAATCGTTAGAGTACGAAAATGCAGTATGAATCATTTAATTGTGAATCGTCAATTCATAATCGGCTAGACGCTTATTTATCTTTGTACTACACAAGCGTCGTTTGAAACTGTGAGAATGATAAAAAATAACACCTGCCCGCCCGCCCCATTTTTCCCCAAAATTTGGATGAGAATCTAGATATTAATTTTCTATTGTCTAGCATACAGTACTAGCAGCATACGTTGTGTCCCTGTTGCCATATCGCCTTACAACTTGACTTGGATTAAAGCAGAGATTTTTTGACATGCTATTGCATAAAAGAACAAAGTTTAAAAAGTTATATTTTGCGTTTGCGTATCCTTTGAATCGGCAAGAAACTTAACGCTGCTGGAGTATTAAGCCAGTCCTTATCTGGACGAAAACACTTCTTGTTTTGTTTTTGCAGTTTATTACCGTGAAACTGATAAGGATTCATTCATCCGCGCACTGATAGAACTATAACGCAGCTACGCGTTGATTACGTGATAACGCCACGTTCTTCCGCGCGTTGTTGGAGTGAAAAGTGACGTTCATCTGTGCGTAGTTTGAGCGATGGTAGAGTGAAAAAGCGACGTTCATTCGCCCATTGTAAGAGCTTAGCGATGGTAATGTGAAGAACTAAAAAAGCGACGTTCGTCCGTGCGTTGTAAGAGCGATAGAGCGATGATTAGCCCTGCGTTTGTAGAGTGAAAACGCGAAGTTCATCCGCTCGTTGTTGGAATGATTAGATATGCTAGAATGAAAAAGTGACGTTCGCCCGCGCCTTGTTAAAGCAATAGGCGATGATAGAGTGAAAAACGCGTGTTGCAAGTGCGATAAGCGATGGTTGAGTGAAAAAGCGATGTTCATCCGCGCTTTGTTATTGCAATAGAGCCGATGTTAAGCAATGCGTTTTATCGAGTGAAAACGCGAAGTTCATCCGCGCGTTAATTAAGTAATAAAACGATTTTCATCAACGCGTGTGATGTGATGACGCGACGTTCATTAGCGCTTTGGTCTTATTCGCGTGTAGCAATGTTCAGCTAAGCTATTATAGTGTGAAAACGCGGCGTTCATCTGTGCGTTTGTAGAATAATAAGGCGATGTTCAGCCAAGCGTTCGTAGAGCAGATTCTTCTGTTCAAAAGACGAAACCTAATGTCACACAAATATTCCCTTGGTAAAATATGAAATATATATCAGTTTTTCTTTTATTTAGTCAGAAGCACATTCTTGTTTTAATTAATTAATATTTTAAAACATTTAATCCTTACACATTCCGCTCTAGAAGACATTTCTCGCGGCTTTGACATTAAACGTAAAAAAAATAAAGGTTAAAGTAACTCCCCATCAAATATTCCATAAAATTTGAAAAGAATAATTAACTTCAAATCACAACTGACATCGGAATATGAAGTATTCCAAAAGAGATTATCTAAAATCTATTAAGCGAACGTATTTTCATGAAATGTGATTAGATCTCTGTGAAAAAAAAGAGTGAATTGCGATGTCGCTGCTATATCAAAAAATCCGAAACCGTGTCATTTCAGTCAGCTAAAAGTAATCCGAATTTCAAACGTGTCATGCATGATTTTGCATTTTGCGTAATTACCACTCTTATAAAGCTATCAAATTTGAAGTTGTTCGACAAAAACCAACAATTTATTTGTCAGTCAATATTTTCATATAATTAAGATAATTGTTTTATTTATCTAAAGTTTTATATTTCCGCTTTACTAGCACAATTCAATTATAATTATATAAATTATTCGGCCTATTATAACGTCAGTATATATAGAAGTATGTTTGTTTGTCTGTCCGAACTTCTGTCCGTTCGTCCGTCCGTCCTCCTAATGGTAGCATCATCAAGTCGCTCGTTGGAATACAAAGCTGGTGCAAATTATGTTAAAGATATCTTTACCTCCAGTAAACTCTGAATATCTCCCGTAACCACACCGGAGAACATGGCTTTAAATATAACAGGAGACACGTTACAGTACTTTACAGTGTCACAAAGCAATCAACAATGTCACAAAGCAGCGCGTAACAGTAGTCACAAAGCGCATAGCAGTGCCAAAAACAATTAACAGTAGTCACAAAGTAGTCCCAGCGCTCACATTTAGTAGTCACATTTCACGTAACAGTGTCACGTAGCACGTAACAGTAGTCACAGTATGTGACAGTAGTCCCAGCGCTCTCAGCAATTTTGCATAGCACGTAACAGTAGTCACATCGTACGTAACAGTAGTCACAAAGCACGTAACAGTATTCACAAAGCACGTAACAGCGTAACAAAGCACTAAACAATAGTCACATTACATGTACACGTTTCAAAGGTCATATAGAACGTAACTGTGTCAGAAAAAAGTTTACAGCAGTATCGAACTTAGACGCATATTCACAAAGAAAAAACAGCACTTTTCACAAAGCACGTAATATTAGTCATTACTCATAATCCATCGCTTTAAACGTCAAGTCATTTATTTCATAACCAAAATATTCTAAGTCATTTAAAATTATATGATCAAAAAAGCCTCAAACATATTGTCAGTTCACACGATTTAAGCTTTGCACCTATTCATTTTTGCAATATTTCTTTTGCAAACAGTACTTTATCACATCTGAAAGATATTAAAGAAGTATTCAAAACTACATTTCAATGAAATGAATGGCGACAAATACTGTGTGTATTAACTGAATTTAGATAAATTATCAATTGATTGGAAACATTGATACGGAATATTTATATAGCGCGGGTCAAACTTCAATTGGTACAATTATGTTCTGTACATAATCCCTAAATAATGTAACGCGTCAGAATATTAACAAACATGCCGGTGCACAAACGTATACACAGAAGTCTGGATTACCTCCCCCTACATCTGTAGCAGTATGGCGGGAACCAGACAACATACACAAATACACCCTCGCGCACGCACGCAAGCACAGACAGGCGCAAAGAAGCACCTTTTTTCTGAAATGGCCTCATGAAAAAACAAGACAATGAACGATAAAAATTCGAGAGATTATCTCAAGTACATTTATTTCACAAATCAAAACAACCAATAACTTAGACCGGGATCAAGATTATTAAACTGAGAATGGAGACCAGTCTTAAAATTCTATCTTTTCATTGGATGTTTCTTTTGGATCCCTTCTAAAGAGAGATACAATTAGTTTTTTTCAAATTAGTATGAATAAATATACTCGATTGACAGTATCACAATTGATTTCTTGGCTGAAGGTTATGAAGCTGAGATTGGAAACCAGTCTGAAATCTCAAGGATCTGATTGGCTGAAATGACGACTGGTCGCCATTTAAGCCAATCAGATTTTTGAGATTTGAAACTGGTTTCCATGCCCAATTTTATAAAATTAAATAAAATATTTTTATAAAATTGGGCACATTTGTGACGCACAAAATAACAAATACACGCATCATTACTAATTGCAAAGAATATACTAGTAATTATTTAACAAAATGATTATAATAAATCAAACTAATTGAACATTCAAATAAGATTAGCAAGCAACGGATAACTTATTTTGAACACTATGCTTGTTTACTATTGATATAACTCTGATTGGAATACGTCTTTTGTTTTCAGCAGATTATTATACACCGCTCGTCGAAAAGACAAAAAAAAGCAAACATTTGTTTGTTAATAGTGATGACGATGATGACGACGACGACGATGATGGTGACAAATAAGCAAACGTTTGTTTGATAATAAAGATGATTATTACGACGACGACGCCTATAATGATGATGATGATGATGATGATGATGATGATGATGATGATGGTGATGGTGGTGGTGGCGGTGATGATGGAAGTTTATTCCAAATACTATTACTAGAGAAATCAAATCACTTTTTGAAAAGTTCTTAGTTAGGTATTGTGGCCGAGATGAAGATCAGTTTTAACTTTTAACGACATTGTTTGTACACGAGAAGCAAGAGGTATGCCATTTTATTTCTAGAATAAAAGGAACTATCAGAAGCATAACTATAGTTCAGCTTTGCGGAAAATTTCCTGCAAGAGGAGACTGTATTCGGGTGGTAACTCGGCACATTTTCTGGGAGCCTAATTTTCCCATCCGAACTGGGTATACGTGATACTTTTTCTTGCATTTTTACCGTTTATCAATTCTACAATTTTTATTTTTTTTTAATTAATTTTTGAATTTCGAACTCAATTTTATAGTGGCGAAAGAATTTATTTCTCACTCGTAGTTGTGCTAATTCACTTCCCGGCCCGGGCCGAAAAGTCGTATAGATATAAAGCCCGCATTTGAAGCAATTTGATTGGCTGCTAGAGCAGGGCCAAAAAGTGATATAGATTTCAGCAAGAAACTCTAGGAAATGGCAGCCATTTTGTTTTAACTCTGTTTCTGTGTCGACGCAGACATTTTGCGTAATACAATATACCCAGTTTTCAAACATTCGCGGTATGAATTGGTGGACGATTATTTACTGATAGGGACTGAGTAAGAGTCTAAAACCGAACGTGTTATAAATTTACAACGTGTAAATTTCACAAGAACACTAGCATTTTCTGACTTGGATCAAATTATCGTGAAAAGTTACAAGTAGATCTTCTTGTAGTTATTTAATAAAATTGTCAATAAATAATTGATTTGATATTGGTCCTGTTATTTGTCCTCGTGTCAGTCGTATTGGCCCTCGGCATTCGGCCTCGGGCAAATACGACTGCCCTCGGAAAAAAAAACAGGACCAATATTGAATCCCTTATTTATTATCATATAAGTCAAAGGGCCACGTCATTGCTAGAGATGTCTTCTGTGATATTTTAGCTATAACTATATTTGTAACGAACTTATAATTATCTATTATTTTCTCATGACTTATATGCAATTTTGTTTAAGAATTTTGACTGATATAGGTTAATTTTACCATATATGGTCCATATTCGGTCCGAAAATCCTGCCTGACACTTTTTTGTAAGAATAACATACTCACTAGTCGGGATATGTACCAAAAATTGACCGTTTCTAAAGTTTACCGCGAAAATAATAATAATATCGTCTGCTTTATAAGTCTTTCAACTACTAACGTCAGCTGTTCGAAGACCTTTTCCCATGACGTGTCACATATATACTCCCAAATTACTCATCAGTCCACTTTTTTCTATAATGCATATTTTTTTTCTATAATGTATAAAATTTGTTTTCTATAATGTATATTATTTGTTTATAAATGTAGAAAAGTAAAGTTTTTCTTTAAATGTATAAAATCAAAGTTTTTTTAATGTACATAATTAACGTTTTTTCCTAAAATGAATGTAATTAAAAACAAAACTTACATAAATCCAGTTGTAATGTTCTTTCTTAATAAGGTAAATAGTTGTCATAATTCATCCTAACATCGTCCCTCATTTGCTCTAATCTATACTTGCTACATCATAATCATACATTTCAATCACATCGCAGCGGTTTCTGATGGGAATTATCAATTCTAATTGAAATTGTCAACATGATTGATTTCCTCCATAATCGATACAAGTTCTTTTAATTGCTAATAACGTCTCTTCGAGGACAGATGCAGTAAAAGTAAAAATAGAAATAACTCAGGGTAAAGTTCTGAGTTAATCCTTTGCGTCAATATCCTGGGAATCGTCTATACTGTCGGTAATTAGTGATAATCGCGTGAAGATGGGGATTATCTGGCGGTGTAAGAACCTTAGTTTTACATCGCCCATTCACATAGCCGGGCCGATAGCATTACCACGGGCGAATACTGAGGGGGTTCGATGTGGTTGCTCGAACTCTCCTTTCTTTTGGGCAACAAAATTTAATTTTCATGTGGAATTTTGCCAGAAAGTTGAACATTATCGTGTTAGTACCATAACACTACTCAAAAGCGAACCCACTTTCGCTAATTTTGCATCATACCCAGAGCTTTACTACGTCGGGGGCCGCAAACTAATCCTCCAACGGGACAGGAACATGCCACTGCGAAGTTATGGTATAACAAATAATTCTATACCAACCCTGTTTCGTGTGGGGATATTGCCGTCATTTACAGAGGTAAAAAAGAGATTTGGATGTGTTTATCCGTTAAGACAACATTGTGCACAAACGTTGTACAAGAATCTTAGAACTAGGAGGCGTGGTACAGTAAGGTCTGGAGGGAACTTACGGTCGGTTGCAGTGGTGGTTAAGTGGGGTTGCTCGAAATCCTTTTTGGCAGCAATATTTATTTTCATGGTGAATTCTGTCGGAAAGTTCCGAATTAACTACCATAACACGCACTGAAGAACCACTTTTTTGGAAATCTTGCGTCCTATCCTAAAGAATTTGGGAAAATCATCCGATTACCATAAAAAGAAAGTTACTCGATAACAGTTTCCACCAATAGATCAGAACAAGCAATCTAACGAACGATTTCACCAACACCAATACGGCAGATTTTATTCCCAGAGCTGCCGATTCAAAGTTGCGTAACTCATTCATATTGTCGCTGTCACATAAGAAGAGTAGCTTCCCTTTCAATAGTGAGGACACAGAAAAATGATTGTCGGTCATCCTGATGACCGACATATTATAATCGACCAAACTTGAGCTTTCTACCTGAACACCGGTTAACAGCAATGTATAAAACCCAGATCAAGAATGTCATGTCTTGGACCGTGAACTGTGTTTTATACATTGCGGTTAACAGTGATGTAAAGCAAAGATCACGTTCCAGACGGAACGGATAATTTAGAAAATTAGACTCTTACTCAGTCGTTATTTATGGATTGACTCTTACTCAGTCGTTATCTTTAAAATCTAGAGGCCTCTTATTGGCTGTTGAAGAACGTCACATTTGGAGTCTGTACCTATTCTTAAATCCTCTCCAGCTTCTTACCAGCTAGGCTTATTTCTCATAAAGATATTTCCGACAACGAACAATAAACATATACATGTACATGGATTTTGTCTAGTAAATGTACACTGTATATGATAAACAAAAGATGTACAGCTTATAAATTTATTAAACCAAAGCAAATAAAATGTGTAGAGAACACTGAACAGAGATTAGCTACTTATTTTGCTGACAACGAATCTACGAACTTGTGCAGCATTTTGTGAAACTCAGGGGATCAGAGGTATCCCAGGGAATGTTTTACATGGTTTAGCTAGCTCGATATGGATACATCCGTCGGTACTTTCTTGATAATTTTGCTTAATTGTTCTGAATGTAAAAATTATCTTTGGAACACCAGAACACACAGTTTTGCAGACATCTTAAATCGGGTAATGAAACTGAAAATAGTAGACACTACAAGTTTAAGCTTTACTTAGTTGTAATTTGGTTTTGAATCAACAAAATAATCTTTGGAACATGCGAAAACACACTTCTGCAGAAGTATCAAATCGGGTCATGCAACTGTCAATAATAGACAAGACAAATTTTGCTTTCCAAAAAGCTAGTCGGTCATTAGCATAACTTTTAACAAAGACGGCGCTGTAGTGCATACTTTTGAAATCAATGCGTTAGGTTGTCATTCGAAGTCACGAGACATACTAAGTGAATACCAACATTCTAACGATATTGTTCTAGATCAGAAAGAACAATTTGATCATACCTGTGAGTCCCTGACAAACTGTTCACGTTTTTCTCTCCCACCCTATGACTGTGAAAAAAAACTTTGTTTTTAACATATTCTGTAGCTTTTGATATATATTTACAGCTTGATTATCGTTGCTTTCTAACACTTTCTGACACAAAAATATTGTTTGACAAACTTTTCCATTTTGGTTTACTTCCAGAGAACTTATTAACTTGTTCGCAAACAGGGTTAGATATATCACCAGGTTAAATACATCTCATTCGAAAGAGGAAATACCTATAAGTAAACTTACATTTTTGTATGGCATCCAATAAAAGTGGCTTAAAATTCAAACTTTTCTGCCGTCTGTTAAAAGGTTGAGCTAATGACCGACTAGCTTTTTGGAAAGCTAAAACTTGTAGACTATAATAAACGAGACTTCCGTCTTCTTGCGGCGTTTAAGTGATATTACTACTGTTTAACAAGTTAATGATGGATGCCGGAGAAATATCATCTTACAACTGTTACTCATGCCATTGCTTATAGTTGCCATAGTCACGTGACCGAAGTGTTGCGCAACATGTCTAACTGCCAGTTACCTCCAATGCAATCTCACTGAAGTCAGATCTAACAAAATGTTAGCGTAGCGGAGTTCAGGAAATGATTTTAATCAGATTGCCTCGAATGGTGTTTACAACAGTTTTTTAGATGAGAGTTTCAAGCAGCGGAATTCTTCAGCTACTATAGCATCTTTAGCTGCAACAATCTTTAACTCCTTACACTGCCGCGACAATCGTTCACTGCTCTCTTACTGCTACCACTGCTATGAGCAAAAGTGACAGTCGTTAAGTGCTACCAGAAGTGACAGTCGCTAACTGCTACCAGAAGTGACAGACGCTAACTGCTATCAGAAAAGATATTCGCTAACTGCTATCAGAAGTGACATTCGCTAACTGCTATCGGAAGTGTCAGTCGCTAACTGCTATCAGAAGTAACTGTCGCTAACTGTTATCAGAAGTGACAGTCGCTAACTGCTATCAAAAGAGACAGTCACTAACTGCTACCAGAAGTGACTGTCGCTAACTGTTATCAGAAGTGACTGTCGCTAACTGTTATAAGAAGTGACTGTCGCTAACTGCTATCAAAAGAGACAGTCGCTAACTGCTACCAGAAGTGATTGTCGCTAACTGTTATCAGAAGTGACTGTCGCTAACTGCTACCAGAAGTGACAGTCGCTAACTGCTACCAGAAGTGACAGGGGTTAACTGCTACCAGAAAAGACAGTCGTAAACTGCTATCAAAAGTGACTGTCGCTAACTGCTATCAGAAGTGACTGTCGCTAACTGTAATAAGAAATGACAGTCGCTAACTGCTATCAAAAGAAACAGTCGCTAACTGCTATCAAAAGTGACTGTCGCTAACTATTATAAGAAGTGACTGTCGCTAACTGCTATCAAAAGAGACAGTCGTTAACTGCTACCAGAAGTGACTGTCTCTAACTGTTATCATAAGTGACTTTCGCTAACTGCTATCAAAAGAGACAGTCGCTAACTGCTATCAAAACAGACAGTCGCTAACTGCTACCGGAAGTGACTTTCGCTAATTGTTATCAGTAGTGACTGTCGCTAACTCTTACCAGAAGTGACTGTCACTAACTGCTATCAGAAGTGACAGTCGTTAACAGCTGCTAGAAGAGAAATACGTTAACTGCTATCAGAAGTGACAGCCGCTTACTGCTACCAGAAGTGACTGTCGTTAACTGCTGCTAGAAGAGACAGACGTTAATAGCTACCAAAAGTGACATTCGTAAACTCATACCGGAAGTTACTGTCGTTAACTGCTACTAGTAGTGACAGGCGTTAACAGCTACCTGAAGTAACAGTTGCTAACTGCTACCAGTAGTGACGTTTGTTAACTGTTACTAGAAGTGACAGACGTTAACTGCTCGTTAACTGCTGTCAGAAGTGAAGAGAAATACGTTAACTGCTATCAGAAGTGACAGCCGCTTACTGCTACCAATAGTGACTGTCGTTAGCTGCTGCTAGAAAAGACAGACGTTAACAGCTACCAAGAGTGACAGTCGTTAACTCATACCGGATGTGACTGTTGTTAACTGCTACTAGTAGCGAAAGGCGTTAACAGCTACCGGAAGTAATAGTTGTTAACTGCTACCAATAGTGACATTTGTTAATTGTTACTAGAAGTGACAGACGTTAACTGCTACCAGAAGTGACTATTGCTAACTGCTACCAAAGTGACAGTTGTTAACTGCTACCAGAAGTGACAGTCGTTAACTGCTACCAGAAGTGAAAGTTGTTAACTGCTACGCTAAGTGACAGTCGTAAACTGCTACCAGAAGTGACAGTGGTTGATTGCTACTAGAAGTGACAGTTGTTAACTGTTACCAGACTGGACCGTGTTAAACTGCTACCAGAAGTGACAGCTGTAGACTGCTACCAGAAGTGACAGTTGTTAACCGCTACCAGAAGTAAAAGTTGTTAACTGCTACCAGAAGTGACAGTCGTTAACTGCTATCAGACGTGACAGTCGTTAACTGCTACCAGAAGTGACAGTCGTTCACTGATACCAGAAGTGAAAGTTGTTAACTGCTACCAGAAGTGACAGTCGTTAACTGCTACCAGAAGTGAAAGTTGTAAACTGCTACCAGAAGTGACAGTCTTTAACGTCTACCAGAAGTGACAGTCGTTAACTGCTACCAGAAGTGACAGTCGTTAACTGCTACCAGAAGTGAAAGTTGTTAACTGCTACCAGAAATGACAGTCGTTAACTGCTACCAGAAGTGAAAGTTGTTAACTGCTACCAGAAGTGACAGTCGTTAACTGCTACCAGAAGTGAAAGTTGTTAACTGCTACCAGAAGTGACAGTCGTTAACTGCTATCACTTCAGTCTTCAATAAGTTATTTAGAGTTTAGTTTCACAGATTAAACAATTAGAGAACAGAAACGCTCTTCAATAATTCTTTTTAATGAAAAGTAAACAGCAGTGTGTGATAGTTTGGCTACATTACAAATTCATGTCCAATCAATGCTATGGCTCCGTTTTATCGATAAAATAAACTGTGTTAGCTTCCCTTGACAAACAAGGTATGGCGATATATCAATTGATTGTTTCGTATTGAGGGCTGTTTAAACCTCAAACCCGCTTAATAAATGCTACAGAAATATATGGGATACTATACTGAAGAGGTGAACACCAAGGAAATGTTATCTAGTTTTTGGGATTATGAGATGATTTATTGCAATACGTAAACCATTCCGATATCTGCCGAATCAATATAAGAAAAAACGGCCATATAGGAGGAAAGTGATATAAAATTTAAAATTAAAACTTCGGTTCAGAATATTCTTAACAAAAGTGCTTTAAAGGAACGCGCGCGTGTACGTGTGTGTGCGAGGCAACATGATAGCATGAAGATTGTTCATTGGAACCTTAAACAGAATGCCGTACTCTCGTTTGTTTGCATCAAGGTGAGTAACGTCTCTGGGGGCTTGCTTGGTTTAGCTCCTTAAAGGTGCATATTCACACTTAAGGGTGGAATACTTGAATGCCTCATCTGCGGTTAAAGTTAATCGTATAAGTATATTGCCTACAAATACTGGGAAAAAAGCGAATTTTTATCAGGATTTAAGGATCAGTTTTGAATAAATTTTACTGAGTTACAAACGCTCTAACAACTTTGCCTTCGAAAATATTCACGCGTGGGTTTACTTTGTAGAAATATTACATCACAATTACTCTGTTTACAGTTCTTCTACAGTTTATTTTAATTTTTTTACTATTTGAAAACACTCGATATCTTCATGATCATGCAACTTTTAGACTCTGTTAATTACCATAAGCAAGTAAACAACAATTTAAATATGTTAATTTCATATCAGGCTTGCTTCCGAGAAAATATTGCTTAAATATTCAGCTTGTTCCTATCTCATTTGAATAAAATTGATTAAAATCTTTCGGGAATGTAATAACCAACATTTAACATTTACGAGCCATTTTCTTCCAAACTAACTAAGTTAAAAAAATTTACAGGCATGTATTTTAACAACATTTAAGGGCTATGTATTTTTCAAATCATCTATGTATTTACCAGGCATTTACGGGTTGTGTTTTACCAGGCATTTGCGGGGTATGTTTTTACAAGGCATTTAAGGGGTATTTTTCACCAGGCATTTACGGGGTATTTTTACAGGCATTTACGGGATGTGTTTTACCAGGCATTTACGAGGTATGTTTTACCAGGCATTTACGGGGTATTTTTGACCAGGCATTTACAGGGTATTTTTTATCCGGCATTTAGGGGGTATGCTTTTACCAGGCATTTACGGGATATTTTTGACCAGGCATTTACGGGGTATGTTTTGACCAGGCATTTTCCGGATATTTTTCTCCAGGCATTTACGGGGTATTTTTCACCAGGCATTTACGGGATATGCTTTTACCAGGCATTTACGGGGTATATATTTACAAGAACAGAGGTTTCCCGAACCGCGAACGTGCATCAGACAAAGTGCTTCACTAACCGCGACCGTGCTTCTGACCAAGGGCTTATACCATTAAATATTTACACTGACTTCATAGTTCATAGCAGAAGCGTTCAACAACTGACAGTTTATCCCAAACGAGTTATTTACCCTTGGATCAGACATAAGAAGAGATATAAACCAGTGCCCAGGGTAATAAAACTGAGCACGGAAACCAGTCTCAAATCTCAAGCATCTGATTGGCTGAAATGGAGACCAGTCGCCATTTCAGCCAATCAGATGCTTGAGATTTGAGACTGGTTTCCAATCTCAGTTTTATAACCTTCAACCCTGGGCATATCTATATGTGGTATCCATAGTAAAATGTAACGTTAGCACTTCAAATCCGAAATATTTTTGACATTTTTTAAATAAAAGACATATAACTTGTAATGCCATGTAACATTGTACTTGTTCAAGGTTATTCGTCAAATCTACGAAATGTCATAGGCACCAATGTCTTTTGCGTTTATTTTAAAGTCTAACGTAACATTATTAACAGAACAGAATTTTATTCAGCTCTAACCAATACGATAAACTAAATTTAACGGGCTTCAATAATTATTAATTAACTAATCGGTGATCAGCATTTCAATCTAGCATTCAGCACTTTTAACTTTGGCTAGCTGGCAGGAAGGTAGCGTCCTGTCTGGTTTAACTACCGTACCCTGTGGTTATTAGCTAAAGGATTCGGACTTCTCCAAGTTATGTGGAATTCAAACTTACAGAGCTCGGTATCACGTGTTTTTAATAGAGATAAAGGCATAAAGGCAAGAACCGTTTATATTTTCAAACCGACAGATGTTGTTTCCCCCACCCCTTGTTGTTACATAAAACAACACATACGTGTGTGTCTATATTTAAAATAGTAATAACCTTGAAATCGAGAGGCCTTGTAACATTCTACCATGAGCTATTTTCAAAGCTGTGCCCACATCTAATTATTTGATAAAATCAGGTAATAGAGTTCAAATAACACAAGTAACTATTTAAGCATCAATAGATTCTTATTTCATTATATCTAACGGTTATGAAATGTCATTTATATAAATGTTTTCTGATAGATATTTTTTCACTGGAACTTCTGGTGACGGATAAAACAATTAACTGTAGCAGGCGCAGCTGGTGGTTTCGAGATTCAGGAAGAACATTAATAATTCTACAGAAAAAGATCAGGCGAAACCACATCTCTTAAAAGAGAGAACTACGTATATTATGAAAAACAGCTTTGTTCCTCTTGGCGGCCTTGCGTCCCCACAGTGCATCTCTCTATTTCCTACATTTATATGTAGCCAGATCGAGGTTTCTTAGTTGTTAAATTTTGAGGGGACAAAGCTTTTAATACATTTTCTGACATCACCAGAACATAAGGATTTTAATGCTTTACCGCGAAAAGTGGAGACTTGCACAGTGTCTCCAGATAGAAGCGAAGTCCCCAGTGTTTTGTAAAAAAAAGTGAAAATGTCCCCACAATTGCGGTAAATAAACGGCAAACAAAACCTAGAACCTGGGAGAAAAAAGACATCATGCAAGCAGACAGAAACAGATTAAAAGGTTATGAAATATCCACAGGGTTATCGCCTTGGAACGGTCAGTAGCAACCTATATATATTGGTCATCGAATGCTTAAACCGTATTCTAGTGTTCTCGTTATGTTCATCATACAAGTAAAATTTGTCTTGGAGCAATCTTGCATGTCGCGTAGACGCTAATGCAATAGATGTTTTAATGAGGCAATTTTAATGGCGGATGTAAAATTGTCCTTTGAACAGCCTATTCGTTCGGATCATCTTACAAAATGATCGCGATAAAATAATATTTTTAAGTGTTTGGTCGCATTTTTATTCAAGTACGCTTTTCAAGTGAACATAAGATAGAAGATTTATAGATGGCACTCGTGCACTGATAAAGTTTGTGTGTTTTGCGCCCAAATCGGGATTTCAATAGCCTGGCAAACAAAAGTATGTTTCAATATTTACCAAGTGCAATCATATTATGCCAAGGTAATAAAACTGAAATTAGAAACCAGTCTAAAATCTCAAGCATCTGATTGGCTGAAATGGCGTCTGGACGTTTGAGACTGGTTACCAAGCTCAGTTTTATAACCTTAGGCACATAACTATGTTAAGTTTGTGAAAGCAACTTAAAATGCAGAGAACTTTGGACAGGTTCTCCCACCCCCCCCCCCCCCCACCCCACAATCCCCTATACTTATGTGATTTCAGATTGTTTAGCCTGGGGTCGTCCTTTCAATACAGGAAAATGTAATGATTTAGGATTCGAACTTCAGTCCATTTTCGCTGAACATGATGTCGGTTGCGTAGAAATTATATATAAACCAATCTAATGATGCGATACGACATGCCAGATCTGTTTCCAATCGAAAAAAGTGAGACAAATAATTTTACAGTTAACTTTATTAAAACATACTTTATTTGCTTAAATTATAAAAGTGGGTATCAAAGACAACCAATTGATAAAATGTTTAAATCCCATTTTGCCTTGAAGTCCGCAAACTGAACGCCATGTACTCGAGTAGTTGACCAGTGTCCAAGGTTATAAAACTGAGCATGGAAACCAGTCTCAAATCTCAAGCATCTGATTGGCTGAAATGGCGACCAGTCGCCATTTCAGCCAATCAGATGCTTGAGATTTGAGACTGGTTTCCAATCTCAGCTTTATAACCTTCAGACCCGTTACTCCATGGAATATGCTAAAATCCTACTGACGAACAGTATTTATCATTTGTCGTATCCACGTCGTCTGATCAGGATCTACAGTGTTCGCTTGTAGAGTCAGTGGGTTATTTCAGACCAAGAAGTGACCAGTGTAGATCAAGATCGGATGGCACAGATGTTCCAGCTGATCTGTATCTATACTGGTCGCACATGCGAAAAAAACGTACGCATGGAGTAAAGGGTAAAAGGTTTCGTTGGGTAGCACGCCAGGATAAAGGAAAAGTTCGAACCAGATCAGTTAGCATATCATGTCGTGGTCCAGATTTTCTCATTTATTATGTATCAGACATGTAATATGTAGGAGTGACCGTTGCGTAACTTCATACTTGGACGATCATAGACACACGGAACTTTGTTAGTCTAGGTAATTATCTGATAGAATTTAACGACACACCTGTAGGAACACTAAAAGTGAAGGATAGTTTAGATGAACGCAGAATGTTACAACGTCCACGTTAAAAGTGACCATGATTTTAAAAAATGTCACTGTAAAGTTCGCTAAAAGTGACAATAAACTTTATTACTAATAAGCCGTTTTGTTACGCCATATAAGTATGATCGCTTTTTTTGTGTGGGCGTAAAATGTTCGTGGCCTGGCCAGCGGCCGGCCTCTCAGTCTGACAAATGCCCAAGTCATAAAACTAAATCTGGAGATCAGTCTCAAATCTCAAGCATCTGATTGGCTGAAATGGCGACCAGTCGCCATTTCAGCCAATCAGATCCTTAACATTTGAGACTGATCTCAAAACTTAGTTTTATGATCTTGGGCCAGTCGCCATTTCAGCCAATCAGATCCTTGAGATTTGAGACTGATCTCAAAACTTAGTTTTATGATCTTGGGCCAAATTGTATGGATGGATTTGCTTAAAGATAGTATGGTTGAGTTACGGGTGGAGTTGAAAATGAATATTATATCTGCGTCTTAAGTTACCAAGACTGAAGTATGTACAATTGTGCTTCTGTCATCAAGCAAATTGTAGTTCGAACTTCTGACCTAATATTTGCAAAAGAGGCTACTTGTACGGATTAGCTTACTGGGCAGTTCTCAATAAATGAAACTAACGTCTTAATCAGGACAAAGTTTTCAATGAAAAAGAAAGGCATTCATCGCGGGGATTTAATAAAGTTTAAACATGGTAAATGAGTGCCCCCATTGAGAGGGCAAGTTGCGATTATGTCTACAATACGTAATGATAAATAGCGTAATTAAGACATTTGAAAAGCTTCGTCTAACAAAGTTTAAATAATGAAAAGTTTTCAATGTCATCCGAAACCCGACATTATTCTTTTTAATAAAAATAAATAAGTGCAATAATTGAAGATTTAATCAAATTCTTTCATGCGATTCAACAATTGAGTTTTACAACTGGAATTCCTGTTCCATAGAATACACAGTGTATAAGCGTACAGTTGCTCGAAACGGAAGTTGCTGATCTGTACGCCGATGATCGCATAGTTGCTTACAGAAAAACACGCGACATCGGCTTTTTATTTGTAAAATATATTCAAATTAAACGTGTTTTTGCAGAAATTATTTTTATAATAAGTACATCGTTGATTAATAGTCTTACTGTGATCTTGAAGTCTTGAACTAACGGCTAGTTTAGTTGCAATCTGTAATCTTTTCACACTTGATCAGTTCAAAATGGGGAAAAGGAGTGGAGAAAATCTGCATTTGTGACATCATATTTTATAATGTATATATTGGAAAGGTATATATTTGACTTCCCGTGAAAAAAAATTTATCATTTCCAACGCTCACAAAATGCGTTGAACGGTGCTTGAACGAATTAGCACCGAGAAAATGGTCTTTCTGTGCAGCAACCGAAAGTGACAAGACTGTACGCAAAGTTGCAGTATTTCAATGTCAGACTGTACGAACAGTTGCGATCATACGTGCATCATATACTGATCAACTGAAAAGCATCAATGAAGCAAGAACTTGTTAAAGGAATCAATCAAAGGAATCAATCAAATCTAATGTATTATTTATAAAAAAAACAACCTTATATGATCACATTTTAGAACTGACAAGCAAGTTTTGAGCTATGAATTGATAGGTTTTTTACTCTGATCTAATGTTGAACCTTATGAATGAATTGGTAACTTTTGCAAATAAGACACCGATAATTGCTAGAAATCCTAAAGCACCTGATTGTGACATTAAATAAAACCTAGTATAAACCTGCTGAAATCCTGCCGTTGTTGGCAAAAACATACATTATGCACAAATATTATCCAATATCATAAAGATTTTAACAATCTGGTCTTTGACAGGAAAATTCCATTAAGTGGTTTCAGATTTTGAAATCCACCACTTCGTGACTGAGTTAAGTTATCTACAATTACGTCTGTAACTGCTAAGAATTTCATGTTTAATGTCGTTAAAATGTCGAGTTGGATTTCTTTTCGGCCGATTTTCATTGGTAGATTTCAGGAATTACGTTAATCTGATTTGAGCATTCTATGAAATCTTTAGAAACTATGGTTGAAGTACTAACGCGCATATGTCCAGCTTTATTATGGCTTCCACTGTTCGCCCTTCAGAGAAGAAATGAAAACATTACAGCGGGCCTCTACAATTCGTACACGGTCTTACTTTATAGTCGTTTTTTTTCTCGCCTCCTTTCATGAAGACCTAACCAGAGATTTAAAAACAAATCTGACTTTGAAACAGAAGCCAAGATCAGTTATTTGTTTATACAATTGTATTATTAAAAGAATGAGAAAATTTGTTGAAAAATATGCATTTTTCAGGTTTTCGTGCAAGAATTATTAAGATGCACTGAAGCTAAAATGATAATCTGTCGATGTAATCAGAAAGCATTAACTGGAACCATAAATTCTTAATGATCTTTTTGACAACTATGCGTACAGATGTTAGGCATCTGTTAACAACTAACGATCGCGCACAGTTGCAACTATGCGTACAGTCTTATCATTTACAGTGACATAAAGAAAGTATCACTTTCTCGTCGCTAAGTCGTTCAAACTCAGGTCATCGAAGTACACAAGTTGAATAAATGAATTTTCTCCCATACCAACACAAATATGGTCCAAAATATATTTACACAAAGAAATTTGAACTCAAAACGTCCCGTTTTGTTCAATGTTTTACTCCTATTTTCACTGATCGAGTTGGGAACGATGATGGATTATAACAATACTAAGTCTATATGATTACGGCACGACTAACAATTAACGTTGTACTTACCACAGAATTTTTTTTTCCAAATGCACATTAAATTTGGTTTCATTTACCAATAAATAATTCGATGTCGCAGGTTTTTCTGTAAGCAACTATGTGATCATCGGCGTACATATCAGCAACTTCCGTTTTGAGCAACTGTACGCTTATACACTGTGGAATAGACGAAGGATTTATTTTAGTTTGATCAGATTTAAGCTTAGCTGGCTTCCAGCAGAGTAAAAGGCCCGTGGTCATTTTCTTCTATAAATTTTTAAAAATCTTGTCCACGGTTCATCTCCGAAACCGCTTGGGGGATTCATTGAAACTCACAGGATTGTTTGTCACTATGCCCAGATTGGAAGAGTGATGGACACTTAGTCATTTTTACTATTACTTCTATATTTCCTGAGTTATCTAATTCAAACTTCAATTATATGTTCCTTGTCATCACCAACATCATTCATTATCATCGCCCACATAAAATGTGGTAAGGTCCCTAACTCTCAAATCCTATTTCTAGGCTGATGTCCTGTTTGAACTTAAGCCTTCAAGCAAATGATCCTTTTCATCTTCCAAATCTGGGCTGAGGTTATAAAGCTGAGTTTGGAAACCAGTCCCAAATCTCAAGCATCTGATTGGCTGAAATGGCGACTGGTCGCCTTTTCAGCCAATCAGATGCTTGAGATTTGAGACTGGTTTCCATGCTCAGTTTTATAACCTTGGGCACATATGTTGTAAGGTTCATCTCTTTTTCACAGGCACATTCCTTTACATGAGTATACCAATTTGATTTCAAAGCTTCATTTCGGGGGCATATGTCAATTGCCAGTGACAGCTCTTGTTTCAGGTAAAACACAAAAAAAATGATTTATTTATATCGATGAAACGTATATTTTATTTTACTCATTGGCACCAAAAACGGACAATTTTCGACGAAATGTCAGTTGTTGGTGTTTAATGGTGAAATAAAATCGACAAAACACTGAAACAAGCATTAATATCTTCAATATACATGTAGTTCTATCATGCTTCTATCATGTATTCCCCCGTACATGTTCGCTATATTTTCTCTGTAATATGCGTGACAAATTTAAAATGTGGGCTCAGCAAATTGGTGTTAAGCACAGCTGGGCCCAAGATCGTAAAACTAAGATTGGGGACCAGTCTCAAATCTCAAGTATCTGATTGGCTGAAATGGCGTCCAGTCGCAGCCAATCAGATGCTTGAGATTTAAGACTGGTCTCCTGATTTAGGTTTACGACCGAGGGCACTGACTAAATCACATCTCCGGCGCTAATCAAATCCCTAATGTAAGGTTCGCTTTAGATAAACACGTTCTCTGGCTTATCAGTTTAAGTGACAACTTTGTCAGTTTATGGATTTGGGGCATTTTAAAATCGAAAATTTGACGTTGGTATTAAGACATGACCTTTAATTGACGACATTTCGGTGGTCAGGAAATGTGACGATAACAAAATTCAAATTACACATAAAGGCGAAAAAACAACACCGAACCATTCGAAACATTCGAACAAATCGAAAATTTGTCCTTCGTAGCTCTAAAGCAACACAAATGCTTATGACATAAAACCACACGAATGCACAATTTCACAAATATAATCATGAAATACACAACTGTGGTATCATTATATCGTTCTTTCGTACTTACTTTTCGTCTATTTCGCGTTAGGCAAAGCGCGAAATCAAATCCCAGCGAAATCAAACCATATTTTATAGTGTAAGATGTATACAAATGCACGAATTTATGTCCTCGCGGAAATGTCCTTTATTGATGCTACGCGAAATTAGATCCCAGCAAAATCAAATGATACTTCAGTGCATTAAGTATAAAATTCGCCCGGCAGTGTTGTATCTTCATTTTTGTCCTTGCGCAAAGTTAGATCCCTGGGACATTAAATGACAGTAGAATGAATGAATGGATGAATGAAAGAGGGAGGGAGGGAGTGTTTTGATAAGGCTGGTACTTGTACACTTCAGTCGGGGACTAAACCTGTTCATTCCTGTTGTTTGTGAGCATTTCCTTCAATGAGATGATTTGAGCTTGTGATGATAAAATCCGCGCATTTAGTAACGGCCTGATGACTAACTGTTTACAGATCGGTGTCCCCGTACCACCCCATACCTCCTCCAGTGCGTGCATGAGAAATTGATAGGGGCTTAACCCCAAACAGCGGGCAACGTTCTTCACTAAACTTTCGATCCTATCTGCTAATTTTGTGTTATGTAATGTCATTTAATAAAATATGAATAACAATACAATTATGTCGAAGCGACGGTATAATCCTTAAAAACATTAACGGATCAAAATGTCTAAAATATTTATTGAAAATTCCCCAGTGCATTGACAGGGCTAATCGATAGTTTTCCACAAATCAAAACTTCGATAATGTGAACTTCAATATACTGTTTGATGTTTACAGTCCTATTGTCGCTAAATTTTCAAAAGCTAACGCATAAAAATACATTTTCCCATTTGCTGCCATACTGCTTTTTACTTAATAATAAATGCCGAAATCAATAATAAGTTAAATTTGAATTGGGTGCACAATTAGAGAAAACTATGAAAGTCTCTAGAGAGGACACAGAAAACAGTTTATGACCCTGAGTAAGTTCATAAAAACTATGCCACAGACTGCAAGATGAAGACGAAATGGCATTGGACTAAGGCGACTAATTTATGCCATTTAGTATCTTTGTTATTTTGCCGCGAAATAACACCAAGCGAATAGACGAGATATCGAACAAACACACACAAACACCTCTATTTCTGAGATGCAAACACGAGGCCTTAACTTAGGCATTTTCTCCACGAATCTAGTCGGAAATGCAGTACTGAAATGTTACAATTATTATTTATATTATTTAATTTAAAAGATGATGATGATGATTGTGGTTGTTGTTCTTGTTGTTGTTGTGGGCTTTTCTAATCCCGAGCTTCTCCGGAAATAGCTTTTTCGTCGTTTTTTGAACATCCAAAAAAAATCTTGATTTATAAACAGAGTGTCACGTGATAGTCTGCTTATCAATAATCAGTTATAGTTGTACTTCAAATACCGCATGCGTAGAGTTTGATAAAACAAAAATAATGATGTTTTATAGAGCTACAGCAATAAAAATCGACGAATTGACTGGTCCCATGGTCCCACCACACACTTTAGTGCCGCGTTGATTATTGAACAATGGTATAGTCTATAATATTTATATTTATTCCTCAGAAAAGTACACTATTTGTGCAGATACTGTACATGATGTAATTCGGTCGAAATGTACATGCATATAACGTGACATCAAGTCATTATCAGATCAATATAATTTAATAAGTGTTTTTGTATGTTTCAGACTTGTGTTGCGTGCTCGTCCAACGACAAGGACGAATCAGCTTGCTGGTATACACTGTGGTATATATGGTACGTATAAATACATACACTGGTATACACTGTGGTATATATGGTACGTATATTGAAACACTGGTATACACTGTGGTATATATGGTACGTATAAATTCATACACTGGCATACACTGTGGTATATATGGTACGTATGAACTCATACACTGGTATACACTGTGGTATATATGGTACGTATAAATTCATACACCGGTATACACTGTGGTATATATGCTACGTATATTGAAACACTGGTATACTCTGTCGTATATATGGTACGTATTAATTCAAACACTGGTATACACTGTGGTATATATGGTATGTATATTCAAACATTGGTATACACTACGGTATATGGTACGTATATCAAAATACTGGTATACACTGTGGAATATATGGTACGTATAAATTCATACACTGGTATACATTGTGGTATATATGGTACGTATACATTCAAACACTGTTATACGATAGCTTGTATATGGTACGTATATTAAAACATTATGGTACGAATAAATTAAAAAAACTGTTTTACTATATCGTTTATATATGGTACGTATAAATGCAAACAGTGGTATACACCGTGGTATATGTGGTACGTATAATTCAAACACTGGTATACACTGTAGCATATATGGTACGTATAACTTCAAACATTGGTATAGTTTACACTGTAGTATATGTGGTACGTATAAAATTCACTGGTATACACTGTGGTATATATAGTACGAACAAATTCACTGGTATTTGTTGTGTTATTTATGGTACGTATAAATTCAAACACTGGTATAACCGTGGTATATATGGTACGTATAAATTCAAACCGTGGTATACACTGTAGTATATATGGTACGTATAAATTCAAACACTGATATACACTATAGACACTGGTACAAAATGTATTCACTGTGGTATATATGATACGTATAACTTCAAACAAGAGTATTCACTGCGGTTTGTATGGTACGTATAAATTCAAACATGAGTATAGACTTTGATATATATGGTGCGAACTCGTAAGTTCATACACGGGTATACACTGTGGTCTATATGGTACGTATAACTTCAAACACGAGTATACAAAATGTGGTCTCTATGGTATGTATAAATTCAAACACGAGTATTTCCACTGTGTTTTATATGACACGTTAAAATTCAAACACTGGTTTACACTGTAGTTTATAATGATACGTATAAATTCAAAGACTGGTTTACGCTATCGTTAATATGGTCCGTATAAGTTCAAAACCTGGTATACGCTATCGTTTATATGGAACGTATAAATTCAATCACTGGTATACACTATCGTTTATAGGGTACGTATAAATTCAAACGCTGGTTTGTAAAGTAACCCAGTTTAAAAATAATTTGGTTGCTCATCCGAGTTTCGACACATACCTGAAAAAACATGGAAGCCAAATTGTTTGATTGTACGTATTGTAAAAAACTGTTAAATCAATGTTTATGAATAACTCAATGTACTTTTTTAAATTAAACCTTTTTTGTAATAATGAAAATGTGGCCAATCACCCTTAAATATTATACTTTACTAATTACAGGTTTGTGTTGGGCCTATTTATCGTGGTTATCGGTGTGTTAGTCGTGCTTTATATCAAACATCGAACAAAAGAACGGAACCGGGAGGCACGGCGACGTAGACGTAAGTACCTGGGACCCAGATCATAAAACTAAATCAGGGAACCAGTCTCAGATCTACAGCATCTGATGCAATCAGATGCTTGAGATTTGAGACTGAGATCTCAAGCATCTGATGCAATTAGATGCTTGAGATTTGAGGCTAGGATCTCAAGCATCTGATGCAATTAGATGCTTGAGATTTGAGACTGAGATATCAAGCATCTCATGCAATTAGATGCTTGAGATTTGAGACTGGTCTCCGGATTAAGTTTCATTATCTTGGGCACTAGTCCTCATCTATACATTTTACAGCCTTACCTTTGCTTAGGAACACCTGTAAACAAAGGCCACTTGCGGATAAAGATCACATTATTTATGTCCCACTTTAATCATCGGAACATATTCACCTGTGAACAAATACCTCCTGCCCCTTTGGGGTTTTCTTTGTGTGTTCTTTGAAGACAGGTTTGACAGTATAAGCAGTTTACACACATTCATAAAAAAGGTTTTGTATTCACACGATTTTATCAGGAAGTAGAAGAGTACAAATACAAGGTTTGACTGTATTAGCAGAATTGCCACATTCATAAAAAGGTTTTGTATTTACATGCTTTTAATAGGAAGTAGAAAAATACAAGGTTTTAATACATACGCAGAATTGCCAAATTCATAAAAAAAGCCTCTGTATTCACATGCTTATATCAGGAAGTAGAAAAGTACAAGGTTTGACTGTATTGGCAGATTTGCCACATTCATAAAAAGGTTGTGTATTCACATGCTTTTAATAGGAAGTAGAAAAATACAAGGTTTGACAGTATTTGTAGAATTACCACAGTCATAAAAAGATTTTGTATTCCCGAGATTTTATCAGGAAGTAAAAAAAATTAATAATGTTTTACTGTATAAGTAGAACTTGTCACCTCATAAAAAGGCTTTGTATCCACGTGCTTTTATCAGGAAGTAATTAATGCATTTACCAACATAATGCGCTACTACAATGTTCACAGCGATTTCGTATTTGTATTCGTCTTTTTTTTCTTTTAAATCACCGTTGGCAAACACAGAAACATGTCATTTATAAAAAAAACTAGTTAAGCGTCATTGATTTAGCAATTATAGTAAAGTGGATTTTGCTAATTACTATGGTTCTCTAGATAATTACACGATTCCCTGCTGACAGGCATGTTAAGTTCTTGTGGACAATGCGGAGCATTCATAAATAGCATCGGTGTTAGCATTTAACTATCCGGAAAAGTGATGAACACCGCTGTGGGAGCACTTACATTGACAATAACATTTATAGATGTAACAGCTTGCGCCTAAATAAGTTTCTGTTTGTGTTATTTAAATTATTTTATTATTTCTAGCGCTCCCGCGTAGCTAAAACCGTAAACTACAGCTGTACACCTGCATGTATGGTTTGAATATGAAGAAAGTTTGAAGACCTGTATAAAACGGAGATTAAAATCTAGCTTGTGATTATTCCATTTGGAGACTAGTCTTAGTTGAAACCCATCAGATGCTTGGCATTGGACACCGCTGTCATGTCTCAAAATAATGATCTTAAAGCCACACTTTCTCACAAGTATTACTATGGAACGGTGTGCGGTAATAGTCGGACCTAGATCTTACGTAGACTATTACTATCTGATCTTTAAATATTTATTTCAGGAAGTACCCGCACATATCCTATACACATCGTGCCTACCCGTCCTCCAGCCTATGCAGAACCTAGTCATAAACCACCGTCCTACGACGAAGCCACTTCTCAACAGCGGGATTCCATTAACAGTTTACAAGTTCCCGGCATCATCCCCTACTACACTGATGATTATGGGTACCAGCCACCGCGTAAGTAGTTTAGACCGATGTATTATTTTTGTGGTCTTTGTGTTTCTATTGTTTCTATCCATTAACTATGAATTAATATAAACGTTATGTTTCCTCGCTTTTACAATATTTAAAATACAACATTTAAAACAACATTTAACGGCGATTGTGGTAGTTTCAGAGCTCACAACATTAAAAATTTTACATTAACACCATTTGCGTTTTACGTCCGTTTTAGGGGTTGTTTGTTTTAATGAAATATAAATTGCGCACTCTATTGGCGAGGAAGAGATTTTTTCTCAAATATTACTTGTGAATTAACTTATATTAGTCTCTTTTCAACGATTTCGATTGTGCCATGCAAACGGTGAAGACGTAAAATTCATAACGTTGCGAAAACGAAAACTACCACACAAGCGAAACAAAAAGAACTGGCTGGTACTTCACGATGTGCACTTCGTGGTACTGGAAATTTTTATGAAACAATGAACATTGATTAAAAATTGATCAAAATAGCGGAAAGTTACCAATGTCTGCATTGCATGTTGTAAGACAACTGCGGGCTACGACGGAAGTGTGAATTCGATTTCAATACCTTTTAGTTTCGAATCTACAACTATCCCAGTGCTCTGTTTGCGTTTTCTTTGTAAATGCTGTACAATATCATATTGATTGTATTCAAAGCTACGTGGGAGACCTTGCAACATAAATAAATATATCAAGAGGCTATATAAAGCAAATACCAATTGCATGTTATTCTTATTAAGTTGAACGGAAGATGGGTTTTAAAACGCACAAGAGAATGGCATATGTCAGTTAAATGCTGAATCATTGATCTATTTTGTGGCAAAACGTTTTTAGAATCAAACAATATAATATCGTGGGTAATAAATTTCGGAGTGCAGCATTGGAAACATGTTACCGGCTAGCTCTCGGGTCGCCCCGGTTAGCTCAGTCGGTAGCGATGTCGTATTGCATGGCTAGGCGCTGTCGCCGTACAGTACGGGTTTGCTCCCCTGCAGTGGCAGTATCATTTGGTTTTGAATTCGCTCATATCCAAATCTTACATTCAAATCAGCTTTGGAGAAGATTTAGATTTCGCGCATATATAAGGGATTCCAATCACCCGGTATAGTCAGTGCAGAGCTGGTTTCCATAGTGAACCTGTCTCACTATCAAATGTGCCTACTACCAGTTAGTGTTCATTGCTCATAATAAAATATAAACCTAACGTATTTTTCAGCATGGAATCATCGTTTACTCCTTAAAGTTAGAACATAATAATATACATCATGAAATATTTTGACATTTAGTTGATACTGTTTTTTTGAAAGAACTTGTAATAATCTGTTATTTTTCGTAACTTATGGGTTATGTGTGACATGGGGGTAGTGGGATGGCACCTAGGAAGTGAAATGACGCTTAATGCAGGTATTTCATATGAGCCTCGCTGCCATGTGTCCCACTATCCCAAGTCACCGCAGCTGTCCTGTTATTTGTTTTGCATACCGAGTAGCAGCAATCTAATCTCTAAAACTGGCTTTCAGCTGGATTTAAGTAGACAAAACGAAGAACCTATAAAATTAATATTAATAGACACATGTATTACCGCAATTCATTGGCGAACATGCAAAACACGTTATTTTAAATGTACAATGCTGTGAAGCACTGCACATTATAACATAACACTGCACTGCTATATTTTGCGCTTCTATACAGTGTTGTGAAGTACGGTTCCTCTGCTCTGCTCAGCGCTGTACTTTACTGTACATACTGTACTGTACTGTGCTGCTTTGGCGTTGGCAAAAATTATAAACACATTCAATACTATTACAAAGTTAGTGATATGTCCATCATAAATGTGATTATTTTTTGCATACACCTGTACTATACAGTACTTTAGTGTACTGTACTGTACTGTTCTTAAGTGTAGTGTACTCTGCTGTGGTGTGGTGAGTTCTGCTGTGCTCTACAGTACTGAACTGTACTGAAAAGTGCTGAGATGTGCTATTCTGTACTGTTACTTAACCAACGGTATCATACTGGCGTTGATAAAAAGTATAAACACACTCAAGACTATCCCATAGCTAGTGACTAGCATGAGAATGGGGCATGTTAAGGTATGGTATCAGCAAGATATAATGTAAACATTCACTATTTTTGTTGATAATGATAATATTTTTCAGCAACGAGCATGAGGATGGTTTCCGCATTAGACTACACCGTTCAGCCTCTTCCACCGCCATACGACCCTTCAACACCACGTCAATATCTGCCGAATTGAGAATACGTGCCGTCATTGTTAGTCATCCTAGAGTTTTAAAAATGAACAAGGGAAGTAACCGATCATGTGCGGGACCCTATCTAGAGAACAGCCCGCTTTCTTTACTTCATATTGTGAATAACCATATCAAAGAATTTGTACGCAAATGAATGAAAATTTCATCCTACTTCAACTTTGACATTTGGAATTGATGTGCGGCTTTGTTTTAGAACAATACTGACTAGAAAACACCAATCCCAGTCATTCCCTAAAGTCTCTTCCAGATTAAATACATGTTATTTTAAACGCATATTCAACGACGTATGAGGCGCCGTTTAACTGATTTCTTGATGTCAGTTACTGTAGATTCGGTTTTATTCGCGTGAGATTAATTTTCGCTAATATTCGCGAGTAAGTCAGTTCGCGAATTCATAAATTTCGTGAAAATTACCTTTTCCGATAACAAAATCATATCATATTTACTTCGATGAAGAATTGTTTCTCGCCTTTGTTTACAAAATTAGGTCAAAGACGCATGTTCAGCTAAAAACAACCTGAGAGAGTACATGCTGTACTGAGAGTGCTATAGTCTATAATAGACTATGACTTATTAGGTAGTTCGGCACATAAATTATTTTATGACAGATTTATTTATAAAATGTATTTACGCAAAGTAAATCTCGTCCCAAAACATATGGTTAATATCACGGTAACCTATATCGACCTCAATGTATGGCACGATGATCTTATTCACGTATCTGAAAGTGTGAGAACCAATCAATTGTTATACGTTTTTCACACATGATCAATTACCTGCCAACAACTTGCCCGGGGTTATAAGGCATTATTGATGTTAGATCAATTTTAACAGTTTATGCGTGTTAAAGATTTGATGCAAGCAAGCCGTTCACATTGAGTGAATAATTTTATAGTGAAGTGAAAAATTTAATCATAATTTATTTGTACCTTTCCATTGAGCTAACATTCGACCAATGACTCTCGGTATGCCATATGTCCCAAAAAATACGATGTGATAGGTGTCGTGGCCATGTTTAGAATGATAGAAGTTTATACAAGCAAATGTTTTCGGTATAAGAATATGGCAATTTCAACTCAGCTTACATCATATCAAATGGTATTCACTGTTAACTATAATTAAAACAAGAAATATCTTTTAAAAAGATAAACGGCGTTGATGGAAAAGATTTATATATACATGTATATAAGAAAGAAAGAAATACAGAGAGGCAAAGCAGACACAGTTTAGTTATTTTATTTTATTTGTTATAGCTGTTGACGAACCCTCCCTGCCTTCTTAGTATGACTTAGAGATTAAGCGACCGAATCATGACAACTCATAAATTCATTGAAAGTGTCTTTCAAAAAAAATGTTGAAGCTGTTGCAACAATTTCATACAGTGATAACAAGTCGATTAAAGAAGCAAAATATTCAGTTTCAATAAAATACCTCGTGTAGAGTGAGAATTCATGATGAATAAATGTCCTTGAAATTTAATAAATATAAATAATTACAGCCTGTTACAAGAGCGAAATCTACCAACTTTTACGTATATTAAGTTTTAAAAAAGTGTCCGTCCTGAGTATTGAACCCGGGGCCTCCGCTTGAGAGGCGAGAGTTTTAGCCACTACACTATAATGAACTTGTCTTACGAACTTGAAATTAACAATCAGTATCAAAGGAACTAGAAAGGAACCAGTAAGAACACTTCTCGTTCGTTTTACACTGTGTATTGTATGCAAGTGACACCCAAGAATATTCCATATAATATTATATTTAAGCCATCAATATTGACTTAACTGGTTACTTAAATCGTAATATGTTTTTCCTCCAATACAACACCCACTAACAACCAATCTAATTAATCTATTTGATTTTTCCGCTGCATAATAATAAAATCCCACTAGATACCTCTCCAACCTGCTAGATGCCTCTCTGGTGTAAATAGCTACCAATCGAAATAGTTTATTTAATTTTCCTTCTGCATAATAAGAGAATACGAGTATTATTTACAACATTTCATTGGTCGAAAAACTAGGTCAAAAGTGAGCTTAGACAGCTAACGCCGAAAAAACGACAGTTCAGTTTATGAAATACTATACCGTTATATTGCCATCGTAAATAGTATACCGTAACTGATAACTGTTGATTTTAAGCTTATAATCTATCGCCGGGTCAATATGGATTTAAATCGGGTCACGCTAACCGCATCACAGAATCTTTGCACCAGAAACTAAGACGCGAAATGAACGACGCGTACGGCAGCGTTTTAATTTCGCGGCAACTCCGCAACGCGAATTTAACAATTCGCGAATTTAAATAAAGACGATTTTTTTTGCAAAATTTGCGAAATGTGGACGCCGCGAATTTAAAGTAATCTACAGTATTTAATTTTTTAACAAAGTAATATCTATTTTTCGGCGTTAGCTGTCTAAGCTCACTTTTGACCTAGTTTTTCGACCAATGAAATATTGTAAATAAAACTTATTATGCAGCGGGAAAATCAAATAGATTATTTTGATTGGTTATTAGTGGGTCTCGTTAATGATTACCGTAACGATTTTTATATTGTGTGTTAGTATTTACATGGCACTTATATGTTCGGGCATTTTCGTTTTTTAAAGCGATAATTGTATTGGAGAAAAAGATATTTACGGTATAAATAACCAGTTAAGTCAATTGATGGCTTAAATACGATTTTATATGGAATATTCATGGGTGTCAGGTAAACACTCGAGTACAATACACAGTGTAAAACGACAGAGAAGTGCAGATATTTCTGGTTCTTACTGGTTCCTTTCTAGTTCCTTTGATACTGATTGTTAATTTCAATTTCAGACATTCAAATCGCCTTGGTGTAGTGGTTATCACACTCGCCTCTCAAGCGGATGCCCCGGGTTCAATACTCGGGAGGGACACTTTTTTTTAAGTTAGTTTACGTAAAAGTTGGTAGATTTCGCTCTTGTAACAAGTTGTTATTATTTTCATTTATTGTATTTTAATAACATTTATTCGTCATTAGTACTAACTCTACAAGAGGTATTTTATTGAAACTGAATAAATGTACAGTTAATGTTAGACATTCTTCTTTAATCGACGTATTATCACCAGACGAAATTTTTGCACGCTCTTTATTTCTTTCTTTCCTATATATAAAAATCTTTTCCATCAACGCCGTTTATCTTTTTTAAAGATATTTCTTGTTAAACATAAATTAGAATTTCCTTTATAAAAGGTTATGATTGTGAAATCAGCGTTATCTGTTCTGTAATCAAATTTTTGCTTATTGCGTACAAAATAATGAAGTTTTCATCGAAAAGTTTAATTCTTGTTATAATACTATAATGTTCATTTATGTTTGTTTTGTTTTGTTTTTTGGATAAAACTGCTTTTGTATCAAAACGATTTTACATTGTCAAGAAATCCTAAGGAAACTTCTTTTTATAATATCAAAGTTTAAATTAAAAAAAAAATGCTGTTTGCAAATATCCCATGGTTATGCTCATACTTCATGGGAGAAAACACTTTCAAAATGATTTTTAATATTTGAAAAGTTGGCAGAAAAGTTACTATCAGTATTAAGAAATCATAGGGGGTTGGGGCGGGTTATCGTCGTTATTCTGGTACAAAATGATATGTAACAACAATTAATACATAAAAAGCAACTCTCTAAATACATCAATCAGATAGTTAAACGGCGCATCATACAAAGAGAAAAGATTATGTGTTTGGTATTGATTTTTTCTTCCCGTCGTCAGTAAAGGTCGACTAAATTGCGTTTTATGATCATAAAATTCTGAGAAAAAAAAACAACAAAGTTGAGCTATTTCTGGAAAGTCTGGATAATGACAAGATGACAAGAAAAAATTCTAATATTGGGTTGAGACAGAAATTACACATCATCCCAGGTAATGAGGTCTGGAGGTTATAAAACTGAGATTGGAAACCAGTCTCAAATCTCAAGCATCTGATTGGCTGAAATGGCGACCAGACTGGTTTCCAATCTCAGCGTTATAACCTCCAGTCATGTTCTAATAAAATGGTATCAAATTATTTTCAGGATAATATTTATTCTGTTAATGAGCATACACACATTTTTTTTAAATGTTTCAATTACTTGGCCTATTTTTGCACGTTAGTGCAATAAGATCATCGCTTGATATTTCCACGTTTTTTGCACTAAGATTACGTAGAAGTCACTAGACGAAATAGGCACCTTTGATAACTAGAATATTTTTATATATAATTTTTAAATATATTATATTGATACAATAAATCATAAATTTGTTATTGAAAGCAATACTTGCATCAAATATTTTGTACATTAACGTGTCTTAAGCGTGATCGCTGAAATTTAAATCCGAATAGGTGACTAATTTGATACTGTTACAGTGAAAAACCACAAAATCAAACAAAATTGTATCGAACAAATGCTAAGATGTAAAACTTTGATTAAAGATGCAGAATATCATTGTAAAAATGAAACAACCGTGAATATATGTCTACCATGCCTATATGGTGCACGTCACGGAAAAAAAGTTGTCTTCCGTCATACTTTGACATTGAAGTTGTTACTTTATTTGGAAAGACCTTACAAATTATCTACAATGTAATGTTTTGTTGTTGTTTTTTTTCATAAAAAAAGTGATATTGATTCACATTTTGACAATTAGATGTTATTTTTAAAGCGAAATGCTTAATATCGTCTGCTCACTTATGTGACGTCATTTCAAGGAACAACGTCAATTAATCATTATTGGAACGTCGATTATTTTTTATTGAAGAAGCTCTTCCCCCCTGAGGTGACCCAGTATTATAATCATAAGCTTTTTTACACTTTGTTCTCACGTTCAGTTTGTTTTGATGTTTAGAAATTTTGAGTAGTACATCGTATTATCGGTCAGTAGCGAGTGGCATTTATTTTCGGTGGCAAATTAGCGAAACAAAAACTTTTATTTTGATATTTCAGTGATTCCACTCTAAAATTGCAGATGGAAATCATGATAATTTTTTTAAATCTTTGAAAAATGCACAAATATTTACATTTTAAATGTGTATAGGTGTATGTTTACATTTCCAAGGTTGTTTTTTTTTAATAAAGAACCATATAAGCGAAGAAATATTCTATATTTCTTAAAAAATCTAAAGGTCGAAACGTTTAGTAAAAAAAAGCTGAAAATGGTTCAATTACGTTTATCCCTGATAGGATGTAAATGTTACGTTATAATATTTGTCCTTCCGCTTATTTGTTTTTCAAAGAACTCCAGTACATGTTTATACATGTACCGGTTATTGTTTAGATAAAACTAACATTCATTTTCATTTTTGTGAGGTACATACAGCTTTGAAAATCATAGAATGTGTGTGTTAGTGAAGACTGATTAATCATGTTCTTTCTATCTGTTTTCTGGGCCCAAGATCATAAAACTGAGATAGGATACCAGTCTCAAATCTCAAGCATCTGGATTGAAGGTTATAAAACTGAGTTTGGAAACCAGTCTCAAATCTCAAGCATCTGATTGACTGAAATGGCGACTGGTCGCCATAACAGCCAATCAGATGCTTGAGATTTGAGACTGGTTTCCATGCTCAGTTTTATAACCTTCAGCCCTGATTGGCTGAAATGAATTGACTCGTCTCCAGTTTGAGTTTTATGATCTTTGACCCTTGTGTTAATTTACATGTGATTGTTATAAATTTGCTTCAAGCAGAACTGTGATATAAATTTTGTGAAATAAAATCAATTACAAATGATGGACAATGTCGCTTTTTTATAATTTCACTCTCACAATCCGGATCGGTGGCCGAGAAAGGTAACTAGTCACAGCTTATTGGCTGAAATTGAACCCCGTCGAGAAACTAACCAATCACAAGTTAGCAATTCGAGACTGGTTTCCTATCGTGCAGTTGCCAAGAAAGGAAACCAGTATTTCTCTCCGAACAGCTTATTGACTGAAAATGATACCATCTACACTCACCGGCATTTCTAATTACACACTTTTTATAGACGAAAATAACTATCAAAACATGGTGTTTATGGTAATTGGTTATAACGGGAGTTGTACCTGGAGTTGATGTCTAATCGTAGCACGTTACACGAAAATCCCCATTCGAGTTCATTCATGCGAGACGAAAATTTGAAATCAGCATTTTCCTCGTGCACACATGTACAAAATGTTAGGCAAGTTTGAATTTAGCCAAAATCATTAGAATTCTAGCCAGAGATAAAAAGGCCGGTATAAAAACTCACAAAAAATGGCGCGTATGACTTTGGTAGAGAGAGTGCGTGCCGTTGGAATGCTCCAAGCTGGCACGTCAGTAAGACAGGTAAGTTACAATTCTTTACCTTCATTTTACTGCCCTTAAATTGTTTTAATTAGAATAACTACGGCATAACGTTGATATTACGATGATTGAATACCATGTTGAGTGTACGAAAATGACGTAACGCGATGCACGTGACGTCATATTCGGCGACGGTCATTTACGCTACAAATGCTTTCACAGAACTATTTTATTGTGCAATTAGTTTAAGAATGTCAGTGCTATAATAATTCGCTGTTAAAACTTAATCCAATTACTTTTTTCAGATTTTAGAAAAAGTCAAATATTTTGATAGTTATTTTCGTCTATAAAAAGTGTGTAATTAGAAATGCCGGTGAGTGTAGTAACTGACCATTCACAAGTTGGCAAACCGAGACTGGTTACCTATATTGTAATTTTCTTTAGCGAAATTCTGTCAAAGCAGAATTTGGTTTAGAAAATGAAGAGGTAGAAACATCTTTAAATATTTATATAATTACATAGAACCAGATTTTTTTTTTTTTTAAAAAAAGGAATTTCCCTAATTTGTTTAACAATTCTGAAATAAAAAGAAAATGGTCTAAAAACGCGGATGATTCGTGTCGTGTTGCGGCCGTTAAACGTCGTCCCGTACATTCAACCAGTGTTGTTATCAGTTCCGCCCTTTAAAAGGCCCTTGAGCATGTTATTTATATCTGTGAAAAAACTGAGTTGTGCTTAACCCGGAGCTAGGCGGCTTGAATAGTAATAAGCATTTCTATTACTGCTCACGAACAGGCTCAATAGAACCGAGCCTGCAATAGTTTGATATTTGTCGTGTCCTGTGGCTTTCAAAGTTTCTGTTTCGTCTATTGAAATGGGAAATACTTTTAAAGCTCTACAAGAACTCGTAATCAGGAGATGGTGATGCCAAAACTCTACTCTACCCAGCTAGGGGATTGCTATGAACATGCTTTATAAGGACTGGGTACTCGGCCAAGAGATTGTTATGACCAAGCTCTAAAGAACTATTTACTTCTATGGATTGTTATGAACAAGCTCTATTTATATCTCACTGCTCTTTCGCTTTTAAAGAGCTTGCAATGATGTTAAAGGTTTATTTTGCCACTGACAATCCAAAGCGGTAACACCAATGGTTCTCCTTTCCGTCGTGTTGTTGTCTGGTTTAAAAATTGATATTCTAATAAACACCTGCTCTCTTTTCCTATCTACTCTGGGGATTGTTATAACCAAGCTCTAATAGAACTCTGTATTCAGCTAGGGCATTGTTATGACCAAGCTTGAAAAGAACTCTGTTCTCTGCTGGAGGATTGTTATAACCAAGCTCTAATAGAACTCGGTACTGAGCTAGGGGATTGTTATGACCAAGCTTGAAAAGAACTGTTCTCTGCTGGAGGATTGTTATAACCAAGCTCTACACGAACTCTGTATTCAGCTGGAAGATTGTTATGACAAAGCTTGAAAAGAACTCTGTACTCTGCTGGGGGATTGTTATAACCAAGCTCTAATAGAACTCTGTACTCGGCTAGGGGATTGTTATGACCAAGCTTGAAAAGAACTCTGTTCTCTGCTGGAGGATTGTTACGATCAAGCTTTTACATAACTGTGTACTCTGCTGGCGGATTGTTATGACCAAGATCTACACGAACTCTGTACTCTACCGAAGATAGTTATGACAAAGCTCTAAAAGAACTCTGTACTTAGCAGGAAGATTGTTATGACAAAGCTCTAACAGAACTCTGTACTCAGCTGGGAGATTGTCATGACCAAGCACTACAAGATTTCCGTACTCAGCTGGAGGATTGTTATGTCCAAGCTCTTACGGAACCCTGTACTTAGCTGGGGGATTGTTAATTTTATGTAGTAAAATTTAAGTATTTATTTTTAAATTTTGATTTCTTAAAGCATCTCTATCATATCAACTGATAAAGTCATTTATAAGATCTATTGCTGATTACAGATATAAGTTCAAATTAGATATTGACACTTTACTGACACTTTGACATAATAATTTTCTATTATTGTTATTTATTTCCTTCTTTTCTTAAATGTCCTAATGATTTCCTTTGTTATAAGCAATTAATATTTTATCTGATGTCTCAACAGGTATATACGAGTAATATGCATTTCATTTTATTTAAATCATCATACACAACATTCATTTACAACATACAACTCAGTGACACTTCAAACTTAGTGACCTTATTTAATTCTCTTGGATTACTGCTTACTGTGATAACTTCGTGACTTAGTGTTTCTTACTTTGTGATTCTTTAATAATTTGGATTTACCTTTTCTCTGTGAACTTTGTGTTTTTGTTACTTCATATTAAATATTATTGCGAGACTTAAACGGATTGGATATTATTTACTTAGCTCTACCCCTAACACACATTATATTCACCCGACGACAAAACTCGCTTTATATTATTATTACCAAGCTCTAACAGAACTCAGCCGGATGATTGTTATGATAAAGCTCTATAGGAACTCTGAACTCAACTGGGGGATTGCTATGACCAAGCTCAAACAACACTGTACTCAGCTGGTAGATTTTCATGACCAAGCTCTATATGAACTCTGTACTCGACTGGATGATTGTAATGACAAAGCTCTTTAGGAACTGTGTACTCAGCTGTGGGATTGTTATAACCAAGCTCTACAAAAACTCTGTACTCAGCTTTAGGATTGTTATGACCAAGCTTTATTTGAACTCTGCACTTAGCTAAGATATTGTTATGACATGCTCTACATGAACTCCCTAACGGAACTCTGTATTTAGCTGGGGATTGTTATGACCAAGCTCTACAAGAACTCTGTACTCTGCTGGGGATTGTTATGGCCAAGCTCTACAAGAACTCTGTACCTAGCTTTGGGATTGTAATGATCAAGCTCTATTTGAACTCTGCACTTAGCTAAGATATTGTTATGACAAAGCTCTACAAGAACTTGGTACTCAGCTGGGGGATTGTTTTAACAAATCTCTATGGGAACTCTGTACTTAGCTGGGGATTGTTTTGACCAAGCTTGAAAAGAACTCTGTACTCTGCTGGAGGATTGTTATGACAAAGCTTTTAACGAACTCTGCAGGGGGATTGTTATGACCAAGCTCTAAAAGAACTCTGTACTCAGCATGAAGATTGTTATGACCAAGCTTTTCAAGGACAAAAAACTTAGCCGGGAGGTTGTCATTACAAATCTCTACAAGAACTCTGTCCTCTGCTGGGCGATTAGTCTGACCAAGCTCTACATGAACTTTCTACTCAGCTGTGGGATTGTTTTTACCAGGCTCTTCACGAACTTTGTACTCAGCTGTTGAATTGATCTGACCAAGCTCTCATGGAACTCTGTACTCAGCTGGAGGCTTGTTATGACCAAGCTCTACAAAAACTCTTGTACTCAGCTGGGAAATTGTTATGACGAAACTCTTAAAGACATCTGTACTCAGCTGGAGGATTGTTATGACCAAGCTCTAACAGAAATCTGTACTCAACTGGGGGATGTTATGACCAAGTTAAGCCAGAACATCTCTAACTAGAGGACTGTGAAGACCAAGATCTTCAGACACTCAGTACTCAACTAACATGACTAAGGTATGCTGGAATGCTGAGAAAAAAATATGAGCAGGTTTAGAGAAAAATCTGTACTGGTCATTGGGTAGGTGACATATATTGCCGAAGGTTATAAAACTGAGCATGGAAACCAGTCTCCAATCTCAAGCATCTGATTGGCTGAAATGGCAACCAGTGGCCATTTCAGCCAATCAGATGCTTGAGATTTGAGACTGGTTTCCAATCTCAAAATAACAGTCACCTTCAGTCATAATGTGTATATGTCTTCTTAGAATTACGGCGATGTTTTAAAACTTTAAACAATCACACTAGTAGTACAACGAAAACACAAATACATACTGGTATTTTTTATTACTGTAGTCTGTATTCATGTTTCAATATAACAATTGAAACATTATACAAAATGTATAAAATTTGTAGTTGTCATTCATAAACAAATAATCGCAAAGACCAGTCTGGTCAAGTGTACAACTCACATCCACACGTTCTCACTGCATGTAATGTACATTCGGTACTTTTCACACTGACTAAATCATCAACAAATCACAAATCTTCCATAGTCCTTTACTCCATAAACTTATCTGCCTTTTATCACATGGGCGGTCAGTGTAGATCCAGATCTGATGGCCTATCTGTGCCACCTGATCTAGATCTACACTGATTGCTTCTTGCTAAAAAATAACCAAATAAATGTAAAAGCAAACAGTGTAGATCCTAATCAGACAGCACAGATTTGCTTACTGATCTGGACTGAAGGTTATAAAGCTGAGATTGGAAACCAGTCTCAAATCTCAAGCATCTGATTGGCTGAAATGGCGACCAGTCGCCATTTCAGCCAATCAGATGCTTGAGATTTGAGACTGGTTTCCATGCTCAGTTTTATAACCTTGGGCACTGGATCTAGGTTGTTTGCACATGCATTTAAAGGCATGTATATGGAGTAAAGGCTTAATCTGTGACAAAAACATGTAATGACTGAAAAATATTTCTAATATGAACAATACCCAATCTGCAATACTGCACATACACCCAAATATACAACTGGTAAAGTCCCTTTATACATAATATGATAATAAATTAAAAACATATTAAACATCACAATTTATGGGGTTTAACCCTTTCCTCTTTATTTACGCCTTTATGGCATGAGCAGAGAGTGTAGATCCAGATCAGCCAACTCATCCATACCGTCTGATCAGGATCTCCAATGTTCACTTTTTTGATTTGGAAGGTTATTTCTGACCAAAAAGTGAACAGTGCAGATCCTGATCATACCACAAGGATGTGCCAGCTGAACTGGATCTACACTGGTCACATATGCATTAAAATGAGTATATAAGGAGTCAGGGTTTTATAACATGTTTGTGCAAGGCGAGGGATAGCAGCACAATAAGGGGAAAAAATATAGGGCATTAAGATACAACACAGATCTGGTTTTGTTTATACACTTAACAAAAAAAATTAAGGGTCTCAACTTTTTTTTCCAATTGAAGGCTGTAGACAAATTGTTCAATTTAAAAGATATTTCCTAAAAGTTCTTGACTACAATAGAGGTCAGAACTTTGGCTTCAAAACATTTTAACCCTTTCCTGTATAGATACACCTTTATTGATAGGGCGAACAGTTTAGATCCAGATCAGCCGGCACATCCATGCCGTCTGATCAGGATCTAAACTGTTCGCTTTTTGATTCATTAGGTTATTTCTGACCAAAATGCGACCAGTGCAGATCCTGATCAGACGGCACGGATGTGCCCGCTGATCTGGATCAACACTGGTCGCACATGCGTAAAAATGCGTATATATCAAGGAAAGGGTTAATTCAATGCTCATTACATAAGCACATGTACATTTTTTTTAGGGGACCCTTAATTAATTTTGTTAAGTGTAGTTCCACCAGTATTTTTGAACGAAGTGACAATTATTTTTTTTTTTTAACTGCTTGAGCCGATCACTGTTAAGTCTACTCCATGTATATGACTTATCTCATGAGCAAACAGTGTAGATCCAGGGCTGAAGGTTACAAAACTGAGCATGGAAACCAGTCTCAAATCTCAAGCATCTGATTGGCACCAGTCCCCATTTCAGCCAATCAGATGCTTGAGATTTGAGAATGGTTTCCAAACTCAGTTTTATAACCTTCAGCCCAGATCAGCTTGCATATCTGTGCCAGCTTTTCATGATCTACACTGGTCGCACATTCAATTAAACCTTTATATATGGAGATAAGTGCTAACCCTTTACTTTATATATACCCCTTTTTACGCATGTGTGACCAGTGTAGAACCAGATCAGCCAGCACATCCGTCACATCTGATCAGGATCTGCACTGTTTGCTTTTTGGTTACAAATAATCTAGAAAATCAAAAAGCGAACAGTGCAGATCCTGATCAGACGGCACAGATGTCCCCGCTGATCTGGATCTACACTGTTCGCCCACGCAATAAAGGTGTGTATATAGAGTAAAGTGTTGTTAAACAGTTTGGCAACAGTTTTACATTTGACACCTGCTTGGGACAATCTCTGTTATTATCAACCACATACAGGCCGGGCCATAAGAAAATATTTCTACGGACATTTGACATTATTCACTCAAATTACATCTGTTAATTTAAAATGTTGATTTTATAAATATCAAATGTGTGTGATATTGTAACCAACCTATAAGTTATCAAAACATAAAACTACATGGCATTCAGCTAAACACTTCCTCTGGTACCATCTCAGAATAAGAATATATCCAAGTTCAAATTAGGGCATTACTCCATCCTTGTGACCTAAGCCTAACAAATGTGGCATCATCATGACCATGTTGTCATTAGCAATATAATTTGGAAGTTTGATGAAGAAATATTTAAAAATGGCAAAGTTATAGCCAATGTTAAGTTTTCATGACTAACAGACAGACAAAGTGATCACTATGTATTGCCTTTTCTATGAAAGGGCTACACAAAAATGACAGATGTTTCCAGAAAGAGCAAAATGTAAGAATGCTGAAATATATAACCTGTGCCCAAGGTTATAAAACTGAGCATGGAAACCAGTCTCAAATCTCAAGCATCTGATTGGCTGAAATGGCGACCACTGGCCATTTCAGCTAATCAGATGCTTGAGATTTGAGACTGGTTTCCAATCTCAGCTTTATAACCTTCAGGCATAGACACATTATTCAATGACATGGATTAGATTAACTACAATATCAAGTCTAACAATAAAACTTACATTGGAGACCAGTCTAAAATCTCAAGCATTTGATTGGTTGAAACTGAGCTGAGTCTTCAAATGGACCAATCAAAGGCTAGTGTTTTAAGACTGGTCTCCAATCTAACTTTATGAGCCCTAGAAAGAGAAGTTGTTAACTGGGATATCATTATAGTTCACACTGGTTTAACCCTTTCCTCCATATATATGCATTCTTCTGCATGTGCGACCTGTGAAGATCCAGATCAGCAGGCACATTTGTGCCGTGTGATCTTGATCTGCACTGGTCGCATTTTGGTGAGAAATAACCTAACGAATTAAAAAGCTAACAGTGCAGATCCTGATCAGACGGCACAGATGTGCCGGCTGATCTCGATCTGCACTGTACGCCCTAGCAATAAAGGTGTGTCTATGGAGGAAAGAATTAATTTTCACAATTTGTTTTTCATTGAGTAAAAGGGAGGGGTCAAGAAGCTCTAAATAAGTACCTTTGAAATTGTGAATAAGAAACCATGGTCAAAATGATTTCAGGGAAAAAAGAACACATTAAGCGCAACCTAAGGCTTTTATCATTTCATATTAAAAAAATTAATCACAGCCTCTTTATCTACACCTGTTGGCAATCTCTTAACTGACATAAATGACTAATTATTTAACCCTTTCCTCCATAGATGCACCTTTATTGCCAGGGCAAACAGTTTAGATCCAGATCTGCCGGCACATCCGTGCCATCTGATCAGGATCTTAACTGTTCGCTTATAGACCCATTAGGTTATTTCTGACCAAAATGCAACCAGTGCAGAACCAGATCAGACTGCATGGATGTGCCGGCTGATCTGGATCTCCCCTGGTCCACATGTGTATATATGGAGGAAAGGGTTAATTGACATAAATGACTAATTATTTAATAGCACACATGGAAATATAAATGAGCAAACATTATACAATGCTTCTGGTGATGTCTCATATCACATAATTAAAAAAAAAAGAATAAGAACCCTTTACTCCATTTTATTATGGGTTTTAATGCATGTGCATCAATTGTAGATCCAGATCAGCTGGCATATCTGTGCCATCTGATCTATATCTTCACTTGTCTCATCAGAAATAACCTAATGAATCTGAAGCAAACAATGTATACATTATGTGCGGGCTGATCTGGATCTTCACTGGTCCCACATGCAATAACAGCTGATCATATGGAGTAAATGGTAAAAAATCACTACATTAACTACCTAAGGACCATTACCTATTTTGTGTATCAGATAACTATGGATCAACCATTAACATTCTGAAAATATCTAGAAAATAAGAGTTAAGTTTGTGGGATGACCAATTAAAAGTAGATAATCAAATGATAGACTAATAATTAACCAAATGAAGGGAGACAGTAAAATCTAATACCGAAATAAAGGGAGACAACAAAATAGTGGGAGATAAGCTTATAACAAATGAAAAGGAGACAATCTGTTTGTGGGCAGAAAATACTTGCAATCTAGAAGAGAAGTCAGTAACTTGGTTATTAACAATTCAATCTTAAACCTATTGCCAACCTTAAACTTATACTTAGTAATTACCAACCACCTATTACCAATTTAAACTTATACTTAGTTATTACCAATCACCTATTACCAACTTAAACTTATACTTAGTAAGGCCTAAAAAAAAAAGGTTTGTTTCTAGTTACCTGACCGACCGTCTCTTTTTAGCGCCGACCGTTACTTTTTTTCAGCCCTCCCAAAAAAATTGTATGAAAAGCCGACCAGGTTTATAACCGACGAAAAATTCTGTTATAGTCAGACACAATGTCCAGTGCAAAATAACAGCCAGCATCGTTTCATTTTTGGAAAATTTACTTTCACTTTCTTCTCCGGTGCTATTTTTAACTGTTAAACGTGTGATTTTTGTCCATGTATCACTATATGTAAACCCCGTTGCGTGTGCTTTCGGGTCAAGGTTGCTAATTCCATAATTGAATTCGCCGAGGTAAACAATCATGGCTGTCAATGTTCGACGAGCCAGTAAAAATATTCTTTGTTTCTGGTTACCCGACCGACCGTCTCTTTTTAGCGCTGACCGTAACTTTTTTTCAGCCCTTCCAAAAAAATTGTATGAAAAGCCGACCAGGTTTTTGACTGACGAAAAATTCTGTTATAGTCGGACACCCAGCGAGCCAGTAAAAATATTCTTTTTGATCCACCGACGACTTCATTGAAGAATTAAGGAAGCAACTAGATTAAGATTTCTGTTCGAAGTGCATACGTGATACGGCGTAAATGTAGAATCGTTGAATAATGGCTTTATGAGTGAACAATTATGTACTGATATTTGTATCGTAAAATGAGTGAAAGAAACAGCACTGATCAAATTATTAACCCTGCTTTGGTGGTAGTGATAGAACTTTTACCATCATTGAAGGGATATGTATATATTTGATTATGTGTTAATTGCAACAATATCACGAATGTCAAGCTAAAAACGACAATACGATTTGAAAGTGAGGCACAGTGGCTGTAAGAAGTGGTAGGTATTAAGGTAAGTATATCCAACATATTTTTTTTACAAAAATGGCCATGAACAAATCAACAATATCCATGCATTAAACCACATTACGGCATTACACATCTAATTGTAACTAAAAGAATAATTATTAATATTACATGTTAAGCAAAACAATTCAACTTCAAGTTTCAAGTTGAAACACTGGTTTATTAGTTTCAATGGAATTACAGTATAAAATGCAGTGAGTTTTCCCTTTTCTTCACTTCAATACCTTAAACCGACCCATTGTTTTTTCAAGGATGTAACCAGAAACAAACCTATTTTTTTTTTAGGCCTAATTATTAAGGACCTATCACCAACTCAAATGTATACTTAGTATTACCAAGGACCTATTACCAACTTAAACTTATTCTTAGTTATTACTAAGCCCTTTTACCAACTAAAACTTTATTAGATTATCAATTTAAAAAAGTCACAGAAATGTTTCAAGCCTACCTTGGTGTATTTGTTGATGCTAACAGGTGAACAATAAACTACTGAGGCATAGCGGCATCATTACAATATTGGCATATATTATGCAGTACTTAAAAGCATAACTGAGGTACAAATGGTTGTTTAAATCAATCTCTGTTTCAATGTTACAGTATAACTTCATTTTCTGCCTATGAATAAATCATGCTGTGTGATCAACATTACTCAAACTTTGAAACTTTCAATAAAAAGACCCATATATATATATACTAATAAACGTTAACTATCTGGTACTACCTTTTATCACATGGGCAACCTGTGTAGATCTAGATCAGCCAGCACATTGGAACATCAAATCTTGATTTACACTGTTGGCTTCTTGGTCAGGATTAACCTAGTGAATCTTTATGCAAGCCGTGTAGATCTTAACAGATCTTACTGTGCAGGCTGATCTTGATCTACACTAAGTCTTGGGATTAAAGGCCTATCTATGGAGTGAAGGGTTAACCCTTTCCTGTACAGATACGCATTTTTACGCATGTGCGACCAGTGTAGATCCAGATCAGCCGGCACATCCGTGCCGTCTGATCAGGATCTGCACTGGTCGCATTTTGGTCAGAAATAAGCTAATGAATCAAAAAGCGAACAGTTTAGATCCTGATCAGACGGCACGGATGTGCCGGCTGATCTGGATCTAAACTGTTCGCCCTAGCAATAAAGGTGTATCTGTACAGGAAACGGTTAATATCTTTAAGGCATGTGACTCCAGAAGTACCAAATGTTCTTAAATTATCATGAATAAGAAACATGTTGCTATTAAATAAAAACATGAAGATGTAAAGACAGATAAACCTTCGTAAGCCAGCATTCTTCCAACTATAGACAGCTTTAATAGTCTGGGTGTGTTTTACTTTAACCTTTTACTCCATGTATGGTTAATATCACATGTGCATAGAGTGAAGATCCACCTCAGCTAGCATATCGATGCTGTCAGATCAGGATCTACACTGTTCACTTTTAGATTCATTAGGCAATTTCTGACCAAGAAGCAATACTGTAGGACCTTATCAGATCAAGATCTAAAAGGTTTGGTTTCCTGGTCAGAAATATCTAAAGGAATTAAAAAGCAAATGTGTAGATCCTGATCAGACAGCATGGTTATACTGGAAGATCTGGATCTGCATTGTCCACCATGGGATAACTGTTATATACCATAGAGTAAAGGGTTAAACATTTTATCACCAATTTCTTATAGGCACACTTAAAAATCAAAAATTTAAAAAAGGAGGTACCGTTACAAAAAAGGGCCCAAGTAAACATATTGTTTTTGTTAAGGGCCATTCCAACTGTTTTATTCTGCAGCAGTGCTAGTAAGAAATATTCCAAATCATGGACATAATGTTAATAACCATTCAAACATCAAAATAATTTAAATTCTGATAAAAAGATCCAGTCTTCTGAATCACCATATAAAGCTGAATGCATCATAGATTCTGCTCTGAACCAGATTAACATATGACCATTAAATCCATCATGGATATGGCTAACATCCCATCTGTGACCAGTAGATCCAGATCAGCCTGCCATGCAAGATCTAAGAGCATTTCTGACCAGGAGGCAAACTTTAAATCCAGATCAGACTGCACGGATCTTAACCCTTTCCTCCATAGATACGACTATATTGCATGGGCGAACAGTTTAGATCCAGATCAGCTGGCACATTCATGCCATCTGATCAGGATCTACACTGTTCGCTTTTTTATTCATTAAGTTATTTCTGACCAAAATGTGTCCAGTGATCACACTGATGTGCCAGCTGATCTGGATCTACGCTGGTTGCACGCGCGTAAAAATGCATATATATGGAGGAAAGGGTTAATCTACACAGGTTTCACAAGGGTTTAAAGCCTTATCCATCAAGAGGAAGGCTTTATTTTAATACAACATTTAAACATTGTCATTATATGCAAGGGGCTTAATTCACAATTACACAGTAATGTGATTAATTGCCTCCCTTTTCCACTGAATTATTTGAACATCAGTTTCCATCACACTGAACAATATCAAATCTCATAAACATTAATTTTAAGAGACAATCATTTCATCAAATGTCTCAACACTTTACTCCATAGATACAAGTTTTATCTTTTTTCTTTCACAGTCAAAATATGAGAGAATAAATTTTAAAGTACAACGGTGTTAAAACATTGTTAACCCAGTCAAATTCACTCACAACAGATCTTAAAATGTACTATATAGTCTGAAATTTCGGTGAAATTCCCTTTTTTAGGTCATTTATAGGAACGATATAGTTCTACAATTAATACTTATCATAACTATGAAGTATTCAACCCTGAACTATGAAGAGGCAGCTTTAAAGTTAATAAAAGGGTGGGGCAAAACAGTAAGTTATGAATGAGGTTATATTGTCATGAACCAACAATTTTCTACATGGCCACTAAATTTGCAAGGCAATGTGTTAAAATGTGTATGGCCTAGATATAGATGTTAATGCTCATTTCAAGCATAGGATGTTAAAATGAACCAGGAGTCTCAAATATTCTTTGGTCAATAAAAAGCTGCTGACGATATTTCTAACAACACATTAAGACATGTTGGAAAGTGGACTCCATACATCTTCTTATGATTAGTTGCTGACAGTATTTGACTGTACGGTGTATATGACCACTAAACATGTATCAGTGGCTGTGATAACAAGTGTATGTTTAGATATAGGAGGAGTGATTTTCCTGTGTATACTCAGGCAGTGACCGTCATAAGCTCTCATCACTTTCCACGGCTTGGAGCATGTCATCAGCGTCCATCAGTGACGAGTTACTTCCAGAGGGACCCACTTCTGGCATATCTGTACATAGACAACAGATCATCTTATTATCTATATCTATATTATGACTATCACAACTTCTAATTTGGACAATCACAATTTTCATTCAAACAATCACAACTTCTTATTCGGACAATCACATCTTCTCATTAGAAAAATCACAACTTCTCATTTGGACACTCACATATTTTTCATTTGGACAATCACAACTTTCATTCGGCAATATAACAACTTTTATTCAGACAATCACAACTTCTCATTTGAACAATCACAACTTCTCATTTGGACAGTCACAACTTTTAATTTGAACAATCACAACTCATTGGGACAATCACAACTTCTCATTGGGACAATCACAATTTCTCATTAGGAAAATCACAATTTCTCATTTTAATTATCACAACTTCTCATTTGAACAATCACAACTTCTCATTTAAACAATCACAACTTCTGATTCAATCTGCAAGACTCTAAAAGACCACAAAACAAATTTCTATCTCCAAAATATATTTGTGGATTAATACCTCATCTCACAGTATTACAATCAGATGGAATGGACACAAAATCAAATGCTCTTTTTGAAGGTAAATAAACAAATCTCAATCAAACATTAATTCCGAATTTGGTCATTAAGAAAATGATTCTTATAAAGTTTAAAACTGAAAAGCAACATCTGGAATACTGGCTAGCTAGCATAAGACATCTTGATCAGATCAGTTGGTTTCAGAGAAAGAACACTTGACCAAAACAATATCAAATTATAATCAAAGGTAATTAATCTACATTCATTGGAAGATCACTATAATTATTACATGCTTATCTCTGAATTTCGGATTTCAATTCTTACACAATTCTGCTTGTAAAGATTTACAAAAAGGTAAACATTCTTATTTTGATACAGATATTCAAAAAATCTGATAGCTCATCAACAAAGCTTATAAACTGTTTTCTTTTAACTATGCCATAAATAATTTGGGCAATCAGGATTGACCCTTTCCTCCATAAATATGCATTTTTAAGCATGTGCGACTAGTGTAGGTCCAGATCAGCCGGCACATCCGTGATGTCTGAACAGGATCTTCAATGGTGGCTTTCATGTAAGAAATAACTTAATTAATCAAATAGTGATCAGTGCAGACTCTGATCAAATGGCACTTATGTGCCGGCTGATATGGATCTACACTGTTCACCCAGGCCATAAAGGCATGTACAGTGAAACTCGATATGGGGCACGTCACGGGAAAAGGTACCTTCGGTCTTTTTTAGTGATTTTTTAGTTTTTACTAAATTTAGAAAGATCTTACAAATATAAATCAATTTCTTATTACTGAAATGTGATTTGATAACACATTTTGACAATAAAATGGTAGTTTTACCGCGAAATGCATAATAAAGAATGTCGTCTGCTCAAATTTACGACGTCATTTCAATAATAAATGTCAAATGTTCGAAGGTACCTTTTCCCGTGACGCGCCCCATATTAAGTTGGTCATTGGGACTGGGAAAAAGTGGTTTTATTAGCAAGGTAATCTTAATTTCAAGGTGGTCTTAATGAGGGGTTTTACTGTGTATGGAGGAAAGGGTTAAGAGGAATATTAATCTTGTTCTTGTGTTACGTACCTGATTCACTGAGTCTTGCCAGGGAGTCGTCATCCTCAGTGTTGAAGCGTTTCTCCAGCGATTCTTTGATCTGGTTGTTCAGTCCCTTTGGATCCAGGTCCATTGCCCACGAGAAGTTCATCAATGCTAGATCCGTGTTGCCCAGTTTCTTGTGAACCTACAGGATAAAATAATGCTAATTTTGAATATTAAATCCATTTTATTGCATCAGCTAACAGTGTAGATCCAGATCAGCTGGCACATCAGTACACAGTTTGCTTTTTGATTTATCAGGTTATTTCTGACCAAAAAGAGAACAGTGCAGATTCTGTGCCATCCTATCTGAATCTACACTGTTCACCTAAGCCATAAAGGCATATCTATGGAGGATGGGGTTAAACAATGCTGGTTAAAATATTGACTTCTACTGGAAAATTTTAACATTTCACTGCATGAAATGTGACTTATATCTCTTGGGCAACCAATGTAGATCCAGATCAACCTTCACATCCATTCTGTGCTAAAATAACATCTTGCAGTCTACAGTCTAGTATTCAAATGAATCCATACAGATTAGGCTTTAAAAATCTTGCAAATTGAACCAGGAAATTGGCACTAGCAACTATTTAACTACAAAAGAGTTACTTCCCTTATGGACATTTTTGTAAACAAAATATATACAGTTACCGTTCCTGAACATTATGGGTTATAATGATGTCTTGATTCCAATGTCAACTGAAAAATTTCAATCTACTTGCTGCTGAATTAGAAAATATTTAAATGAGGTGCATAGTGTTTAAATAATAAAATGATACAGCCTTGCATATAGGAACAGTATGCAATTATCGTGATAATTTTGTTGTCTGATTATTTGATAAATTTGCAAGGCCTGATTCTGACCACTAAAGTTGACTTACCTTTCCCAGGAGGAAATAGATGAGAGATTCTTTAGGAATGATCCTCTTCAATTCATCCAGCTCCTCTAGCGCTTCCTACAACATATACACAATACTAATGCTGAAGGTTATAAAACTGAGATTGGAAACCAGTCTCAAATCTCAAGCATCTGATTGGCTGAAATGGCAACCAATCGCCATTTCAGCCAATCAGATGCTTGAGATTTGAGAATGGTTTCCATGCTTAGTTTTATAACCTTGGGTATTAGATTAACCTTTTTCAGTGTCAAGCAAAGAATTTGTCAAAATTACTACTAGTGTAGATCCTGATCTGCTTTGGCATCGGTACAGTCTGATCTGGGTCTACACTCTTTTCTATTCTGTTTATAAATTCTGTTTCATAAATTTCCATAAAACACCCTAATGAACCATGCAAGGGATAGCTTAAATTGAAATTGAAATAGAAATGTGTTATTGCCAGTAATCCTTAAGAGGTGTCTGTTTTATATCAGGTAAAGAAACCCATAACATCAACATTTATTGGAGATAGAATCACACCAGATTAAAATGTCTTTAGTATAGTCTTACATAATGTCTTGACCCAATTTGTGGAAGACTTAGGGTAGTTACATGAATTCATACATAATTTCCAACTTTTTGGCCAAACTCTCCATGAAAATTAAATAATGCTGCCCAAAAAGGGTGTTCGAGCAACCCCACTGAACCTCCTCTGAATCCACCTCTACATTCTTAAGATATTCAAAAACTTTGCCAAAGTTCATAAAACTAAATATGGAAACAAATCTCAATTCTCAAGCATCTGATTGGCTGAAATGGCAACTGGTCGCCATTTTAGCCAATCACATGCTTGAGATTTGAGACTGATCTCCAGTTTAAGTTTAATAATCTTGGGCCTTAAGCAGGCAGGTTAAGTGATAGCTTTTAAAACTGTGGAAAGTTGCAGATTACCTTGTGTTTCTGTTTAGCAAAGAGGATTGTTGCTTTGTGGAATTTACAGAGAGGGTTTCTCGGGTCGGCTGCTATAGCCTGGTCCAGTGTAGCCAGCGCCTGGTCCGACTTCTGCTGGGAGTGTAGAACCTGAAACCACACAAACAACAACATGTCTTTATCTACTGAAAACACGGTATAAAACAAAAATTACTGTATTTATTATACCATCTAACCTGTATTAAGCAGCCACCCAAGAGAGTGCCAAAACATGGCTGCCTAACACAGGTAAAACTTTGAACAAAACAGGGCTTTTTTTCACTTCCTGGGGAAGGTGCCCATGCCTTATTATTTTGGGGAAAATAGCGTCATTTTTTTCTCTTACGGGGAATGAAAAAACCTGATGTTGTTAATTTTTGGGGAAAACTGCATTTTAAAGAAATTTTCTGAGGGGAAGGCGCCTAAAACGGCCCCTACTATAGAAGGACAAAAAGCCCTGCAAAATGTTGGTTTAGGACATATTCAAACTGACTGTTTAAGACAGGTGGTTGCTGAATGCAGGTGGCTGCTAAGGCTTGTTGAACTGTACTATTTAACACTGCATGCAAAATAACAATTACTGTAATATTCAAATTAACATCACCTTTCCAATTAAAACCTCCCCCTGTATTTCTTGGAAAAATATTACATTTGGAAGCAAAGAACTTACCATTGTAAGCAGTTTTGGGTATAAAAGGTGCCAAATTTATGTCATATCAAAACACAACTTTAATTAGATCACATATGTATCAATATTTTCGACAACTTGTGGTGAAAATAGTGTTACAATTAACCCAATTTTGTGAATTAAAACCCCAAATGTACTGTTATCTGCCTGATAACATGTCCAGATTTTAACACATTACCCCATGCAAGGGCAACCAGTGTAGATCCAGATCAGCCATCACATCTATGCTGTCTGATCAGGATTGACACTTTTCGCTTTAAGCTCAGAAATAACCCCAAGAATCTAAAAGCAAACAGTGCAGATCCAGATTAGATTGCATGGATGTGCCAGCTGATCTGGATCTACAATGCACATTTGATAAAAGGTGTATATATGGAGTAAAGGGTTAATGAGTCTACTTTTCATGAAAATAGATCTAACACTACTTACCACCCCGATGTGACACAGTAATGGAGAGCTCTGAGGGTTGATCAGCAATGCTTTCCTAAAGTGAATCTCTGCTAGCCGGAACTTCTCTTGCTTGAAGTAGATTAAACCTACACCATACCTGGGTTGAAGGTTATAAAGCTGAGTTTGGAAACCAGTCTCAAATCTCAAGCATCTGATTGGCTGAAATGGCGACCAGTCGCCATTTCAGCCAATCAGATGCTTGAGATTTGAGACTGGTTTCCATGCTCAGCTTTATAACCTTGGGCACTGAAGCACAACAACACAAAACTATGTCTACAGAATTCTTCCTTAAAACTTTACACTAGTATTTTAAGTTGCTTATTCCCAGTTCAAGGTGGAATGATTTGAAGTGACACTCCACAATATTTTACTTATTTCCAAAGGAAGTTAATATCATCACACCATCAAAAGTTAAATACAAAAGCTCAAAGTGATACGATGCTGTTATTATGCACGTCCAAATTATAGGGGCTGACATTACTTTGGAGCAAAAAGATGTTTATTAATATTCAGTTCGTCACATGATTATTCGTTATAACAAACACCATGACGGACAGCGAAGTGATAGAGCATAAAGAGATGAGATACCTGTCTGCAGTCAAAATGTATTGTATTTTCGTCATGCCCATTATTTCCTGACGGGTTATTTGTTTGCAATCGGGCAGGCCAGTCAAAATGCAACAAAACCCTGGGTTTTTTTAATTTTAAGTGAAAAAGGGACAAATACAGTCAAGATTTCTGTAACGTGTCTTCATAATTCCTATAATTAAGATGTTAGACAACAATGTCAAGTTTCAAAGTTCTATGTTGAATGGTTACTGAGAAAAAGTGAACTTTAAAACCTAAATGATGTTGATGCCTGCCCGCCCAAGGACATACCCCAATCTAAAAACCAGGATATTCCAAAGAATACCTGGTTGAAAAAAGCACCTACCATGCATTATAATGTCTGGGACTGACTCGGATGGCACTCCTAAAACAAGCCATAGCGTTGTCTAACTCCTCTGTATACACAAACTCATGACCAAGTAATGTGTAAGAATAGGCAAAGAATGGATTTATCTGCAAAGTTCAATAAAAAAAACTTTTCAAAATATCAAACTTTAACAATTGTAGAAAGTATAGACATTTTGAAAAAAGAGAACTGTTCTAACCCTTTACACTATAAATACACATTTTAACACCTGTGCCACCAGTGTACATCCAGATCAGTCGGCTAATCCATGTCATCTGATCAGGATCTGCACTGTTTGCTTTTTGGTCAGAAATAACCTTAATAAACCAAAAAGCTAACAGTGCGGATCCCGATCTGACAGCACAGATGTGCCAGCTGATCTGGATCTACACTGTTTGCTCAAACAGGCAGATATATGGAGTAAATGTTAAAAACTAGTTCCTCTTAACCAGAGTTACATTTATATATCATGCAACATTTTTAAGTTTACAGTACTAACATATGAAACTTTAACCCTTTACTCCATATATATAGGATTTAACACGTGCCACCAGAGTAGATTCAGTTCAGCTAGCACATCTGTGCCTTCTTATCTGGATCTGCACAGGTCGCATCAAGGTCAGAAATAACCTTACGAATCTAAAAGTGGACAGTGTAGATCCTGATCTGATGGCATGCATGTGCCAGCTGATCTGAATCTACACTGTTTGCAAAAGCCATAAATGGCATATATATGGAGGAAAGGGTTAAATGTTTCAAAATTAGTTTCTCTTAAACCTGAGTAATAATTATCCATCATGCAACACTTTTTCAGTTTTCACTATTAACATAATGAAACATGAAGTTGGGTCTTCAAATCAATTCTTATAAAAAAAAAATGTGTAGTAACCATCACAAATAAAGCAGTCAAACATATTTTGCACTTAGAGACGAAGTACAAGCTCAAAGCACTGGTTTCAACCCAAAAGCAGTCAATGAGTGTATTTCAAAGTTTTAAAAACTTATTTCATAACTGAAGTACATAAAATAAGTTTTGAAAAGCGATGTAAAGAAATGAAGTACAAACCAGGGGTTTCATTTGACCTGGGTGATGACCCTTTGACTTGATATTTCCAAAAAGCCTCATTCATTCTGACCCCTACAATGTTAGCTGAAGAGTCATTTTTTCCTTAAATAAGGGTTATTTTGGCTATAAATTGGCTGAACCCTTAAAATGTGTAGAAAATGACCCTTCAGATTGTGGATCCCCTCTAGAAACTGTATATTAGAAGAATATTTACCTGCATTGCTCTGTTGAAGAATTTGATGGCAGTTTCATGTTCTCTTTGTAAACTAAAACAGTTCCCCGTAGCACAACAAGCCTGTATAAAATAAAACACAGGAAATAGCTTAGATGGAGACTTGGGGGAAAAAGTCTCCCAAATTTCTAAACTTCTCCCTCTATTGAGCCACGGGAGAAGTTTTTCCCCAAAACGTTTCTTATAACAAGCTGAAAACTTCCCAAACTTCTTCCTAAAATTGGATAAACTTCTCCCTGTTCTCACAGCCTAAGTCAATCCCTAGAACATAATTGTTTTATTTAGGTTTGCATTAACAGCCAAGGTCACATTATCCAAGTTGCCACTCTGAGCATATTTCCTGATATAGCATGTGTAAGTAACTGAGTAAAACCACGAACCTTCCTTATGCTGGCTAAATAGCTTCCAGACATTACTAAGACCCACAAGAGACATTTAACTGGCAGGAATGGGAAGCCAGACTTCCCGAAATTTAAAACAAAAGTGACAGACATTTGGTCAGACAAGATGTGAAAATCTGTCTAACTGAAACAAATTCTCCCGGACCAACACCTGTTGAAAGGAAGTAGCAAATACTGAAGTTCAAATTTTTGTCTGACACTTGTCTGATAACATACAAAATCATGTTGCACCGACCCAAATTTTACCGGACATGTCTGTCGTTCTGCAATTTTCAGGAAGTCTGGAGCAAGTTAGACAACTTTAACCAATGGTCAGAGGCTGTATAAAAAGTATTTTTAACATTAATGACAGAATTTACAGAAACATCAGCTCAGTAAATGACAGTCAACAATCTTAAAAACAAGAGAAAGAGAGAGAGAGAGAGGCTATCTAAACAGAGTTTGTAAAATGTGGGTACCTAATTGGTGATTAAATGTATATTTGGCCAAATAATCATTAAAAAAACTGACTGTAAAGCATCTGACCAATGGTTGACACACTACATGATTTTGTCTATTTGGTGATTTTACAAAACTAAAGTGACAGAAAGTGAATGATATACCTCAGGAGAATATTTGTCCATTTCTGTGAGTTCTTGTGCTAGATATGATAGCTCCACCTCTTTCTGTAAATGCCACAGCGTCGTACTATAAATCTCCATGCCCTCTATATGGTATGGCTCATTGCGTAAAATCTCTTTAAAAGTTTTCTCCGCCTAAAACAGGAAGAAATTTGGTAAACAATTTACTCTATATATAGGACTTTTATTTCATTGGTTAACACTGTAAAACCAGATCCAGGGCACTAGACAACTTATAGGGACAGGTACCCATACCCGCAGGAAGGGGAATTTTGCATCATTTTAATACAAAAAGGGGAATTTTAAGTCATATACACATGTTTTGACTAAAGGGTCACACACACTCGTAACATTGTTTTCTACCTCTGATTATAATAGCAAGCATATTTTGTGACTGTAGACTTACAAATGAAACAATTTAGTTACTTTTTTATTATCTTTTCAAATTTTATCTTTTTATTGGATTTTTTTGGGGGAATTTTTTTCTGAAATTGGGGAAAAAGACATACTATTTTGACAGGGGAATGGGGCCCATATTGGGCTCTAAAAACGGCCAAACAAGTGCCCTGAGATCAGTCAGCACATTCAGGATCTGGATCTACACTGGTCCCAAGGTTATAAAGCTGAGATTAGAAACCAGTCTCAAATCTCAAGGATCTGATTGGTTGAAATGGCGACTGGTCGCCATTTCAGCCAATCAGATGCTTGAGATTTGAGACTGGTTTCCATGCTCAGTTTTATAACCTTGGGCACTGTTCGGTACTTGGTCAGATATACCCCTATACATGTAAATCAAAAGGCAAATAGTGTAGAACATGATCAGAAGGTAAAGATGTGCGGACTGATCTGGTTCTGCGCTGTTCTTCCATGCAATAAAGAAGTACATGTATCTATGGAGTAAATTTAAGATATAGTAAGCTTGGCTAAATTGCATAAATGTCTTTAACATTTTTTTTCTTCATAAAAAAAGGAAGACATTTAAAATACTTCTTAATTGGTTATTGAGAAAAAGTGAATTTTAACAAAAAACTTAATAAAATGTTGACACCCACCCACACAACATACACCAATCTAATAACCAAATAACCCAAAGAAAAACTTGTTAACCATTTCCTCCATATATAAGCATTTTTACGCATGTTCGACCAGTGTAATCCAGATCAAACAGCACATCCATGCCATCTGATCAGGATCTGCACTGGTTGCATTAAGGTCAGAAATAACTTAACAAATAAAAAAACGAGCAGTGCAGATCCTGATGTGCCGGCTGATCTGGATCTACACTGTTTGCCCATGCAATAAAGGTGTGTCTATGGAGGAAAGGGTTAACAAAACTTGAAATAGTATAAAATAAATGAAATACCTCATGATATTCTTGCAGTTCGAACTGAGCTCGTCCAATCTGAGACAAGACCCAGCCGGTGTTCATCTGGTGTTCCGGTAAATCCTCGTACAGTTCGATAGCTTTACGACAGTTGTACTCGGACAGCGCCTGATAAGCTTTGCCGATGGCTTGTAGTAATGACAGGATACCAGCTAGAGGACAGAAAGAAATAACAAGTGTAAAATAAATATACAATTTTAATATATTCAAAGTATAAAGAAATGCAGGGTAAACTTTATTCTTGATTATCCCATTCCATGCTTTCCCTGGGAGAAATTGTTATGCAATCACATTAGGCTACATCTGATACAGAACCACATACACTGTAACCGAGAGAGTTCCTTGGCAGATTTTCATCGCGGGTTTTTATTGTCTACAGTGTAGATCCTGATCAGACTGCAAGATCTGCAGGTTGATCCAGATCTACACTGGTCACAAATGGGATATAAGCTGAAACCAAGGTCTAAACAAGAAGATGCTGCAATGTAATGAAACCAGGTTTTTTTCTTAAATTTTAAGTGAAACACAAGACTGTCAAAGACAGGTGATGCTCCATGAGTGGGTATTTTGTCACAAAAATGTTAAGTTGTATCATTATGAAGGTGAATTTTATCAAATTTTCATTCGGGGAGCATAACAATCATTTGTGAAATAATTTTAAAATGCCAATGCAAATAACAAAGTGATAGATGCCAGACATGATTTTGGTTTTAAGGTCACACTGTGACCTTGACCTTCAAGGTAGCCACCCTAATGTTGCCTGTTACATGTCTTCTCGATATCATGAAACTTGTTGCCAATCAGATGCTTGAGATTTAAGACTGGTCTCTAGATTTAGTTTATGATCTTTGGCAAAGGTTAACACTTTCCTTGATATATACTTATTTTTACGCATGTGCGACCAGATCAGCAGGCACATCAATGCTGTCTGATCTGGATCTGCACTGGTCGCATTTTGGTCAGAAATAACCTATTGAACCAAACAGCAGATGTGCCAGCTGATCTGGATCTAAACTGTTTGCCCTAGCAATAAATGTGTACCTATACAGGAAAGGGTTACAATCCACTCACCTAGGGACTGTTGCTGCATCTGCACCAGTTGTAACTGAGGCTGAGGTTCCGCTACAAATGCAGGTTTACTGTCCGTTATTATCTCCCCTTTGCCCACTTCACTGATGTCTTGTTTTGACTTACTCAATCTCGTTTTTGACTTCCTACCAACTGCTTTTGGACTGGTAAACCGGGTTTTACTTTGTTGTTTATTATTTTCCTGCAATGCAAAAACTTATTTAATAAAAATTTTTAATTTCTTTTTTTGTTGTCTTTGCTTATTTTCTTGAGGTAAAATAAAATGATCAAGCCTTCTATGTATTTTATGTTTTCTCATCTAAAAAATTGTTCATAATCAGACATATTAAAACACATGACCTGTAAGTAAATTAAACATCTCTACTAGAAATTGCTATAGACCTCTTCTACAAATAAGTTAACAACTTACATGTACATGAATCTAACAACTTCTCGCAAGTCATCAAAGAAAAACTAATATCCGGGGTTCCACTAGCTGCGGAGTTGGAAGGGTCATTTTCATCTTTTTATTAGGGGATTAGGGCAATCCATGGCCAAGTAGTTAACTTCTGAATGAGAATCACTTGCCCTTTATCGCCGTGAGTTGGAGACCTACCAGGGTCATTATGCTTCATGTGAGGAAGCTCACCAGCTAGCTTGTAGAACATCAATGGTTCTACCCAGGTGCGGGCACAAGCCTGAAAATTGTCTGGAGGGACCTTGGGGTCTTCCTCCACCATGTAAAGCTTGTATGTCCACACTTTAATATCCTAGTAAAGAGGCAGAAGAGTAATAAAACTGGGACTTAGGGAGGGGGGGGGTTCAGCCAAATAATTACTAAAATACTCCAAATTTCAAGGAAATAATGACCCTTCAGCTAAATTTGTAGGGGTCAAAATGAGGCTTTTTTAAAATTTCAAGACTCAAGTGTCATGTCTTAGGTCAAATAAATATGCAATATGAATACACTTAATCTAAATAAAATATTAAGTACTCCAAATTTTGTCCAAACAAGAACTTTCAAGACACTTCTTATACCATCATGTGATACAGGGTTTCCATTTGACCCAGAAGGCGACCCTTTGACTATTTAAATTTTAAAAAAGCATCATTTTGAGCCTTAGGATTTTAGCTTAAAAGTTATTTTTTCCTTTAATTTGGGGTATTTTGGCTATTAATTGGTTGATTCCCCTAAAGAAGATCTCAAAATGACCCTTGAGATTCAGCAGCTAGCAGAACCCCTGTGATAGATTTATTATTCAACAATATTCAAACTGATACATACCTTAACAGAACTAGAGTTAGAATGGCTAAACAATCGGGAACTTCGCCTTACATTTGGTGGATTATTTTGTGTGCTAAAAAATACATACATGTAAATATTATTAATTTATGTCAATAATTATTACTCTTAACATAATTCACAACTTACACAAACAATGTAAAAGGACATGTTACAGAAGTTAATTATTTCCAATCACATATTTAAATATAAGATCTTTTTGTCAAATACAGATTTCTTAATGCTGTTTTTTATGTATATGACTAAATTTAATAAAAAAAAATTGGTCATATAAACTACAGATATTTTTGGAAGTAAAAATAATACAACATTACGAAAGACAATTTCTAGCCTCACTGTGGTTGTATAATTACTGAATACGTAGCAACTTACTTGATATTACTATTGTTTTCCTGTGTGTTACCAGAGGTGTTGAATGTTGGTGGTTTTGGCATTAAAGTCTGATTCTGATTAGCTCTACGGGTTATCACCTGAAAAACAAGAAGAATGATTTAACCCTTTTCTTCATATATACGTCTTTATTTCATGGGCAAACAGTGTAGATCCAGATCAGCTGGCCCATCCATGCTGTCTGATCAGGATCTGCACTGTTCACTTTAAGATTCATTTAGTTATTTCTGACCAAAACGTGACCAGTGCAGATCCTGATCAGATTGCACATATATGCCAGCTGATCTGGATCTAAACTGGTCTAACATGTGAAAAGGCCTTTATATGGAGTAAAGGTTTAACCCTTTACTCCACAGAAATGCCTTTTGCTACATCAATGACCTTAATGTCAGCATTGACAACATGCGTCTACACAGTTTTGTAGGTCAGAAATAACATAATAAATCTAAAAGCAAACAGTATAGATCCTGATTTAGCCTGCTCACATGTGCCGGCTAATCTAGATCTACAGTGGCTGCCCATGGCATATGAGCCAAATCCTAAGTAGACAAGGATAAACCGAGCTACAGAACTTTTTTTTCAAATATTCTGTTGTATTTTTCAGGAGACATGACCTGAAATTATCTGAACTGAGAGCAGGAAAACCACTGGGTTTAATTTGCTTTACAAATCAACAGTCTAGCAAATGGGGCAGGTCACCTGAAAAAGTGTCTTTGAACTGCTAACATCACTTCTTGAAATGACATCACAAAATTAAGCAGATGAAAATGCATTTCATTGTAAAATCAATATTATTTACTGTTAAATCATTTTATTTCGTGCGGGTTTTATTTTCGCGTATTTCAACCCCAGCGAAATGAAACTATTGAACAGTGTTTCTTTATAGGAAAATACAGTTGCGCGAATTTAAGCTCCGCAAATTTGTTATTTACGGGTTATGCGCATAAATTAGTCCTCACAGAATTAAATGATACTACAATAGTCAAAATGAGTAAAAAAATTGCCAAAATTTGTAACTAAGTCGCCCATTAATTAGCAGAAAATAATAGATAACTGTAAATTGTTTCCAAATTTAATATTTATAACAACAGTGAATGTTTACAATCCATACTGCAGGGCAATCACTAGAGGCAGACTTGGCAGAAGTGGTCTCCCAAAAGTGATGGTCAGACTTCTTGCTTTTTTAAGCTATGTGAGAAGTCATTTTGTATAGAGTATATAGAGAAAGAATGCTGTTTACTGCAAACTTCTTCATACAAAGTTATATAGTAAAATTATGACAAAACTTCTCCCTAATTTGCAAGTCTAGTGAGTGCCCTGTACTGGTCAGAATGAAACACTTAAACCATGCAAACTAATTACACGACTTACCTTTCTTGGAGCTTTTGATTCATTAAGGGTCTCGTGCAGTGCCGCTGGCGATGGAGTTATTAGTGTAGACATAAAAGTGGAGGTCAAATCTTGATTCAGACCTTGTTTTAGTTGAGGTATACTTTCTGGACTTGGAGTATTCAATGGTAAAATCCCAAAACTGTAACAGATAGCCTCATATAAAGCAATGAATAAAGTTTTTACCCTTTTACTCTATATATTCCAGTTTTATCACATTTGCAATCAGTGCAGATCCAGATAAGTGGTACACCCATGCCATCTGATTTGGATTTACACTGTTCCCTTCTTGGTCAGAAATAACCTAATTAATCTAAATGTAAACAATGTAGAACCTATCAGAAGGCACAGGTGTGCAGGCTAATCTGTATCTACACTGTTCACCCATGAGATTAAAGCTGCCATTTATCCAATAGAGTAAAGGGTCATACATCATCATGTTTCTTGCTCGAATTCAGATGTTTACATATTTACATGTTTCGAAAAAGTAATATATGGTGTATAAAATAGCAGTTGTAATCTACATATGTTACTAAAAAACCCTTAGTTTTACAAAATTTTAATGACCTACTATGTATTCTATATAGTGCATAAAATGTCTCCTTACTTTTCTACAAACTTCTTACAAGTTCCTCAATACAAAATAAATTGAAAAACTCAAAAGTTACAACAACATCTGGTAATTTGAAATTGTTCGTACTTGGTGGAAAACACACAACTAATTTCTAATGGTTTTACATACTCAAGCAAAAAATGACACAACAGAATGATTCAATACTTCTACAGTCTTTCTGGTATTTATGTTTCAACAAGATATTGTTTGTCCATAAACAATAACATAAAAGATCTGTGACCTGCTTTCCATCATGTACCAGTGTTTTTCACTTTTGAGGGAATGCCTTCCAACCCCTAGGGTCGTAAAATAAGCCTGCAAACGAGCTATATGGGGAACACTTTATAGTGCATGAATGAGCAAAATACAGAGCACTTTTTGTATGTTGACATGAACTGAACATTCCCTATTACAAGCAAAAGTGAATCTTACCTTGGTGAATATTGTCCTAGATTGAGGCACTCTCTAAGCCTGTTTTCTGTGTGTGGTGTCTTACACGTGTTCCGGCACGATCTTGGAGCCTGGGTAATACTGCCCATGACCTGGTCGTGTATATTTCCTCGACAGTTCTCTGGTGTGTGCTGACCATCATCCATCCGTGGGTCCGGTGTTTTTATCAACTACAAACAAAACATGTCTTATTGCATGTTTCCAGGATAGATCCAGATTAGCTCACACATTCTTACTCTCTGATCAGGATCTACACTGTTTGCTTCTTGGTCATAAATAACCAAATTAATCTAAAATGGAACAGTGTAGATCCTGATAAGAGAATTTTCAAGGGGCCATAATCAGAATATCACAAGTCATTTGTTGTATTCAGTGAACTTTACTCCTTATAAATTATGACTGCTTTAAAATCACTTTAATTTATTTTCTAATCAATAAATATTTACTTCATATTTAAAAATGCAATGGACACAATGTATATCTTTTACTTTTGCAAAATTTGACCACTCTTCTTTAAAGCCCCAGCCCTAAACTAAAGCAAGAATATACTATTGAAAAATCATATTTGTCCATATAGACTCCAATATATAAACTCTCTAACAGAACACAAAAGGTCTGATCGAATTCTTTCTTACAGACGGGATTTTCAATGATAATGTTAAATTATAGTTAACGAACTTTTAAGAAGCTAAATACAACGGAGCTATATTTAGCACAGACGAAGAGACCACTTCATGCGCGATCTTGATTTTTGTGACGTTTCGGAAATCATACTTTCGCTTTTAGTAAATTAAAATTTTAGTAAATTAAAATTTTATTAGCCCGAACCAATGCTGCAAATTTGTGCCTATAGTTCCAAATACATGTAATATTTCAAACAAGAGTGGGTTAAATTGAAGTAATGCCGCTTTAATTCTTCTGCATCAATATGACCCCTAGCTCAGATTTAGGTAGGTTCAAAAGTGGAAAATTAAGAATTGCTTGTGCACATCAAAATGCAAGAATCTGCATCAGTTTAAATCCCTGAAAACATACCTTTTGAAAAGTGTGTGGTGTACACTGGGTTTGCGGGATTTGTGGCTGAGGTGACTCTATGACGGGATCAAGAACCTCTGAGACAATTATTGGTGGCGTGTTCCGTGCAGTGTGAGCCTGTTTAGTGTTCTGTATCAACATATTTGTGCACGCCGGAGTAGGTATAGGAAAGACAACTGTAGGATCAACTTTTTCACCTGCAAATACATCAAATGTTAAACACTGATCTATAGTATGTCTTTAAGTTCTTTTACTCGTTAAGCTCTAAATTCAATACAAAAACATTACAAGTATCTTTCAAATGTGCCAGCTGTGGGTGGTTATGAGGCTCTGCTTGAGCTATCACAGCACTCATGACAGGGTAGAATGACTATAAATTTAATCTGAACAACTAAGAATAACACAGTTAAGACCCTCAAGTTTTATTTATTTTCTTTAAAAACCTCTGTGATAAAGTTTAAATTTTTAAAAACTCAGCATTATTTTGCTTACATAATGTATAATATGCTTGTTCAAAGAACAATTCAGTGAATGTTAAGATATAAAATATGACCATAATGAATGCTTTAAAGTTTTGTTCAATGAACAATGCAATGGATGTTAACCCTTTCCTTCATATATACACCCTTTTAGCATTGGTGAACAGTGTAGATCAGTATCTGCACTGTTCGCTTTTGACTTGTTGGGTTATTTCTGACCAAAAAGCAAACCGTGTAGATCCTGTTAGATGGCACAGATGTGCCGGCTGATCTAAATCTACACTGGTTCCACATGCAGTGAAATGGGCATGTAATTATGGAGTAAAGGGTTAAAATGTAAAAAAAACCTTACCTAGCTGGCATAATCCTTCAAATGAAGACCACAACAATGGATTCAATTTTAAACTTTTCTTAAAACATTCTATAGCTTTCTGGGAGCGCTCAGTTCTAGTGTATAAAGTACCAAGTATATTAAAAACATGACTAGAAAGACTGCCAAACTCCTTTTCAATCTCTTCAATTGTCTTTTGTCTTGTTAGTATATTTCCAGCTAACACTTGTTCTGCTTCGGCATATCTGAAAAAAAAGTTTCATGAAGTTAGCATTAGTTCTAGGTTAAACACCTGGCCCCAAGATTATAAAACAGAGAATGGAAACCAGTCTCAAATCTCAAGGATCTGATTGACTGAAATTGCAACTGGTCGCCATTTCAGCTAATCAGATGCTTGAGATTTGAAACTGTTTTTAAATCTCAGTTTAATAATCTTCAGCACTGACCTATCTCCTACAAGTTGCATTTTTAAGTTCTTGACAGTATTAGATACATCATATCCAGATGCAATACTTATCATTACAAACAGACTACTAAAAACAGCGAAGAAAACCAAGTAAGTAGTGTGAATGGAGGTTTGTAGTTCTTGATTATTCTTTACCACCCCGATGTGACAAAGTAATGGAGAGCTCTGAGGGCTGATCATTACTTACTTTCCAACATCCATGCAGCATCTAGAATATAGAAACTTGAGCTCCGGTGAGTGATAGCCTCGCTTCTGTAACAAGGAAAAAGTCTGCCGAGGTTTCCCCGCCCGGAAATAACATGTTGCCAGAAGGTACAATGTATCATCATTCGACACTGAAAACAATTAAAAAATTAATACAATTAATACAACTGGAGAGTAATTCAAGGTAAAGGTGTCCAATTTAATGCGGGCAGTTGAACTTAAGTACACTCCTGAAACTGATGAAACAACTCGCTTTGAGTCTGTGGTTGATTTCAGTCATCTCCCCAGCATCTATATGTTTGGCCAACACTGCTGACTCAGTAATCACCAAATAAAAGACAGACATCAGTTGGGATCCGAAATCAGACGCAGACTACCAGTGCAAAATGTCAAATTTGCTTACCAACTGCAATAATAACTCTTATTTCATTTATTTAAGACAATACCAGGAACAAGATAATAAAACTGAAACCATGTCTCCATGTTAGCCAATCATGTCTCCAGTTTCAGTTTTATAATCTAGGACAAAGTTCATCATCACTCAATCTCACAATTCTGCATCAAATACAAAATGTGTGCACATTGTGAAAACACAGTACTTTAGTTATTTCGTGGATGTTTGGGAAATAATTGTCTATATTATTTATGCTAAATAATTTCATGCACAATTTAACCATTACAGTCAAATGAAGCTACATTATGCACATTCTGGTAGATCTGTCAGATATTTTTGTTTTTTAAATATAAACCCAAGTTTACCTTCTGCACAGAGCCTCTCGGCCAGGAAAGTAGCATCTCTGTAGGCGTAATGGTTTAATGCATCCCAGATGGCAGCCTGAAACAGGTACATAGAACTCCATGTATAATCATTCTTAGTGTGTGATGATGTTGCTGTCTTATTACTGCAGAAAACTATGAAAAAAAAAATATTAAAAAATAAAACAACAGCTTCGCACTGTCTGCAGCAAATGTTAATGGAAAGCAACTTGGGACCAGACTCGGACTGAATCAGTCAAATCCATGCTAATTTGGGCCATTGACATGTGCTGAAGAACGACATCTTACTGTACATTTTTCATAAGTTTGGTTGCTATGGCATTATATAATGTGTAGTAAAGTTATAGCATCGTTTTTCATAAGTTTGGTTGCTATGGCATTATATAATGTGTAGTAAAGTTATAGCATCGTATCCAGTATGGTGATACTAATTATACAACATTGTATTGTTAATCATAATTCAAATTTTATCTAAAATTTTAATTGAATTTTGAAGACTGCATTATTAACTTTGTATCAAGGGCATGTGTAGCGTAATAATAATCGGAAAATCAAGCTCATATATCCATTGTTTGACATATCTTTCTGTATGACAACTTCTTGTTAGCCTGAACAGCAAAAAGGCTATTCAAATAAACAAGAAATAAGTTTAGTAAGCGTTCCTTTAACAATGAAGTTATTGGCCGTGTATATTAGGTTCTATCACACCTGTACTGGCTCTTGAAGTAGCATTTTGAAAGCGAGAACTTGATTTGAAACTATTTTTCTTTTTCTTCGCAGGAAAGTGTCGCCATTTTGCCCTCTTAATGAAACATACCGAATTTACATTAAACGAAAAATATAATCAATAGGCTACACACCGCAAGTTATATTTGTAAAACCCGCCATGCAGTACAGAAGTTATTTTCGAAGGTACTTATTAATTATTTGACATTTACTTTTCAAATCTCAATTACAATTTGGTTTTCCAAATGAAAGGAGAATAAAAGTTTCAACAAATATTAAATACCTCAAATTAAAACAGACATGCTATACTAAACATCAAGATTGGGCCTAGAAGGTTGCTCTAATCCTCTTTGGGGAAGTAATATTAAATTTTCATGGAGAATCGAAATTATCAAAAACTGTCCTCAGACTGTCTAAAGCAACCCCACTTCCAAGAATCTTGCTTCTGACCCTGAATATTCTATGTTCTAACTAATGAGCTCAATTATAGTCACAGATCTGGGTTAGAATATTCTAACCCAGCACAGATGCAGGTACATTTGTTTAAATCTTAATTGTTTGTTGTGATGCAATAAACTCATTAATATCAACGAAATCAAGTTTTTTTCATATAACAAGCGTCCGAATAGAACACCGATGAAGTCCTTAATTATTTACTGAAATGAGTATAATGGACACTAAACATTGTACTACAGAGTCTGTTGAGACTAGTAACGTTATACATTACGGATTTATATCGGATACAGCATGAGGAAGAACGGCAAGGCAAAATTTCTCCAGCCATTCAAAAGCTAATGTTTTTAATTGTATCCGAAATTTTGTTTCCGACATAAAAAGTTAAAAACTCCACAAATCGCAAACAGAATCTTACATTATCAGACAGTTTAACGGGACGCAAACATGCTCATCGGGTGGGTTAATGAAGACTCTTGTAAGGATTATTTCCCTAGAATGTTGGGATATTTTTAAAAATAAAAAGTAGACCTATCATTTAAAACGATATATATCGTTGGGACTGATTCGTTTCACTGATTGCAAACAACTCAGAAGCTAAGCAAAAGTGAAAGTGCATCCCCTTAAAGTCATATTAAGTCCATGGGAAAGGAAATCACGATAGAGAGTGGAATTAAAATGATGATAAAAAACCCAGCTTAATTGTCGCAAAAAATGCATGATCGCAAGTCGCAGCGTACCGAGAGAGGAACATGCAACCTGTGCCCAAGATAATAAAACTGAAACTGGAGACCAGTCTCAAATCTAAACCATCTGATTGGTTGAAATGGAGACTAGATTTATCATCTTGAGCACTTTAGACGTTTGTGTAGAACGTCTCTTTATTTGAACTATCTTTTCAATACACACCATAAGAAAGAGCGCAATAAATACCCTTTGATGAAAGTGTCGTTAGTGAGTCTTGGGATCGAATCCTTATAGAACCCTCTTGGGATTGAAATCCAAAAGAACCTGATCTTTTTCGAAACTTGTAAGTTTTTAATGTAATTTAGCAAAATCGGGTCACGTGTTTTTTATATAAGGGAAGTAACCGCTGGAAGGAAATCGACATTTTCGTAGTTCTTTTGTCCCTTTGATTTCCAATATAAATCAATCAGAACTGGGTTAACAATATACATGTACACATACCTGAGTGCAAACATGACCGGTGTTTAAGTGTTAAACATACACGTTGTGGATTGCAAATGTATGAATGAATAACAGAGGATTAGCTGTGTGATAAGGTAAGACATTTTTGTCAAAATTTAATATGGGTGTGCCAACTAATAAACTGATCGTTTCAAATTTCAGCTTCGGAACATACCAAATCATAATGTGTAGTTTCTTCACAAATACAGTGTAAAACCATCCTATTATATGGGTTCCTATTATTTACGGTCAGTTTGTAAACCTATAAATCTTCATTAATTATTCCATAAAGGGCGGATCCAGAGTGCGTTCAGTAGGGTTGATCGAACCCTCTTTGAGTCGGCAATACATGTATTAAATTTTCATGAAGTTGGAAATTATCATGTTACTAGACCTACGCTAAGACTGCCCGGCATGAACCTCCTTTCCGGAAATCTGCGTCAGGTACAGGTTATTGCAGAGTCTGTAAGACATACCCTGGTCGTGTTGTAATGTTGACAATGGCACATGTTTTTTTCTAAGATTTTGACTTAAAAATCCAAGGCATGCCAATGTTAAAAACGCATTCCAATTTTTATCATAGTTTCAGGAAAAAAGTTACCAACTGACGCCCTTTTAATTATACACCATAAACTATATTTTCCGACTATACTATTTTAATGGTTTTTTGGACCAAAATATCTGAATTTACAGACTGACTAAGTGTAAATTATTAAGGTCCTCATAAACTCGTCATTACGATTGAAATCATCGATAAAAAAGATATTTTTCAAAACCTCTCTGATAAAGTTACATCTTAAAATTTCCTTTCCAGTACTGTCATAACTTTATTGTTCTACTGTTCTTTATTTTCCTACGTTAACATAAATTATGTTGTCGTTGTGTGATCATGCTGTGATACGTTTAATCCGAATAAATAGATAATGGAATTCAACTTTTGTTTACACGAATTGGTCACCAAAAGAACACTATAATTCATTTTGTGTGTAATTATGTTAATTTTATATGTACAGAAGTTAATTTCTACATTACAATTTACTGTTAACATCTTCTTCGTCTTTTCAGAACAGTTGCATGATTGAAAGATGCCAGACTTTGGAGAAAACCGATGTTTGTTTGTTGTCATAGCGGGAGTGGTCGGTGTTGCTGCTGTGTTACTCGTCATCATCCTGCCTATGAGTTTTGTTACGCTGGAATATCACCAGGTAGGAAAACAATCCGTAGCGTTGTTCAGGCCCCAAGATTATAAAATTGAGAATGGAAACCAGTTTCAAATCTCAAGGACCTGGTTGTAATCAGATGCTTGAGATTTGAGATTGGTTTCAAATCTCAGTTTTATAATCTTCAGCAGAGAATATCTCCACATCGCGCCAGACCCAACGTTAAACACGAGGTTCCGTCTTGCGCGGCGGTCGTGAGTTCATGCATTCACGTGATAATAGTCCCGTCCTTGGCACTTTGATCAACTATTTCATGCCGACCTCGCATTCTTTTAAGTTAAAGATTGATTTACCCAATGGGTTTCTACGGAGTTACATGTACTTATCTTGCATCGTGATTAATTATGCAGGGTAGTAGCTTCACAGGTAGCCTCGGTAGCTCAATTAGTAGAGCGACGGCACGGTACGCCAGAGGTCCGAGGTTCGATTCCTGGTCGAGGCCTACACATTTTCTCCCTCCTGTTTCATCAGAAATAACTTGTTAAATAGTCTGCATTCATAGTATTTGATTTGACCCCTTCCATTTATAAACCCATGAAAACCCTAACATCATGATCCAAACTGAAGATGCAGCATTTCGGGAGGGCTTGATGTAGCCGTGGTGAACAAAGTTTTCCGAGCGGGCTAAGAGTTTTTTCCTTCTTGTAATTTAGCGAGTCATAGTGACGAGTTCATAAACTAGGTGAAACTCATATTTTTTAAGATTAATTTCCTGCCCGGACATTATATTTAAGTGTTTTGTGTAAATCCTGTTCGATTGATTTGTCAGTGGTTTTAGCTCGTCTGTTTTTTTTAATCAATAGTTATATAAACTTTAAGGTTAAAGTGGAGTTTGATGTTATTTTTATGCGGTAGCATTCAGTTACAAACGTTTTTTTGTGGTGCCGTGAACATCCGGCAACCCGGCAACTTAAGTTTTAAATCTACTCGCCATTAATATTGTGATCGTCATAGACTGGACGCTACCAGTGCCACAAAATGTAATTTAATATGGGCATAAACTTTAATGTTGTTGTTGTTGTTGTTTTGTTGTTGTGGTTGTTTGTTGAGGGGGTGGGGGGTAAAATTACATTTTCGCGGGTTCTTAAATTCGTGGTTTTCAGATTGTATCCAAATTTTAATTTCGACGAGGGTTTGTTATGCCACGAAAGGAGGTCCCAACGAGTATTAATGAGTTTACAGCATGTACACTGCAGTCACGGAAGGTTGCAAACATCTACTCAACAAATTGATGGTTAAAACGACGTTTTGCATCGTTCCAATCATTCACGTAATTTCCTTTAATTAACTATTGAAACAGGGGAGCTTAAACACGCTCAGATGGTGCTCTAGTTTTATTTCGTATTATTAAAGTCGCTCACAGTGTACCATGGGCGAGGAGAACAAGTGTTGTTATTGTGTTGTTGGAGCTGTAGTGACCGTCGGAGTTCTGCTCATATGCATTTTGATACCTCTTAGTTTTAAAACAGTGGAGTATCATGAGGTATCACGTTATCATTTTAAGTGAGATTACGGTACATTTTAATTTTGTGTTGCTTTTTCCGGCTTTTCATTTTCGGTGCGAAACGCAGGTTTTCGAAAGTACTTTTTAGTTATATACCGACAGTGACGAGAGTCTTGTGTATATAATCGGCGCAAACTAAGTCCTGACGACATAGAAAGAATAGAGGATAGAATGAGTCTTTAGACACGTTGATAAGATGAAACTATTATGTAGTTAAATTTTGCTCGTATTTGATTTCGAGAACTTTCCCTCACACGAAACACGCGAAAATTAAACCCACGCGAAATATAATGATACCAAAGTAATCTGCTCACGTTAATTTTATATTGTAGTATGGTTTCCGGCGCCAGAAGAGCACGGGTACCGTCGATACATCAAAGGTCTACTCTGGAGGTAAACACCTCCTCGGACCGGACTACGAGTTTAAAAAATTCAAGGCCGACGCCCACTATCTGGATGTCCACAATGTTCGGGTGTTTACTCGGGATAAACTAGAGGTAGGGCAGCATACTGACTTATCTTATTTTAATCTTACAATCCAAAGACCTACGTTGTACTGAGCTAACTTCAGGACATACCACCGTCTAACACTCACATACTCTTGAAAAACATGGAGATCAGGGTGGCTATACCACGTGACATTTTGGATGTCGTGCACACACAAAATCACTCGCTTCAGGTAGGTTTTGCTTTTTTCTCAGTAATTTCTGTACCGATCAGATAAAGAGCACCGTACTCCAGTTAAAAAGCATTTTCATCGACATTTAACCTCAAACATTCAAAGACAAATTGTGTTTGAAAGTGTAAATTTGTCACGTGGTATAGCCGCCCTGATATAGGTCTTTGTATCATCGCGATAATAGAGTACTCTACTATTTCTTTTGCAGAACAGTTTTAAATTGGCTGTAATAGACGAACGCCTACACAAAGTACTCGTAATACAATTATGTTTAAATTCGATGTAAAAGGAATTTTGCAAATTTATTATGTTATTATATCAATAAATGAAACGCTTCCTTTATACATTATACATTTTGCGTAGGTGTTCACCTATCTGTATTATAGGCAATTTGTAATGTTTCTAAGAATACTGGAGCGAACCTCGCTGGAAAGGCGGTGAAGGTTCAAAACAGGTCCCAAGATTATAAAACTGAGATTGGAAACCAGTCTCAAATCTCAAGCATCTGATTGGCTGAAATGGCGACTGGTCGCCAAATTAGCCAATCAGATGTTTGAAATTTTAAACTGGTTTCCATGCTAAGTTTTATAACCTTGGGCACTGGTATTTGTTATACATAGATGAATATAGTTTAAGCCTAAGCTATATGTAAACTACACAGATCTGAGAATTAGGATCTACACTATTTACTGTTCGGTCATTAATTCCTGCATACATTGTTGTAAATGAAATTATTATTGATACAAGTAGAGTACCCGGTATAAATTCATCTACAGGAACATTACATACGTATATGCATATGGATAATAAGTATCTTACACGTATACAAGGTTCGGATGGAATAATTCGGCCAGGGGAGATAATAAGGCTCTGAAGAGTTATCGCCCCAAAAATCATTTTCTTTTGGAAAGCCGGCTATGCCAATCCGTTCCGAGCAAATGTCATAGATTATTTGTCTTGTATATCGTATAGAGTTTGTTCGCTCAACAGCCTAAGTAACTATGGTTTGAAGACTGATCAGTCAGCCTATATCATGGTTATTTCCTGTCGGTTTAGGTTTCGGTCACGGCGCATGCCCAGTACTTCCTGCGCAAGGACGAGTTACCGTTACTACACTCGCAGTACGATATCTACTACGAGGATGTGATGAAATCGAGTGCCGTGGACGCTCTCAAGGTATCAAACGCTTGTTTTACGAATAGTTATTTATATACATTAAAACCGCACATAAAGACTACCCCGCAAATAAGACCACCTCAATAATAAGTCCACTATTTCAATGTCCCTCTGAACAGTTTTGAACTTTTTACTATCCTGGTATTAAGAACACCCACTATATATACCACTTGTGCAGTCACATAGGTGGTCTTAATAGAGAATTAAAACTGTGTGTGAGCTATTTTGGGGTTTAAGGTAGCAGGGCTTGTTTGAAAGTTTGGGGTTGGTTGGATTGGGTTGGGCTCAGTTGGCTCGAGTTGCTTTGGACTTGGTTGTGTTTTTTTTTTGTTCTTTTAATGAAATCGAGTGTCGATGTACCAAAACCTTTATTTTACAAATGGGTAGTTAGATATATGAGTTATTTGGTGGTTTTGGTGTAGCAGAGTTTATTTGAGAATATGGGGTTGTTTGAACTGGGTTGGGTTAAGTTGGCTCGAATTGCTTTAGATTTGTTTGTTTCTTTTTGTGTTTGGTTATTTATTTGTGTTATGACTTTAAAATCACTTTGTCAAATATTCTAGATTCCTGCAGTAAGATAGGAATGTAGTAAGTTATTGGATACTCGAAATAGTAATAAGTCTATTCAAGAGCATCACATTTGAAAAAGCATCATTAGTTTAAAAGCGATTAGATCTTACTATCCTATTCAAAATTCCATAAAAATATCTGTTACAGGAGTATGGTGATATAAAATATTAAACCTTACATGTATAAAAATTTAATATAACCACAAAGTTGCACTTAGTCTACATATTTGGAGCAGTAGGTGTAGTTCTGATGATAAACGATGTTGATTATCATCTGCCGGGCACCTAAATGGTGTCGCCAAACTGGCCCTTTTGAAGAAAAGGCGATACATCGGGATCGCTTTATCCGTCCTTTGGTCTGTCCGTCTGTCTGTCCGTCAGTTAATGTTAGCTACACATGTAAATTAGCCATTTCTGATATTTTTTCATCAACTGTCAAATTAACGGTACGTTGCTTATGACAACACGGTTGTGATGGTGTCGAGTTATTTAGGTCAAGGTCACATTTGATGGAGGTATGCCCCTTTTTGTGCTTCGATTTTTATTCTGACAAAGTACCTGAGGGCGACACAAGTGTTCAACTGAACACCCGTCTAGTACTTTATACATATACTTGATACATTTTGCGTGTTTTAGGGGGCGATTCCGGTGTATAATACAACAGAATTGAAGACCAAGCGTCTGGAGATAGAGCAGGTGATCTACAAGGCAGTCCGCCAGAGGCTTGGCGGAATCTGTTGCAGACCGGACTGCTCAGCGTACAAGGATGGTACGTAAAAAGTCGGAATTTGCCGATAACAGACCTACATATTCTTTAATTTATCAACTATTGTTGTTTATACGAATGTCTTGACGGTATACTTTTGTGATCATGCGTAATAAGTGGGCCTCAATATTCGACCTCAAGGACGTTACACAATGTTTTTTAATAAACTAATGAACACAGTATCCCTAAAGTCCCTAATATCCCTAAAATGGTACGACTATAACATATAAGTACATAAAGTATTATAATCAAACATTTGCTAATTAAATCGTCTATTATTTTAGGTCTGAAATGAAAATCTGTAAGCATATACTCATTAATTTTAAAAATTCTGAACTTTATAATCGTATTGATCTGTATTGATGTGTATGAAACGCAAATGACCTTTGGCTCAGACAGGGTCTATCAATATATAGACCATGGCTTAGATATAAGGATAACTATTTTTTTTCCTTGATTATTTTTCAGCTTGTGTGGCAGGTTGCAAACCACGTGACACGTGCAAGGACAGTGATAAAGGTCTGAACGTGGACGTTAAGTTTTTCCAGCTGACCAATATAGTAATACCTAATGACGTCATGGAACGGTTCATGGAGAACCTGCTGCTGTTCGAGAAAAACGAGCGAGAAAAACACATCCAGAACGCCACAATCATCAGAAAGGAAACTGACGGCAAGGTAAGTCATGCAGATATTACCGGTATATGACCAAGTTCATAAAACTAAAACTGGAAACCAGTCTAAAATCACAATCATCTGATAGGCTGAAACGAAGACTAGTCTCCATTTCAGCCAATCAGATGCTTGAGATTTTAGACTGGTTACACGATCGTTGAGGTTTTATTGGGTTTTGAATTCGGAACATGGGGTACAGGAGCGGACCCAAAGGGGGTTGATTGGTATTGCTAGGACCCCTTTTCTTAGCTTAATATTTTATTTGAATGGAAATTTCGACTAGAAAGTTTGAAACTATTATGGACTCGCAAAGACTGTCTCAAATGAACCCCTTTATGTAATCGTACATCCGACCCTGAATTAACTCTATGATTGCTCTCTTTATAAAACACGTCCATAGGTTTGATATATGCATGGAACATACGCTAGTTGTTTAAACATAAAATAACACTATGCTCTGTGTTTATAGGTAGCGGAAATTAAGAACCAGGCCAAGGAGATCCGACAGTCGGCCGAGGCCACGTCCGAGAAGATTAAAGTGGTATCTGAGGCCGAATACACCAGCACCATCGAGAAGGCCCGAGCTACAGGGCTCAAACAGCTTTATACCGACCTGAAGATCAACACCCAGGAACAGAAGAACAGCTTTGATTATCTACGCACGCTTAGGGGCCTCGACAATGTACATCTCACTGTAGATTTTCAGCAGCGTATTGCAGGCTCACTCAAATAAATGTTATTTCAGGGGCGGATCAGAGGGTTTCTCGAATCTCCTTTTGGGGCTGCAATATGTAATTTTCATGAGGTTATCCGGGCCAGAAAGTTTGAAATTATAATGTGACTACCATAAGACCGCCCAAAACGAATCCCTGTCTGGAAATCTTGCATCCGTCTTTGTTTTTACTTGTATTCATTCAACATAGAATTAAATAGTGTACCCGTTCAAAATAGACTCTATATTCGCTAGAAGATTTTAATAATTGATGTAATTTTAAACTTTTCTAATGTTGCCTTTAACTAACATGTAATTGGAAAAGGCTGTTTTTCTCATGAACACAGTTTTATGTGTAGCTCAGTGAGTCATACTTAATAGATCACCAATTTAGTAGTAAATGCCGTATGACACTGTTAGGTTCAGACTGGCAGCTGTTTGTAAGTTGATGGGTAAGTGAATGGTTGCTAGGAAGGTTTTAAAGAAACTACCGTAAATTGGGACTTTTTGTCGTAAAATGAGATCTCTATATATTGTGGTAAGGATGTTTTCGCCATTTTTGGCCCAGATTGCTTTGCCAGTATTTATTTTCGCCACTTATCCTCCTGTTGTGAAAATCAAACATCTTTATATTACAATAGGTCTTTGGAAAAATGAACACGTTTACTTTATTTTGTACACGTACTTTGATTTCCGGTTGATGTGCACGCAGATTGAACGGCTAATGGCGACCGGAACAAGAGACAAAAGAAACAAGGAGGCACCAACATGATTCATTTTTGTTATTTCTAAATTCAAATATAAAACTAAATATTTCAAAATCTAAATTTTCCACATTTTCCCCAACACTTAACACTCCAAACAGATTGAAACTAATTAAACTATAAATTAAAATCACAAGATTTATAAAGCAATTTTGACCAGCCATAAATAGTGTTGAACGTCTTTAATGTGCGAAAACAGGTTGGTTAAGATGGGTATTGATGTGTTTGCACTTCCTGGGTTTCAGTTTAATTTGTGAGATATTTTGATTGATTTAATTTCCGCTTTTTATCTCACATGGTGTCGATTTAGGCTAATAATTACCAAAGACCAAAAATTCCCAATTTACGGGGAATCATGATCATGATTATTATAGAAATTTTTAATTTATTGTGATTATAATTAAATACATGTATAGAGATGAAAGCGAGAAAAGCACTTGTGTTAAATTTGTCTGAAACGAAATTTAAATTTTGTTGATTTCTGCTTACTGCTTACTATTTGGAACTTTTTACTTGCAACTTGATACCCGTAGTTGTGCTTTAAACAATCCTTTTACTAGTATTTGTTTGGTATTAAGTGTTTTTAGCAGGTCTATGACAGATGATTTTATATGAACAGTTACTCTAGCAAAATGTAACCGGTGTCCAAGATCATAAAACTGACACTAATTAGTTGTATCCAATCTCAAGCATCTTGTCTACATTTAAGCCTATAAGATGCTTGAAATGTGAGATGTTTCAGATATTCTAATATGTTAGATGAGATTGTTAGTTGCTTTGAAATATGTTTTACACAGTTCATCTTTTCAAAATATAAAATAATCGAATAATTCATAAATCATTTATAGTATATCAAAGTGCATTAATATGTTTATGCAAGGTGTATATCAGATATTTTATTTTATATCCTTTTTATTATCTTGGGTCCTTTTTGTGTTAAGTATTAAGGAACAAAATTATCCTACAATATGTACCTATATATCTGCCCCACAAACAAAGTAATACTGACTTCACTATTTTCGAATTCCAAGCTCCCTTATCACACTGAAATTGATTATCCATGGCTGCTTTTGTTTACAATAACTTGTAAGTAAATGAACACAAATTGCTCTGAAAATACAATTATTTTAGACCTTGCAATTATTACTAAATAGTTTCATAATATATGTACCTATTTTCCTATAATTTCCACTTTTTACGGTCACATATAATTATATGCAAGAGGAGTATGATGCGTTGCGCAACGTGCAATATTTCGGACACTCGGTCCTTTGATTTGTTAAGGATATTTACATGATTTATATGCGTACAAAACGAGTCCGTGTACTTCTGGCGCTCATGGGAATAATGTCATTCAGGGTATTCAGACGTTTGTTCAGGGTACATCAAACTAAATTGCTGAATTATTTATACTATAAATCTGGAACCTTCATTAGGCAGCAAATATTATCAGGGGTTTAATGTTACTTTGCACACTACATTAATATGCAATATTCTAAATAACTCATTAAAGTATAAAACTATTTGCCCATTGTTATCCTTCAAAACATTCAGGATGCAAATACAATCTAACAAAGATCTCTCTGTTTCCACAATCCGCAAGTGGCATTTTTTTACGTGTTTAGCTCTCACATTTGTGAACGACTCAGCTTCAGAGGTTTTTTTTGTATATGCTGATGTCAGTTAGTAAGCCTAGGTCTGTAATGAGTTTGGTCTGATTTTAAGTAATTTTTGTTTAAAGAAACAACAGTGAAATGCTGATTTTGTTAAATTTTGGAATATCTTGTTTATTTTAAAAATCTTTGCTCAACTTGAAAGGAACGACGTAAGTTTTCTAAAGACATAATTTATTGACGTGGCTTATTTCTTTGTGTGCTCGCTTAAATGCATTTTTTCATTTTTTTGTCATTTTTAAATCCAAAGTGTGGCTGTAGTATCCTATATAGTGTGGTTGTCTTCCGGAGTTCTGGTACCATGTTCACAGTAACTGTTGTAAATTCAGTTGAAGAACAATGCCCAATGTTATAAAACTGAGCATGGAAACCAGTCGCCATTTCAGCCAATCAGATCCTTGAGATTTGAGACTGGTTTCTATTTTCAGTTTTATAATCTTGGGGCATAAAGACTGGAACGAAATCCGGAGTTTCATTATTACGGGTATAAATTTCTATTTGTGCAGTTATACTATTTCTTTTCTTACTTCTCTGTTTTTAACATGGATGCTGTATTATACTCCTTCCTTTTAGAGATTTATTGTCATATTTACATAGTTTAGTATTTCAGTCAGGAACTTCCCCGGCCCCTTACGCGCGCAAAAATGTTGCGCCTGTATTTTAAAAAGATGCGACATTTTCTCCGAAATTGGATTTTTGTCGAACAATTCATTGCAGTTATTTTGTTCGCATTTCTTTTGCTTGTTTGAAGATATTTTGCTTTTCGGCGTATGGCTTAACATAGAAGAGTTAAAGATAAACTTGTTATATTTTTTAAAAAAAAGCAACAAATTTTTACCATATTCATAATTACATTTTTGTTGTGCTTGAATCTCTTCTGGGGAAGTCCCTGCCTGTTATTGTTGTGGGTGAAAGTGCCAAAACAAATCAGGTTTATGATAGAGAAAAACAGTGCAATATCTCCTCAACATGCAATAATATGCGCCGACTAAACCATTCTTTAAACTAGTTTGTGATCGGTTAATTTGGAAATTGAAACTGGTTTCTCTTTCTGAAGATACTGAATAATTAAAAAAGTAATCGTAAATTTTAGGAATAATAAATGTGACTATTTCATTAAAAACGCGGTTTCAAGATAGAGATTAAACAAGTTATTGTAACTTTCCTCTCAATCCAGTTTGTGAATGTTCGTGATGAATTGTATATACATGTACATGTTGTACTATTGCTAAAGAAATAAATATTGTTAAAACCAAAACAACATCTAATGCCAGAATTACCAACCTGGTGCAAAAAGTGACATAGACGCTGGGCTTGTAGCGTCAGTCTGTATTAAGTCAAAAATTAATTTTTATGTAGTAATTTCCTCCTTGTAGCACATTGTGGATCATATTGGAGCTTTTTTAAAAGATGACTACCATTAATGAATAACTTTATCCATTTTCTGAAAATAAGACTTTGTTATCAAGGTTACATGATAGCTAAAAACGTGCAGTGCCTGTGTCTTTTGCAAATTTCTAACAACATTTTAGAATCGTTTCTGGTGTCTTATTTGAGGCACGACACGGGAAAAATACATTCGGTCACTTTTTTTGATATTTTAGTTATTATTGTATCTGGACTTACGGTTGTCTATTATATAATTTTTATCAACATTCGAGAATATGTTACACAATTGACAAAATAATGTTATTTTACCGGAAATGACTAACAAGTTATGTCGTCTGATAAAGCTTATGATGTCATTTCAAGAATTGACGTCAACTGTCTGAAGGTTCCCGTGACGCGCCCCATTTATTTACAATTCCAGTATCATCCACAGTGACTTGGCTTTTTAAAAACTCTTCTATCGCCATTTTTGCAATCCCAATAGACCATTTTATGTTGGACATATATTGTTAATAATTTTATTTACTTTTACTTACTATTTCTACTCTTTTTTTTATAGTATTAAACTGTCAACAGTTGTCTATGCTGTTGTTATTTTAAACCTAGACTCGGACATCTCGATAAGTAAAAGCAAGAACGTAACTTGGAAAAATATGTTTGAAACAGCGGTGGAGATATTTATTGATATTTAACTTTAGAGCGACGAAACTTCACTTGTCTGTGAAGGGACGACTGAACGTAAGTACCTTCGATTTAATTGCCAGTTAAGCCTCGCTTTGATTTGCTGTTCCTAAGATCAACAATAGTCATTCCACTTAGTAAAGCCTATCGGAATAAACACCCTTATAGCCACAAGTAACGGGTATCAGAATAAACACCATCTTTGCCGCTAGTAACTGTTGTCGGAAAAAACACCCTCAATGTCCTATGTAACGGCTACCGAAATAAACATCTTCATTGCCGCTTTTATCGGCTCTCGGAATAAACAATAAAATGACCCTAGTAAAGGGTATCGCAACAAACACTTTCATTGCCCCTAGTAACGGGTATCGGAGCAAACGCCCTCATTGCCGCTAGTAACGACCATCGGAATAAACAATTTTATTTTACCCTTAGTAACGGCTATCGAAATAAACACCCTTATTACCCTTAGAAACGGCTTTCGAAATAAACACTAATTACCCCTGGTAACGGCTATCGGAATACACACTCTCATTGGCCCCAGAAACGGCTTCGTAATAAACACCCTCATTGCCCCTAGTAATGTCTATCGGAATAAACACAAAAAATGCCCTTAGTAACGGGTGTTGGAATAATCAACCTCATTACCCCTAGTAATGGCTATCAAAACAAAAACACATTGCCCCTAGTAACGGGTATCGGAATAAACACACTCATTGTACCTAGTAACGGGTATCGGAATAAACACACTCATTGTACCTAGTAACATCTTTTGGAATAAACTCCCTTATTGCCCCTTAGAAGGGGTATCGGTACAGACACCATAATTGCCGCAAGTAAAAGGTATAGGAATACACCTTCATTGCCCCTAGTAACAGGTATAGGAATACAACATCATTGCCCCTAGTAACAGGTATCGGAACAAACACCATCATTGCCGCAAGTAAAAGGTATAGAAATACACCGTTATTGCCACTAGTAACAGGTATAGGAATACAACCTGATTGCCCCTAGTAACAGGTATCGGAGCAAACACCATCATTGCCCCTAGTAACGGGTATCGGAACAACCACCCTTATAGCCCCTAGTAACGGGTATCGAAATAAATACACTCATTGCCCATAGTAACAGGTGTCGGAGCAAACACTCTCATTTCCCATAGGAGTAGTAACGATTATCGGAAAAAATCTAATAGCCCATTGTAACATTTATCGGAACAAACACTCTTATTTCCCCTAGTAACAGGTAACGGAACAAACACTCATTGCCCCTAGTAACCAGTGTCGGAATTTAAACACTCATCGCCCATAGTAATGGGTATCGGAATAAACACTCTCGTGGTCCTTAGTAACGGGTAGCGGAATAAACAACCATCAGCTACACTAGTAACGGCTTTATTATAAACATTTATACATTTTGTCGTTTATAAAAGAATATGAACAGAACATACACGTTTACTCTACGGGAGAAATAAACAACATCGACATTTCATAAAAGAAATACGACGACCATTAATCATATAAAATAATATCGGAATTAATTGATATTATTTGAACTAACCAAGTACGTTTTGGGGTAGGTCAATCTGATTATAAACATATCCTGAAAACCACTACTGTATAACATTTTGTTAGATCTTACTTAGTGAGATTTGGGGGTAGATCTGGATGACAACTTTGTAACACGTGGTACATCAGGCAAGAGAGCTCAGGAATACATTGACATAACAGGGTCGAATACAAGATTTCAAGAAGAGGGGTTCGTTTGCAGCAGTAACTTTGTGTAATTATTAGATGATTTCCAACTTTCTTGCCGAAGTCCCAAAGAAAAGTAACTATTGCTGCTCAAAAAAAGGTTTTGAGAAACCCCCTCTGGATCCGCCCCAGCATTAACTAGCACTGGACTCGTCAAAAACACACTATTGTTTTCTTTCTACACTCTTTATTTTGTTCAATTCATAATACCGTAAAAAAATAAAATGGAAATGAACAGCAGCATGGAAATGAACGAAATACAGACTGATAAGTTACAATACGTTTGTTAAAACTGTGGAAAACAATAGGACAAACAACGATATAGACCACCAACATAGTTGCAGAGATGAAGAACCACTTCCGGTGAACGAGACCACTTGGGGATCATGCCTGTTATTGGATGCTGATATGTTTTTCTCATTTACGGCTTGAATATTTGCGGTATTGTTCGAAACCTTCACAACCTCAGAATTTTCTACATTTGATGCACTCGCACCAGCGTGCGATGTTAACCTCGTGGAAGTCACTGCATACATAGATAAGTTGACTTCCGAACGGGTCGATGATGTGGACGGAGTCAAAGTCAGTGTGGGTTTTGATTCAGAAACGATAGACTGTGATGATACAACCACATGTCTAGGTTCCGTTGTTTTTGATGTTTTTAATAAATTTGTGGTAGTAGGTTTAAACTTCTGTGCTGATGATGTTGGCCCAGACGAAATAGATGCCGGTTTTACAAGGACAGAATCAAGTTTAGATGATCCGGACGAGTTTGCCAGCGAGCCAGCGAGGTTCAGATTGTGCGCTACGTTATGTAACACCGACGATACATTCGTGGAGTGATTTAACGTAACTGTTGCTGACGTTGAAAACGGTTGTTTGTGAAGTGGAACGTTCGTTGATTCCTTGGTTAAAGAAAGAATTGTTGACGATGCTTTAGTTTGTTCGGTTGACAATCGTTGCTCAGTTGAGTAAGTTGCTGGCGGAGTTTTCGGATTTGTAGTGTTAGCTGGAATCTTTGTTACATGCCCTGTTTTATTTAAGTCTACATTAAGTTCCGTAGAGGTGTATGGTGACGACTTGTTCGTATTTACACTTAAAGATTCGGAAACTTCGTGTTTGTCAGTGTCAACCATCTTGTTGCTTGTAGTAGACCGACTCTGCGTGGCACTACTAATGTCCACTTGAGGACTGGTCGTGGATGGTAACGCTGCTACTGCTGCTGCTGTTGGACACTGATATTCCACGTTCTCGTCACATTCAAGAACACCAGGCGTCATATCCTCCCAGTATATTTTCTCCCCGTCAGATAACACTAGGCACCAGTTTGAGAACAACACCTTCTGCAAACTGGGGCTGTTTCTGATCCAGGCCAGACTGCAGTGACAGTCCACAGTATTTGAATATACGGAGTGATCGTATGTGTCTTGCATCACTTCCTCGAAGCTTCCACATCCTAACTCACCAAATGTGTTCAAATACATCGACAATTTGTGTGTGTTTTTGAAGTTGTAAAATCCGTATGGTTCTAAAGAACCGATCTCATTAGTGTAGAAGCTAAACTGAAATATCTCATCAATATCACTTAAGGCAAATGATTCGATTCTAGTGACATTAAGCATGAACAATCTAATCTCGTCGAGAGCAAAGATATCCGAGAAAGCCCGAGATTTGATCACGTCAATTGAAGACATGTACAAAGACACCGTACCGACGTTCGTGATGTTGTGAAAAGCGTGCCGTTCAATGATGCCAACTTTCAATTCATTCAAACTGATAGAATCCATGGAACTTAACGAATCAAACGCACCTGTGGCTATTTTACCAACGGATCCGGCATATATTTCTATAGATTCAATGACAGGTAGTTTGTCAAATATTCCAGCAGGGATCTCTGGCACCGCCATGTTGGCGAGGCTTATAGATCGTGTGTCTTCTGGGAATGCGGCAGGAAATGACGTCAGATCAGTGCACGTGACAAACCCTCCCAAGCAAAAACAGCCAGACGGACAAAGTCCACTCACGATGTTTATATACGAAAGAAGTACCATAATGCTCGTCAGTCCAGCACTTGAAAAGGGGACGGCTTGCATGATTTCGCTAGAAGTTTCTTTTTTTCTGAAATCAAGAATAAATAATGTTTTATGTCATTTTGATTTGTCTGCGTTATTACTTCTTTGGGTCTGGATTAGTTTCCGGTTAACAAGCAGAAGGGGGTCGGGCTTTAATAAGATGTATACTTCTTAAATGTGAAGTTTGTCGAACTCTATATCAACGGTCAACAATTAAAACATGAACTGACAAATAGAGAAAACAAGATATTAAATAACTTGTAACTACACATTTTACGTATTTTTGTTTAGTTTTTAATAAAAAGAAATATAATATAATACCTTGCTATCTTTCCAATCTAATGCCGATACTCTTTGTTCAATTATGTAGTCCACCGAAATGACCAAAAATGTTTAAAATTCGGAGCACCGAATTGTTTTAAACTCCAGCTCAGCGGACTTGCCAACCAACTTTGATGTTCATCACAATGATACAACAAGCCATTAGACAGGGGCTTTTATCTTCGCGGGATTAATAAACAATGCAATTGAACTCTAGAATATTGCAAAAATGTTGATACATTTAGCATTCTCTTATCTATTTTAAGGATACTGAGGTATGATTAGTCGATGTAGGATAAACATTTCGGGAATGTCACGCCGCTTTATGATGGTGCCGTGACACCCTCTTTTCTAGCGACTGTTTTTGTTGCTTTTTAACCTACCGGAAGTTGTAACATATAATCCGCACTTAAAAGCCTGTAGCATGGACATCAAACATACAAAAATAAAAACGCACTTAAGATTTTTCATTCACAAAACTTGAGTTCATTCAATAAATCGCTTAAGAGTGGACTGTCAAGAATGTGCGAATTTAGTTCGAAATGATATAAATAAATAGTCCGATCATTCATAAATAATGCAGGGCCGTATTAAGAGTGGCAAAAACTAAAGACAACGACTGTGGAGTCCGTGGCAAGCTCGTCCGTAAATTTTATTTTTAAAATTTGCTTTTTGGTCAATTATCAAATTTATCAATTATGCTTTTGCATCGTTGTGTGCCTCAGCGTGACCACGGGCCTGTAATGTTGCCATCTAGCTATATTAAGAAGAGAAGAAAGAAGTTCCAAGCGGAACCAATGCCCAAGGTTATAAAACTGAGCAAGGAAACCAGTCTCAAATCTCAAGCATCTGATTGGCAGAAATGTCGACTGGTTGCCATTTCAGCCAATCTGATGCTTGAGATTTGAGACTGGTTTCCAATCTCAGTTTTATAACCTTCAGCCCTAGTCTGAACCATTCCAATTGTGCTTCTTGGTCGCATCTTCCTTATTGTCCGTTCAATTTATGAAATAAATGCCTATTCCTTCATATCTTGTGTGTTGAATGAATTTGTCAGCCATGATATAGTTCACATATTTCTTGGCGACTCTAATTCAGCCTTATCACGACTTTCCGTAGGATATGTTAGGCCGCGCCATGCAAACATTTGTCTTCACATATTTTTTTTACATTTTGTATTAATATTTTTTAAGAACTAACAATTTTCGTCCGTGTTTTTTTTCGTTCCTTTTAGGTAATGTTGTTATATACTTTTACTATTATTAATATTTTTTATCACAAAATTCATAATAGCAATGTCGTCTGCTCATCTTAATGACGTCATTTCCCAAAGACATATCTTTTCTTGGCTTGGCTCACACATATTCCAAACGTAATATTAAACCCTTTACATAACATATATAAATAAATACTGCAAAGTGCATTCAATTTTGTACACAACTCATCAATACTTTGTTAAAAGGACATAGCACTAACAATTTATATTAATGTTTAAAAATAATTTGTCTAACTAGTAAAAAAATAACCATTTGTCGCCATGACAACAGATGAATATACATGTTCAATGGCACTATTAAGGCAGAACATATAAACGTATTTCCCGTTGTATTCCGTTCATCCGTACGACCGGTTTTTTCAAATACCGGTGACATGTAGGTGTATTTTGGATTGGTCAACTTCTTCCGTTTTTGGCCTCTTAGCCTCTTCCTCCAGGTCAAGCTTGATGAGCTGGAACGCGAGGAAGAAGAACGTGGAGACGGTGCTGATGAGGAGGCCGGCTAGCACCAGGTTGCAGGACCAAGTCAGGCTTAGCGGCGGCCAGTTTGGCTTACTGCTCTGTATCTTCTGCATGTTAACATACATATCGTTGTAAAACACAATCAGGGCTGCAAAATATACACAAAAGTTGTATAGGACGCCTTATTTAATGACTCACGTGAGTAAACTATTAATATAACTTGGTGAATTTACGTATGTTAAAGAAGAAAGAGATATTGAGCGAATTGTGAGAGAATTGGAGAGAGCAAGTGGGTACAGTAATAAAGGCCCATTTATACAGAGCGCGAACGCGAACGCGGTTTTTCGTGATGGAATAGTTTAGTTACTTGTAGAGGAACCGTTAAAATAGAGTGCGAGCGCGAACGCGAACAAAGTTTTGTTTGCGCGAACGACCGCCTTGAATGCCCCAAGAGCGAATTTTTTCAGAAAGTCGCGCGTTTTGTTTGCGTTTTTTTTTGCTATCAACCAATCAGCAAGTACTTCCCTGGCATCGTTTCCACAAATAGGAATGTGTAAGCCTGACCATTCCCATTAATTACTTATAATAATAGGTTTTCCGCGTGCGGAGTCGTGCTCAATTTCAATGATAAAACTGCTCAAAAGTCGCGTTCGTGTTCGCGTTGGACGCGTTCGCGTTCTGTATAAACGGACCTTAATTGCGGATAACTAGTGAGTTTACTGTACACGGTACTACACTATGCAGCAATCATGTTGATCAACTTATTTTATCTAGAGACTCAAGATCGTCTTTTACCATTTCAGGTAACAAAAGGAACCGTTTGTTGTTGTTTTTTCATGAAAGCGAGTGTTGTTCGGTTTAGATAGATTTTATTTTTAGATGAAAAATTTGTTTAGTTTACTGTACCTGATCAGTATCAAGACAGTCACGTGACGGAGAGGCGATTGAAGTATGTTTATTCTGTAAATTTTTTTTTTAAATTATGATAGACATGTAGCTATATTCCCTTAATATCCGTAAACAGCAAAAGTATAAAATAATGAATACCAACCTACAAACATGATGGTCATTGAGATGAAGCCGGCTGTTCCCACGATGACGTGGATGGGTTTGAACAAGACGAAGAAGCACAAGGCAGTGTTGATAAATGATATAGTGAGGATCACATACTGGGCGGTCTGTACCGTCAGTGAGGAGGCTGAGAAAAACATACAATGGCGTCGTAAGCTATGCTAAAAACTAAATCTGCTGACCAGTCTTAAATCTCAAGCATCCGATTGGCTAAAATGGTGATTAGGTCAGATGCTGGAGATTTGGGCTGGTCTCCATGTCTTCAATCTTATTTTTATGATCTGGGGCCCAAAACAGCTTGTCGTAGAAAATTACATTTAAATAGTGGCGTTGTTTGTGCCTTTATGAGGCTGTAAAAAGTCTCCCCGTACATTCTATCAGCACTGTCACCTTTTACCATTTTTGAACGCCGTCGAACACGGTACATCTATCTGAGTAAATATAAATATAAGCGCTGAAACCGAGCTACATGTAGGCGGCGTTGACAGTAATATCATTTTGAAACTGTGTAATACCATTTTTACTTTCATTGCTATTTTCCAACTTATCACCTCACTTTCCTTTTTTTTCAGACAAGTTTTTCTAGAAAACATAAAATAAGCAGAAATTTTGTATGTTTCAGTGTTTCAGTGTAATATCTATTTTGTTTCACGAGTAAACACCAAAATCTGCAAAATTCACCCTACGCCACTCGTGAAAATGTCATTTTCCGGCGTTCAATCTTGAAATAAATTCAATATTTCATTGAAACAAACAAATATCCTCAATAATTTATTGACAAATATGGAGCACCTGAAATATCCTTCGTAGAGTTCCTGTATTCCACCTCCTGACTGACCAGTCCAACAGTCACCCTGATGACATCTCCTGGAAAAAAGAACGGTACAGTAAACAGAATGGCGGACCAGCAGAATAAAAAAAAAATCATTCTGTAAGAAGACTGGGTAAACCATTGGAATAAAATTATATAATGAACATCGTTTCATTACGCCAGAAGACTGTGCCCAAGGTTATCAAGCTGAGCATGGAAACCAGTCTCAAATCTCAAGCATCTGATTGGCTGAAATGGCGACTGGTCGCCATTTCAGCCAATCAGATGCTTGAGATTTGAGACTGGTTTCCAATCTCAGCTTTATAACCTTCAGCCCTGGGCAGATCAGCAGAATGAAAATATGAATGAACGTATTTTTATTCTGCCAGCAGACCAGCAGACCTAATAATATTTTTATTTTGCTGGTTTGCCCAGTCTGCTGGAAGTAGTTTCATTCTACTAGTTTGCCCAGTCTGCTGGCAGAATTAAACTGGTTTTATTCTGCTGTTCTGCAATTATTACCAAGCCGAAAAAAGGGATGAAAAATATGAAAACGAACTTCAGAAATAAAATTGTCACTGCCTATTAGTATTTCGCACTGATATATCACATAATCGTTATGCTCAGATCGAGTTATGATATCCTTCTAAATAAGTACTGACCACAATTTCAGTGATTGAACACTTTACTCCTTGTGATATGGCTGTCTGATCACGATCTACACTATTCGCTTTTTGATCCATTAGTTTATTTCTGACTGTAGATACTGATCAGAGGGCACGAATGTGTCGGCTGATCTGGATCTACAGTGTTCGTATACGAGACAATATCCGTATAAATATGACGTAATTGGTTTAGAAACCTATTCAATTTACAGCCCACATGAAAATGCGCCAAACTCACAGCTGTATTGATTGAATAGGGGGCACTGTAAAACCATGGACTACATGTGGGATTTGGATCTTGTCTTGGCCAGGAGTGGACGCTACTTTTAGTTTACTTTTCTTCAGCAGTTAACGTTTTAGCGCTCGCTGGACGGTTATGATTGTGGTATAGTCTAGTGGTAAGAACTGTACAATTTAACTCTACTCCTCGGAGTTAGAACTCGAGTCACTGACCCTTAACTAGATATGGAATTCATATCGACCTTGATTCTGATTAAACTATTTTGATTCTATCAGCCGAATGGACGAAATAGCAGAATGGAAATAATGCCAGCTGATAGGGAAAACCTGCAGAATGAAAACTGATATCGCGTATACCCGAGAGCGAACCCGCACCGTCACGGCGACAGCGCCTAGTCCTGCAATTCCGACAACGTAACCAATTGAGCTAGCCGGGACAAACCCCAAAAAAGGTTGATCGAATAGACCTGATCTACGTTACCATCTTTGCATGGCATCGGTAACGGGTTATTTTACTGATAACAGTTCTGACTATATGTACGGGGAGACATTTTACGGCCGCCACACTGCACAAATAGCGCTACTGTAAATTTATTCATTCTGCTGGACTGCCCAGATTGCTGGTAGAATAAAAATATGTTCATGATAAAAATGTTGATTCATATTTTCATTCTAATGGTTTGCCATGTCTGCTGGTAGAATGAAAATTCATTCTTGTTGTCAGCCATTCTGCTAAAACTTTACCGTGTTGATTCTGTAGTAGATACAACCAGTTGTCAGATACCATGAATAAAACCGATCTTGAATAAAACTTTTCTATAATTTACCTTGTGTTGTTTTGCCAGTAGAGGTAGAGTCCCCTTGCATCCAGTGACCCGTGCAAATCCCAATAAGGTGTAGCAGGAGTCCGAGGCACATCAAGGCAAGCGTGACGTAAGGGCCCAGGCCAGATATCCTCTTTAGTAATCCAGCCTTTTCTTCCATCCTTATTCCAAATGTTATGTTTTAAACACTCTGTTTATTCTACTGATTAACAAGGGTATATCAAGTAGTAAAACACAGGGACATTATTAGCAAACATTAGTTGTTCGATTTATTTAAATTGGTCTTTAATGCCAAACAAATTTGCCGTTTATACGTAACATGAGCTACTTAATGTATGTCTATTGTTTTAATCTTAATGTAACAAATCCTTAATGTAACAAATCTGCCTTCGCAAATTAATTGTAGAAGTTTTAATTGCATTACTTTTTGCAAATGACGTGGCTATTTAAGCTAGGTTTAAATAATATGGTATGGTAATCAGTGCCCAAGGTTATAAAACTGAGCATGGAAACCAGTCTCAAATCTCAAGCATCTGATTGGCTGAAATGGCGACCAGTCGCCATTTCAGCCAATCAGATGCTTGAGATTTGAGACTGGTTTCCAATCTCAGCTTTATAACCCTGGGATATGGTTAAAATGATTTGGTGCTTAAAGCTGCCTATTCACAGTTCAGGGTGGAACACTTCAATGTTTCATTTTTTGTAAATATTAATTTAACAACAATGTAATACTTATAAATAACTGAACAGGATCGAATATCGACGAAAGTTTGGACTAATCAGTGGATTTAAGGACATGTCGTAGTGAATTTAAAAAAAAATGAAAAAGATGCCAGAATTAGATGTCCTGGTACAAATGACCATGAAAAATGTTAGACATAGATGTCCTGGTACAAATGACCATGAAAAATGTTAGACATAGATATCCTGGTACAAATGACCATGAAAAAATGCCAGAATTAGACATCCTGGCACAAATGACCATGAACAATTGCCAGAATTAGATATCCTGGTACAAATGACCATGAAAAATTGCCAGAATTAGATATGTTGGTACAAATGACCATGAAAAATGTTAGAAATAGATATCCTGTTACAAATGACCATGAAAAAATGCCAGAAATAGATATCCTGGTACAAATGACCATGAAAAATTGCCAGAATTAGATATCCTGGTACAAATGACCATGAAAAATTGCCAGAATTAGATATGCTGGTACAAATGACCATGAAAAATGTTAGAAATACATATCCTGTTACAAATGACCATGAAAAAATGCCAGAATTAGATATCCTGGTACAAATGACCATGAACAATTGCCAGAATTTGATATCCTGGTACAAATGACCATGAAAAATTGCCAGAATTAGATATGCTGGTACAAATGACCATGAAAAATGATAGAATTAGATATCGTGGTACAAATGACCATGACAAAGATTGGAGAATGAGTTAATGTGGTACAGATGATCGTGGGCCGCGAGAAGATGCGAGAATGAGATACCTTGGTACAGTATTCCAAGTTGAAAAATGATCTAGTTATTGACCGTTTTAAAAGCTGTGGTATACTTTTTTATCTTATTTTTGTAGTTTTCTCCGAACTACTTAAAAACCTTCCCATTTTTTCAGATTTATTTGGCAAATTTCGCGCAGAAGACATAAGATGTCATTTTCGCGCGAGCATACTTCTAGATTAGTATATTTTTAAATCTAATGTTTATGTTAAAAAAAATTACCTTGCTATCAAGTTAAACTATAAAGGAAAAACGATGCGTCGACTTTACTTTATGCTGTGTCGTAGTATCATGGGATAACTACCATTTATGTTTTCCTTAAAATAAAAATAAATGTCATTTATTTTTGCCACAGGTGACCGTATCATTGTTAAAAAATAAAATTCCAATAAAGAAAAAAATGTTTTTGTGTTTTTGATATATTATAATGAAGGTCCCCAAGAAGCGGGTCCCATACACTGATAGGGACCTCAAAGAACTGAAAAAATTTATCATTTAAACAAACAAATCTAAAATTTAGCTTAAACAATACAGCAACAGATGAGTCTTGCATCATGCTAACATGTCGCGAAAACCGAATTGAATTTCCTCAAACCGATTTTTTGCTACAGCTTTTCATATTGGCTCAAACATTGCCTAACGCTTTAGTCGACATCGATGAGGTGATCCTTAAAATTCATTTTGGTTACGGCATTTCCCAGTGTCTCCCCACTTCTATGATATATTCACACCGCGCATACATAAAATACATAGTTTTCAATCATTATCTACCAGTAACTTGTACCTTTTCTCGATCTAACGCTAAAATCTTCGTTGTTTTTGTTTGCGTCGTCTCAAATATTTACTTTGACAGCCATGATGCTTCCGAATGACTTCGGTCAGTTTACGGAAATCGCCGATCTCAAATTTTGCAACGATTTCTTCGATTGGCTGGTAGTCTAAAACGCCAGCCAATGGGAAAAACAATTGCATAAAATGACATCGTCGTATTCCGTAAACTGACCGAAGTCATTCGGAAGCATCATGGCTGTCAAAGTAAATATTTGAGACGACGCAAACAAAAACAACGAAGATTTTAGCGTTAGATCGAGAAAAGGTACAAGTTACTGGTAGATAATGATTGAAAACTATGTATTTTATGTATGCGCGGTGTGAATATATCATAGAAGTGGGGAGACACTGGGAAATGCCGTAACCAAAATGAATTTTTGGGATCACCTCATCGATGTCGACTAAAGCGTTAGGCAATGTTTGAGCCTATATGAAAAGCTGTAGCAAAAAATCGGTTTGAGGAAATTCAATTCGGTTTTCGCGACATGTTAGCATGATGCAAGACTCATCTGTTGCTGTATTGTTTAAGCTAGATTTGTTTGTTTAAATGATAATTTTTTTCAGTTCTTTGAGGTCCCTATCAGTGTATGGGACCCGCTTCTTGGAGACCTTCATTATAATACTAGTATATCAAAAACACAAAAACATTTTTTTCTTTATTGGAATTTTATTTTTTAACAATGATACGGTCACCTGTGATTTTTGCGTGTGTATTTCATTGTATTTTGGTCTAGTGTAAGCACTAGAAGAGCGCTAGCATACATGTAAGAAAACGATTACGATATATAATTTATACAGCTTCGTAAACTGCTACACGTGGTCGTTCTTTATTTGCTGGAATTGTGCATCAACATTTTAATACTAAAATGCAAGGTATATTGTTTAAATTACAACAACATCATATAGTAACTAGACAATCAACAAGCTGCAGCAGATCAATAAACAAACAACGATGTGAAAAGTAGTGAATTTGAGGCTCTTTTATGCTCTGTCACACAACTCATATCCAGTCTGTTAGTTGAAGCTACTTTTAGCGTCCAATTTATTATTTTTATTGACCGTCAAATGTACAGCTTTAAGCTTAGTTGTCGATCTAAGTCATAAGCAACTATCTTTAATATAATTTATCATTATTATGGATACACAAACACAGTCAAATACCGTGGTATCATTAGACCATTTGAAGAGATCAAATTTTGCGCAAAAGACATGATTGGGTTTTCGCGCGGACTTACATTCGCGCAAATGTAAAATTCTCACAAAATTAGATAAGATATTCAGTGGTTTGATTTCACTGAGGATTGATTTCGTGCACTTTTCACAGCGCGAATTATATGCGAAAATAAAATCCCCTTGAAATATAATGATACCACAGTATACTCAATGCTCCGAGCAGTGTCACTGCGATGTAATATTTTTATGTCTAGATATTCCAGTAATGTGTAGAGGTATTTTCGGCAGGTCGGTATAGGATTTAGGTCTCTTGGACTCCCACTCGAGTTCTGACTTTACAAGCTGGACGATCAAGAAGAGGACGTTGGAGAGGGTGCTGATGAGGAGACCGGCTTGCACGAGGTCACAGGACCAAGACAGGTGGAGCGGCGGCCAGTTGGACTTGCCGGTCTGTATCTTCAATAAGTTCTCATTCATATCATTCTTAAACACTACCACACCTAGAACATTACACAGAAACAATTATAAATGCAGCTTAAAATTTACAGAATCGTATACTGTGGTATACAATTCCGCGATCACATTTGGCACATATGCGCCGTTGTGTAATTTTCATTAAACCAGATATTCGGTGGTTTTATTTCGCTGGGGTTTGATTTCGCGCACATTTCAAGCGTGAAATACGCGAAAATTCAACCCTCTTAATATTTGATGTAACCACAGTATAATGTCACTTAAACAGCGTTTGGAAGAAAAGGTATACTCGTAGACAAACAACTATCATATTTTATGAGAGCTTACAAAATAACATTGTGTTATTTGAAGTTTGGACAAGATTTAAACGCAGAAGTTATAGTAAAAATGACTAATGGCCCATAACTCTGCCAAAATATATCGAGCGGACTCTTGACAATACGCACAACTATGTCTGGGTTGAAGGTTATAAAACTGAGTTTGGAAACCAGTCTCAAATCTCAAGCATCTGATTGGCTGAAATGGCAACCAGTCGCCATTTCAGCCAATCAGATGCTTGAGATTTGAGACTGGTTTCCATGCTCAGCTTTATAACCTTGGGCACTGGTGACAAATATTCCTGTAAAGTTCCAGTGAAATCCCCCAAGCAGTTTTCGCAGTAAAGCGTGAACAAGATTTTCATATAGAAGTTATAGTAACTGACGAAGGGTCCATAACTCAATATCGAGCGGAAAGTCCTGACGATACGAACCACGGTAGAACGGACGAAACAACAGACAGTGCGATTACAACAAGCCGCCAGTAGGGGGGGGACATGAAAATATAATCGGATATTCTTTGGAAGCAACTTATATGGTACTTACACACAAACATCAAAGTGGTGGATATGAAGCCGCTGGTTCCCACGATGATATGTATCGGTTTGACCAGGATGATGGCAGCCAGGAAGCAGCTGAGACAGGATATGGCGAGGATCACATACTGGGAGGTCTGCATCGTGAAAGACGATACTGAAATAAAAACACCCGTTTACCAGTAATATAAAAGCAAATGACATCATTCTGGAAGGTGCTTTGACTTTGGTCTAGGTAATATTTTGCGAATTCAAACATAGTGTTTCCAAACTTTTTATACATTAACAAATCTGGCAACATATTTGATTTTATTTTTGTTTACATGTGTGCCTACCAAACATACGATAGTACAAACATTATCCCGGAAAATATTATCCTGGTATCTTACATTATGCTTCCTGTATTCAGGCTCACTTATCAAACAACATGTTATCTTCTTACTTAAACAAAGTTAAGATTAACCATTGTTTTTTTAATATTGTATCAAGAACTGAAAGTAAGGGTTTATCAATTTCTTAAAATATACAGACTATGCATGAATGATAAAATGCATGTATGCTATTAATAAAGTTTTTAAGAAGTAGTTGTATTTAAATATTCATCATCATGAGGATCATAATCATCATCATCATCATCACGATCATCATCATCATCATCATCATCATCATCATCATCATCATCATCATCATCATCATTGTTTTGTTGTCTTCGTCATCATCATCATCAGCAGCGTCATCATCATCAGCAGCGTCATCATCCTCATCCTCATCCTCATCATCATCATCATCATTATCATCATAATCATCATTGTTTCGTCGTTTTTGTCATCATCATCAGCAGCAGCAGCAGCTTCATCATCATCATCATCATCATCATCAACAACAACATCATCGTTTTGTCGTCTTCGTCATTATCATCATCATTACCATCATCATAGTCATCACTATCATCATCATCATCATCACCTGTTCATCATCATCATCATCGAAAATACATACTTAACACATCTTTCGTTGAGTTTCTGTACTCCACTGTCTGACTGACCAATCCAACAGTTACCCTCGTAATGTCTCCAGCTGAAAGAAAAGTGTTTTAAAAAAACAATACAATGTATAAAATAGTAAAAAGTATCACTTGATTATTTCCCATGTGGTTACATTCAACAAGCATCAGACATTTGGGGGGGGGGTTGGTATGGTTGTTGCATTATTTAATAATGGATAAGTGTGCGTTTAAGCTATTAAATTCATTTTCTTGAAAAATCTAAAACCTTTTCGAAAGGATGCTTGTAGAAACTAACCATACATTATTGTGGGAAATAATAACAAATGGGGTACCTCATAGAAATTTTGACAGTTGGTTGTTACTCTATTTCTCCATTATTTTCTCATAACTAATGTGTGATTTTGTTACTAAATTTAACTATAAAATGTTATTTTTTATTGCAAAATGGATGATCAGCAATGTCGTCTGCTAAACTTTTTATGACGTCACCTCATCCCGTGACGCATCCCAAATGATGAGCACTGGTCGTCAATTTATGTTCATGTGTCAAACAAAATGTTACCATATGTTTAAAAATAATGGAAAATAAGAGTAAGATGAGTTTTAAACTTGCTGTGATTTTTTTTCAACATTTAAACAAATTTAAATGAACTTCTTTACAAAACTACAGTCTTTTCCAGTCAAGACCGCGAATTTTTTCATGAAACAGAAACTATGAAAAAAATGTTTGTAATAACGGAAATGATTCCGGAAATTTAACGGCTCGCTCACTGTTTTTATTTGTATGAAATTTAACCAGTAATCTAAATTAGAATTTGGTGTTGGTATTACTCTACAGTTTCATAAATGCCGTCATATGCTCAGTGTTAGAGAGATTTTAATTTTATTTGTTATCGATAACATTGCAATGGCGATTGTCGATAGCCCTTTAATTGTCGGTCCGAGGTCAGAATGTCAAAAGCCGCGTTGATTTCAAATGTTTAATGATTTGTTATTTGCAAATAGAATTTTTGTTTCATTAGTTTACCTTGTGATGTATTATTTGCAGGGTCTGTTTCTCCATACAACCAGTGACCTGTACATAATCCGGCTAGATGCATCCCTAGTCCAATACACATTATGGCGAAAGTGACAAACGGCCCCACGTTGGCTATCCGCTGGTGAACGCTGACCTTCTTCCCCATTGTGACCTACAATGTCCAGACTTTTTACACGCTCAGCTCAAACCATAGTGTGCAGGCTAACCAGTGTGAAACGAAGAAGGTCATGAAAACACACTTGTAACTGATATGTTTATAATAAGCTAAAATTGTATGAAGCGTTTATATTTAAAATTTAAATATACTCGGCAAAATAAGTTTTGCACACTTGGACATTTTATAAAATATCTTTATTTCACCAAACAATACAAAATGATACATATCAAACAAAACAGCTATTTAAACTTAACAATGTGAAAAAGTTAGAAATAAAATCCGATCACTACTTTATAAGAAATCCATTGTTAAAGTCACCGGGGGTTACTACACAAAAGTTGCAAAAATCACTAAACTTATAGTGAGTAAATCCACCACGATAAACCCGGCATCCTTCCAAGCGCCGTCTTATGGAGTTCTTCAGTCGCGGCATTTTCAATTTTGGAATAAGTTTCCATTCGTGAACAGGAACACCAGGTAGATCAACTAGCTGCCCAGCTGCATGTGTTATGACTTTTTATAGAAATACGTCTAGGGGGCCGGTGTGGTTCGACATTTGCCATGATGGTCGAATTGATTATTTTTGACCGTCATGGCTAATGTCGAACCACACCGGCCTTCCTTGGTGACAGTAAGAAATAAATAAATTTGAATTGCAAACAATGCAGTTGTGTTTTTCTCAAATAAGATTTGGTGTTAATTGCATTTTATGGTTGTTTTTTATACACTTAATTAATAGGATGCTTAGACTAGTTAATACAGAATGGAAACTGTTCGAATCATCGCTAAACTGTTTTCACATATCTTTTACCATTTAGTTCAATAAGTGAGACAATATGATAATTTAATTAATAAAAACTTAAATTTGAATGTTATTCTGGAATTGCTTGGTATCAACTTTTGATTACTTCCTGATGCCATCATCACAGTGCGTGCTTATAATTGCTGTAAAATAGACTATTGTCGTAGATTTCACACCTCTACCTCGATACAGCAAATTTTGCAACTTTTGACTGTTAACCCCTATCATACTCAAACTGATATTTCTTGGTTCTTTACCAACCAATTTTTATTCCGTTTTCGTCTTTAACTCCGCAAACTATTAGTCTTTACACAAATGTTAGTATTTAAACCTGTTATTTGCTACATTATAAAATTTTCACTTGTGTGCAGAACTTTTTTGTTGGGTAAGAAACCAGCATGTTACACACAGTTAGTCAGTCCTACACACTATTTTCATCGTAGGTTCTGATTTTATGAAGCTTTTATAGTAAAAGTAAACATCCCGGATATTGGTACCATTGCAGTTTTTCTCAACAACGCATAACCACAGGAGTTTGATATTCTTTTATAATTAATAACCTTTGCTACTACATACAGTCGTTTATTTTACCAAGACTATTAATCATTTATCGTACAAATGTCAAACTCCTCTGATACTGAAAACAAAATAAGCGCAACTGGGAAGTTAAGAACTGTAAACCTTCCTGTTCATCAAGCTAGAAAACATTATGTGTTATTTTTCTACTGAAAATTTTAGCGAAAATAATGTTGTTGTTTTGTAGTTGGTGTTTTTTTTATCCGTTTAAAGACTGTAAAACGGTGCCAATAACGCGAAAGAGAAGATTATCCAACAAAATCGCTCTCGTCCGATCAAAACTGATGTACACAACTGCATTAGCGATAAATAGAACAAGTTTTGGCATTTCAAAAAGCTAGTCGGTCATTAGCAGATAAACTTATAGAATATGTATGTATTCGTGCTTGAATTTACTTTTGGACCACCGGAAGTCTAGGATTTGTCCAGTTAGTTTTCTGTCGATCAATGTCACGTAGATTGTATCTGACAAATCATTTGTGAATTTAGTTTTAGTTTCAAGTTTATTTCCAATTACATTTCTCTGTATGTACAATACATAAACAAAAGAACATATATACATTACAAATAATGTTACTTTAAAGCATGCAAGCAAAGTTGAACGGCTGATGTTTGATTTATTTTGACGTGTATCAGCAAAAGACATTAATATAAATAATCATGTTTTTGGTAGACGCAACTCTTACTCATTATTCAGGACGTGTAGAAATAATGACATCGAATTGGATGAATATGTTAAATGTAACATATTCATCCAACACGAATACTCACAGAGGACTTTCCACAGTCGATGCTTATTTGTACAATGAGCAGAAAAGCGATGCTTATAATATTCAGTATTCATTACCAACTTAAAGTGTAGTTTTAGATAAGTCAGCAGATCTGGTCAAACTTGATGTTGACGAGCGTTAGACGACAGTAAACAATAAATTAGGATGTAGATGCATTTATTATTTTTACTTAAGCTTTATGTTGCTCATATCTTTTGTTTAAGTTAGAACGATTTTCTCTGAAACTATTACAGGAACTCGAGAAGCAATATTTGTATTCAAATTAATCTATGATCAAAGAAATTGTCGTTATGCCACTGTTCTGAAAATTCTTACAACTATTTCTTTACTTTAAAGGCTGGTTTTGCATTGCTTGCAGTATACTAGTATTCTAGTAGAACGCCCTCACAAAGAAATGATAGTGCTTGCGTTGTGTACCTTACTGTACTTTTCAAAATAATGTTATTGTTTAGTATCAACCCAAGACCGAATCCAGATCCGTTATATTGCATGCGTATGGGGAAACAGACATTGGGGTCAGGGGTATCCCCGGAAATCTTTTACAAGTTAAACTCAATTTGGATTGCAACTGCGACGAGTCCAACCGTTCACATTAGACCCCAAAAAGAGAACGCATGGATAGATGCGGTTTTGATATGGAATCGGGGAATCAAAACAAATCACTTCGTATTTCTTTGAAAATGCATACATTCAAGGGCAAAGGCAAGTTTTGAATATTGTGGCGGCGGGGTTTTTGTAACATATATTACATTCATTATCACTTGAATGAAATAAATATACTTTAGGTAAGGTCATGTGAACACCAAAACCTAAAAACAAAAAAAAGGTAATTTAAACTTTTTATATAACTTTGCTAACCAAAATATTTAGTGATTCGGAATGCCTACACAAACTGTACTTTTCAACTTTCCATAACAATGTGTTAATATTCTATGATTTACCACTATAAAATACAAATAATCAAGATTCCATGAATTTTCCAGACAATACTCGTTTTCCATGACTTTTCAAGATCTGTGCAAACCTTGCAATCATCAATCCCAAGCGAGCTATCCACAAGTTAAAATCAACATTCCATGAATTTTCCAGGCAATACTCGTTTTCCGTGACTTTTCAAGATGTCTGCAAACCATGCCATCAGCAATCCCAAACGAGCTCTCTACACGTTCTTACTATACTCCAAGTTTCATGTCAATAAGATGAACCGAACTCAAGTTAATCACCGGAAACCAAATTTCTATTTTTAGTAAGGGTGATCTTGACCTTTGACGGACCGACCCCAAAAACAATCCTAAGCAAGCCATCCACCTGTTCTTACTATACACCTAAGTTTCATGTCAATACCATGAACCGAACTCAAGTTAATCGCCGGAAACCAACCAGTTTGACGCCCGTTCACCCGCCCAACGACGAACACTATTCTAATAACTTGGCCTGTTGTTGTTGTTTTTTGTTTTTTTGTTTTTTCAAAAATCTGGTTGAAAACAAGAAGATATGCAAGAACCAGCAATATATTACATGTTGAAGTTCCTAAGTTCTAGCAATACCAGCATTCTAACAAAATTGTTGAAGATCAGAATAGTAAATAAAATATTTTTGAGTCCCTGTCAGGCTGCTCATCTCCCCCCCCCCCCCCCCCCCCACACACACACACACACACAAATACAAATACAATTACAACTTGATTTTCGTTTGTTTCCCTACACTTTCTGACAAAAAAGTGTTAGACGAAGAAATAGTGTTTGACAAACCTAACAATTTTGGTACTTTCAAGTCAATTATTAATAATGTTGTTTGCAAAATGGTAAGATTTATCATCAGCTTAAATGCATTCCATAAAAAAGGAAATATATATAAGTAAACTATATTTGTATGACATCCAATAGAAATGAAGCGCCTCTATTTCAAAGTGGCTTAAAGTTTTAACTTCTGTGCCATGTGTTTTTTTATTTTGGTTATTAGGTTATGCTAATGACCGACTAGCTTTTTGTAAACATTTGTTTACAGACAGCCTTTCCCGCCAAAGTCGGATATTCGTTAGTCTCCAAGAAATCCATAAACGGTGTTTGCTTTTGACGAAGATAATCAAGATAACGGAACGAATCTATTTCATATATGGAATCATCCTGAATAGTTGTTTGATTCAAATAAAGTATCAGCTCAACTTATATGCAACTAATTGTCGGTCATCCTGATGACCGACATATTATAATCGACCAAACTTGAGCTCTTTAGCCTGAACACCGGTTAACAGTGACTTACGGTCCAGAGCGGATAATTTAGACTATGCCACCTGTTCCTAAGACGCATGCAAAAGGATAGTGTAGAGGCTGATGTTTGATTGCTTGATATATAGAGAAGCCCTTTACCGGAAAAGACATTAATGTAGATAATCATGTTTCTTGTATACTTAATTTATACTTTTATTCAGGACGTGTAGAAATAATGCAGTTGTTTAAGTATCGTTAAACTTGATGCCTTCTAGAACCTTCCACAGTCGATGCGTATTTGTACACTTAGCAGACAAGCGATACTTATATACATAGTTAGGTCCGCAAATCAGGTCAAATCAGGTCAGTGACCGTTAGAAGACGGAAAGAAATGTATTCGTATGTTGGATGCATTTATTAATTTCACTTGAACTTTAAACTTTGTGCTGATCACATTGATTGTTTTTGTTATCGTTAAGACGATGCACTCTGAAACTGTTATAAAGAAAAATTATTTGTTTTTAATTAATTCTATGACCATAATATTGGCATTATGTCACCGTTTTAAAGGTGTTTCACAAGTATTCCTTCTCAGCCAGAAAATTACTTCAAAAGGTGGTGGTCTTATAGTTTATTCAAAACGATTGCCATTTACATAAAAATGTTATGATGATTGCTAGTGTTGTCTAATTTACTGTACTTGTAAAAATGCTATTGTTTTAGCATTGACTTCAGACCGAACAAGATTAGTTACAAAGTGTGTGTATGTGGGGTCAGACATTAGGGTTAGGGGTTTCGCGGGTATGTTTTGCACGTTTGAACTCAATTTTGATTTCATTCATGGGCACGTTCATGTAAATCTCAGTAAAAGACGATCTAATTATTCACGAATAACAAAACTATGTAAGCTTCGTTTTAACAAGGGAAAAGGAACAAATATTCGAAGTATAAAGGTGATTGAGTTTCATTTACATGCCGACGAAAAAATAATTCCAACAGAAACAGTTGATAAAAACAAACATTTATTTTTTTCAAGTTTGCGTTTCAGACAAATATTGCCAACGGCGAAACAGTACTTGTCTTATTGGCGTTTATATATCGACGCCACCGGTAATCCTTATAAGCGAACCCTACAGAATTTCCATACTTTATAAATCATGTAAAGGTTATAATCTGGAAGTATTCCATGTGAGTGATAACAAATTACCGCCAAAGTCGGAACTGGCCAGTCCGCGCCGCTCCCCGGTAAATCGATCTGCATATACCTGCTTGAGAAGACAGTCAATGCTTCTGCAGCTTTTTAAGAGATCAGATTATAAACTGCCGACAGCCAAGATTAAGTTCGTGCTACAGTCCACAGACCAGGTCAAAGATACTGAATTCGATGAAACATAATTATTCCAAGTATTCTAAAGTTTAAACTGATATTGTCATTCACTTAAGCTTTCTATCCAAAAGTTCAAACGATTCAACATACTTTTTGTATTTATTTGCATCATTTCTCCAAATATTATCCAAGTGAAACGGTAAAACTGCGAGATTTTCAACAGTGAATCAGTACATTTGTCGACTTTGTTTGGGATGCATTATTTAATCTTATGTTAGAGATAAATTCGAGCAGTCGAAAACGAGAAAGGTACGTGTAAAATGCATTCTTTGTTGCCAGCTTGTAAAACAAACACGTCCACTGGTACTTGACCAGCACTTCCTCGTGTACTGTATTATTCGTTTTGCTGAATGAGGAGGATTGTCACTTGGCATTTTCATTTAAAGGGAGATGTGCAGGATTGATGAATGGAACAGATTTGCGAAAAGGGTTATTAATCAGTTGAATATCATTATTTGAAACTCGTATATTGATTTACACCCGAAATATTTCAAACCAATATTTTTATAAAAAAGATATATAAATGGTGTTTCCTATCCTATGCGACGCGCATAGGTTAGCTATTTTTGTATTTCCCGCGTAAAGCCGCAGTGGTTTTTGGGACTGTCACGTGATCACTTCAACCAAAATAGGCATTCGGTGTACCGTGCCGACTATCGACGTCGCCATTTGTTTCAAAATGCCTGGGCCACCACGAATAGTAAGCTCAGCGATTAGCTAAATATAGAATGATCGCTAAATATAGAATGTATTTTTGTATAGGGATTTCTTCAGCGGATTGTTTCAGGTCCTGTAAAATGGTAAAATTAACCGAAAACTTCCTCCTGGAGGATTTGAAATGTGGAGTTTAGTGAAAAGTACACGTAAGTGTTACATAGATCGATCTATTTACGATTTTACCAAGTACACCTGCTCGACCCTGCACATCTCCCTTTAAATGATAGTGCCTCTAGCTGGGAGCGAACCCGCACCGTCACGGCGACAGCGCCTAGCCCTGCAATTCCTGCGACGCAACCAATTGAGCTAACCGGGACAACCCCAAAAAAGGTTGATCGGATAGCCCTGATATACGTAACAATCACTGCTATGACATCGGTAACGGTTTATTTTACTGATAACAGTACTGACAATATGTACGGAGAGACTTTTTACGACCGTCACACTGCACAAATAGCGCTACTGTTTAAACTACATAGCCCGTTTTAATATATGATAACTTTTTCTCTTCATCCTAGGGCCTCTTGTTTGCAGGGATTGTATGTCAGGAAAAGAAACGAAAGCAATTTCACCCATATATCTTGTTTGTTCGAGTCTATATCTTGTTTAATAGAGGTGGACTAGTGCCGAAACAGCGGATGTATATTTTTGGCACCGTACTTGCGATTCCGCGTTTAAAGGCAACATTTTGTTTCATATTTAAGTCTTTTAAAAGGGACATAACTCAAAATTATTGAAACAGGGGTTGTCGATCTTGTTGTCAGAGATGGCTTTCTTTATACAAATGAGGATATATTTCAAGTATTGTGTTAATAGGACAAGGACTTTCAATGATATAGGCAACATTAAATTCGATATTTAAGTAATTTGATAGGGGCATAACAAAAAATAATATAACAAGAGTGATCATTTTTGTTGTCGGAGATGGCTATTCATGCAGAAGATATTTTTTAATTATTAAGTTAATATGTCAAATACTTACGAACTCAGAGGAAACATTAAGTTACACAATTAAGTTTATGGGCTTCAGGACAACGCGGCCGCCGACGACGCCGCCGCAGCCGGACAATAGTCTATCTGCTATTGCAGGTGGCACAATGATAAGCACTGTCATACAATGAATTTGACATCATTTAAAATCGAAACAAAAACGTGTGATGAGAGCGAGCGAACATATTTATTACAGGGCGGAAATTCTAAATAAATACCAACATTCTAACGAAATTTTTCTAGAGAAGTTTGCACTTCAGAGCCGTCTTTTGTTAAAATGTCATGCTAATGACCGACTAGCTTTTTGGAAAGCTAAAACTTGTATTTTGCTATAAGGTTTGCATCACGTGACTTTCTAAAAAAAGACGCATAACATTATTTCTATACCCTGCAGAAAATACAACACACGTATGTTTACATAATTTAACATGTCGTTATATAGATAAGCTCAATTTCTGATTTGCTGTAAATACAATGTCCAAATATTGTTTCATCAACATCTAGAAGACTTTTCTTGCAAATAGGGGAACGGAATAGCATCCTCAAGTGACCACGTCCGGTGCCGCTGTTAACCGGTGTTACTCTTCAAAGTTCAAGTTTGGTCCATTATAATATGTCGGTCATCAGGATGACCGACAAATAGACGGTGTTACGATTATATTATCTCTGAGCACACTGAACAACATATTGATCAATGTTCGTAATACATTTTCAGATCGTCCAAAGAACCCCGGAACATGGAATACTTAAACTTTAAAGAAGATTGTGTCGGTGTGAACAGTAAACTTGTCTTTATCGATATCGATATGAGAGGCGGATCCTCCTCAAAAGTTGTTCTAGGTAGGCTGGTAAGTTGATTGCAACATAAAAAGTGACAAATCCTATCTATATTCTTCCAGTAGCCTGAGTAAGCCTATGTGTATGACCAAAACACTCGTCTCGAACGATTATTCGGAACCGACCAACTGTCTCATACAAAACACAGGGAATCGGCACATAACTTTTTCAAGAGTTTGGGACTAATCTTTTACAATTTTAACATACTCATGATACTGTAGATTCAACGGATTAGAAAGAAAAGTTATGTGCCGATTTGCTGTATTACCAAATACAAAATTGGCTTTATTCCAAAGACTAACAGTGTCAATTTATGCGATTTATCTACGGTGGATAATTGTGAAGAATTGGAAATTTAAACCAACAAAGAAGTGAAAAAAAATATCTTACTTTGGTATTTTGTTTTAGCTCATCATCGAGTTGTGACGTAATAATTACGTCATGAGCTAATTAATGTTGTTTGTCGGCAGATTAAAACAAAATGTGGACCTTGTCAGCTTTAATCACAAGTACTGGAACCATTGTTTGGATTGTATGTATCCCATAATATGATCAAAATTTATATTTTATATTATAAAAATTGTTTAGCAACAATCTTTATAATAAATTCTTTAAACACATAAAAAGTAATCTTTTTATAGTCCTGTAAAGATTGTTTTGTTCACAGTTTGGGTCTCGTGTAGGACCCCCTGGTTTGAGTCACGCAGCGGGACTATCTTTTTATAAATATAACTTCCGTGGACTGATGCTCCTTAGATCCAGATTAAACCGCCCGATGGCGAAATGTTTTGCCAACGCCCGTTCCAAGGCGATAACCCCTTGGGTTCTCATGTTTTTAATAGTTTGAAATTTATCAGACTACGTGTCTGTTTTCCTCTTTACAGTAATTATTAACTGTGCGCTTTTTGAATGTGGCGTGACAATTTCCACTGTATGGGACCGTACACCGGATGTAAAGGCGTTTAGTGTCGTAATAACATCGGGAAAAAGTTGGTAGAGGTAAGAAAAAGTCGATATCTCCGCTCATGTGACATTTTATCTGATCTGGGTTTGATTTTTTATTTCCCTGAATATCATATATCTACAAGTATCAACAAAAATCAATGTACTTTCTGTAAAAATTCGAGGTTGCTCACGGGAAAATTGTTGCCCAAGAACCACAAATCTAGTTTCATTATAAGTTTCTTCCAACAAAAAATTCATAATCGGCAGTTTTCTTAAACTCCCCCTCATGTACTTTCTCTCATGTTTACAAGATAGAGAAATAGTTGACCTCTACACTGACAAACAATGCACGCGCCTAATGTACTGGGTACATTATTTGTCATAGATAGGCCCTAGTAAGTTTTAGATCATAAGAATTTAAATATACTTTATTTTCATTTGATTCGCTGCACATCAAGTTGCTAAATCAAATGTCTCGGACCTTAAACAACATTTTGCAATTAATTAGCATATTTATTCCAGAAACATTACTGTTCCTTAGTAATAACGTTTCCACCGTCAAAAAAGCAAATATTTTACCTCTTACATACCCCCAGCTGATAACACCTGTGCCTTGCTAATTGTCGGTCATCCTGATGACCGACATATTATAATCGACCAAACTTGAGCTTTCTACCTGAACACCGGTTAACAGTGATGTAAAGCAAAGATCACGTTCCAGACGGAACGGATAATTTAGATAATTAGACTCTTACTCAGTCGTTATCTATAAAAACCTGGAGGCCTCTTATTGGCTGTTGAAGAACGTCACATTTGGCGTCTGTAGCTATAATTAAATTCTCTCTCCAGCTTCTTATCAGCTAGGCTTATTACTCATAAAGATATTTCCGACAACGAACAATTAACATATACATGTACATGGATTTTGTCTTGCAAATGTACACTGTATATGATAAACAAAAGATGTACAGCTATAAATTTATTAAACCAAAGCAAATAAAATGTGTAGAGAACACTGAACAGAGATTAGCTACTTATTTTGCTGACAACGAATCTACGAACTTGTGCAGCATTTTGTGAAACTCGGGGATCGGAGGTATCCCAGGAAATGTTTTACATGGTTTAGCTAGCTCGATATGGATACATCCGTCGGTACTTTCTTGATAATTTTGCTTAACTGTTTTGAATGTAAAAATTATCTTTGGAACACCAGAACACACAGTTTTGCAGAAATCTTAAATCGGGTAATGAAACTGAAAATAGTAGACACTACAACTTTAAGCTTTACTTAGTTGTAATTTGGTTTTGAATCAACAAAATAATTTTTGGAACATGCGAACACACATACTTCTGCAGAAGTATCAAATCGGGTCATGCAACTGTCAATAATAGACAATACAAAATTTTGCTTTCCAAAAAACTAGTCGGTCATTAGCATAACCTTTTAACAAAGACGGCGCTGTAGTGCGTACTTTTGAAATCAATGCGTTAGGTTGTTATTCGAAGTCATGAGACATACTAAGTAAATACCAACATTCTAACGATATTGTTCTAGATCAGAAAGAACAATTTTATCATACCTGTGAGTCCCTGACAGACTGTTCACGTTTTTCTCTCCCACCCTATGACTGTGAAAAAACTTTGTTTTTTAACACATTCTGTAGCTTTTGATATATATTTACAGCTTGATAATCATTGCTTTCTAACACTTTCTGACACAAAAATATTGTTTGACAAACATTTCCATTTTGGTTTACTTCCAGAGAAATTATTAACTTGTTCGCAAACAGGGTTAGATTTATCACCAGGTTAAATACATCTTATTCGAAAGAGGAAATACCTATAAGTAAACTTTCATTTTTGTATGGCATCCAATAAAAGTGGCTTAAAATTCGAACTTTTCTGCCGTCTTGTTAAAAGGTTGAGCTAATGACCGACTAGCTTTTTGGAAAGCTAAAACTTGTGAGAAAATGTATCATGGTCACACTATGTTACACAAGGCTCTTATAAGCATAATGTGGAAAACGTAACTGTTACAGTGATTGGCCGAATTCTTTTATGGAAGTGTTTAAAGCCATAATTTTTATGCTAGACAATCAGATTTCATAAAAGGATAAAATTGTGTTTATTAGTAAAATTGCATCAAATGAACTTAAAATTAAATACCAAAGATAATGGCTTATTCTGATTTGTCTATTTTTACCTTTTTGCTTACTCAAACATTGCATTTAAATTTTAAACGTTTTTAGACTTTTTATCTACACTTCTAACAAAATACCCAAAATATCCAAACAGCCGGGTCTCATTTGATCTTATACGCTCACTTTGCATGTTTTAATATACATTGATCTATAAAGATCATTTGAAGGTGACACAATCACAACGAAAAATATATTTTAATCTGAAAATTTGTCATAGAAAATTTGTCATATAAACTGTAAAAGGCCTGATAACAAAATAACTTTCATGCAATATACTTACACACTTCGTACGAGTAAATATATCTATACTAACGCAAATAAATGTCACTCGTAATTAGACCCCAACATAAACTGATACGTCAAAAATACAGTTTCGTTGAACCCAAGTGTTAAGAAGCTTTTGGCATTCTTTGTTGATAGCGTTCGGGAGAAAAAAGAAATTAGGCTCTTTTGAGAGATAAATAAGATGATTTGGTCATTTATTTTGTCGGTAGGGCTGGTGTTAGCGCAAGAAGCATACAATAGGTAGTATTTGGGTCGAAATATGGGAAACTATATCATTATTCACTCGTCAATTTTAATTATCCTTTGTTATCCTTTGACTTTTCTAGGATAGTCCCCTATATCCAAATTATTTCAGACGCCTCACTTAAAACACGTTTGTTACGTAAAATATTCATACAACTAGCTCAAATGAAGTGTTTTAATTGTTGCTGTTTGTACTTTAATTATACCAGTTTCCTGGTAGACATCGCATGGTGTACATCACCATACACTTTGCTCTCCCCTGCCGATCTTCTACTTCACTCGTAATCTTTCATTATCCGCGATCTCCAATATCGCTCCAACGACTGGGACGTGAATTTGAACGATGTGTTAGTATTGTGTTAAAATCTTTTACAAAAAAAGGTATGTAAATTTTAAAAAGGCAAGTGACGGAGGATTGAAAATCTCTAATCCTCGGAAGCTGACTGTTTGTGTCTGTTTCAAGTATAAATATCATGCATAGGCCTATATAATAATTTTTCACAGCCTGCTGCTTTCTGTCACAGTATTAACTTCTAATTTCAGATTTGTATATATCTGATTGTTTTCAGTATCAAATTTCGCAGCGTCTAAATACGTCACTTCCTGTTCATTAATATTACGGTCCTCAACTTTCTCATGCAAATTGTTATCATGTTTGCGTTCGAGAACTATTTCCGTATCACTAACGCTGTACACCGTACTGTCTGTCGGATGACTGAGACCACCAGAGTCACCTTGACCTCTGGCCTCTTTTTCAGTTTGCACGTCATTAGTGTAAGCCTCGTTTTCAAATGTTTGATCACCGGATATAACACTAATGATCGGCATCTTGTCGTTACTATTAATAGAATGAACAGACTCAGCTTTAGATCTTAACTCTTTACGTTCTCCTTTGATAATAAGAATAGTAAGGAACACGGCGGAAGAGATGATGTTCACAACGAGGCCAGCAAACACACAAATAAACGACCAGGAGAGTGCGAGGTGTGGCCAGTCCGAGTGGTAGTCCTGCATTCTACGCACGGTGCTGTCGGTTCGCTCGAACGTGTAGATAGCGCCTGAAATTAATAACAACAATTATAAGTTAACTATTATGTTATTGGCCATAACATGTACAAATCTGTCCGTCTTATACGAACCACATGAAATCTGTTAACAGGGAAAATACGAGAATTGATGGGCCAATACGGGATATGTTTGGCCAATCAGAGATTTGAGGATTCTGATTAGCGCACAAACTGGACCAAAACGCATGGCACCATCTTGTCGCACGAAAACGCCGAAATCAGATCTCGGGCAACATTGGAAGTAATCAAGTTGGCCTTAACGAGTAATTAATAACTGTGGAGAAAACATGAAGAGATCAATCATAATTATGTAAATATATTATTATTATATAAAACCGGAGGAGTTAACTAACACTTTTGGCGTTTGGTTTCAACAATATTTATTTCATGTAAATATTATAAATATTCAAACAATAAGACAGACGTTTATAATTATTACATAAAGAATTGGGAAAAAAGCCATCGTAGAACACTTGTATAACTTTCCTTTCCTGGTTTTACGGCTAAATGGCGTTTTTATTTATTTCGTTTTAAAGGATAAGTTTTTTTTAATATTGTGATTTTGTTTGGACATACGGGCCCTACTTTTGGCTTTTTCAATTTTATTCGGCCTACCGTAATATAACACGCGTCAGCGGATTGAATTACTACAACACGAGTACCAATTGTTCACGAGTGCTCAGAAAAAAGTGTCTACTTCCCATCGCACTATGAGTCTGTATAGTATTAAATAAAACACAGTATACGGTATATATCTTACAGAGGAGCATCAAGGTCATCATAATGAAGGCAGATACGCCCACAACGATGTGTATGGCCTTGACGTAGAGTACAAGACACAGCAACGTGTTAACACCAGCTATCGCTACAATCACGAACTGTTCTTCCTTCAACCTCAGCCAGGTTTCTGAAACAATTCCAGAATATCTTGAGTTTGGTTCATATGTTGAATTTTGACATACGGCTCAAGAAAATATTAAGGAATATGTTGACGTCTGTTTGTTTTGCAGTTTCTCCTTCAGCTGAACCATGCCTATTTTATACAACAACATATCTTCGACTGTTTATTTATGACATCATAGGTCTTTATGGCATCATAGGGTATCGAAATACCATGGGTTGTCATTATAAGACCTTAAGTTGAAAACAGCAGAAGGTAAAAGTAACAGTATATGTGACAGTGCTATGTTACTGTACAGTATCATAAGTAAGCAAAAAAGAAGTGATGCAAAAAGGAAATTAATTATTCATCATAATTCATAAGTACATGCTTAATCACGTGCCAGAATATGTGTAATCTGATGATGGTCTTTTTTTCATTGTCTGTCTATCCTGGCAGAAATACATTCACACAGACAAATGATTATTTTCTAAATTCTCTTGAACGTTATTTACCAGTATTGTTTTTTCTTTTTACTTCAAAATTGGCTCTGAAACTCGTATGAAGTAATTGGCACCATATTAAACATATATTTGATCCAAATTTTAGAGTTACGAGCCATATAAGATATATATAAAACAGAAACAGTATTCTTACATATAACCAACCGCACCAAGTTTTCTACCCGTTTTGTTAGAACTCTCAGTCAGTCCATCATTCACTTGTAAGTTCATCTTCTTTCACGATATATCAGAGGGACCCAACACACCTTTCACTATTAACGAACAATATTCAAAATTGCTGCGATCTGTCCAATTTATTAAATTGAATTTCTCCTTTCCCGCAACCCTGCCAAATCTAAGCACCCGTTTCCATGTACAAAAAAACCAACAACAAAAATGTTAATAATTATATGATGTCATACTAAACCCTAATTGAACACAACTGGTACCTGATTCTACTATCGTTTCGTTCTTAAACTCAACCACTTGCTTGAAGAGTCCAAAATGAACTCTTATGACCGTTGAATCTGAAAAGAAAAAAAAGAAAACAAAGAATATATTATGACCATGGATTATATTCTTTACACTTGTCTATGATCAATCATACTACTTGTGGGCAAACAAAATCCTTTTAGATAATTTGAACAGATTAATACATGATCATTATAGCTTTGATATTAACGTTAAAATTATGAGAACAGAGTCAACATTATGAAGTGAGTTCTAGTTTTCCGGTTATTCTTAATCGACGTATAGTCCAAGCACACTCGGTAAGGATAAGAATGTTGGAGTCCTATTATAATCTTGATCGAAACTCTAGCTAGTAATTGGTCAGTTGGAGATCGGACTTCATTTCAAATAATCAGCTGCATACTTCGGTTCAAATCCTGCCAGACATTTTTAGAGTTTTTCTTGTCCGCATAATATATGGAAGAATTTCGGGGTACTGATTACATAAGCTGGGTTTCGAACCCCTGCAATGAACGTGTTCTTCGGCGTATGGACGAAATTAATGCAAAGTTAATGCAAAGAAATGACGCAGTGATTAGAAATTTAGAAGGATCATATTTTTATAGACTTATTGTTTAATGACGTTGTTGTAGCTTAATGTATTAAAACACTGCATATCGAACTGTATAAAGCACATAACCAGCTCAGTAGCCTACTCACCTGAGTAACTGCTGTAAGGGCCGTCCCTTGCTCCAACACACCAGAAGTTAGTGACTAGACCCGCAATATGGGCACCAAGAGACAACAAAAGGAATGCCAAGGCAAAGTACGATACCGCTGTCAGCTTGCTCGCCATTTCGCCGGCCCACTAAAAATTGAAGTAATAATAAACTCTCATTAGCTCTAACAATTAGAAAAAATGACTATGTGTGCCTTGTGGTGGTTTTAGATTGCCCAAAGTTAGCTTAAAGCTGGCTGTTCTGAGTTCAGGGTGTAATTCTTCATTTGTCTCAGATATGGTTAATGTTTATTTTTCTGTCGTGTAATGCATATATAAATGAATGAACAGATGCGAATTTTACCGTCATTTAACCAGTAGTGAGTGACAACTGCGAGGTTGGAAAAATTAAACGGTCGCCCAGCTGCGCTGGGCCTGACCGTTTAATTTTCATACAAGCCTCAAAATAAACTATAACCTATACTTAAAGCTTTAACCACGAGTTTGAATATATTTTTTCTCACTTACTAGACAGAAAAATCTCTATTTTTAGCCGTGTGAGATTTCCTTATCTCGCATGGCCTTATCTAACACTCCGCGTGCTCGCGTACTTTCGTATTATTGCGCACCATATTAATTGAGCACTTTCATTATTGATTTAGACTACGTCATGATACTATTTCTACGTCATCTAAATTTGTAAAGTGACGTAATGTTTACTTTTTTCAAAAAGAGCAATCTGTTGATTTTGTTTCATCAGGATTTTGTTAAAAAATCATTTGGAAAGGATACACTCGGAGATTGCTAAATTCTTAACGCTGGAACTTGGAAGTGTTTATCGTGGTATGAGTCTGAAATTGCTACTTTTTATAAAGTGTTTCATTCTTATACCGCTGTTGCGAGCTTCGTTAAACATCAAGATCTATAAAGAAAGTGAATGGAAAATAAATTAGGAAACATACTGCTGTTTAATCGGGACATTTCATCTGGTATGTACAATTTAATTTTTTTGAATTTTGAATTGTGACGAAATCACGAATAACCTTAAAAATCGCAGATCCGTTATTCGTTTTCAACGGATGAATCATCTGTTTTCATGCAATGAAAAAACTACTAGTATTCTTTTCCTTTCTTTTATTTTAACGATATTGTTGAAGGCCTACATGTTATGGGTGTTTGACAGGAATGTGTATTCGTGGCTGATTTACCGTTCCTACTGGAAGTTACGCAAAAGAAATAGTTCTCTAAAATTCTTGCGTTTTTTTTTAATTTTAAACAATTTTGTTTGAATCTTTACGAAGTAAGTGAGAAAAATAATCAATCATTGGTATTCGGCGAAGATCGCGGTATCCCAACCCTCGGGCAATGCTTTCCAGACGGAAACTCGGCACAGCCTCGTTTCCGTCTGGAAAGCATTACCCTCGGGTTGAGATACCTTGATCTTCGCCGAATACCAATGATAGATTCTCTTTATCATACGTTGACTGTAAGAATATTACATCACAGTTATATTATTTATATTTTTCTTCTTTAGTTTAAATGATAAATATTTATATTGGATATCTTCTAATATTTCGTCCAGATGTGACCACGCACTTTTAAAGCAAGCAACTCGTATTGAAGCTCTGTACTAACTTATCCACATTATAACTCCGAGTGCGTGGTACTTTTAACGGGGAATTTTAGACAAATCATCAAATATTTGCGATTCGATATTTAGATGTTTTCGTACGACTTACTTAACGAATGTCTATGTTTATTGAAACTAAATACTGAAATGAAAAAAGATTAAATGTTTTCAAATTTCAGAATTTATCATTTAACTAGTAATGGTAGTAGACCTATAAACAAAGTAAATGCGATGTTATATTCTTTAACAGCCATTCGAGCGAGTAAATATATTTCATGAGTTTCTCATAACGTTACAAACGCAGTAAAATTACCTCGTAACGGGTCACAACCTTGAGTGTGTAATTAGTCAAAATTTTCGGCGAAATTCGTTCATGTTTAGCACATGAGATATTCAAGTATTTCACCCAGAACTGTGAATTTGCAGAAACTATTATTAGGCAACGATAATTTGGCAATGTTTACATTTGCGTGTTTACATTGACGTTACATATAAACAATGAATTAATATTTTAATGGTTGTTTAATATAAAGCGTAAAGCTTTTTATACATGCCCCATTAGGCAAGTGGTCTAAGACGCAGTCATTTAAAATGCAATGGTTGCAACGCTATTATAGGTTGTATGTTCGAAATACGTTTTTCTTTACATTTTTAAAATTATTTTTTACAAAATCATTTTTTTTCTGCGATAAAAGAAACTGAAGCAAAACACAATAAAATACTTTTAAATGACTGCAATAAAAGTTAAAAAATATATATCTAAAATATTTCCTCAAAAGCCGTGTGTCAGTGTGAATCGAACCCATGCCGAAAAAAATGTCAGGCCTATGCCATCCGGATGCGTAAACCACTGAGCTATCGAGGCGATGTGATATAAGTACGCAAAATAGTACTTTTAACGCGTAAATTTGCCTTAACCCGTGTTTGCAGACTATTAATAATTGTAAACATCGCCAATTTAGCTCGGTCGACCTATAAATGTCACGAAGTATATTAATATTTCTTCAAAATGTTGCAATTCCAGTGAATTTTTTATTAAAGGATTTTGTCCCCTATACACAATTCAGTGAAATGGATTTTGTTCGGCTGCATGTTAATTATTCAATTTGTAAAATTATATTAAACAATGCACTATATATTGTTCAAGACAAGTTGCCCATTATTAATGACCGACAATCATAAATTACATATGATTGTAAGGCAGCGGTAGTCCAGTGGTAGAGCGCTCGTTTGGGGATCGAGGTGGGCCGGTTCGATCCCCAGTCCGGCTTTAAGCAAGAAATTAAGCCTTCATTGCTTCTCTCCACCCAGGTGTATAAATGGGTACCTCTGAGGAATATAAGCCAATGTTCCGTGGCTGCCTAGGTCGCCGACTGTGAACAGACGACTTATATCCAGTGATCAGGGGGTAAATGTGAAAGTCGGCTAAATACGTTCTGTTGATGAAGTTGAGTTCGCAACTTCTCTACAGATACACATGTCATATAATATGCTGACACGATGTGCTATATTCTGAAAATGTAATGACAATATCAATTATGTTCATTCAGCCAGCGGGCAATCAAAAGTGAAAACAACATTTGCTTTATGGTCGTGAAGCACACAGCTGTCGTCAGATTCTCTATCGTTATCACTTCAATAGATCTGGGGCGATTGATTCTTTTTTGCAAAATAATTACAGCGGCAGTAAAAAAGGGATTTTTTTTATACATTATTAAAGTAATAAGAAAGAAATAGAAAATAAATAGATTTTGTTCCATCGTAAATTACCACCCACGCATAAAATTGTGCTTATGGAAATTCGCATCTCGTTTTCTGCGTATCTTAAATTCGCGTCTACGGTTTCTGCATATCGTAACGAACCAGCGTCCGAGATAACAGTACCGAGATTCGAGACCAGTCTTAAATGTTGTGATCGGTCAGTTTGAAGGCTGAGCTCCTTTTCAACCAATCACTTGCTTAATACTGAAGACTGGCTTCAGTTTTATTATCTTCCGTGGTCTATATGATAAACTGGAAAGCCAGTTACAACTTACACAGTGAACACCTTTATTATTAACCATCATTAGGACTGGACAAAGTGGTCTTTATAACGCGGTGCTCATAATTCCGGGGTAGAAAATAGCGCAAAACTGTTAAAAGGGGCATTGAATCAGACCTCCTTTGAATCAGTGGTCTTCTTATTAAGTTGGTCTTAATTTCAGGGAATCTTTATAGTGTTTTATTAGGTAATGAACTGCATAAAGATATATATCATTTTGATCCTCCTAAGAAGAACATAATTATAGATTTACAGGCATAGAACACGATACAAGAACTAATTCATGTCTTAAGAATCTTTTGCTTTTCTTGTTTTCACCAAAAATTGCAAAAAATACTATTTACCTTGTATGACCTCTAAGGTAAATCCTTCAGAAGAAGTTCCCTTGTTTTTTACGATCTAGTATTTGATCCACACGTGTCGCGTTTTCAAGATCAATTTTACAAGCTTAAAAGGAGAATGAAGATAATTTTCTCCTGATATACTTCGAGCAAAGATATCACGTTTCTTCTTTAATTGAAGACAAATTCTAGAGTTCGCCCAAGGACTTGAATATTGCTTCACTAAGCTTAATAGAATCGTTACAAATCGGTTATGAAAGCAACTTATAATAAATCCGGTATATGAATACCAATAAGACTATCTTAACCTTAATAGAGTAAAACTATTGAACTTTTCGCTTCATACTGTTTTTCATGCCATCTCATAAACTAATATTAAGAATGATAAAATAATTGAATACCGGTAAATAAATTTATATATACTGAGCCAAAAGGAGAACTTGACAAATTTACATGGAAAACTTTTGTTTAGTGATGCTATTTTTTATCATTAATTTAAGTTGTGGTTTTTGAACATACATGTATTTGGGAATTGAAAAAAGCGGGAAGATATTATTTTTTCAGAGATATCCACTGTATCTCCCCTTTCCTTAAATAATGATCAGATCGATATTTGTATATAAGAGTCTCAAACGGATTATTTGACTGTCAAATTTAGAAATTATGGCATGTACAGAAGGAAAAACACACTTGTTATAGTCCACTAATGCAAAGAAATAAGATACAGTTACTTAAATATCCTTTTTTGCAAATAACCTCCCTTTAAATTAAAAAAGAACAAAATCCAACTGTTAATCTGTCACAACCAAATTATAAAAAAAAATTCTATATTGGAACCAACAACTTCTGAGACAAACATATCGGTTAACAAATTCCTCAAGATATGTGCATTCACTGGCATTATTATTTTAGGTAATAGAAGTTCCCCATGTTATTTTGTTAAGTTTTAATTTTGACTCAGTATATATTCCAAAAGCGTATCGCACGTAAGTTGTGTAGTTTGAATGAGCTACATTTTCAACCGCCCTTCCTTATTTCAAAATATTTGTTATATTCATGGGTGGTACTGCCTTTTTTCTGTTATTTCTGTTCATCAAAACAAAATCAAATATGTATAAAAAGTTAAGAAAATAGATTTAAAAGGTAAGGAAAATCGATTTCACTCTATATAAAGATTAAAGAATCTGAGATTAAATACACAGTTGATTTAACCCTTTACTTCATATATATACGCATTTTTACGCATGTGCGACCAGTGTAGATCCTGATCAGCCGGCACATCCGTGTTGTCTGATCAGTATCTGCACTCGTCGCATTTTGGTCTGAAATAACCTAAAATATCAAAAAGCGAACAGTTTAGATCCGGATCAGACGGCGCGGATGTGTCGGCTGATCTGGATCTACACTGTTCGCCCACGCAATAAAGGTGTATCTATGGAGGAATAAGATAATTGCGAAATGCTCAAATGCTTAATAAGTGAAACCTTGATTGTTCAGTTTTATCATTAAAGTACACGCCTTATATATTCTTCGTATTATTTCAGATTTCTGCGATGTCATGATAGTGGATCGGAAGGACCAAACGACGACAACACACGACAAAAACTAGCTATTTTGTCGTATTTTTTGTTGGCTTCCGGAGTTATTGGAACAATCTGGCTGGTTCTCGAACTTGACTGGAATATTATGGCCGTGAACTTTCTGTCCAAGTGTTAAAACGATTATACAAGTTGGAAATCGAACAACTTCTGTGGACGCCGCCCACCCTTCCCGTAATGCGCCAGGCGTATAAAAATGATAACATGCCACTATTATTAATAGTTAAATATATCTTCTATGTTTCATTTTATAAAAAAAATAAAGAATAGAATAAATTTGTAATTTCTGGAATTAGCCCGTATGTTTTTCTATTTTGACAATTTATATAAAAATAAAGTAAATTTAAGCGAACATGCAGCATTCAAATCGGCCGCATTTTGTAAAATAAGCACTTGAGTCTTTAAAAGTTATGTTGGCAAAATATTCTTTCAATCTTGCATATTCGCTCCCTCCATTTGTACACACTAAAAATTCTTAGCGTCTCTTTATGCCAACCAGATTTTCGAACCTTACATTTTACTCGTGCATATAGACATATTCTATGGCATGGATGCAAATAGTCCTTTAAGGGTAGTCGGAATAGTCCTTATGAAATTTTATGTAATCATCCCTGGCGACCGTCTTTTTATCCAGGTATCCCAATGTTTTTATTTTATCTGCAATGTGAAATAAGTGTCCTCTAACACGACGAGAATATATGGCATACAACACAAATCCCGAAGATACAAACGTGAACGAGATAATGACGAGAAGTCCAAACACTTCCGGTTCCGGTGCGACCATCACCATGACAAACTTGAGCATATCCATGAACTGATTTAGCGAGGTCTGTACACCTAGAACTATACCACGTTCCTTCTCTATCACGTTTTCCAAGAACAACTGCGTTATTGTCAGGTCTGCAATCCAAAGGCCTGTAATAGTGATAATTATTGTCAAGGCCGCCGAGCACTGTGCATACATGAATGTGTAAATATTGTTGCATTCAACCAGTTCTAGGCGGCGTGGAAAGTAATAAACATTTCATTTGCGGCCCATGATCAGACTCATTCAAACCGAGTCTTCAATATAGTATAATGTTTCCACGTACATTTTATCAGTACTATTATCAAAACCCATCTTTGAACGCCGTTCAGCGCGGTATGTGTGTGAAGTTTTCTCTACGTCCGACGTTCGAAGTTCGAAATTCAAACCCGGTTCTTCGTTCGACATTCAAACCAAGTTCGACGTTCAACATTCAAAACCAGAGCTAATTTAAAATGTCGAACGTCGAAATGCATTTTGAATGTCCTACGTCGAACTAGTTTTGATTGTCGGACGTCGAACTGCATTTTGAATGCCGAACGTCGAAATAGTTTTGAATGTCGAACGTCGAACTGCATTTTGAACGTCGAAAGTAGAAGTAGTTTTGAATGTACAACTTCTAAGGCAATAGAAAAAAATATTTAAGATTCTCATCCCCGACCGCCCCTGTCCAAAACCACCCGCCCCAAAAAATTTATTGGTAAAAAAATCAAAACATATTCTGTTCCGGACAGAACGGGTTTTAGACCATCCCGGATGTGGAAAAAAAGCATGGCCGACAACAATAAAATAAAATGTTCATCATTTCAAAGCTTACCAAAAGATATAGTGTCACTATTAAAGACTGGTATGGCTTTTCAAGCAAGAATAGGCACCAACCTGCTATTTTTGTAAGTTTTTTTGAAGAAATTAAAAAGATTGACGAATATTCTACACGTAAGGTTCTGGTAACTATAAATGCCATTTTCTTAAATATTAAGTTAGTTTTTACTTCTGTTCGAAGGTACTTCGTTAATAAAAAAAATTAAAAAGTGTCCAACCGCCCCTTTTTTTCCAAAATCCGGATGAGAATCTAATAATTTATTTTCTCTGGCCTAACGTAGTGCCAACTTCACACACATCCGCATGGTACATATATTTGTGTAATTAGCGTTCAACTGCTGTCGACAAATGCATTTACAATACTGCTAATCAACAAGTTCATTACAACATAGCCTGCAACATTTTGATATTTTTCGTGTTCGGTGGTTTTCAAAGTTTTTTTTCCAGTTACCAAAAACAAAGCTGCGTTATTGCGCATCATGCAATGTAATCAAAAAGGCCTGTCATAGTGAAAAATATGGATCAACTCGGTATTGGAAAAGAGTATGTAAGTTAACAATTGTTTTTTCGGGAAAGAATTTGGGAAAGCTGGGTTAAACTTCTTTCTGGTGTATACTTCTTGCACGCCATTCGTGCATAATCGGGTCTTTTGACAGGTTAAAGTTATAAGCTTGCAGGCCTAAGGACTATGCCTGGTTTATCTTAGAAAACTCCATTTCAAAGAAATTCATTGAAAGTGTTTACTGACCACATCTAGCTCCGATAATGCCAGTCATCAACAGTCCGATGGAAACATAATCTTCCCATGTGTCGCTTTCAGTAACGACCGAGCTGTTTCCGGGATACTCCATTGATGTGTTGAAAAGAGGTGGCAAAGTGGTCGAATTGTTGCTTTCCTCCAGGGACTGGGACTCTTTGCTTTTGAATGTGAGATCGAAAGGGGATCCTGGAGCCCACACTGAGACTACACAAAGTGTCAGAAATGATAATTGGAAAGACAGACCGAACAGTCCCGTCCTTTGTTGTCCAACACATTTGCGCATGCGTGGATAGATGATCGTTCCAAGAATCCCTACTAAAGCGCCTGCTGCCATTAGAATTCCCATTATGGATTCATTTATACCCTGTGTGTATGCGAAACCTACAAAACAAAGATCATTATGCACGTTGTATCCTCTCTTCAAGCTTTTCTATTATTGTTGTTGTATTTACTCGTTTCATGGTTTCAATGTGAAGCCAACAGAACGCAAAATGAATCTTTACTTGCAAGAACATTTTTTAAGAATCTTTCAAAGGAGTTCAATGCCTAGAACACCTACACATTCATAACAGAAAAATGTTAACTGCTTACCAACGGTTATGTTATCAAATCCCAGTACGGTCATGTAGAGGGCAGCCAGACCGAGCCCCGCAAATGCTACATCATAGCTCATGAACGTCTTCCAACCACGTGACAACGTGACGAAACTGCCAAACATTCCCTTCACGCAAGATTTACAGCAACCCGACCCCTGGCCTTCTGATAAGAGTAAAGTCGTTTCAATTACTTACATGGAAAATGGAAATTTCTAGAACTACGAGTTTGACGGTGCATTTTCGCATATTTTGATATAATGGAATAATATCGGTGACTTAACACCATTATTAAATGAAAACAAGGGTGTATTAATAAGGGTTGGCATTGGTGGGGCGGCTTGTCACGCGCCAGTGAGAAAAGTACAAAACCATTTCAGTATCACTGAAATTCCGGTAAGTTCAAAGACATGGGAGTAGTCGCTGGCAGAAACTTTGCAAACAACGCAGTTAGAACCTAGAAACCCACGATCTTAGCCATATGTAAAAATAAAAATTCGTAGAAAATTATGTTTATTGTAATATATCTTGAGGTACCTGACGTCTTACCGTTTTTATTGAACCCAAGTAACACTGGGCGGTGAATGTAAGCGACACACTTTCGCACAGCATTCACAAGTGCGGTCGCTTGTATTCGTAGGCAAGTAAACCCTGTCAGCGAGTTATGTCGCTAAAATTTGCAAAGTGAGTCTCAAACAACTCGACAGGGCAGGTGGCGCAGTTCGGTGTGACACTACTATAAAGTACTTGTTTTGACTATTTACCTTGGGTGACCGTACACAGGTCCTTCTTAGCTCTCAAAGCTGGCACTACATTGTACACCTTCCACAGTAGATAGTATTCTACAAACACGGACACTGTGTTCCAGCCACCGATAAACAAGGCACCAAACTGTGTCGAGGCGTAGGCCATTATCTGACCTGTGGCGATCGGAGCTACGATGTTTGTGAACAGATCTATACTCTTCAAAGTTGCACTTGTCGCTGAAAGCAAGTTACTGGTGTAAATCAAAAATTGTAGGATACCCCACGGTTTATTCTTTGAAGTTATTCTCCTTTCGTCGCCCGGTGATATATAGAGAGTAACGTAACAGAATCAACCGAGGGTTTCGACGATGTTTATTTATTTATTTATTTATTTATTTATTTATTTATTCATTCATTCAACAAGAAGCTAAAACCTTAATATGATATATGCGTGTGATTTAACGATCTCCATAACGGCCCCATACCCGGTTTAGACAGGGAAGCAGTTTCCAATCTCAAGCAGCCGATTGTTATATATTTAAAACTGTCTTAAAAACTACAAATCAGAAGCTTAGATTTACAGACTGGTCACCAATTTCAATTTATGGACTTGGACCTTGATTATCTTTGTACATTGCACTGTTTGTGTTGGGGGATTTTGTGAACATCTTGCAAAACCCAGTGCCCAAGGTTATAAAACTGAGCATGGAAACCAGTCTCAAATCTCAAGCATCTGATTGGCTGAAATGGCGACCAGTCGCCATTTCAGCCAATCAGATGCTTGAGATTTGAGACTGGTTTCCAATCTCAGCTTTATAACCTTCAGTCTAGGACTAGTCTATGGAGACTCTGTTTTTTCCGAATTGCTAAGATTCAAACAAGTTTCCAATCAAGGATATCACAGTTTGCTTAAACAAGACTTTTCAGAAATTGTATCAGTTGTAGTTCTATCCGAAGTAAGAATTTGTCATTCATTTTCATTAATTAAATACGTTTGATTTTTAAAGTGTTGTAAAACAGGCTAACGATGTGCTGGCTGTTCTGCTATTTATCATTGCGCATTTATCAAGTTTAAGCTAGTTGAACTGTGTTTAAGACTAACCGGCAAGCAGATCTGTGTTTGAGCCGCAAATTTCCACAATCCAGTCTTTCTCTACCGCTATGGTGTTACCTGTGCTTGCCAGCTGGGCAATTATGGCTATAAGAATGATGACGCCGTAACATAACGTGAGCAAACCCTTATCTGGCCATTCTGCATCTATCTGCGGCTTGTACTCGATCACGAAGAAAATAACCAGTGCGCACACAGTGATGCTCAAGTTCTGTATCACCAGGGAAATGCGAGCAGCTAAAATAGATACTACTTATTTACAAGCATCTATAGCATGTTGATGATAATAAGATAGTCACGTGACATAAACATTCGTTTGAAAGACAAAGAGTAAATGCAAAACTTTTCACACTACGCGAATTTCTCCTCTCCAAAATAAGCTGGAATCACAATAACGGCCACAGATGTTTTCGGAAATATATTTGCTTTACTATGAAAATTGCATTACGTGTTCTTTAAGATATTAACAATCAAATACATGTATACAAACATCACTGGTTTGACAATAATCTTTCACATTACATAAAATGAATACATCATGTTTCCTTGAATAAATCTCATAGAAAGTTCGCCTTGAATAAGTTTTTGCAGCAATTTAATAAACTCCCCGGCAAACATTCGGTCTAACGACTAATTTGATTTCAAACGCAAAATGAACCTTTTATAATCTCAGATATCAATTAAGTGATCAACGAAAATGTAAAAGTCTCAAAAAGATATAATATGAAAGACAACAACAAGAGATTTCAGAAAAGAACCACGCCCTCAAATATTCCATTTATTTGAAACAAATGCAATTTTGAAAATACAGTTAACCAATGTTCTAAATACACCGGTCATATTTGTTAAATTTCTCAGCGTGGACTCGGATTATACTCTTCAAACTTGGAACATTATAAGATACATCATTTTCATTTCATTTCTGAAATTATCATAAAATTCCCTACGCCCGTTTGTCTAACACATACATTTAATAAAGGTAGGGAAAAACAAAAGTCACGAAATTTTCAGTAGAGTCTCGGGCTGTTAACGAAAATTCATGTCTTCTTATCTAAATATGAATTTGTACGTAATTTTAACAATTCTATGCAATTCTACAATAATGTGATTGCTTAGCTGTTACACAGAAGATGTTTCAGCAGTTTTAATCGGTTTTAGTTTATCCTCCTTTCAAAAGAAAACGTCGATTTTGTGACTATACCGGTTTTACTCTCACCTCGATAAAATGCCATTGTTTATGAATGCTAAAGGGGATTATTTTATAAAAAGAAGTAAAATTGGTGCATCTTAATGTCATCGTTTTAAATTTGAACAGTGCACTTCATTTCCATGCGGAGATATTAACATTTTATGATCGGTGTAGTTAGAACATTGGTTTTGTGTAATTATGGCTTGATATAAGTTATTTATGGAAGTTGTTATTATTTCATTTGAAGATTAAAAGTACAACAACTTCGACCAAGAATGTGCAAACAGGAATAATATTAACAGGCAAATTTCAAATAGCGTATATGATACCTTAATGTACCATAATTTTCACCGAAATGGGGAATGACTATTAAAAAAGTTTTGGAAGAGTTAGAAACATTTTAGTGAAATAAGAAAATAAGCTGTTATAAAAGGTATCAATTAAGTCCGAATATTTACTTGCAGAGTCGATCACTTGGTTCACCGTAAATTCTAAGTTACAACTGAGAATAGCTGGAAAATATTTTGGAATAGTGATGGAAACGTGTTGGAAATGAAGTAGGTTGTGTTGTTGAACATTTATTTTAAGCTTCATGTACATCACTTGAGTAATGTTAAAGAAAATACGCCGTCTTAATGAAAGCTATAAACAAAGATCTAAATAAAAAAGGGGAATAGCTGCTTAATCTTTTTGGAAGTTAAGGGTCATGTAGAAAATGCAGATCATTTTAAGTGACATTTATTTTAAGTTCCGTATCAATCATCTTAGTAAGATTTAAAAGTACACAATGCATGAAACTATAGGGCCATATGCATAAGAATCTACATGTAGTTTCATAATACTATGAAACATTTTCTTAAGTAATATAATCAATGTAGAAATGAACAAATAAATAAGGTTAAATATGTATGAAAGTGAACTTAAACTAAGTCTTTCGCGAACTTGTAAACAAGGTTAACATACGAACGAAGAGTGAATGACCCAAACTTAGGAAAGATTTTAGGTAAGTAATACCATAATCTAGACCCAAGCCTGATTAAATCCGCCAGGTCATCAGAATTTAATGGCCTCTGTCTGTATACGCTGTCATTATTAAAGTTCATTCAAATTTTGAATAGATTTGTCCACAAAACCTGCAAATGACTGTTCCACGCGGGCATAAATTCACCAGATTACATTAAATGACTGTTGCACGTGGGCATAAATTCACCAGATTACATTAAATGACTGTTCCACGCGGGCATAAATTCGCCAGATTACATTAAATGACTGTTCCACGCGGGCATAAATTCGCCAGATTACATTAAATGACTGTTCCACGCGGGCATAAATTCGCCAGATTCTATTAAATGACTGTTCCATGAGGGCAGTAATTCGCCAGATTACATAAAATGACTGTTCCATGCGGGCAGTATTTCGCTCGATTAGATGACTGACACATAAACGTACATATGACATAACAAACTAACGTTTTTCACAGAGGGTTTTGAGTATGCAGAGGGAGAAATGCGCGAAAATAATTCCATCGCGAAACAATGTTTTCCGATTGCACTACTGAAACTGTTCGCTGATTATTTCGTTCAGAACATATTCTGTGCCCAATGATATAAAACTGAGAATGGAAACCAGTCTGAAATCTCAGTTGTATAACCTTCAGTCCTGATACAGTTACTATACCTGAAAGCCGAGGGGTTTTGTCTACCCAGTCTCCAACAAGAGGACCAAACAGAAGGATCGCTGCTCCCATAGAGAAGCCGTATACAGCCGTCAGTAACAGGGAATCCGGGTTGATAATCACCAAAAACAAGCCCACCCCAAACTGCCACATCCGGTCTCCCTAGTTACAAACAGAAACTATTACTTCCTTAGACTTTTGAAATACCCGAATCGCCGGGAAGGTACGATTGCCGTCACATATGTTTCAAACTCGACATGTGTTAGTAACGTACAAACGTACACTAAAGTGAACCGAGGTCTGTACGTATTCAAATGGAATCAAGATAGCTTCATGCTGGAATCCCGTGCCCCTGAACACATGAGTAGAAAACATACTTGGTCTACGTTTTGATAAAAGTCGCTAGAAAGGCAAATCATGGTGCCCTGAACGATAACTTTAATATGATTAATAATCATTTTTAAAGTCATGTTCGAGAAAATGTTGCTTATTTCGCTAAATTCGTGGCGATCTCTGTTATTTTATTAGATATCAAAAAGCTTACCCATGCTGTTAGGAAGTGGCTTATATAAACGTACCGACATACTTGCTGCTTGGGTGGGCCGCCATCTAAAATACCATACAGAAGATATGTACGATGTATTATAATAATGAATTAATAATAACCTCAAAACCATACGGATGCGGCGGTTTAAATCTATTTAGTATACGTCGATTGCGAAACAAGTTATTACAACTTATATTTATCACGCTCGATGACTGCTTCCTGAGTTACCCTCCAGTACTCGAGCCGAATGTGGATTTGGTAAACTGCAGATGAATCTCATCCCTGGTGGGTTTCGAACCCGCAGTCTCCGGACGCTCTACCCTTAGACCACTGTTCTTCCACCGGCGGTGGCGCCAAGCCAACCATGCAAGAAACAGTCACACTACATACCATCGTTATTTCCAAAAGAATACTGTTCAAGTATGCCTATATAGAGTCATCCACAATGATTGACATTCTGAGTGATTAAAATTAGCATATTACCATCAAGGGAGGTAATTGAAACTGATAACTAAACTGAAGTGAAGAACTTTTTATAGCCGCCACAACGGTATGTGATTAATAAGAAGAAATTGAAAGCACTAACAGCAGCGAACTACAGTGACAGTAGAATTTCCTAGGCAAGTCATAATACTTTATAGATGCATAAATGTTATAAGATAATAGGATTGCATCAGTAAACAAGCATTAATTAACTAAGTAAGTATCAAATAAGAAATAAATAAATAAATCGATCGATCAAAAATCTCCTTTTCACCATCATTTTCGCAATCATTCGATTAATCAATCATCTCCTTTTCATCATCATTCTCCCTATCATTATTATTATTATTATTATTATTATTATTATTATTATTATTATTATTATTATTATTATTATTATCGGTCGTTATCTAGACGTACAATCAATGTTGTGTACTTGGTCCTCTTGTCCGCTTTGCTTGTAGTCATGACTTTCCGACGACTCCAACAAGCGGCCATACTCGCTGAAAATAGTAACATATGAGGTTTTGTGTTCTATGCAATATGTGTTCGGATGATCCGAATAACGCTGATGTATATTTTATTTGTGTTCATTATTTAAAGCTACATACTGAGTTATAAATTTAGTCCATGCTATTTTTAACAACCTTCGTATCAATACATATAACACATTTCCCCCATAATAATAAAATCATTTAAATATTTCGTATCTTTTAAAGAATCAGATAGTTAGTTATGAAATTTACTAACCTCATTTTATTTTAGCCCGCTATCAAATGGGTATTCAACTAGACAAGTATGTATAATTGAATATTAAGTGTTTATCTTTTAAGATGTTTACGAATTATCTGATTGTTTAGGGTACTTTGAAATGCATCATCATGTCATGTACATATCTAATGAGTTTACATGTCAGATCATCTCGGCAAACTGTTCGTCGGATATCAGACACCTCTGAACAACACTCCATGGATTATCAAACAGATCATCCAGAATTCGTATATTAATTGTAGAATTTATTGTCCGGCGTCTCATTATTGTCCGGTAGCTTATGATCAGTGTACACTAAATAAAAGCTGCTTCCAACGGTTGGTTAAAAAAAGTTAGGGGTAAACACATAAGACTAGATAGAAACATTAGCTGATTGGCCAATAAAGCTAAAGAAAAATAAAACAGTAATTGTGTATTTCTGCAGCTGTTGGAACCAAAAATCATTATTCAAAACATTTTAGATAGGAAAAAATACTTTTAAAATAATGCCTATAAACAGGCTCGCCAGAAATAAATTTAGTCCATGGGCAAGGGTGGTAGTCTACGGTCGTGATGGCATGGAATCTATGTTTTTTATGTAGATGTATCATCAAACTGCCTCAGAAGACCATGTCTGATATTGTTTAAATCAAGGAGACTCCCAATACTCTACAACGAACATATAGGGAAACGCAATAGTGTACGCTGATCTAAACTTTAGACATAAACTTTAACATGATTTCTTTCTTTAGTTTTATTTATCGTCGCTACCGGAAGCCCATATGAGCGACGCCTCCAGAAGAGTGTTAGTCGATTTAGGTTTTTGGAGGACAGTGCAAGATACAGAGGACTCGTCCCTGGTTCTTTTAAGTGCCCGGTGAATAGCACCACTACACTGGACCTCGGTTTAAAAACTTTATTTATTAATAGTTTGAATATGAAAGTGCACCGGTTGTCTTACAGTTAAAGTATTGGTAAAGCTTTTTGTTTCAACCGTTGAATGTGTGTGATTGAAACATAGTAGATATATTTCCATTTCCAAATCGAATCTTACACATTCAAACACTTTGCAGATTTATCAACATTGTTGCTCCAAGCTGAGTGAGCAAGCAGAGGACCGTCCAGTTGTTATTGTTGTTACTTCCCAGTTTTTTTATGTCCCTCCCGCCTCTTAACGAGGACATTATGGTGTGGACATACCAGCTTCTCGTGGTGGAGGAAGACCTCAGGTGCCCCTCCGGTGCAATTTTCAGGCACCTGGGTAGAACCACCGGCGTTCCGCAAGCTAGCTGGTTAGCTTCCTCACATGAAAGATCTTGACCCTGGTAGGTCTCGAACTCACAGCGGGTGAAGGGCAAGTGATTGTCAGTCGGAAACCTTAACCACTCGGCCACGAACGCCCCCCAGAGTACCGTCCTTTTTGGGCCGTCCTTTTATATACTCGTCGCACAATAAACAAACAACAACAACAACAAAAATGGCCGTCGAAATCGAGTCAGCCGAGTAAGTTACAGAGAATTTGAAAAAAGTCAAGAAATATCAGTTGGGTCTATTTGTCGGGTCTTGAAAATGAAAATCAGTATTGTAGTTTATCATATGCAAGTCCACATTTATTTGCAATTAAAGATATATGTCCATGTTTGAATTTATTCCTATTTTGTCATACGTTTTCGCAAACCACCGTGAAATTTTATACCGATTAATTTGTATTTATTGGATCTGTTCCAATTTTTTATACATTCTTGTCAACTCAGTTGTCCTTAAATATGTTTCTTTTAATTGACAATCTAGCTGAGCAGTAGGACTTGCCGAGATCTGAGTTTTGAATCCAGGTCAAAGCCAACATTGTTAAATTTTATACCGATTAATTTGTATTTATTGCATCTGTTCCAATTTTTTATATATTCTTGTCAACTCAGTTAACCTTGAATATGTTTCTTTTAATTGACATTCTAGCTGAGCAGTAGGACTTGCCAAGATCTGAGTTTTGAATCCAGGTCAAAGCCAACATTGTTTGCAAATAGAAATCTATTTACTCTTGGAGTTCTACTTGGCAAAGCATTGACTTTGGTTGTTGATTGTAGTAAGCACTTTTAAAAGATATCTGAGCTTTGAATTGTGTTGCTTACACATGTTTCTCAATTCCGTTTCATTTTTTGCGCCAAGAGGCCAAAGTTAAATTGTTGAAGTAATTCCAACCAACTGCCCCCACTGGGACACCCATCCAGGCATTGACCGAGCAACCGTTGCTTAACTAGTTTTTTTTTTGACAGTTGGTGCACTCTAACTGAAAACTGAAAAGCTAGCTCAACAGCTAGGCTGTTGGGTGACCTTATGCTTGTACCACTACACTTTCCTCTCCTTTATCTTTTGGAGCTTAGGCATCAACCGCCCTGTAGACCCGTGGAGTGTAGTTTCTAGCCTACACCCTCTCCAAAATAATCACATGGGCTCGTCAAGCACTCCTGACACCAGTGAAGTAGTTCCCAGCTGGGGGCGAACCAAACATTGACTGAGCAAACTGTTGCTTAACTAGTTTTGAAAGTCGGTACACTTTAACCACGTCGCTTAAAAGCTAGCTCAACATCAAGGCTCAAGGAAGTGACCTTATGCTGCTGGCACAACATTGTGTTAAATTTTATATATTTGGGACTATTTTTTGGTGAAGTAGCCATTTCAAGAATGTTTTGAACTAAAATTTGTAAATTCAGATTGAGATCAAATTTTGAATAAAATCTGCTCCAATTCTAGATTAAGCCAATCACAATTGCTTCCAAGTTTGCTTCAAACAACATCTTCTCTTCTCTAAACTACTTCATACTAATAGATTAGTACCACATTTGTCCAGAATCATAATGACATTGATCTGCTTCAATGTTTTTCAAATAGTGACATGTATTGTTCAGGCATAGGTATTTTTTAGCAAATATTATCTTCTTGAAAACCATCTGCTGGATTTCAAAATTATTTAAACTCCCCATTCAGTGCCTCATTCCAACCAAAACCATTGACTAATAAATAACAGATCTATGTGTTCATCTTAATCTCATGCCTGCAATAGATTCTGTTATTTTAACATATGTAATTATTTTATTATTTCAGTGTGGTACGTCTGATAGAGCAGTATTTGAAAGAAAATAATCTTTTGAGGACATTAACAGTTTTGCAGGTATAAATTCTGTCTTTTGTTCTATATCTTGCATCCATGTTTTGAATTTGAATACATTTGCCAAACTTACTTATGTCATTATAGGCAGTATTTTGTTGTGTCCAGGGTACAAGATCATAAAAATTAGATTTGAGAGCAGTCTCAAATCCCAAGCATCTGATTGGTTAAATATGGAGAATAGTCTCCATTTCAGCCAATAAGATACTTGAAGTCTGAGACTGGTCTTCACATGTTTACACCGTTATTGCATGGGTGAATAGTGTAAATTCAGATCAGCCAGCACAGCCATGCTGTCTGATCAGGATGTACAGTTTGTCTTATGATTCAATAGCAAAAGGTTACTTCAGAGTAAGAAGCAAACAGTGTACATCCTGATCAGACAGCATGGATGTGCTGGCTGATCTGGATCTATACTGTCTGCACACACATTAAAATGCATATGTAGAGAGTAATTATTAAAAGCCATTTTTGTTATATTTTAAAACTTGCATACATGCATACTTGGTTTTTCAGGAGGAGAGTGGTATTTCTCTGAACACAGTAGACTCTGTAGATGGATTTATATCTGACATCACTAGTGGTCACTGGGACACAGTGCTTCAGGCTATACAGTCCCTCAAACTGCCTGACCAGAAACTCATTGACCTCTATGAACAGGTAAATTTCATGTTGTTTATTGTCTGTCAGTATGCTTTGTTTGATCACAATTTGCACTTATTGCAAAGTTTATACTTGTAAGCCTTGTTTTCTTATTTGTACTTGTACACAATTATTATCACATTCTTTATCAACATTCTTTATCATTTTCTAAAGCATAAATGTAATTGTAATGCTGATAACTGTTCCAGATTGTATTAGAGTTGATAGAGTTACGGGAACTTGGAGCAGCGAGGTCCTTGTTGCGACAGACTGACCCAATGATCATGTTGAAGCATAACCAGCCTGACCGCTACATTCATCTCGAAAACATGCTGGCCAGATCCTACTTTGATCCTAGAGAGGTATAATACCACATTAGTTCTGTTCTGACAATTTTACGAGGAGTCTGATGGATTGTGACTTTTTTTATGCCCCAACAGAGTGGGAGGCCTATATAGCTGCACTCGTCCTTACATATGTCTATCTGTATGTACATCCTCCAAATCTTGTGGCATCAACTCCTTATTAACTATCAGGCGGATTTCTTTCAAACTTGCACAGTTGATCAAGCAGAAGGTGCAGGTGATCGAAAAGAAAAAAGTTTTCCTGAAAGCGTTTTTACCAGAGTTATGGTCCTTTCAGTAACTGTTAATACCTGATTCACAATTTTGTTACAAATGTTGTTGCAGCAGTGGGGGCATCAGTGTCATGAGGATCTCTGATCTTTTGTTATAGTGATAGTTATCAAAGACAATTTGGATTAAAGTGTTATCATGCGAGCTCAAATATAATATTGAAGTTTGTTGTACAATGTCTGTTAGCCCCTGCAGTGATGTAGTTATTAATTGCCTAAGATCATAAAACTATGATTGGAGACCAATCTCAAATCAGAAGCATCTGACCAGTCGCCATATCAGCCAATCAGATGCTTGAGATTTGAGACTGGTTTCCAGTCACAATTTTATGATCTTGGGCACATGTTTTCTGCAGGCTTATCCAGAGGGTCAGACAAAGGAGAAAAGACGTACAGCTATAGCACTAGCCTTGTCAGGGGAGGTAAATGTGGTACCACCGTCACGTTTACTGGCCCTGCTGGGTCAGGCTCTCAAATGGCAGCAACATCAGGGACTCTTACCACCAGGTATCTCATTATATATATATAATGTCCTTTACTACATAGAATATGGCTGTTATTCATGGGAAAAGTGTAGATCCAAATCAGGGCCCAAGATCATAAAACTTAGTTTTGAGATCAGTCTCAGATCTCAAGTATCTGATTGGCTGAAATGGCGACTGGTCGCCATTTCAGCCAATCAGATGCTTGAGATTTGTGACTGATCTCCAGATTTAGTTTGATGATCTTGGGCACAGCCTGCACATTCATGGGATCTGATCTGCATATACACTGTTCACTTTTTCATTCATTCATTCGCTTATTTCTGACAAGTAAACCAAATGGTGTAGACCCAGATCAGACTGCTATGATGTGTAGCCTAACCTGGGTCTACATTATTCACAAGTGTGACAAATGCTGTGCTTGGCACTTAAAGGGTTAAGACAAATTAAATAATTTTTATACGTTACAATCACTTTTTTTGCAAATTTCACTTATTATATTAAATTAACCCTTTCCTGTATAGATAAGCATTTTTACGCATGTGCGACCAGTGTAGATCCAGATCAGCCGGCACGGATGCACATCCGTGCCGTCTGATCAGGATCTGCACTGGTTGCATTTTGGTCAGAAATAACCTAATGAATCTAAAAGCGAACAGTTTGATCAGACGGCACGGAAGTGCCGGCTGATCTGGATCTAAACTGTTCGCCCTAGCAATTAAGGTGTGTCTATACAGGAAAGGGTTAAAGAGCTTTATTCTGCTAATAAATATGATTAGAGTTTCGATGTTTTATAGAATTTCATGTAGTACATGTATTTTTTATTGTGGAATACCATCTTGCGGATTTTTCTTCATATTTGTGGATAAAATACAAATGGAAAAAAAATAACTAGGCAATATTAAAGAAACTGTGAGGCAAGGTTACCATTAACTAAGAATTTCCTAAAATGAATGTCTTCTTGAAAAATTATATTTAAAAATAAAGTTACATGCAGCTAAAAGAAGTTTCTGTTTTGTGCCCACAATGTCACTTCTTGTCCTGTAAACATACAGATGGTTTCATAAACATTTATATCAAACAAAGACCAATTTTAACCCTTTCCATACATATGCCTTTATGGCATGGACAAATAGTGTATATCCAGGTCAGCCGGCACATTATTGCCATCCGATCAGGATCAGCACAGTTTGCTTTCAGATTCATTAGGTTACTTTAGACAAAGATGTGACCAGTGCAGATCCAAATCAGACTGCATTTATGTGCCGGCTGATCTGGATCTACACTAAAGGCACAAGTGTATAAATGCATTTATATTGAAATAAAAAGATAAACATCTTATGGTATTCAGGTACAACGATTGATGTGTTCAGAGGTAAAGCAGCTGTAAAGGAACAAGAAGAAGAGAAATATCCAACACAGCTCAACAAAACAATTAAGGTAACCCTGTCCTTAGCAAGTGGCTTCAAAGAAGACTTAACCTCAAGGAAATACAACCGAGAATGGAAACCAGTCTCAAATCTCAAGGATCTGATTGGCTGAAATGGGGACCAGTCTACATTTCAGCCAATCAGATGCTTCAAATTTGAGACTTGTTTCAAATCTATGTTTGATAATCTTCAGCCTTGGATGAAATGTCTGCCAGATGTTCTTAACTTTTCTGTCTTCTGAACCATGGGTAAAATTGTTTACCAGTACTTTATGTTTTATCCTACAGACAGGCTGAGACAGCTTAAGTTATAGAAAAGAAATGATTTTTATCAAAACCTGCCAGGTGCTTGCTAAAATACTTGCCGATATATCCAGTTTTGAGCCAAAGATTTCTGGTAAAGAATCCATTTTGGCCCATTTCAGCTACTACATTTATGCTTTTACAGTATGGTTTACATCCAATATGGGCCAAAGATTATAAAACTGAGATTGTAGAACAGTCTGAAATCTCAAGGATCTAATTGGCTGAAATTAAGACCTGTCAGATCAGATGCTTGAGATTTGAGTCTGGCCTCCAATTTAAGTTTTGATGATGGAAATTGAAACCAGTCCTAACGGCACATAGCAGTAGTATAGTCATCAAAGTTCAGATAATTCGATGTCTTTTTAGGCAGTTTCTACTGGTGGAACGACAGTTTAAAGTTCTTCTTACAGTAGTTGGTTTAAGTTTTAAAAAGTTTCGGCAGACGACAGCCAGAAAATTTACAGAAAACCTTAAATACGCTTAAAGGTGATAAGGGTGGCAACACTGGGCCCCAATATCACAAACAGCCTTATGCTCAAACTCTATTTCCAACTAAACACATATATCCAGATTCTGAGAAAATGGTGGTTATTTACTTTTAATGCTTTATAAAAATGAAATAAAATCTTCCTATTATCTTGGAAGTATTTCAAATAACACTATGTCCTGCTGAGAAATGCTAAAACAAATGTTTGAGTTTTAACTCAGAAATCTGACTCAAACAAGTCTCAAATCTCAAACATCTGATCGTTTGAAATGGAGACTAGTCTTCATTTCAGCCAAGGAGCTACATGAGAATTGAGACTGGTCTCCAGTTCAAGTTTTATTATTTTGGTCACTGGTTTTTTTCTTGTGGCTTTCATGAAATATGGGTTTATTCTGTCATATTTTACTGTAGTTTGGTCAGAAGGCTCACATAGAATGTGCCAAGTTCTCTCCTGACGGTCAGTACCTGGTCACTGGGTCAGTGGACGGCTTTGTTGAGGTGTGGAACTTTACCACCGGGAAAATCAGGAAGGATCTTCGATACCAGGCACAGGTGGGAACTCTTCAGTTACTTTTGTTTTTTACACACATTCTGTCAACCCTTCACTCCATATTTACCGATTTTATCACATGTGCAACCAGTTTACATCCAGATCAGCTGGAACATCCATGCCATTTGATCTAGATCTACACAATTCACTTCACAGTCAGAAACAACTGAATGAATCCAAAAGTGAACAGTGTTGATCCTGATTAGATGGCACAGATCTGCAGGCTGATCTGGATCTACACTGTTGGCCCATGGGTAACAGCCATATGCCATGGTGTAATGGGTTTATAAATGTGTTTGACATTATAAAAAATATTTCTTGTGAAAAAAAAAAACAAATTAGAAAACTGTTATATCAAGCTTTGATGTGGAACATGCCTTAAAATTAATATCAGTCAGCTATTCAGTCAGGAACACGAGGTCCTGTATCAAACTTTCAAAAGCAAATTTTAAGTATTCAATAACATAAAAAATGGATTGACATATATCCAACACATTAAAGCGGCATTACTTCAGTTTAACCTGCTCTTGTATGAAATATAACATGTATTTGAACTATAGGCACAAATTTGCAGCATTAGTTCGGGCTAATGAAATTTTAATTTACTAAAATAAATTTGGTCCACGCAACTAAAAGCAAAAGTAGGATTTCCGAAATGTCACAAAAATCGAGATCGCGCATGAAGTGGTCTCTTCATCGGTGCTAAATATAGCTCTATTATATTTAGCTTCTTAAAAGTTCGTTAACTATAATTTAACAATATCATTGAAAATCCCATCTATAAGAAAGAATTTGATCAGACCTTTTGTGTTCTGTTAGAGAGTTTATATATTGGAGCCTGTATGGACAAATATGATTTTTCAATAGTATATTCTTACTTACGTTTATGGCGGGGCTTTAAGAAGTTTGAAAATGAGATGGAACTTCTTTAAATCCACTTTTTTGTTTGTGCCTATGCAGTTGTGAGGATTTAAACAAACACTTAGCCACCCAAAACATTATTAGGTTAATGTTTATCTTAAAATTGTACAAATTATAACCATGCCAAACAGACTCTTGTGGCTTTTGGGAATACTTTAGTCCAGGAAAATTTGAAAAAAGATACATTGAGGTTAATACTTTGTTACTGCTTGCCATTGTGTAATATTCTATCCACAGACTAAATAGTGGCCAAAACTTTTTAAAACATATTTACTATTTTTGCAGGATAATAAATGTTGTAAAGCTGTACAAGAAATGTTCTGTCATGAACCCTGTTTGTGATTGTGTTTTATTGTTTTGTAGGATAACTTTATGATGATGGATGATGCGGTGTTATGTATGTGTTTTAGCAGAGACTCTGAAATGTTGGCAACTGGGGACCAAGGTGGAAAAATCAAGGTGTGCTATTGAAGTTTATACTGAGTAAAATAAGATTAAAGCATCGGTTGTTGGTGGTTTTTTCATTTTTCATTTGTGAAGTAATTGATAAAAACTGCACACTCTGCAGAGAGGATTGAATTTTAACATAAAAACTATAGATTCAACTTATACCATGGCAGATGGTTTTAGAATGATAAGGAAATATATCCAAACCTCTATTCGTGAATAAGCTTTGCTAATAGCTGGATAACATAACATAAAAATAGCTTAATAGAAGCATCATTCATTTTATTTTCATACATGTATTTAAAAAGTAAAGTAATAACATAAGTTTTTTTCAGTCAGTTAACGAATATCATTTGAAGATATTGAAGAAAAAATAAAAAAATAGAATTTTATGTTCAAAGTGAATATGTTTCTACCAGTAAATTTGGTAATGTTAACAGGTGTGGAAGATACTGACGGGTCAGTGTTTACGGAAGCTGGAGAGGGCTCACAGTAAGGGAATCACATGTGTCAACTTCTCCAAAGATAACGGACAGCTTCTGAGTTCCTCGTTTGACCAGACGATCAGGTACCCACTTTAACTCTCATGACATAACAAATCAAGTTTTACTAATCTTTAATGCATGGATTTGTCATATATCCAATGTGCGTCCAGCGTATGTTCAGATCAGCCTGCACATCCTTGATCAGATTCTGCACTGACACTGTTTACTTTGTGGTAAGAAATAACCTAATGAATCTAAAATTAGCAAGAGTAGATCCTGATCAGACTAGATGTATGTACAGGTTGATCTGGATCTACATTGGTAGCACATGAGATATAAGCTGTGTCTATATGCCCAAGGTTATAAAACTGAGCATGGAAACCAGTCTCAAATCTCAAGCATGTGATTGGCTGAAATGGCGACTGGTCGCCTTTTCAGCCAATCACATGCTTGAGATTTGAGACTGGTTTCCATGCGCAGTTTTATAACCTTCAGCCCATTATTAGCTTTGTCCATAGAGTAAACAGAAAATGCTGGAAAATATACTGTTTAGCTTATAAATCTTTTTTATGGTGTATTTGTTTCAGATATAGTTTTCAAAAATTGGTTATTGTTGTTTAATGTATTTCAGAGTTCATGGATTGAAATCAGGGAAGACATTGAAGGAGTTTACAGGACATGGATCATTTGTCAATGATGCTGTGTTTACACAAGATGGACATCATGTCATCAGGTAACATACAGTGAATTGATTGCTGTTACAGAGGTAATAAATTTTCATGCAATTTTGGGATGATCCAATACTAAGTTAGAATTGTACAGAAATGTACATTTTAGAAAATTTAAATAACACAAAATTAAGAACCAATGAAAATTCACTTATCCCAAATAACAATTCTTCATGTTCATTAATACGCCAAGAGTTATGGTTCTTTTGTACTGCACAACTTCTCATGGCCTGTGCTGATTTAGCTTAATCGTTACTTGTCTTTGAATTTTTTTTAAATGCAAAACCATCCTATTTCTTATACACTGCAACTCCATTATATCGCGGACCTTGGGGTCCAAGCCCACCAACCGCGATATAAACGGAGCGCGATATAAGTATAAGTGTATATGTTGAACAAGGTTAAATCTTTACTCCATATATTCGCATTTTTAGGCCTGAGCAACCATCATAGATCCAGATTAGCTGTCACATCCTGTCTAATGCTGTCTAATCAGGGTCAGAAATAAATTAATCAAAAAGCACATGTGCTGACTGACCTGGATCTACAGTGTTTGCCCAGGCCATACCACATATATATAGAGTAATGGGTTAATGATTGTATTATCAGTAAAACTACTTGAAAGTGTCACAGCACCAAGTGTTTCTGTTTGTTTACAGTGCAAGTTCTGACGGCACAATCAAAGTCTGGAATTTCAAAACACAAGAATGTCAGTCAACATTCAAATCATTTGGTGGCCAGGCCGGCACTGATATCACTGTTAACAGCATCCATCCCCTGCCCAGGAATGCTGAACAGTTTGTTGTCTGTAACCGTAGCAACACAGTCGTCATCATCAACATGCAAGGACAGGTAATTAGAATTGTTCTGGTTTTCTTCTTTGAGTTTTGCTGAAGTGAAAAAACTGTAGTGTTTGTCTGGTATTTGACAACTGGACTGAAGGTTATAAAGCTGAGATTGGAAACCCATCTTAAATCTCAAGCATCTGATTGGCTGAATTGGCGACTGGTCGCCATTTCAGCCAATCAGATGCTTTAGATTTGAGACTGTTTTCCATGCTTATTTTTATAACCTTGGACACTGGATTTATTTTTTGTATTTCATTTCTTGTTGATTGACAATCATATATGTTATTGAACCTTTTACTACATCTAAACAAGTTTTATCACATGTGTCGTCTGATCTTGATCTACACTGGCCACTTCTTGGTCATAAGTAACCCTATGAATCTAAAGTGTTGATTCTGATAGGACGGCATGGATCTACATTGTTTGCCAATTAGATAACAGCCAGATTGTTATATTGGTAAAACAGTTTGAAAAAAGTGTAAATTATGATAAGTTTTAAACTAAGCAAACTTTTGAATCATGAGTAAGTACCCGAGAAAATCAGTTTTACCTCCCAACAAACAGGTTAAAATTTGGGAGATATCTTTCGTTAATCTTGCATGCAGTACTAGATCAGTTTATCAAAATAAAGCAAGCTTACGATAACCTCTTACTCCATATATATGCATTTTAACATGTGCAACCACTGTAGATCCAGATCTGCCATCGCTTATTATTTTAGCGAATTTACGACGGTCACGAAAAAATTATGCTCGCGTAAAAAAACATTGTTCGGTATATGGAGAATAGGGTTAATAAATCCAGAAGGTACATTTGTATATTGTACATTTTTTATCCCTTGAATTCAGATTGTACGTAGCTTTTCAAGTGGTAAAAGAGAAGGTGGTGACTTTATTTGCTGTACAATATCTCCGCGAGGTGAATGGATCTACTGCGTCGGTGAAGACATGGTACTCTACTGCTTCAGTATCTCAACAGGAAAACTGGAACGTACTCTCACGGTAACTAGCAGCTTAGCTGTTCTCTATTTTGTTTACTTATTGTCTACCTTGGCTAGCTGTTCTTTATTTTTATACTGATTGTCTCCCTTGGCTATCTGTTCTTTATTTCTATACTGATTGCCTCCCTTGGCTAGCTGTTCTTTATTTCTATACTGATTGTCTCCCTTGGCTAGCTGTTCTTTATTTTTTTTTATACTAATTGTCTCCATTGGCAAGCTGTTCTTCATTTTGTATACTGATTGCCTCCCTTTACTAGCTGTTCTTTACAACAAATACTGATTATCTCCCTTTGCTGATTACTGTTTCTGTTTCATGGCTATATAGTTTCCCACTTGGGTTGGGGTTAATATGTGTTTTTCTTGACCTGTAGGCAATTAATATTAACCTGTGTGATATCAAATCAGCAGCTCATTTTATAGACATGTCCTGTGCCCAAGTACATTAAACTGAAATTGGAGACAAGTCTTAAATCTCAGGCATATGATTGGCTGAAATGGCAACCAGCCAGCTAATCAAATGCTTGAGATTTGAAACTGGTCCCCAGCATTAGTTTAATGAACTTGGGCCCAGGCACCATGTGCTTGCTCTTTAGCTGATGATTTGACTTTAACCATTACTGTGATAGGATAAGGATTTTATCCCATGGGTAACCATTTTAGATCCAGGTTGTCCTGCACATATATGATCAGGATTGTACACTGTTGGGTTTTTGGTCAGAACCAAAAAAATGAACGTGAAAGCAGCTAGTGTAGATTTATATCCATGGAATGATGGAGTAAGACTTATTTCAAGATCACTTACCTCCGACCTCTGTTTCGTGTACAGTTTTTAAGCATTTTTATTGTTTATTTAGTGTTTATCAGTAAGAGAAAAAATACACAATGTAACATTGTCATGACATAACTGAAAAATTGGTGATGAAATAGAATAAAACACTGGATTGCAATGAGTCAAGACAATAGGGCTTGTAGCCATTAATATGCCACTCTTGTAGATCCAGATCAGTCTGTGCATGCTAGCAGTCTGATCAGGGTCTACACTGTTCACAATTTCATCAGAGATGCATTCTTAATGCATATAGAAAATGGTTCAAATCCCTTCCTTATAATGTAAGTTAGCAATTTGATCTGATCTACACCTAATGCAATCAATAAGCCCCAAGATGTGTGTCAGTTAACCCTTTCCTCCATAGATACACCTTTATTGCATGAGCAGACAGTGTAGATCCAGATCAGCCTGCATATCTGTGCCGTCTGATGAGGATCTACACTGTTCGCTTTTAGGTTATTTCTGACTAAGATGCAACCAGTGTAGTTCTAGAGTGCAGAATGTACCGGCTGATCTTGTTCTACTCTGGTCGCACACAAGTAAAAACAAGTATACATGGAGTTAAGATTTAATGATAAATGTGTGTGTTTCAGGTGCATGAGAAAGATGTGATAGGAATCTGTCATCATCCCCATCAGAACCTGCTAGCTACTTACAGTGAAGATGGACTTCTCAAACTCTGGAAACCATAATTCTCTCCAATGATGTTATCTTCTTGTTTTAATGCATTGACTAGTGATTTCTGTGAGATGGCTGATGTACTGTCGTGTTGAATTGTTAGTTGAACAACATACAACTAGCCTAGATACATGTGCAAGTTGATTCTTCTGTTATAATAATAAAACTGAGATTGGAGACTAGTCTGTAAACTCCAGCTTGTGATTGGACCATTTGGAGACAGTGCTCAATATCATCCAATCAGATGGTAGAGATTAGAGACTGGTTTCCAATCTTGGATCCAGGACTAATTTTTTTTATCAGTCAGCTGCCTAAGCTTAGATACTGGTCTTAGGTCTTAAGTTTCATGATCTTGAGGTCTGAATTTTAGTGTGGATTTACAAATAAGCAGAATCTGTCAAGTGAGATCTGTGAAAAATATCAAGAAAATTCTTCAAATGGAAATGTCGTGGTTGGATGTCAGCATGTTGCAAGAACTTTGTTTTGATCACATGGGTGTGTTTCAGCGACCTTTATCCGTGAATTTAGAGAACTGTAAATATAGACAGCGTAAAGTTACAATTTCACTTAATCCTTTACTCCATGGATGTGGTTTATCTCATGTGTGACCTTTATAGATCCTGATCAGCTTGCAAGTGGTCTGATCAGAATCTATGCCCAAGGTTATAAACTGAGCATGGAAACCAGTCTCAAATCTCAAGCATCTGATTGGCTGAAATGGCGACTCGTCGCCATTTCAGCCAATCAGATGCTTGAGATTTGAGACTGGTTTCCAAACTCAGCTTTATAACCTTCAGCCCTACACTATTCGCTTCTTGGTCAGAAATCACCTAATGAATCAAAAATGGAATAGTATAGATTAAGGTCAGATTGCAGGGATCCACATGGGTAATAAGCCCTATGCAGTAAAGCGAGTAAAGGGTTAACTCTTTCCTCCATATACATTTGTATATGCATTTTATCACATGTGCAAACAGTTGTACATCCAGATGAGTCATCTGTGTCATCTGATAACGCTCTGAATTGTTCCTTTTTTGAACAGAAAATAACCTAATAAATCAAAAAGAGAACTGTGTAGATCATAACCAGATCGCACCGATCGCATGGATCTACACTGTTAGCCATCATCATAAAGGCATATATATGGAGGAAAGTGTTAAAGACCTTACTTAACTTGCTTGTACTTCATTTCCCATTGATATAGCAGCAATTTTTATTGTAAATGATTATTGTTTTGAAATGTTTCATCTTAAATAAATTGTAAAAAAATATTTTGTTGTACATGTAAAAGTGCATTGCATATTGTAAATTGAAGGTTTTGAAATCAGGGTGAAATTAAATTTTTCATTCATTTCACTAGATTTTGATAGAAAATTGTTAGATTTAGTAACTTTTTTCTTCATAAACAGAATGTATGCTACCAAATGGTATTTAGTTCAGCTTTTAAGTTGTATGTCGAAAAGGAAATTCGTTTTTAATTTCTTTCAAAATAATTTGTTTACATGTGTACATAACTGATTTTCAAGTATTGGTTACTAGGTATAAAGCATTCCGACTTCACTTCTGTGAAAATAATTAGACTTGACTATTTCAATATTCTCTTGAGATATGAACAAATCGTGTCATTGCAAGAAATCATTTGCATGATTTGGTGACTTTCTGAACCCTGTAAGGGTGTTTAACGGAAACAATTTGATATGTTTTAAAACTCACTTTAACCCTTTCCTGTTTAGACACACCTTTATTGCTAGGGCGAACAGTTTAGATCCAGATCAGCCGGCACATCCCTGCCGTCTGATCAGGATCTAAACTGTTCGCTTTTTTATTCATTAGGTTATATCTGACCAAAATGCGACCAGTGCAGATCCTGATCAGACGGCACGGATGTGCCGGCTGATCTGGATCTACACTCGTCGCACATGCGTAAAAATGCGTATATATACAGGAATGGGTTAACTATACCTAAGTTTGTTAATTAAGCCTTTCCTTCATAGACACACCTTTATTGCGTTGGCAAACTGTGTAGATCCAGATCAGCTTACATCCATGACATCTGATCAGGATCTGCAATGTTCGCTTTTTTATTCATTAGGTTATTTCAGACCAAAATGCGACCTGTGCAGATCCTGATAAGACAGCACAGATGTGCCAGCTGATCTGGATCTACACTGGTCGCACATGTGTAAAAATGCATATATATGAAGGAAAGGGTTAATAAAGAATTTTAGGTAAAGTTTTTGACATAAAAAGTTTACTGAACTCTCAGATGTGTTCTACTAGTACAAATTAGAATTTATTCTTACTAATAACCTGTCAATATAATAAATGACACTTTTACTGACACTGTTGTTTTTTTATTGTTTCCAAAATATTGAACTAAAAATAAATCTCATATAAAGCTGTTTGATTTTGATGTCATGCAATCAAACCATGCAGGGCTGAAGGTTATAAAACTGAGATTGGAAATGTATTACAACCAGTGTCTCAAGGATCTGATCGGCTGAAATGACGACTGGTTGATTTGAGATTGGTTTCCAATCTCAGTTTTATAACCTTCAACCATGGATATGCTTTGCTCAATAATTCTAGAATTTAAAATATAAGAACCATAACTATGATAACTTCAAAATTGTGTCCACTTGACACCTATGCTTTTTCTTACATTTAAAAGAAATGTCCCTTATCAAGCCTGATCATTTGTGCAAGTTTAAAAACGAACTCACTGAACAGTACGCAAGGAGTCTGCAATAATAACAACCGGCCATTACTCGAAGAATATGAATCCTTTTTTATGGCCATAGACACATCTTTCCATCTGATAGTGGAGAGGAGTTTGTATGTTTTAACACAAGTTTGGTACATACTAAGGACTACTTAGGTGTGTCCAGACAAGGGCATGTCATGAAAAATGCAAACTAAAGTGAAACAACGCTATTAAGAACACCTCTAGACTGGACAAATCTGGGCCTAAGGTTATAAAACTGAGCATGGAAACCAGTCTCAAATCTCAAGCATCTGATTGGCTGAAATGGCGACCAGTCGCATTGAAATAGCATCCTTAATATTGCCAAGGTCTTATTTTTTGGGATGGCCTTTTTCAGGGCTTTTAGTTACACCAGTAACGAATGAGAATTTCAATATTCATGCAATTTTCAATTGCTATTAACTTTTAAAGGAAAACAAGTGCCATAACTCAAAATGGTCATAGCTAAACTTCCTGCCTTTATCATGGCTAAACAGCTCTGCAGAAATCTGAATAACAATGAATGAGAAGTTGATTAATACTGAATATTAATTTTAACTCTTAGGACAGACATGGCCAAATTTTAATGCTCCTTCACCACAATTTAGGGTATAAAAAGTGAAATAGGCATATCATAAATTGCTACACCCAGAAAACACTGCCTTACAACACAGCCAAAAAGTAGAGAGGAAAAGGAGCACGGGTATTTAAGGATTTCAAATAAGACACCACAAACAATATATGAAAAAGTGAACTGATGGGGTTACCACCTTGAAACAGCCAGTGGCAAAACAATTTGCCACTGGGGGTTTAAACCAGGTTCTAGGGTGCACCATCCTCACACTTGCCCAAACAAGTACAAGTTGTCTTGGTGAATTAGCACCAACTCTCCTGTCTCCTCCAAAATAAATAAAACAGAAAACAAAGTCTTTAGACAATTTATCAGATTTTAATATTGCCTTGTATTCTGACCATTAATACCAAGTATCGCATTCAGAAGATTATCAAGTTCGTATCAAACATATACACATTATATTAACCCTTTCCTCCATATATATGCATTTTTACGCATGGGCAAACAGTGTAGATCCAGATCCTCTGGCACATCCATGCCATCTGATCATGATCTGCACTGTTGGCTTTTTGGTCAGAAATAATATAATTAAAAAAAAAGTGAACAGTGCAGATCCTGATCTATGATGGCACAGATGTGCTGGCCGATCTGGATCTACACTGTTCGCCCACGCCACAAAGGCATGTATATGGAGGAAAGGGTTAAATCTTATCAATAGTTCAGCTTAGACATATCAGTATGTACACTTGACATATAATAATAACTACATGCATGTATAAAGGGGTTAATGAGCTATACTACAATGAATATCAGTTAACACTTAATAAATAAATGAAACTCAGTACATAGTTCATACATCGCAACAATCAAAGTCCATGACTTCTTTGCATTTACATACCCATTTTTCACGGACCTAGAATAGTTATAATCAACAACAAAATACTGCAGTATCATTATATTTCAACTCCAGTTAATTTTAGTGTATTTAGCAAGAAGGACTTTGCCACAGTGAAAACTGGCTGCAAAACAAACTGAACTCTTCTTTGCCACTAGCTAAAGGTTTATGCTGGTGGAATAGTACAGAAGTATCAGAAATAGTTTTCAAAAATTTCTAAAACTTCAAAACAATCCTAAGTGAACAGGTGCCAAAGCAAAGTGAATCAATTTAGGATGTGATTTCAGATTGCTACATACTCCCCAAAAAAGGTTTAACCCTTTCCTGTATAGATACGCATTTTTACGCATGTGCGACCAGTGTAGATCCAGATCAGTTGGCACAGGATTTGCACTGGTCGCATTTTGGTCAGAAATAACCTAATAAATCAAGAAGCGAACAGTTTAGATCCTGATCAGACGGCACGGATGTGCCGGCTGATCTGGATCTAAACTGTTCGCCCTAGCAATAAAGGTGTGTCTGTACAGGAAAGGGTTAAAGTGACTCAAGTACATTAACCTTTTACTCCACAGATACACCCTTACTGCGTGGGTGAACAGTCTAGATCCAGATCAGCTGGCATATCTATGCGGTCTGATCAGGATCTTCAGTTCACGTTTTGATTTATTAGGTTATTTCTGACCAAGATACCACTGGTGTAGATCCAGATCAGATAACACGATCTGGATCAACACTGGTCGCACATGCGTTAAACGTGCACATATGGAGTAAAGGGTTAAAATTCCAGTTATATATCAATTTTGGTTATGACTAAAGCCTCATCAAGACAAATTTTTAATGTGGTGTCTGGGTGTATTTGAAATTGTATGGTTCCCTGCAATATTTTTTTGGATAGAATAGAGCCACAAGTTTTTGTGATAATGGTTTTATGATAAATGCTATTGTCAAATTAGATGTACTTGATTGTCAAGATTAAAGCTGAGTTGAATGTCAACCAGTTAGCATTTAATATTGCTTATAACTATCATAAACCTAGAAGAGAATTAACAAACTTTAAATCAATTGCTTTATAGGTAATGTTAGGCTGTAACGCTATCCGAAATTTACAATATAGGTTTTTTAAATTAATTCATTAGACAGTTACCTTAGCTTCATTCCTGTTAACTTTGATAATCCTTAGCAATTTATTAGAACTAGAAATTCATCAATTATTCACCTGCATCTTGGTTCTTCTTATAACATCCGCCATTTTGTATGTTACATATAGCACGATTCCGCGAAATCCTACTTTCGTTTTTGACGTCATCATTGTTTATACTATAAATAGGCAGAATTTTGTATGTAAACAATTCAGTTTGAAAAGTGATACCAACAAGAACAGCTCAGAAAAGACTTGAAGAAAAAAGTTTGACGAAAATTAAATATGTTTGACCAGAACAAGATGCAGGTACATGTACTGATTTTGATATAAACTATATCTATAGTCTGTACTGTATAGTCTGTTTCAGGAAAATAATTAGGTCTTATTGCTAAAAATAAATGACCTGAAATTTTAAAAGAATTCTTACTATCATATGAACCCGTCCTAAAAATATGCCTTTAATCGCAATGGCAAACAGTAAAGATTCAGATGAGCTGGTTACCTTTTAAAAATTCTATTCCGATCAGACAATCATCAATCTATTTTGATATTTTTGCACACTATGGAGCACAAAGCATTGGAAACACAAAAAATCAATTTATTGTACTAATGTACCAACTACTGCTTAAGGAATGATGCATAACAAGAAGCATGATTATATACTGACCTGTTACATGATCGACTTAAACTCTGCTGTATTTTGAAAAATCTGAAATAACTTCAGGTTAAATACTTCCGCAAACGCTGTTTTCCAATTACACTGTCAGAAAACCATACACCAATAATATCCACAATTTCTGATTCAACACCCACTAATGTACTTGATACAATAATGCAAAACAGTATAATAACAAACAGATATAAATAAAGAATGGAATCATCGTAAGGAAGAATGATCACAGTACAGCATTACATACAGTGAGAGAAATTCTTATATAGCAGCTTCCACCAGCCACAGTAACAAGGTCCCAAGATCATAAAACTAAATCAGGATTGGTCTCAGTTTTATGAACTTGGGTCAAATGCCTCTATAATTGAGAATGGGAACCAGTCTTAGATCTCTAGCATCCAATTGGTCAGAACTTCAACCAATCAGATTGCTTTGATCTGAGACATGTCTCAGTTTTATAACCCTGAGACCAGGCTCCAGTTTTATGAATAAACTCAAGTTGCTTATTTGTATAACTTAAGTTTTATGAAATGCTGCTTGAATAGGAAACCTTTACCAGTATTATTGCAAAACAGTTTCAAATCTACAGTAAATCTACAACAATCATTATGTATAGCCAGTGCCAACAGTCAACGTTTTTAACCTTTAACTCCATGGGATATGGCTGTTATCCCATGAGAAAACAGTGTAGATCCAGATCAGCTGGCACTGATCTGTGCCATATTACAACCAGTGTAATTGGATCTTGCACCTTTTGGGTTGACTGGCTTTGATGTACATAGCCCTTGTATAAAAATATAAAATGACTATTGCCTAAATTAGTTACAAAAAGTTTTAACAGTGATATAAAATGAATGGTCATGTGTAGGGAGACAGATAAAAGCCTGGGCTCAGATGACCTGACAATGGTAACCCTTTTCTACACGGATACTCTTTTTATCACAAGGATGCTTTGTAGACCCAGATCTGCTGGCACATTCCTGCCTTCTAATCCGGATCTTCACTGTATAAAGAAAAGAATCTAAAAGCAATCAGTGTAGATCCTGATCAGATGGTATTGCTGTGCCACCTGTTCTGTTTCTACAGTGTTCACCTATGGGATTACAGCCATATTGATCAGGATCTTATTTGTTTTTTTGATATGTAAGGCTATTTCTGACCAGGAAGCGAACAGTGTACAACCTGATCAGACAGCATGGTTGTGCCAGCTGATCTGGATCTACAATGGTCACAGAAGTAATAAAGCTCGTATATATGGAGTAAAAGGATATGGATTAATTTTCTGTAGCTACCAGAGCTGCACTTTTAAGTGTTGTAGTTAATAGCTTAATACCCATTACTCCATGCCTGAAGGTTATAAAGCTGAGATTGGAAACCAGTCTCAAATCTCAAGCATCTGATTGGCTGAAATGGCGACTGGTCGCCATTTCAGCCAATCAGATGCTTGAGATTTGAAACTTGTTTCCATGCTCAGTTTTATAACCTTGGGCACATATATACATGTTTTAACAGATATGTGACCATTGTAGATCCAGTTCAACTGGCACTGATGTGCTGTCTTATCAGGATCTACAGTGTTGGCCTTTTGGTCAGAAAAAAAACTAATGAATCTAAACGAGTTCAGTGTAGATCTTAATCAGACTGCATGGATATGCCAGCTAATCAGGATCTACACTGTTTGCCCATGCCATAAACATGTTTATATGGAGGACAGGGTTATAGGCTTATCACTTAGCTGCAAACACATACTGATATAAACCTTTCATCTACAAAACCAACAATATATAAATACTATTTACAAACATCTATTCTACAAGATCTTTAACAAATAACGTGTTTGCACAACCTTTGTTTGATTTTTAACAAATTTAAACAAAGAAGTAAGCAAGTTTAATGAGTTTGAGTCAGCTAATAATTTTCTGGTAGATTTTCTGGTGTTAAGCCCCGCACCAGTCTCTTTTGGATGAAAACAAGTTAAATCAATAATTAACTGTTTCAGCCTGCAATAAATAAAACTTAAACATAAGAGTAAATTAACCATTCTAGTTTTGTTGCAAGTTATATTAGCCATTTGAAGCCCTGGGATCAAGATCATAAAGCTGAGACTGGAGACCAGTCTAAAATGTCAGCATCTGATTGGCTGAACTAAAACCAGTCTGGAAGTTGACCAATGAGAAGCCAGAGATATTAGACTGGTCTCCAAACTCGGTTATGATCTTGGAACATGGGTCCTTGATCATAAAACTGAGATCGGAGACAAATCTCTATATCTCCATCATCTGATTGGCTAAAATGGCAACCAGTCGCCATTCAGTTTAGACTGGTCTCCAGTTTTAGTTTTATGATCTTGGGCCCTGTGGTTTCAGATCAACAAGTAAGAAATCTATTAAATAATGATGATAATGATGTACAGATGGTGATGATATTCCTGAATTAAATAAAACATGAATGGAACAGATCATCTTGCACAGGATAACATTGTGACATAAGAGCACTAGTTGTGGATAAAAACACATGATTTTCATGTTAGTTTTGACTTATATCCCAAAGGCGACTAGTGGAGATCCAGATCAGCCTGCACATTAGTGTACTTTGACAAGGAACTACACAGGTTGCCTTCAGAGTAATTAACCCTTTCCTCCAAATATACGCCATTTTAAGTGTGTGTGACTAGTGTAGATCCAGATCAGCTGGCACATCTGTGCCATCTGCTCTGGATCTGCACTGGTCGCATTTCGGTCAGAAATAACCTAATGAATTAAAAAGCGAACAGTTTAGATCCTGATCAGACGGCACAGATGTGCCGGCTGATCTGGATCTAAACTGTTCGCTCACACAATAAAGGTGTGTCTATGGAGGAAAGGGTTAAGAATATTTCCAGCCAAAAAGTGATCAGAGAAGATCCAGATCAGACTGCATTGATGTGCAGTTCGATCTAGATCTATTCTGGTCACCCATGAGATTATAGGCGTTATGTGGAAAAGGGTTAAAACATCCATAGCTAAAGAGAAATCTATTTCTTCATCTTCTTACAGTAATTTTCTAACTGGTTATGTATTCTTCTCAAAATGTTCACTCTGACCATGTGATAGTATTTGGAAGCATGAAGCAACATTTAGTGGCTGCGACCAACTGTGCCAAAGATCATATAACTAAATCTGAATACCAGTCTAAAATCTCAAGCATCTGATTAGCTGAAATGGTACCAGTCATCATTTCAGCCAATCAGATACTGGATAATTGAGACTGGTCTCCAATCTCAGTTTTATGACCTTGGGCCCTAGAGTGTTACTGGAACCAGTCACATGTTCAATTCATCGAGACTAGTTGACTTCCACCAATCCAACTTCTTATCTAAGTCTGGCTTGAGTCATATACATAATGGAATGATAGGTAGAGCAAGCAGCATGAGCAGTCTGCTTATTATCACTAGTCCACAGCCACAGTATACCCCAAAGCAGTGCCAGGATGATGTATCCATTAACACATTGCCTTCATAAACCCCGGTGCATCAAGGGTGATGTATTCATTAACACATCGCCTTAACATACCCCAGTGTGTCAATGTTCATGTATCCATTAACACAATGCCTTATTTTACCCCAGTGCATCAAGGTTGATGTTTCTATTAACACAGTGCCTTTTAATACCCCAGTGTGCTGTCAGGATGATGTATTCACTAGCATGTAGCCGTGTAATATCTCAGCACACTTTCAGGATAGTTAACCCACCAACATAGTGCCTTTGTATACCCCAGCACGCTGTCAGGATGGTGTTTAAAACTGATTCTATCCACCGAAACAGTGCCAAAATATAACCCAGAATGCACTGTCAGAATGGTGTATCCAATAACATAGTGCCTTATACACCAGCATGCTGTCAGAATGGTGTTAAAAGCAGATTTTATGCCTTAACACAGTGCCAAATAAATAATAACCTAGCACACTCTCTGCCTGAATGTTTTGTCCACTAATGTAGAGCCACAGTCACCTACTGCCAGGGATGTGTATCCACTAACAATGTGCCTTAGTAACAGACTCCACACAGATTGTATACTCAGTTCACATTCCATCACTGAGTATCTCCACACATGATATGCAAGCACAGTGTACATTCTATCGGCAAGGTTGGAACACTTCCAACCTACACTGTGTACTTCCACACTTGATTTGTCAATAATTCATACATCCCTACTCCAAATAAAACAAGGAGTGTACTTTCACCTCTTCTTTTGAGTTTTGTAAATCCAGGCACTAACTCAAGTGCACCACAAAGGTGTTAACCTTAACAATTAAAATGCAACAAGTGTGTGTGTACCTTCGGGCTTTGTAATAAAAGTGTTATCCTTAACTCAGACTAGAGCAAATAGTGCAGAGATGCCTTATTTCATGTTCTGGCATTGGCACTAAATAAACAGTTTTCTGAAAAAATGCTGAGTCATGCTGAGCCTAAATGTAATGACAAGAGTGATGCCCCTTGGAGAAATGCTTGTTATTTAGTTGACAGCAGTATTCAAGGTGAAGGTCGCAGAAAGCTCCTATCATCTCTGGTATTCTGGCAATGGTTTAACTAGTCCTTCTGAAACAGATGATACAAGACATATTTTTACAAAGCATTAAGTTAAACATTACCTCCATGGCTACATCTTTTATAACATTGGTGATCAGTGAATATCCAGATCATCTGGCACATTTGCTGTCTGATCAAGATCTGAACCATAGGGGGCCGGGACAGTGTTGGGATGGTGTGGGGTGCCTTTTAGAACTAAAGCTATGACTGATATAACATTAACAAGGGATGGAACTCTACAATTTTATCAATATTTTGGATACAAGTGGCATGAATTCATTGAAGCATACAGGTAATTACATTGTGTTGGACTAAAGAGAAAGTGCAGTTTTTGTGTCACTCTAGTGAGGTTTTGAGAAAAACGGTTTGGATTTGACAATTGATGTGAATGTTTATTGAAAGAGATATATAGTACAGATAATTACCTGTATGCTTCAATGAATTCATGCCACTTGTATCCAAAATATTGATAAAATATGGAGATATGGTAGAAAATTGAATGTGTAGAGTTCCATCCCTTGTTAATGTTATATTATATCGATCATAGATTTTAGTTCTAAATGGCACCCCACACCATCCCAACACCGTCCCGGCCCCCTATGATCTGAACTGTTTGCTTTTCGATTATTAAGATATTTCTGACCTAATAGCGAACAGTGCAGATCCTGATCAGATAGCACGAATGTGCCAGCTGATCTGGATCTTCACTGGCCGCACATGCAATAAAATGGATATATATATGGAGTACTGGTTTAACACTTATTCCATAGACACCAGCCTTTTATCTCACTGATGAACCGTGTAGATCCAGAACAGCCAAAATATGTGGCATCTGATCAGGATCTACACTTCTTACATCATTTTCAGACATAATCTAATGAATCTAGAAGCAAACAGTGTGGATCCTGCTCAGATGTGCCTGCTCCTCTGGATCTTCACTCTTTGCCCACAGGATAACAGCCACATTTTGTAGAGCCAACATTTAACCCTTTCCTTGATATATACGCATTTTTACGCATGTGCGGCCAGTGTAGATCCAGATCAGGATCTGCACTGGTCGCATTTTGGTCAGGAATAACCTAATCAATCAAAAAGTGAACAGTTTAGATCCTGATCAGATGGCATGGATGTGCGGACTGATCCGGATCTAAACTGTTCGCCCTAGCAATAAAGGTGTATCTATACAGGAAAGGGTTAATATTGTCAGTCATTAAATATGTTTTGTTTTTTAATAAAACTAAATTTTTGGGAGTTCTTAAATAACAGTTTTTAAATTTCTTAACATCAAGTTGTAGTACAATACATTATATTTTGTCTTTTTTTAAAAGTCCTTTATTAATCTGCCCTCCATTAAATTAAGTACTCCACAAATATTGCACTTTGAAGGTATAGACTGGTCAAACACCAATATATCGCAGCTCTAATGTATTTCTGTACATTAATTCTGAAAGTCTTGTTATGTGACTGGAGGGCAACAACAAATCCCCATGAGGCACTTTACTCAAATTATTACATAAACTGGGTCTAACAGACAATATAACATAACTGTTTTCTTCTCCACCATAAATCAACTGCCATGTTAAAGAAGTTCTTACCATTATAACACCTGATGATTGCTTCACACACAAACTTGTACTGATTCTGAAATAGTAAAGAAACACTAATTACTGAAGATTAACAAAAATGTCAAATGTTTAATTTTGTAACATCTCCTTGGTAAATGCCAATGTTTTCTTAGAAGTGTATCAATAACAAAAGAAAGTTAAACAAATACAATAGTTTGGATAAAGGGATATTTTTTTCATCAAAAACTTCACTTTCTGGTTAATTCCTTACCCTATGTTTTGTGAAAGATTTGCTTTCCTTGGAGTCTGGAATGTTGAATGCAATAGTTCAAAGATACCTTTTATTTGTAATTACATTCTGTCTTCTTTTACAGTCTTCTATTATTAATAGTACTGAACAGTGTAGATAGATGTACAGGCTGGGTCCAAGATCATACAACTTAAACTGGAGACCAGTCGCAAATCTCAAGCATCTGATTGGCTAAAATGGCGACAGGTTGAAATGGCTCAAGCATCTGATTGGCTAAAATGGTGACAGGTTGCCATTTCAGCCAATCAGAAGCTTGAGATTTAAGACTGGTCTCCAATCAAAGTTTTATGATCTTGGACACTTGTCATTATGTTGACCACTGCTACTGTGGTATCATTTAATTTCGCTGGCACGAAATTTCCGCAATCGCCCAAAAAGATTGTTTCGCGCGGACGTAAATTCGCGCAAATCCAATTTTTCAAACCAAAAAATATTCTTATCGATATTTTACCGACCCGTTATCAATACCTATTGTTTATTTGAACACGCGAGCTAATCATGTGTCAGTTGACCCCCTGTCAATTACCACTTCCTTTGTTAGTCAATTATCTGACTGCTGTTTATTCGGCACCGCTAATTGACACGGGACCTGTTAGATCCAGCTATCTGGACTATTCATATCATAATTGGCATGTTAAATTTCATACCCGTTTTATGGTCTAAAGTGTTAATTAACTGCGAAACAGTTACTCAAAAAAGTGTTGATAAATTAAACAAGAGTGCCAAACTGACACAAAATACGCCCGTCAAAATGCTGATCATCAAAGTTGCCTAACGATCCGATGAAAATTATTCGACTTGGAGAGCAGACCGCTAATTCAGTTTTTGGACAATTCAAGGGCCATAATTCAGGAGTGCCTGGGGGGATTTGGCTGGTTATAGAACTTGGTCGAGATATTATGCCCACCAACATATTCACCAAGTTTGATAAAGACCGGATGAAAACTCTGACTTAGAGAGCGTAAACCCTTATTTTGGACAATTCAAGGGCCATAATTCATGAGTGCATGGGGGGATTTGGCTGGTTATAGAACTTGGTCCAGATATTATGCTCACCAACATATTTACCAAGTTTGATAAAGACAGGACAAAAACTCTTTGACTTAGAGAGCGGAAACCCAAATTTAGACAATTAAAGGGCCATAATTCAGGAGTGCCTGGGGAGATTTGGCTGGTTAAAGAACTTGGTCGAGACATTATGCACACCAACATATTCACCAAGTTCGATAAAGACCTGATGAAAACTCTTTGACTTAGAGAGCGGAAACCCTGTGGACGCCGCCCGCCCGCCTGCCCACCCACCCGCCCGCCGGCCGCAGGTGTTCCCATAATACGTCCCGTTTTTCAAAGGGGCGTATAAAAATGAGATGACAATGATACTGTTTGGTAAAACTTGACCACAACTAAATGAACGGACTAAATTGTGGTTCAAGTTTAAGTAACATTAAACATATTCCAAAAGAAATTCGATAGTTATAACTAATTTTATTTTCTTTATTAATATAGTTATTCGTTACTTCAAACTTATATCAAATAGCGTTATGGGCAACTATAAAGTGTAGGTCCATTCGGACATAGCAAGTTTCGGATACATATGTGGAACTTTTTGGTTAATTTTTAGCTTAGGTTTTGAATTCGCACACTGGCCCGAGCGCGAAATACGCAAAAATTAAATAAAATGATACCACAGTAAGATATTTATTGTAAAAAGTGAAATAAAAAAAAATTTGCAAGAAAAGGCTTTTAATGCCTAAACGACCTAGCTAGCAAATGAATAACTGTGTTACCGGGGTTTGTATCAGCATCGCTCTTTGATCCCTCATCTGACGTACTATTGACAGAGGGTACACTGGTTGGTTGGCCTCGATCAGACACATGGCCGTTTCCATGGTGATAAGCACTCCCGTTCTCCCTATACCAGCACTGTAACATATACAATACATAAAATGGTACCAATGGTCAGTTAGTGTCATTTGTTTTAATGGGGTTTTATATCAGTACTGACAAACAACACTATCCCTTTCCATATATACACAGTTTAAGGCATTTGTGACCAGTGTAGATCCAGATCTGTGTGCACATCCATGCTGTCTGATCCGGTAATGCTTGGTCGGAAATAACCTAATGAATCTGAAATGGAACAGTGTAGATCCTGATCAGCTGGCACAAATGTGGTGGCTGATCTGGATCTACACTATTTGCCCATGCCATAAAGGTGTATCTATGGAATGAAGGGGTATACAAATGAATATTCTCAGAAACCAACAATATTTTTATTTATCAAGACTGATTTTCAAACAGTTGGAAGATCAAATCATATCTCTCCTTGTAATACTCTTCCATCTTGTCAAGACAGAACAGGGCCCAAAATAATAAAATGAAGATTGGAAGCCAGTCTCAAATCTCAAGCATATGATTGGCTCAAATGGTGACCAGTCGCCATTTCAGCCAATCAGATGCTTGAGATTTGGGAGTGGTCGCCAATCTCAGTTTTATGATCTTGGGCCAGACCTATATAGATAGCACTAAATTCTTGCCAAAACATGTTCAAGAGTAAACAAGAGATGATTGTAAAACATGTATGCACCCCATACCATAACTGGATATTATGCTGCTGTTAAAATTGAAGGTCACTGTGACCTTGATCTTTGACCTTCTGACCTCGAAATTGACAGGATTCATCTACGTATGATGACAAACCTCCCAACCAAAGCTATGCTGAATGGTTGTCTTGTTATTGATCGGACAAGGTTTGTTACAGACCGACTGGCCAACTGTCTATCATGTGCAAAGCAATATACCCCAGCTTCTTTGAACGGGGCATAATTATCAAACATACCTGCAGTGAACTATAGAAGGTTCTACAAGACCAAGCCGTCTTTGTCGTACTTTCTGTACAAAGTCTAAGAAGTCAGCTGGATCGTCGGGTACCCCGTGATCTGGCCATGCTATATACTGCATGTGTGATATATGCCGTTCCTCTTGGGCCTGCAAGTAAAACATGGGTACATACATTCCATTCAGCGACATTCCTTTGATCAAAAAGTGGACAATTTGAGATTTCCTTTACTGCCCTATATACATTTACAGATCATATACATTTGCAGAGACATATTTTCAGGCTGAATGACATTTTTGTGCTTGCATAAATTCACACAGTCATATTATTGTGGATGCACATATATGTGGGCTTTAAATTTTGAGGTTTTTGATAAAACAGTTTTGTGGATTCTTCAATTTTGTAGTATTCCATTTTCTAAATAAAAGCTTAAACTCAACTCTGTATTTTCAAATCAAATGTTAATATATATCACAATTTATTTACTACATACTAAAATTTCATTGAGGGTTGAACCCTTTAATACAGAAGATATACTGTCTGATCAGGATTTATACTGTTCACTGGTTTTTCGTCTGACCATTATGCAACCAGTATAGATCCAGATCAGAAAGTCCAAATGTGATTGCTGATATGGATCTACTCTGTCACACATGCAATAAAACTCATATGTATGGAGTAAAGGGTTATGTAAGAAAATACTGACTGAAAGGAAGCAGTGCAGACAAATATTACACTTTTTCTTTACTGCCTTGAAAAATTAAGGTTATAGGTTATTTCCACTCCAACACATTTTGTTAAATTTAAAATGAACTGTTTGCTTACTTCGACATGAGTTAAGGTGAATTCTCTAAATGCAAACGATGCCGTCTCTTCTTCTTTGACACAGGTGATCTGGAGGTGACCGTAATCTTGGGTGTCGTACAGGTCCGGCCAGTACTGGTGACACTTTATACGCCCTCTCTCAACCTAACAAGTGTATGTAACAAACACATTAAGAAAGTCTAAGACAAGGTTACGCAACAATGTGACAATACCAGGTTTTCTTAAAAAATGTTAAGTGAAAAAGGGCCATAACTATGACAAAATATTGTCAAGAGTTATGAAACTTGTCCTGTTGATAGCTATTGTGATGTCAGACAACTATGTTGAATTTCAAAGCTCTAAATTGAATGTTTAATGAGAAAAAGTGAACTTTAACAAAAACTTTTTAAAATGTTGATGCCCAACTGCATGCCCACCACATCATTGAAGACATCATCATGCCAAATTCAGCACAGGTTTTATTCATCTTGTTCCTATTAACTTGCTGAATTAATGTAACAGTCCTGACTTTCCAGTCAAGACCGTAAATGTGTGGTTTGCAGAAATACATCAAATGTACAACAAGATTGTACGGATGCACACGCTCATCAGGAAAAAGGTGGTTTTCTATAATATAATGCAATATCAATCATTGTAAATTAGATTTTTGCAGAAAAATCATACTGTTTAGGCCTTAACTGAGAGGTTTTAAATTGTGGCAGTTCTCTGTGTTTCAATCTACAAGGTGGATTAATACTGGAACACTATAGACAGACTTACCTTGGTTGTAAGCATGACAACCAGAGTTGACTGTTGCTCCCAGACCATCTGCCAGAAGTCTACACAGGTGCTCGGTAACGGGCCCTGTGCCGCTATGTAACGATTCAGTATACCAGACACTGGAATCTCCATCTGTAACAGTAAACAAGGAACACTAATATTCTGTTTCTTTTGATTTTAGGAGCTTACACAATCACAAGACCAGAAGAAGCTGCACATGTCAACCTGTGCCCAAGATCATAAAACTAAATCTGGAGATCAGTCTCAAATCTCAAGCATCTGATTGGCTGAAATGGCGACCAGTCGCCATTTCAGCCAATCAGATCCTTGAGATTTGAGACTGATCTCAAAACTTAGTTTTATGATCTTGGGCCCTGAATACCATGGTCTTTTAACCCTTTACTTCATTGATACACCTCTAATTCACAGGTGAATAGTGTAGATCAAGATCAGCTGGGACATCTGTGCCATCTGATCAGGATCTACACTGTCTGCTTTCTGACAAAGATGCCATCAGTGCAGACCCAGATCAGATGACATCAAGAAATAAGCTAATGAATATAAAGGTGACCATTGTAGATCATGATCGGACTGCAGGGATGTGTGTGACATATCATTGTACATATTGTCAGCCTTACATCAAAACATCATTTAATGACTATCTAGAACCTTTTTCATGAGCATCAAAGTATGGGATTTTGCCAGATTTTGTGCAAGTTTTTCTATATTCCCACATCGCTAAAATCAAATTTTGTCAACATAAGGTTATAATATTTGGCTGACAATATTTTGACAGGATTGCGAAATTGCAGGACAAACTAGAATCAAAGATTTATTTATTTTCAACAATCAGGTCACTCTGATGAAATCTGTTTTTGTGATCAATCTTCTATTTATAACCATTACAAAGCTATTCATAAGTGATACTATTGTTGTTACTACTATTTAGTTAACCATGCATTCAATTAAAATTTTGTTGTTTTGTGTATTTAAAATTGTTTTGAACAACCTAATTGCAGTATGCAGTTTGTAGGTTCATATCATTTTTCGTTGCATGTGTAAACCATATCACCACATATTGTTTACCCACACAACTTGAATGATACAAACCACTGACTGCATACTGTTGTAATGTATATTGAATAATCAGATCACTCTGATGAAAATCTGTTTTAGTGTTGCAACTGACATAAGGACAAACAAGCAAGGGATGAGAGAAAACTATAAGACTTACATTGACATAGTTGGCATTGATATAGTCGCCATTAGGGCTGTCTTTAATCATCACACGTGTCTGGTCATCTATAATATACACAGTCATATATATATATATAACCCTTTCCTACATATATGCACCTTTTTATGCATACATGTGCGAACAGTGAAGATCCAGTATCAACCCTTTTCTCCATATTTATGCCTTTTAGGCATGTTCCACCAGTGTAAATCCAGATCGGCAGGCACATCCATGCAGTCTGATCAGGATCTGCATTGTTTGCTATTTGGTCAGAAATAACTTAATAAATCGAAAAGCTAACAATGCAGATCCTGATCAGACACCACAATAAAGGCATATATATATATGGAGGAAAGGGTTAAATAAGTCAGCATCAAACTATGCTAAAGAGTTTAAGCATGACATTTTAACTACGCATGCTTGTTTTAAATATACATTTTTGCTACATTCTTTTCTTGTTTGTTTACAGAAAACTTCACATTCTACTTAAATATTCATTCCGAGAAAAACAACAGGGTCCAAGATCATTAAACAGAAATAGGAGACCAGTCTCAAATCTCAAGCATCTGTCCCCAAGATCATAAAACAAAATCTGGAGATAAGTCTCAAATCTCAAGCATCTGATTGGCTGAAATGGCGATTAGTCGCATTTCAGCCAATCAGATCCTTGAGATTTGAGACTGATCTCAAAACTTAGTTTTATGATCTTGTGCCCTGATTGGACCGGTCGCCATTTCAGCCAATGACATGCTTGAGATTTGAGACTGGTCTCCTTTGAATGTTTTATGATCTTGGGCCCAAATACTACCCATGTTTAATGTTGGACTTACAAGGTGATATATCCCTGTATCTGTTCTTTGGTACGTTCTCTTCAAGTCGAGCTACGTTCATCGTCATACCCGGCTTCTTACGGTACAGTTGCTGCAAATAGAAAAACACTTGGTTTAACTGGCTGTTTATTTCTCTACTCCATATATATATATATGCATTTTTACGTGTGTGGAACCAGTGTTGATCCAGATCATCCAACTCATCCATGGCATCTGATCAGGATCTGCACTGTTTGTTTTTTATTCAGAAATAACTCAAAAAGTGAACAGTGCAAATCCTGATGAGATGGCACGGATGTGCAAGCTGATCTGGATCTACACTGTTCCCCCATGCCTAAAGTTTTATTTATGGAGAAGGGTTATTCCTTTCCTCCATGTATTCAGGTTGTTACCCCATATACTAACAGGTTTATCATAATCTGCCTGCACAAGTGTGTAGTCTGATCAGGATCTAAACTAGCCTCTTTTAGATTTGATCATTTCTGTCAAAGTAGAAAACACTGTTAATCCAGATCAGACTTCCGAGATGTACCAGCTGACCTGAATCTACTCTGGTTGTCCATGTGATCAAAAGCGACTTGTGAAGGAAGGATTAAGCTGTAAAAATTGTCTCCATTTTAGTAGCTAGTATTACTGCTGTAATAGTATATCAAGACCAGTCAACATTTTAAACCCTTTCCTCCATATATTTGCATTTTTACGCATGTGCGACCAGTGTAGATCCAGATGTGCCATCTGATCAGGATCTGCACTGGTCGCATTTTGGTCCTAAGTAACTTAATGAATCAAAAAGTGAACAGTTTAGATCCTGATCAGATGGCACAGATGTGCCGGCTGATCTGGATTTAAACTGTTCGTCCTCGCAATAAAGGTGTTTCTATAAAGGAAAGGGTTAACTAACAATTATAGTTGATTACAAAACATATTAGGTTTCTCAGGAATGTTGAGGTATATAAATTTTTAGTTATGCTATCTGTTGCCAATTACTAACCATTTTTGTACTTTAAGCATTTCATGCAATATGATGCTTTTGATCATATGAGGAAATCTTGATGTCTGAAACTACCCATCTATTTAATTAAATATCCAAGAAATAAGATACTGAATAATTATAGCAGATAAAAGAATGGGTGACTGGATTGGAGGTTATAAAGCTGAGATTGGAAACCAGTCTCAAATCTCAAGCATCTGATTGGTTGAAATGGCGACCAGTTGCCATTTCAGCCAATCAGATGCTTAAGATTTGAGACTGGTTTCCATGCTCAGTTTTATAATCTTCAGCCCTGGTTATATAAATGACACATATGATACAGTGTCTGCTAAAACTGAGTAAAATCACATCTGCTACCAGTGTAGACTAGGGCTGAAGGTTATAAAACTGAGATTGTAAACCAGTCTCAAATCTCAAGCATCTGATTGGCTGAAATGGCGACTGGTCGCCATTTCAGCCAATCAGATGCTTGAGATTTGAGACTGGTTTCTATGCTCAGTTTTATAACCTTGGACACTGGCCCCAAGATTATAAAACTCAGGATGGAAAGCAGTTTTAAATCTTAAGGATCTGATTGGCTGAAATGGCTACCTGTCACCATTTCAGCCAATTGGTTGCTTGTGATTTGAGACTGCTTTCCAATCTCAGTTTTATAATCTTCTGCACTGAATCAGTCTGCAAGTCCCGCACTAAGCACAGCTTATGTCATAATTACAGCAAGTTTTGACCCAGATCAATCTGTGCAGTCTAATCAGTGTCTACACTGTTCGCTAAACAGTTAATTTCTGCAAAATACCCCTATGAAAAAAAAAGGACTGATCTTTATTTATAGAATAGCAGCAAGTCAATTAAACAAACTCAAAAGCCGTTGTTTTATCTACAATTTTGGGATGGGGGCAGTGCCACATGAATTGGCAAAACTGCATTGTTTTTACCCGATTTGCGAAATCCTGATCAGACTGCACAAACCAGCCCATGGCATGTAAGCTATATCCTGTAGTCAATGATTAATTCAACAAGACTTACTTCAAATTGAGCAAGGGCAGCACCACTTTCTAGGCTTTCTTCCAGCAGTTTCAAGGAGAGATCTAGCGCGTTGGCTCCGCCAGTGGCACTAGATATTTGGTGAGTCTCGGGATCGTACACAAAGTCCGGCTCCTCAGAATTATCTTCCTCTCCTGAGTAAGCTTAAACAAACATCAATATAATGGGTAAAACATAACCGACTCATAAGAATCAAACCAACACAATGAGCCCAATATCATAAAACTAAGAACAGAGACCAGTCTTAAATCTCAATGATCTGATTGGCTGAAATGAAAGACATGTCTCCTTTTCAGCCAATCAGGGCTGAAAATTATAAAACTGAGATTGGAAACCAGTCTCAAATCTCAAGCATCTGATTGGCTGAAATGGCGACTGGTCAACCTTGTGCACTGATGCTTGAGAATTGAGACTGGTCTTCAATGTCATGGTTCCATTTATATAGCTGAGTCTTGTGGTTAATACTGCTGGTGCATCCCTCAACCTACTTCTTACTTAGACCACAGATTTGTCTAAGTTTGCATAAATCATGGAACCTTTACTCCATTTATACACATTTTAAAGCATGTGCAACCAGTGTAGATCCAGATCAGCACATTTATGCTGTCAGATCTGCACTAGTCTTTTGTTTGGGCAGAAATTACCAAGTGAATAAAAAAATGAAAAGTGCAGATCCTGATCAGACAGCATGGATGTACTGAATGATCTGGAACTACATTTTTTTGCCCTAAGGATAACTGCCATATCCCATGGAGTAAAGGGTCTAGAAAAATTATCTGAATTGTAAAGACTTAGATGAATTGTCTGTAATACAAGGATGATGAAAACTCTACCTTGATGGCAGTTTAATTGAAAATAAGATTTTATTAAATAACCCATATACACACCTTTATGGCATGGGCGAACAGTGTAGATCCATATCAGCCGGCACATCCGTGCCATCTGATCAGGATCTGCACTGTACGCTTTTTGATTTGTTGGGTTATTTCTGACCAAAATGCAACCCGTGCAGATCCTGATAAGATGGCACGGATGTGCTGGCTGATCTTGATCTGCACAGGTCACACATGCGTAAAAAAGCGTAAATATATACAGGAAAGGGTTTAAAATAATTAAGTTTAGTTTACACATTTAAAGCAGCACACTTAAATGTTAATCATACACAGAACACAGGTAACACCAGGATGTAAAAGTTAATAAATAGCTAAATATTAATTAAATACATGTATTCGGTGAATATAAGGGGAGGCAGGTAATACAGGAGTTCTTGTATGGGGGTATCTAAACCCATACTAAAATCTATTTGTTGGCAATTTGATAATTTACTGGCCAAGTTTATGCCAATCTGTAGTACTTTTAGACACTTAGATTTGATCCAATCAAACCTAAACATAAGGTCAAGGTCTTCATTTAAGCCAACCACATACAACGTACAATTTTTTGCATGAATACATATATCCTTACAAAAATTCTTGACCCAACCAGAACATTTTTTTCTAGTTTTGGAAACAATGTCCTTGACATTGACTGGAATGACCACACTGCTGCATAATGCCCTTTAATTAATTTTTAAGACTGTCAATTTACTTTTTCAATCAATTTCACAAAAAACCCTAACATCTGAAAGCAAGTGACTGGCTCATTTTCAAACTATGAAAAGTCCATTTCATAAATTCAGTGTGTTGTGGCTTAGTTTTTACCTCAGCATCATTGTCTTCTTATCACCTTTTCAAATCTTCCTTTTGTGGGTAACCCAACCCCGAAACATGCATACATGTCTTTGCATAAATGTGTTAAAGTTTACATATGCGTATGCACTTAACTTTCCCATGAATGCTAGCGCGTATCTATTCATCTTTATCAATCATTGAATTTTCTTTACTTGAAAACCATTTATTGCAGACAGTTGTTTTGTGTTCATGTGAAAATATATTTCATCAAGCTAACCATTATGTGCAAAACAAAATGAAGATTATATTATGATAGTTCCACATTAAATGTGACATCTCATCAACTTAAATATGAATAACATAATATCTATTATAAAGGTAGAAACCCTACCATTACTTATAAATTTATTTGACACTCTCTCTTAAAGGATATGGGTGGAATACAGTGCAATGTTCCGACATACTACAATTTTCCCACCCTTATCAAATTATAATGCTTAACCCTTACCTCAATAGACTCACCTTTAATGTGTGGGCGAACAGTGTAGATCCAGATCAGCTGAGCCATCAAATCAGAATCTGTACTGTTCATTTTATTATTTGTTAGGTTATTTCTGACCAAAATGCAGCCAGTGCAGGTCCTGATCAGACGGCACGCATGTGCTGACTGATCTGGATCTAAAGTGGTCGCACATGTGTAAAAATGCATATATATGGAGGAAAGACAGAAGTCCTACAGTTTTATCCATTAGCCATTGAAGTGCTGGTTATAATAATACAGACATACTAAAACGCATGGTCAGTCTCCCTTCCCCAAGGAAATACACCATATGACTGACAAAATCTGGTGTGGATGACTTGAGATAATTCTTTCAAAATCTGTTTTTAACCACTTATAACTCTAATAGCTTCCTGTTCTTTAGCAGAATTACATTCTATACAAAATCACAACTTATTATATAATATACACTTGTCAAAACTTCTTAGTGCATACTTACACTTTATATATTTTTAAAATTTTGCAACATATATTAATGTTAAAGCTCACTAAAAAAGATTACCGGGAGTCCCAAAAACTTAAGATTTATCAACAAGTACTATCATCTTCAGTTTCAGTTTTCATGGGCACACCCAATATCAGGTGGCACAGGACCCTTGATTAAACCTATGCTAGTGAATATTACCCATTACCTTCTCTTGATCAGAAAAGTTGTACTTATATAAGACAAGAAACTTCAAAAAGATGTTCTGATATACTCACTATTTTCTCATTTAATCTTTAAATCATATTTTTAAACCTTTACTCCATATATACGCTTTTTAACACATGTGAGACCAGTGTAGATCCAGATCAGCCAGCAAAGTTGTGCCATATGATCAGGATCAGCACTGGATGCATCTTGGTCAGAAATAACCTAATGGACCTAAAAGCACACTATAGATCCTGATAAGATGGCAAAGATGTGCTGGCTGATCTGGATCTATACTGGTTGCCTAAAAACTTGTAGGAAAGGTTCATCTTAAAATAATATTTTAAGGCTAAATGCACACTTAGAAGTCGGGAGTTATGAACAAACATGTATAAAATACATTATATAAGATACACATGGGCACACTTAGTAGAGTTAATGTTAAATGTTAAATACCCAGTTCCTCTGGTATGGTAAATAAATACTTAATAATTTCAACTTGGCCATAATGTAATTGGCTGAAAACATGACCATTACAAAAGTCATGTCAGTGATTTTATGTATTCAAAAATGTTATGGCATTTTTGCAAAAAATTATCATATTAATTTCCTTTTTTAATACAAAGGCCCAAGTTGGAATTACAAGGATTGAATTCATTTTTGGAGGTAAACTCTGCCTTAAACACACAAAATAAACCCTGTGCTCCATACAATAAGATTTATTGCAAGTGCAAGCAGTGTAGATCCGGATCACCCTGCACATGAATGCCATTCACTTTTCCACACTATTCACTTTTTTTTTAGTCTGATAGAACCTGTAGATCATGATCAGATTGCTTCCATGTGCTGGCTGATCTGGATCTACACCATTCATCCATGGATTACAGCCATATCCCATGGAGTGAAGGGTTAATGTCCTGTGGACGATACATTTGTGTGTTTTTATCCAGTGTTTACTTCTGTTTAAACCTGAGAAAAATGAATTCCATTAAATAATCCTTTCCTCCATGGATACAATGTTTATCCCATGTGCGACCAGTGTAGATCCAGATCAACCTGATCATCCACGAAAGTCTGATCCGGAACTAAACTGTTCACTTTTCAGTCAGAAACAAAAAAAATGATCTAAAAGTGAACAGTTTAGATCCTTATCAAAATGCATGATGTTCAAGCTGATCTGGATCTACACTGGTTACACAGAAGACATCAGCCATATCCCAGGGAGTAAAGGGATGAATATTCACATATATTAATACTTACCATTGGGTCTTACAACCAAATTTAGTTCCTTTGATTTCAACTCTCTTGATTGTCTTATAAATAGCACAACCTAAGGAAATGGCACAAAGGACATTTTGTGAAAACCAAATTAACAAAACTACCATGTTCTGTTGTATGAAGCACACACTGCTGCTGAACCCGTATTTTCTGCCCTTAACAGGGTCTGATGCATGATTTCAAGAAAGGGGGGTTCATTTGGGGCAATTGTAGTTTCCAGTTTTTTTTTAAATCCAAATTCCATGAAAATTATAAATTTCTGTCCAAAAAGGGCATTTAAGCAACCCCAAAATTAATGAACCCTCTCTGGATCCTTCCTTGCTTAAACCATCTACGAAGGCAGTGTTCCCTTTAAAATTTTTACTGCACATTCAATATGCACACAAATAAGCAACAAAGACCATACAAGCTCTGTCATATGAAATTGTCTCTTCGAGATGTTGACATCATTGTTTGAAATGATGTCACAAAATGTAAATAGACAATATTAATTATTATAGAATTTGCTTGATAAATAAACAGTGCAGTCAAAAATTGTAACAAATTACATAATGTTTAGTAGAAAAAAAATACAGAAGGGTTATTTATAAAAAATAGCAAAATCTGAAAATGCTAAAAATAGCAGCATTGAAGACACATTTTCCCATAACGCGGCTTATACCTGGATAAGACATGCGTGGCTTAGCAATACAGGGTCAGGTCCCATGTGTGTTATACACAACAGAATATGGTAATTACAGAAAAATGTACATCATGCAAACTTACCATTAGGTCGAACTTTTAAAACTAGTTCTCCTGAATGGGTTTCCCGAGAAGCTCGGATGAACATAACAACCTGTCATAAAATATCAACTTTTAGCGCACGTATCCCCAACATTAAAACCTGTCATAAAACAAGTGCTAAAGCACATGTATCCCTAACATTACAACCTGTCTTAAAATATCAACTTTAAGCACATGTATCCCTAACATAACAACCTGTCATAAAATATCAACTTTTAGCCCACGTATCCCCAACATTAAAACCTGTCATAAAACAAGTGCATGTCGTAAACAACCTGTCGTAAAATATCAACTTTAAATGCATGTATTCCCAATATAACAACCTGTAATAAAATATCAACTATAAACTTTAAGTGCCCATATCCCTAACATTACAACCTGTCAAAAAATATAAACTTTTTGTGTACATATCCCTAACATTACAATCTGTCATAAAATATCAGCTTTTTGTGCACATATCCCAACAATACAACCTGTCATAAAATAATTACAAAAGCACACATATCCCAACATTCCAACCTGTCCTAAAATATCAATATTTAATGCCAACATTCCACAACCTGCAGTAAAATATAAACTTTTAACCACATAACCCCACAACCCTCTACATTACAATTTGCCAAAAACTAATAGTGCATGTACCCCTAACATTACAATCTACTTTAAGCTCATGTACCCCTAACATTACACCCTACTTTAAGCTCATGTACCCCTAAAATTACACCCTACTTTAAGCTCATGTACCCCTAACATTACAACCCTACTTTAAGCTCATGTACCCCTAACATTACACCCTACTTTAAGCTCATGTTCCCCTAACATTACACCCTACTTTAAGCTCATGTACCCCTATGCTCATGTTCCCCTAACATTGCACCTACTTTAAGCTGTACCCCCTAACATTACTCCTTTAGCTAATGTACCCCTGACATTACACCCTACTTTAAGCTCATGTAGCCATAACATTACCCCCTACTTTAAGCTCATGTTCCCCGACCATTACACCTACTTTAAGCTCATGTACCCCTAACATTACACCCTACTTTAAGCTCATGTTCCCTGATCATTACAACCTACTTTAAGCACAAGTACCCCTTAGATTTTAACTGCTTTAAGGGGATGTACCCCTAACATTACAACCAACTTAAAGCTTATGTACCCCTAACAATACAACCTTCTTCAAGGGGATGTACCAATAAAATTACAATCTATCATCACAACCTACTTTCAGTGATGTACCCCTAACATTACAACATACTTTATGCACATGTACCTCTAACATTACAACATGCTTTAAGCACATGTACCCCAACCATTACAACTACTTGATGCACAAGTACCTTAACATTACAACCCACTTTAAGCCCACAAATCCCCTAATATTACAACCTACTTTTAGTGCATGTACCCCAAAACATTTCAATTTGTCATCAACTATGTACCCCAAAACATTTCAATTTGTCATCAACTATCAAGTTGAACATTTACCCAACATACCCCAACATTACAACCTGTCAAGAACTATCAACTCCTTGTGGATGCATGCCAACTATTCAAACCTCTCAAGTGCTAATTTCTTGACAAATCAGGGATAAACTGGTTTCTTATAAAACAAAATCAGAGTTATAGTAATTTCATTCAGCAACAATATCATTTGACACCAATTTTATATCATTTGCAACTTGAACTGAACTGTGCCAATAATTAATAGTGCTTCTTCAATTTGAATATTTGCATAGGTTTAAATTTAATAGTCTCATTCATTTGGCAAATGTTATGCAGAATAATATACACAATGGGAATACAAACAACAAGGCAAAATCGTCTTGATTTGGAAGCCCTGAGAAATGGCTTTGAAGTTCTTATTTCACTGCTCTATATACATGTACCAAGAAGGTTTATGTTACAGTGTTCAAGTACATAGTGTTTTCCGTTTTGGATTCGGGGACAGACAAACAATTTAAAATCAGATAATTTTAGAAGTAGATAATTTTAGCAGTACACCTTAAACAAGAGTTTCTTTAAACATGAATCCTCGAAAAACTACTATCTGATTGGCTGAAAAGGCGACCATTCTCAGTACTATAACCTTTGGCACAGGTGGCAGAGATTAGCTGGCATCCTTGCCACAGGTGGCAGGCCAGAAGGGAAGTTACCTGTTCGTGAGTATGCTGGGAGACATCTCGACCATTGATAAATAGGACTTGGTCTCCCTCATTAAGGCGAGGTATTGCGTTGTCAGCTGGAGTGTTTGGGGCGACTCGAGACACAATAATTGGCATACCCTGGTCAGCCCCACCCTGAAATACACCATATTTTCTATTTGTACAAATTCATTTATATTTGTGTGCATAAGATTTCTTAGGTTTAGTAATCTTAGTAACACAGTTCATCTTTGGGATAAAAAAACATATTCCATGGAGTAAATGGTTTACCCTTTCCTCCTTATAAATGCTTTTTGCACATCTGTGACCAGTGTAGATGACGATCAGCCGGCACATCCACTGCATCTGATTTAGATCTGCACAGGTCAGAATACCATAATGAATCAAAAAGCAAACAGTTAAGATCCTGTTAAGAAGGCATGGATCAACCAGCTGATCTGGATCTTTGTGTTTGCAAAAGCAATAAAATCTGTATCTATGGAGAACAGGGTTATTCATTCCCCAAACAGGCTTCTATTGGAAACAACTCAAAATGATTCTTTTTATTGGAATACATTAGAATTGACTTTTTAGAACTTCTGCAAATATTATATGTCAGCAACAACTTAAAAATGAAAAGCAAAAATCCCAGTTTATGCTTAACCCTTTCCTCCATAGACACATTTTTATTGCGTGGGCAAACAGTGTAGATCCAGATCAGCCGGCACATCTGTGCCATCTGATCTGCACTGGTCACATTCGGTCAGAGATAACCTAACAAATCAAAAAGCGAACATTTTATATCCTGATCACATGGCACAGGTGTGCTGGCGGAACTGGATCTAAACTGTTCTCCCTCACACATTAATCTATGGAGGAAAGGGTTAAGCTTTTACCTTGACATTGAAGCCAAAGCGCCCCTGCTCATCCGGGATCATCCGTATGGTAACCAGACCCTGTCCATCAAGGTAACCATTGCCATTAGGCTGAAAATAAATACACATACATTTAATATCACATTATACTTATACCAGTTAAATAGCTCTTCATCGCTGTACTTCTAAAAAAACATAATTGTAAAATGTTGTATAATAAATTTGCGGAAATTTGTTTTACGTCTGTTCAGGAGCACTAAACTAAGATCCCCTGATTTTGGTTACAAATCAGATAAGTCTATACACAACATGTGATATTTTGCAGTACTTATATTGGTAATTTTATTCTGCTCTTAAATGTTGTATGATGCATTCATATTCCTAGAATTACAGCAATGTTTTGATTCTTAAACAATATCAAAGGTACAAAAGAGGCATACTGTGGAATGCAAAAGCTCCAAATGATACATCTGTGCAGGTATAAATTTGCGCAAATGTACTTTTCTATCTTTTTTATTAAGACATGGTGTTAAATTTCTTAGGTTTGATATTTGCACACCAATCCTGGTGTGAAATAAGCAAAAATTAAATGCAAAATATAATAATACCACAGTAGCTTGTCATGTGCAATTATAATAATATTGTGCGCTAATATTGGCATCATGTCAAAGTAATGAACCTTTTACTGATGTGCTATTATTTCATTTACTGTCTACAAAACTTAGATGAAGAAAGTAACCCATTTGCAAGAGTGAATGAAACTGATGACATTCAAGAGAAGATTGAAGACACTGGCTTGTATGGAGATATGTCAAAAAAGTACCCATCAGAGTTGATGAAAATGATATCTGAGTCAATGTCTCACAAAACACAGACATTCCCTATCACAAATAAGGAATCTGGATACCATTTGCAAATATCAAGCATCTGGTTGGTTGAAATTAAGACAATCTCCAACTGGACCAATCAACAGCCAGTGTTTTGGGACTGGTTTCCAAGTTTAGTTACATAACCTTACGTAACAGGGCTCAAGATCATAAATGTGAAACATGATACCAACCAATCTCCAATCTCAAGGTTTTACTGGTTAAAATTAAGACCATTGTTCTAATGAACCAATCAAAAGCAAGAATTTTGAGACTAGTCTACAATCTCAATTTTATGACCCAGTTTTACACCCAGCTCTAAATATTACCTAAGATCAGTTTAGATCCGGATCATCCAGAACAATCATGCCATGTGATCTGGATCTTCACTGTTGCCTCTTCAGAAATAACCCAATACAGTGTAGATCCTGATCAGGGGGCATGTATGTGCCAGCTGATCTGGGTCTACACTGTTCACCAATGGTTAACAGCCATATAGAGAAAAGGGTTGAGGTGAGATAATCAAGGTATATCAACAGCAAGACTAACTGTGGAAACCTGTCGTCCACTTTTTTTTTTTTCTTGATTTTCAAGTACTATCAAGCCTTGCTAATACATGAATTTGAGGTCAAGAATGCTTGTGACAAATCTGATAACTAATCTCCATGCACTCAAGGAGAAGTAGAAGAAAAACACAAAATACCTTTCTAATGATAAAGCTTGGGGTTTTGTTGATGTGGCCACATAACAATTTTACTTTAATTTGCTTTTTTTTTACTTTCTGAATTGTGACAGTGAAAAATATCAATCTGTATAAATTAATCTTTATCAAACAAAGCATGAAATATTTATTATTTGGTGACTTTTTAAAGTTCTCTTTTCATCTATTTAATGTTAGATTTAAAACATTTTTCAACCATTTTATCAGTCATAAATAAGACGCTTAAATAAAACCTATCTATATAAATATATTTCACCTGGGATCTTAATCAGGGATCAGTTATTTTTCACAAGGCCTCGATAATGCTTTGAGCAAAGTCAGTGAATACTAATTGCTACCAATTATCAATCAAAGTGCCTTTAAACAGACAGAATACTTTTCCAGTTCAATGCAACATTCATTGACAATCTAAGATGCAAAATCGAGATATCATTTTCTTTATTTCATCTTTTAAATGGTTTATCAATGCAAGAATTCACCCTGGATAGATATGATGTGTGTTTGACTGGTACAGTACTGTGAACGGTCAAGTTTACAAACGAAACACACGATACACGATATACGGACGCATGATACACGATAGACGGACGCATAATACATGCTAGACGAATGCACTATACACGATAGATGCACGATACACGATACAGTGTTTCATAATTAGTGTTCGAGATTTCTAAAAATTTGAAAATGCTATCAAAATATAAGATAAATGGTTGAATTTAATCATATAAATTTGCATATGCAAGTAACTAATTCACGTTGCACGATATAATTAAAAGACGCATGATGCACGATACACGATATACAGACCCACGATGCACGTTTGACGAACACATGATACACGTTAGACGAACGCACGATACACAATAGACTGACGCACGATAGACGCAAATTTTGTAACATTAAACATTCACAGTACTGTATAACTTAATTACATCAAGAATTCATTAAAACTGAAATGCTGAAGTTCTTGAATTGTAACGATACACTGCTGAAAAAGGGAACAGATAGTAGTTTAACCCTTTACTCCATGGGATATGGCTGTTATCTCATGGAGAACACAGTAAATCCAGGCTCCAAGGTTATAAAGCTGAGTTTGGAAACCAGTCTCAAATCTCAAGCATCTGATTGGCTGAAATGGCGACTGGTCGCCATTTCAGCCAATCAGATGCTTGAGATTTGAGACTGGTTTCCATGCTCAGTTTTATAACCTTGGGCACTGATCAGCCAGAAATCTTTGTCCAAGGTTATAAAACTGAGCACGGAAACCAGTCTCAAATCTCAAGCATCTGATTGGCTGCCCAGATGCCATTTCAGCCAATCTCAGTTTTATAACCTTCAGCCTTGATCTACACTGTTTGCTTTTAGATTTATTAGGTTATTTCTGATTAGGATGCAGCCAGTATAGATCCAGATCAGATTGCACATGTGATGGATGATCTGGATCTACACAGGTCACATAATGTTATGCTAAATAGACTAAAGGGTGTAACACCATATGCCAACATTGGAAACAAACATTAACCCTTTGCTCCATAGACACACCTTTATTTACTTGGGCGAACAGTTTAGATCCAGATCAGCCAGCACATCTGTGCCATCTGATCAGGATCTAAACTGTTCGCTTTTTGATTTGTTAGGTTATTTCTGACCAAAAGCAAACAGTGCAGATCCTGATTTGACAGCACGGATGTGCCGGCTGATCTGGATCAATACTGGTCACACGCGCGTAAAAATGCATATATATGGAGGAAAGGGTTAAATTTGACACAAGTTCTATTATCTTAAACTAAGGAAATTGAAAAGATTCTGAAACATGCAAAACTGCAACTTCTGCATGAAAACTTCTCCCTGCAAGAAATGAAAATCGTATTGCAGAAAAACAACTAGATTCCACCACTGAGATTTAGAGAGTTTCTAAAAACCTTGTTTTGGTAAGCAGCTATTCACAAATTATTGTACTTTAAGCATTTACAATATACTCTATGGATAAGGCTTACACTCAATGTGCGACTAACGTAGATCTATAAAAAAAGTTAACACCTATGCCATCTGTATCTACACTAGTTGCTTTTGGATTCACTACTTGCTTTGTAGATGCAGAAAACTGTTTACACCATAATTCAACAAAACGTGTCTCACCTTTTGGACAGGAGGGTTTTGAACACCAACTAATCCAAACACAACATCAGAGCCCAGGCGACACTGCCTGAGTACTATTTTGCTAGTCGGGGCTCCTGAGAGCAAAACACTATTCCTAGCACCTTTATTCACAATACATTCACTATCACTATAAACAACCTGTTTATCTTGAGCATTATTTGCAGTGAGATCAGTTTTAGCACCAGTTGTCATGGAACTTGTAGCAAAGTTCCCCGAACTTCGGACCTGTCTTAGAGTTTTTGGAGGAGTTGGTTCTTTTCCCTTATTGATAACTCTTTCTGGCTTTTTTCCCAAGTGCGAGTCCAAGGAAAATGACTTAGAATGAAGGAGTTTATGTCGTGATAATGCAGCATATTTTTCTTCGTCAGATCTGTTATCCCCTTGTGTTGTGATGATTCTGTCCTGGAGATTCGTTTTATTTTGAGAATTTGTTGTTGAGGGTTCATTTTCCACTGCTTCTAATGTGTCTAACCGACGTCTCCCTTGCTGTTGGTACCGTGCCCTCACTTTCTCCCTTTTCTTATCAATTACATCACTATGATATTTAGTAATAGTGTTATGTTTTCTCTGAATACGTGGTGAGGGTTTTCTAGGAAGAACTATAGCACTAGCATCTACAGGTTTTAACTCTATATCAAGTTTTTGATTATTATCTACCCTTCCCATTTCACTGGCAGATTTAGATCGTGCCGGATCTTGGCCTCTTTGAGAGGTGTAAGTCCTAGAAACACGAGTCTGAGTTACACCAGACTTAACAGAACTAACATCTAATCTCCCACTAGGTGGGATATCACTATATTTATTGTACTTAGTCATAATGGAATCACCAGTTTGATTTCTGCTCATCAACTCCTCCCGTTTGTTTCCTAACGAGTCTGTGGTTTTATGTAAACCAACTTTATTAACATCCTTGTTATTGGTCTTAATGATAGTATCATTATCAAATCTGACATGGAGATCCCCGGTTGATTTAGGTCTGCGGTTACCTTCTAGCCTACTTCTCATCGTTGCCGAGGTTCTTCTCACGTGACGAGATGTTCTCAACAATTCAAGCTCTTTTCTGAGCATTTCTGATTGTAGCTTTGAATCAAAATGTCTATATAGAACACCGGAGGTGAGGCGTGGAAAATCTGACATTGATGCTCTATCTTGTCTGTTGCGAACACCATGCTCCATCTCCCTGTGCTGAACACCATGCTCTGCCTCCTTGTGGCGAGCACTATGCTCTGCCTCTATTCGTCTACTCCTTCCATGATGTGACTCACTGTCCTGGTGAGCAGCTTTAATAATTACACTTTCAACAGACTGTTGTCTATCACCTGACTCCTTCCATTTTACACTCTCTTTACCATTAGTGTTCAATGGCTGGCCTGAAAGACCCTTGAAGTCTTTTGGAAGTTTTGGTTTCGGGGGTGCTCTGTCAGGACAATCATTGAGTTTATACTGCTTTGGAAGTGCAGGCTTTGGTGGAGCATTTTTGGCAATGTCATTCAAAAGGTATTCCTTTGGAAGGTTGGGTTTGGACGGAGCGAAGTCTTGAAAATTTTGTTGACTTGTCAAATCATCCAGACTCAAAACTTTTCCTGCCTGCCTTTCAGATTTCAAACCATGTAAAACGGTACTTTCTCTCTGGATAAAAACTTTCATAGAAGTTTTCCGATCAACCTTAAGTTTTTGTTGAAGGGCTTTTAAGAAGCCATACTTTCCGCTTCCTAGGGAGACGTCTGAGAATGACCTTGGTCGATGAAGGTCATCATTTCGAGACATGTTCTGCATGCTTTCCATTTCCTTTATGGTATTCCTGGAGGGAAGTGGCTGAAGTGGGGTTTCAGCACCACTATCAGAGATGTGCTGTTCAAGTTGTGAAGGTTCCACACCGACATCATGAGTGTCTTGTGCCGCTGTTTGCTGAGACAGATTATGGTCCTTGTCATCTACTGTTTGACAACCGTCAGACATATGAACCATTCCTACCCCACGCCAGGAACTATCCCATAATGCCCTCCGTGTGATTTATACATAGTTTCGAACAAAGTGTTACTTTTATTATGTCTTCTGTTTCACTCACAATATTCTAGCAATACACAAAATACATATTCACACAAAATTGGTAATAAATGTATTACATTGCACTTTCCTTTGTAATGCTTCTTTCAAACTTTTAATCAATGCAAGTTTCTTCTTTAAGTAGGTTTAATATTTATCCAAACATAAAGCAGTAAAAATATTCTTTTTTATTTAAAACATCTCAAGATTTAAATTCTGAACAGCACACCTGGTTGAAAACCCAGGGAGAAGTTTTTAGCAATACAGAGCAAATATTGGACAAATATTGCATTCAGATATACAAATAAATCCCCACAATATTAATATGCTGATAGCAAACAAAACATACCCCACTTGTAAAGTTATTTCACTGTCCTTGTATTTGCCAAAAAAATGCAACAAATTATTGAATAAAACTAGGAAAACTAGGCAATGAAAGTCAAATGTTAGAGTTTCAGGAGCGTCTGACACTGAGTCATTCATATGCATCTGGTATAAAAAGTTTGAAACAGAAAACCCGGCATCAACAAAGGGATGGGATTATCTAGTAACTTGATGCATTTTAGATTAAATTCTGCAAGTTCAATTAGGAAATCAGTAGATCTATATGTCAAGTCAAACATTACGACTGGAATGTTAAAAATTCCTAATTCAATCCAGGTTCCCTGTGTATCATTAAAATTGTGTACACTTCTTGTGTTGTAATTAATAAACTAACTTTATTACACTATCTGTCTATATGTTTATTTCAGTACAAACATATGACTTTTATCGCATAGGGATCAGTTTAGATCCAGATTAGCCCGCACATCTGTGCAATCTGATCAGGATCTACACTGTTTGCTTTTAGATTCATTAGGATATTTTCAGATGAAAAGGCAAACAGTGTAGATCCAGATCTGAGGGCACAACCTTCACTAAGGTGGAAAGACAGGATATTAACAAAGCTCAGAAAAAAACCCATAGCATTTGATAGATCCATTTTACAAAATTTACAATGATTTTTCATAGCTAAACGATTTTTACTGTTTACTGTTTACTGTTTATCCTTACCCATTAACCCTCTGCACTATAAGACATTCCTTTAATGAGTTGACAAACAGTGTAGATCCTGATCAGATGGCACGGGTGTGCCAGCTGATCTTGATCAACACTGGTCGCACTTGCGTAAAAATGCATATTTATGGAGGAAAGGGTTAAACATTTTTCACTTATCCAGTTTAGCCTCCCACTCAACCTCCCTTGATTAATTCATTGTTACAAATATTCATGAAGTCAATTAACCAACTGAATAGCAAACAGTGTTAATGTGTGATTACAAGGCTGATTTAGGTCTACACTGGTAGCAAATGTGAACCATATACTGTGCTAAGTGTTTATGGCATCTAAAAATATTACAAATTAAAGAATTAACCTTTTACTCCATATTTATGATGCTTTTTTCAAATATGCGACCAGTGTAAATCCAGATCAGCTGGCACATCTGTGCAGCCTGATCAGGATCTGCAATGTTCTCTTTTTACATCATATATAACCCAGTAAATTAAAATACAAACAGTGCAGGGCCCAAGATTATAAAACTGAGATTTGAAACCAGTCTCAAATCTCAAGCATCTGATCAATCAGATGCTTGAGATTTGAGACTGGTTTCGATGCTCAATTTTATAACCTTAGGCACAGATCTAGATCAGATGGCACCGATCTGCCAGGTTAAAAGCATCTACACTGTTTGCCCATTCCATATGGGTGTATATATGGAAGAAATGGATAACTTACTGAATAATAAAGAGAGTTAATGATACACAGGCTGATTTGGGTCTACACTTGTAACAAAAATGACAAATACTGTCTAAAAATATTACAATGTCATAATAAAGACTTCACACTTGACTGTGTGGGGAGGCTGTTTTTTTCTGAATGTGGCTAATTCCTGAAATGCATATTTCACCTTTTTTTACTCCATATATACAGGTTATATCATATTTTAAAACAGTGTAGATCTGGATCAGCTGGCATTGCCCTTTCCTTGATATATACGCATTTTTACGCATGTGCGACCAGTGTAAATCCAGATCAGCTTGCACATCTGTGCCGTCTGATCAGGATCTGCACTGGTCGCATTTTGGTCAGAAATAACCTTATGAATAAAAAATCGAACAGTTTAGATCCTGATCAGACGGCACAGATGTACCGGCTGATCTGGATCTAAACTGTTCGCCCTAGCAATAAAGGTGTGTCTGTACAGGAAAGGGATAGTGTCCAGTGCGATCTGATCAGAATCTGCACTGTTTGCTTGTTGGTTAGAAGTAATCTAATGAATCAAACAGAGAACACTTTGGATGTGCTGGCTGATCTGGATCTACACTCTTCACACGTGCAATAAAACCTGTATATATGGTGTAATCTGTTAAGCAAAAAATCCAAAACCAAGCCTTAAAATCAGGTTACATAAAATGTACAGTGCAACATAAAACCTGAAGAATTTTCCCTACAAAATTTATCATCAAGTAAATGCATGGTTGAACTTCTTTATGATGAAAGTACAAACATTCACTTTATAAGAATGTGTCATGCAATTAGAGTGTCACCTTATGAAATTTCCACTTAATTATACACCTATCTGTCTCCAACTATTATATATCTTCATAATTCACGACTCCAATAAACATCTTAAACTTAGATTACGGTTAACAAAATATTCGAATTTCATTTAATTACTAATAGATACAGTGCCCTATTTCCAATGTGTGAATATGTATTTTGTACATTTGTAACATACTCTACATTCACAAAATTTAAGAGATTTTTCTTCCAACTGCCTTGGTTTCTTAGTCCACAAGGTATTTTAGAAATCCATCTTTTTCACTTTCACTCCGACTAAAGTAAAAACACTGTTAATCCCACTTTCAGTTTAATCCCCTATCTCAACATGTTTCATTATGGTGAAACATCCTTTTTCTGCATAACTCAAGTGTGACAGGATTAAAATTTCCTCTTCAAACTATTCATATTAACTTAACCTTTTAGGTCACCTGGATCATATATCATCCAATGATATTTGCTGTTGTACTGAATTATATCACTGTTATCCAATCCCGTCATACATTACAAGCTATTATCAGCGAAAGGAATGTTGGAGGGCTTTTAAAGTTCAAAAAATGCATCGTGCATAAGCTTGCGAAACCAGTCATTTCCAATCTGCATTCCGCAATGAAAATTAAAAGTTCTCCTAAACACTGATAAAGCAGTGAGTAAGAGGAGCAAGATTAAAGTCTGCAAATCTCTGCAGTCTGAATAAGACAAACAATGTTTGAAATAAAATGTCTTTCATAAACCATTGCCATTACACACTTTACTCCTTATATACCAGTGCCCAAGGTTATAAAGCTGAGCATGGAAACCAGTCTCAAATCTCAAGCATCTGATTGGCTGAAATGGCGACTGGTCGCCATTTCAGCCAATCAGATGCTTGAGATTTGAGACTGGTTTCCAACCTCAGCTTTATAACCTTCAGACCAGTTTTATTGCATGTGCAACTAGTGTAGATCCACATCTACACTTAACACATGTTAGTAAAAAGTTATCTAATCAATCTAAAAGCAAACAGAGTAAATCCTGATCAGACAGCATGGATGTGCTGGCTGATCTGGATCTACAATGAATATTCCCGCCATGTACATATTACTAAGTTAAAAAGATAAATAAATTTAATTTCAAAGATATTTTTATTTCATAAAATGGTTTCCAAGTCTGAATACTGCAGTGATATTATTTATGCTCATATTTATAACCTGGGATAACACAATAATTATTATAATCAAACATTACCCTCTTAACCCTTTCCTCCATATATAAGCCTTTTTAAGCATGAGCGGCCAGTGTAGATCCAGATCAACTGGCACATCTGTGCCGTCTGATCAGAATCTGCACTGGTCGCATTTTTGTCTGAAATATTGTGTAACCTAACGAATCAAAAAGCAAACAGTTTAGATCTGGATCCGATGGCACAGATGTGCCAGCTGATCTGGATCTAAACTGTTTGTCCACGCAATAAAGTTGTATCTATGGAGGAAATAGTTAAAGCTAGTATTAGGACATGAAATGCAAAGGAAGACAAAGAACAGAACAGAATGGAATTAAATCTTTAATGGAATAGAAATCAGAAAAGCAGAAGTAACAGACATAAAGAAGAAAACAGGTGCTTCTGATTAAAATAATAGTTAACACAAAAAAATAAAGTTCAATATACATGTACAGATCACAAAAAGGTAAATGTGGTGGCAAAACTCAAGTTTAAAATAGCTTGAAAGCCTGGTTGGTCAAGTCTCTATCCAATACAGGTTGCACTTTAAAAATAAGAGCTGTCAGAGGAGACAGCACACTCTTCTATTTGATTATTTTGAATGATTAAAAGTACACCAACTATTGCCAAACATTAGAGAACTATTATTAGTTTCATATCAGTCACTTGCATTATGTTAAAGTGATGGATCAACTGAATAAACACTTTAACAAAACTCTTATTGAAGAACAGGCATTAGGCCTAAAAAAAATATATCTGTTTCCTGTAACCCGACAGACCCTCCGTTTTTACCCCCGACTGATTTTTTTTACGACTATAAATTCGCCGGTGGTTGAAAATCGTTTTGTATGACGCCCGTAAAAAAAAATAGTGGTGCGTGACCTTCGCGGTGTGTATTTTTTATTGAGCACTGCTTTGTTGCTTAGATACGACCATATCCGGTATTGCATAAGATGGCGGCATCTTTACTCGCCACGAAGCTGGTGTGTGTGAACAAAAACGAACAGAAACGTGTCGTATCAGCAAAGAACTCGCAGACAATTGATGAAATTGATAAATTGGTTCATTGTGAACCATACTGCCAAACATATACAGCCACATTTTCGGTAAGTTTTGAGGAGTACAAAACACCTACCTACCGACCCTCATTTTTTTAATGATGTTACAGGAAACAGACATATTTTTTTTTAGGCCTTACCTGAAATATATGTAAGGTCTTGCAGAATAGGGTTTACAGCATCTCTAACTGGATCATTTTATTTTTATAATTCTAATGTTTGCAATGATAAAGAAGTTTGAGAGTCTATGTTTGTACCTATTGTTGGTGTATTTGGTGTGCGAGAGTCTATGCTTGTACCTATTGTTGGTGTATTAGACTGTTTCACTGCGCATGTCTGTACTTCATTTACTGCTGACTGAGTAAGAGTCTATTGGTGTATTTGGTGTGTGAGAGCATTTGTTTGTACCTATTGTTGGTGAATTTGGTGTGTGAGAGTCTGTTTGAATATATAACTTGTGTGTTTTCTGCTACAAAATAAACTTTTTTCTCCATTTTCTACATCTGGTGATATAATCAAAACAGTGCTTAAGTACAGTTTGTCACTATGAAGAAAAACAAATTAAATTCCTCGGGGGATGTACCTTACGGGAGGTAAAATAAGAAAAATCATTTATAAGGCCTGAATACATTTTTCTACATTTGTCTGGTTGTCCCCCTTAAGTTCTTGTTGATTAAAGGATCAATGCTGAGATAACAGATCATCAAAGCCTTACTTCAAGGTATCAGCTAATCAGCCATTTGCTCAAATACAAAAAACCAAGGCAATAATCTACTTCTTTAAGTCCACAACCTACATCAGCTTTTTCGTAACAATCTATGAAAAAAAGAATAACAACAAAGTGTGGATGCCTTTAACTCACTTGTGATTTTAGTTAGAATGACTTGTTACCAAAACATATCTGTGTTACATAAATAAATCCAAATAAATAAACCCAAATATGACTAGCAAAATGATGAGGTATAAAATTTTTGGGTCCCAAGTGCAATGGTTTTTTTTCTGCTGAATAAATATTTAAAAAAAATGGACATGACATGGACCTTAGAATAAGGCACAGTTTTGTTTATTGAAGAAACTAATTAAATAGCACTATTATGCACTAACATCATGCAGAAATTTCTAAAGTGGCTAGCTCAAGGAAGGTCGTGACTGATATAAAACAGTGTAACAAACCTGTGGATACCCAAGATAATACATGTCATCTTGGAAAACTTCTTCCTCTAGGTAATTTTCACTGACAGTTAAATTGGGAAGATCATCACTGCTTGTGTTTGTTCCCAACTTACGCTCAATATGCGTTGTGCAATATCCAAACATTCCACTGTCTGAGCTGCGCTTCTTACTAGGTCCTCCGAAATGGTGACGCCGAAACTGCTCTTCGAAACATCTGAGAAGATCCCTGTGAGAAGCGGTGGTTTTTAACTCATTATCACATGTCTGAAGCCAGTCTATGCAGCCTTTCTTCGATGAATAGTGACCTCTACTGTTCCGACTTGCTTCAAATGGTGTGAGGTGTTTTCGTGACTTTAGTTTTCTTGAGCTTGTCCTCCCGCTGGATAGTCCCGAGTCTGACCTCGACACCGCACCAGTTATCCTCTTATTAAAGTCATCCTCAATATCCTGGTAATGATCCTCTATGCCATTCTGTTCCCCTGTTTCTGGGGTTCTCACAGTCACATGTTGTTCAAGCCTCACACTGTATGCATCAAACCAATCACACGGTTTCCAGCTCCACTCTGCTTTCCTCACAGACTGGGAGCCATTGTTGTTAATATCCACACAATCTGTAGCCTGAACACAGTGTAGTTTCCCCCAGTAACATAGTCGGATTGTGCTTGGCAATATTTTATTGACAGATGGCACACATGGTTCACAGTAAGTTCCTAGACCTTCAGAAAAACCTCTCTTAAATGTTTCATAACTGCAGAAATTGGGAATGGTCGGGATTGCATTTGACATATTGTTGGTACTGATTGGTTCCAAGCTTTGTCTTATCATGTGCTTAGTGAATAGCAATTTCAACAAGATTCCTCGATTCTTTGCCAAGTACACTGATCAACAAAAGTTGTACGCCGTTCATTATTCCAACGGCATATTACTATCAACATAAAGTAACAAATCTCAACTGTTCATCACACATTTGCAGCAAAACTGAATCTTTTCTACTGTCTTAATTTATACTATATTCCAGTGATTACCTAGCAAAAGGTGTAGTAAGAAGTTTGATTTTGCAACTCAGTGTATATACCTGTACAATGTCTTATCTCTGGCAGAGATGTTAATTCGGCCTCCCACACACATTTACTCTCACCTTGCTTGTAACAGAGTCTGCACATTTATTGCTGCCTTCATCAAGTGGGTGTTTAAGAATGTACTACTTACATTCAAACAGCGAAATCATTAATATTTGTGATGCACTAATATTTGTCAATTTCATGGGTAGATTGATTCATGAATTTAAAATCATCATGAAATTAGATATTGAATTTACAATGTAGTTAAGAAATTTGAGATCCAGAAATTAAAGTACTTGCCAAAATGAAGTCTAACAGAAACTACTAAAATTTATGCCAAAAAATGTCACAATTTATGCCCACGAATGTGAGTGCATCTACAGTATATTGAATAACACAGTGGACTTTGTAAATGGAATGAATGTCCATGTTAGCATGTTATTATAATACCGGCATATTTATAAACAATAAAGGCATCTTGCTACAAATAATATTTGAATTTTAAAGTGAATGGTATGGCATTTGTATGATTTGTTAACATCTGACCCCTTGGATTCTTTACCATAACAAAAAACTCCACCAACAGCTCTAGCATTATCTAACTTCTTTCAGCACAGTGCATTAGACAAACTCCATTCAAACTAATTCTTTCCATGATAAGGTTTTCCAAGAAAGTTCAACACTAGGATTAAGAACTTCACAGAATCACACCTCTCTCTCTTTTCAAACAAACTGTATCATTTATCTATTAAATCACTGCCAGTTTAAATCCGTTTATCATTAAAAAAACAGTTTTATTTACAACTTTAGCTAAATTCCTATACACTCTGTTGTTTAGATGTTAAAACATGCATAAAACAGACATTATATATCAATCGATGATAAGTGATTCCAAGTCTTTTAACAAATGCTATCGAACTAATAACATTCTTAACCAAATATTAAGCAGTTCAATATTTTGTGTTATTAATGTGTTCTATTACTTATTGAAAATGAACAAAAACAGATTTAATGTCTCTCTTTATATATAGAAATTAAACCGTTGGGTAAAGAAAGCCCAATGCTTCAAAATTAATGTGTTTAAGTTCACAGTCTTTTATAACTAAACAAAACATAATGTTTGCCAAGCTATATGAGACCTCTGTCATCTTTTATTTTTCTGTCATCTATTATTTTTAAACGATTATATTATTGAAAATTAAACACACTTCTTTTAAACTGAACTATAATAACTATGTAATATTAAGTAACTTTATAATGGCTGAAAGAAACATCAGCTTTGTGGTTCACAGTTATAGCCCGCTAATTCAAATTGTATGGACTCCAATTACAGCCTTTCATCAGTTTCTGGATTAACTATTGAGCCAGGCCCTTAAAATCCTATAAATCTGAATATAACTAATCTTAAGACATTTTAAAATCTTAATTTTGCCATATAATGACCAATGCCCAAGGTTATAAAACTAAATCAGGAAACTAGTCTCACATCTCAAGCATCTGATTGGCTGAAAAGGCGACCAGTCGCCATTTCATCCAATCAGATGCTTGAGATTTGAGACTGGTTCCCAAAATCAATTTTATAACCTTCAGCTTAATACTAGAAAGTTTTAGCCAAAGGTGTACCAGATCTTTTTCAACAGAACTTTAATTTACACTCTGTCAAACTTAAAAGTCTTTAAATTTCCAGCTTAAACTTTACCATTAATTTTAAACATCACATTTATTTTCTACAAATCCATGAGTGAATGTCTATGACAGACCTTCACAAACCCTCAGAGATGCATTTTGGTAGGCTGGGCATTTAGGTAATGGTAATTTCATTCAGAATTAAGGCTCTAAAATTTGAAATTTGTTGGATTATAATAGTGGGATATTACATAATCTTGTTAACAATGAAATGTACAATATTTGTTAACACTTCCCTCCATAGACACACCTTTATTGCGTGGGCGAACATTGTAGAGCCAGATCAGCTGGCGCACCTGTGCCTTCCTATCAGGATCTGCACTGTTTGCTTTTTGATTCGTTGGGTTATTTCAAACCAAAATGCAACCAGTGCAGACCCTGATCAGACGGCATGGATGTGCTGGCTGATCTGGATCTACCCTGTTCGAACATGCGTATAAATGCGTATTTATGGAGGTATTTATAAAAGGTTAACCAGGTAAAGTATCATACAACCTAAATACACACTCCTTGAATCTGCAGTTGATCTGCATTTACACCAGTTGAAGAGGGAATATAAGCAGTGTCCATGGAGTAAAGCGGCATATATTACAAAAATAAGACAACTGCACAAATAAGCACATCAGCTATGAATGTCATCTTCTGATTTTCCTCATAAAGAAATGTGAAATTAAATAATATGTCAGTTATAATTTGGCCAAATTATACTTCATAAACCCAGGTCCATTTCATTTATATAATGTCTTCAATAAATAATCAATTAATAAATCAATTTTTTTCTCTTCTTTAATGATACTGATAAAAAAGTTATCATGTAATTTCGATTTTCCATTGTAGAATTACAAAACCTGGAACTAATTGCATTCCATGACTGTCCTAACAGATCATATTGTATTTCCAGCTCTTCAAATATCTTCATATTGTTTGCATTAAAATGACTGCATTGATCAAAACTTTCAGCTACAAAACATCATTTTTATCAATATTATAAAAGTTTATCTGCAGATTAAATATCATAACTGATTCAAGAAAGGTAACTCTGTCTGTCAAGGAAAAGAACCTTGACGTAGTTATTTCCCTTGACTAAAGAACTTTAAAACATTTCCACCCAGGCTCAAAGAAATAACAATGGAATCATTAAAATATCCACACAAAAAAAGATTTGCCATTATAATAAAAATGTGTATATCAAAATAACTTCTACTTATCCATACATAGTTTATGCAGAAATCTGATGAATGTGTCAACCTTTGTGTTCAGGCACACTTACCATCATTATGACAGCTATATTTGATTCTGGATATAAAGATAGTCATGTTATACTGTTTGCATAAACAATTATGTACTTATTGCATGTATGGGTGAGCTGAGTACTTTTTCAGCAAGTAAATCTCATGAAAGGAACATGACGGTATCAAATCTGTTAAACTGTTTGCTGATGAACAATATCTTAACCGTTCACTCCAAATGACCATGACCTACTTTCAGTTAATGAAAGGCCAAGGACACAAACAATCCTTTTGCAAGGAGAAAGTAATAGTGACTTTACCCTTTACCCTGTATATATGCATTTTATGACATGTGCAACCAGTGTAGATCCAGATCAGCCAGCATATGCATGCCATCTGATCAGGATCTGCACTGTTCAATTCTTTGTCTGAAATAACCTAATAAATCAAAATGCGAACAGCGAACATGGATGTGCCAGCTGATCTGGATCTACACAGTTTGCCCATGCCATCAAGGCGTATATATGAATTAAAGGGTAATATTATCCTTAACACACACGATAAAATTCTGCAGTACTTACGATACAGTCATTATACGCTGGAAGATCACATATGTTGGTGCCGGTATTGTGGTTAGCATCTGTAATAGCAGCCCCGTTCCCTGTGAAGTTGACTTTCTTCGTAGGAATAGGGGCTGGATAGGTGTCCCTGGTAGCATTGTGTGCAAGGAAACCACCATCACTGTAAATATACAAACAATTAACATTGTTAAGTGAATTCAGATGGGTTGGAAAAAAATCCTCATATTTTTAGTCTATCTGCAAGTAAAAAGAATCATATCTAACAAATACCACATTGTATAAGGTGGCACCCATGTTTTCAATATTTTTTGTAAAGCAAGCCCCAAATTTAATGCCATGATTTCTGTCCCCTTTGAAGTGAATTCCAGGCTCTTTAGCAGAAAGGCAAGTATTTTCTATCACAGATGAATGCCTTCAACAAGAAGTTCCTTACGTTATTTAATTTTTTTAAGGGCCAGTTAGCCCTTACTCCATAATATGCGCCTTTTATCACATGTGCGAACAGTGTAGATCCAGATCAGCTGGTATATTCATGCCATCTGATATGTTTCTTCACTATTCCATTTTTGTCAGAAATAAACCAATAAATCAAACAGGAAAAAGTGATGATCCTGATCAGACAGCATAGATTTGCCGATCAGCTTCTACACTGTTGCCCCACATTATAAAAGTGTTTATATGGAAGATAATGAAAAAAACAACAACAGGCCACTGTTGTGGTGAAATTAAACAGCTGAAAATATCAATATAAGAATCTTACCTTTGTTTGATCATCAATTTTACAGTGTTGATCAATACAATATCATTAACTATAAAAATGATTTCAAACAGAAATCACATAATGTATATTATAACCAAGTACTTTGATTAAAGACTCATATTCATGTACATGGATTAGCAAGTGGATTAGCAGGGATTATATGCCACTGTTTACAGTCAACTAATTTATATCAAGGCTGCCAGCATTTACCTGCCCTAGCACCGACTACCTGTACACATGAACAACCTTTTATTCCATGGGATATGGTTGTTATCCAATGGGCAAATAGTGTAAATCCAGATCAGCTGATTCATCAGTGCCATCTGATTAGGAACTACACTATTTGATTTGTATTCTTATTTCTGACCAAAAAGATCCAGATAAGACTGATCTGGGCCCAAGATCATAAAACTAAGTTTTGAGATCAGTCTCAAATCTCAAGCATCTGATTGGCTGAAATGGCGACTGGTCGCCATTTCAGCAAATCAGATCCTTGAGATTTGAGACTGATCTCAAAACTTAGTTTTATGACCTTGGGCCCTGGATCCACACTAGTTAAACATAGAATATAAGCCATAAAAGTAATAAATAAGTCATAGCTATAAATGTGCTACAGAGTCTTGCGCCAGAAAAATATCAAGCAAAACTAAAATGTAAATGGAACAGTGTAATTTCTTTTAATAAAACCATTTAAATGGTCTTTGTAGTAAATCAAGTGCATATAAGCAGAAAAGGTCTCCAATCAAGCAATAGGAATGAAGACAAAATGTCACAATAAAAATGTCATAATAAAAGTGTTCAGATTTTCTAGGGCACCATGTGTGTGTGCACATGTGCATGTGTAGGGGGGAACCTGTGTGGTATTGACATAACAAAGTTTGAAGCACATCAAAGGTTAAAGGAGCATTTTTTATTTCCACTTAAAGTCTCTCAATCAATATGTTATGGTGAAAAAAGAAATGCATTCCTTAGTATGTTTTTACAACACAAAAAATGAATGTTTGCTACTAAATATTTATTTACTCTTAGCATACTTTTAAATAGCTCATGTGGAAAAGAAATAAAATTTAGTAATTGATTAATTTTCAATATTCTATTATGATCACAGATCTAATTTTTTCTGCTAGAAGTTGTAACAGAAACTAGCTTTGGTTGTTGTTGGTGGTGGTGCTAGAAGATGAGGGGATGGAAGATGGAGGGGTGGTGCTGGAAGATGGGGGTGGGTCGCAGTGCAGATCCAGGTCAGAGTGCACAGATGTGCTGGCTAATCTTGAAAGGGTAAAGGTTTGAACTGGCCTTAGTTTGTTTTTTTATATAAAAAATTATTGAAAATTAATCTTGCACAGCATTTGTCAGATTTACTTAATGTTTAGATCCAGATCAACATCATATCATGATATACACTATTATATAATATATCTAATCATTTAATAAACAGGTATTAATTTCTGTATTGAAAATTTATGAGAAACGAAATGAATTGCCCAAACGGATAAAAAAAGATAGGCCATTTCAACAAAAGTATCAATGAAAGAAGAAAGATGGGCCACTTAAGCAAAAGTATCAATGAAAGATGCCTAAACTTTGAAAGACCTTTTGTCAATAAAGCTGTCCTTCAGCTACCCTGTATTAACCACTTACAAAACCAGACCTATAAAATTATAAATTCCTAAACTCAGAATTTCAAAAGGTCACCTCAAGAAATTTGCTTCATTAATACAGTGTTTATACAATTTTAAATGTCTTTTAATAATGTTTAATCCAGTGAAGAACTGATTATTCACAACACTTTTCACAAATTTAATATGCAAGAAAGAAAGGATTAGCTTATATCAAAGGCCAGATTATTGTTATCAATGTACAAATGGAGAAATATTTTCATTTTAAATTAACAGCAACATTTGGACCATTAGATTAAAGTAAATTAAAATTTGGTTGTTTGATAAACATTAATGCTTCTGATATTTAACCCCTTTTCTTCATTTTCTGCACATTTTACACATGTTCTTTAATAAACACTAATTTAACCCTTTATCTCCATATATATGGCACATTTAGGTCATCTGATCTGTATCTTAGTAACACTGGTCACTTGTTGTTACTTCCCAGTTTTATGTTCCTTCCGCCTCTTTACGAGGACATTATGGTGTGGACATACCAGCTTCCCATGGTGGAGGAAGACCCCAGGTGCCCCTCCAGGCAATTTTCAGGCTCGAGCGGGCACCTGGGTAGAACCACCGACGTTTCGTAAGCTAGCTGGTTAACTTCCTCACATGAAAGATCTTGACCATGGTAGGTCTTGAACTCACAGCGGTGAAGGGCAAGTGATTCTCAGTTGGAAACCTTAACCACTCAGAAACGGACGCCCCCTGGTCTCTTCTTGGTCAGATACAAACTTATGAATATAAAACCGAACAGTGTCTAATCAGAATCTGATTAGAAGCATTATATAGACAGAAGGGTTAAAACACCAAATTTTGATCTTGTAAAGGTAAAACCATGATTTATTTTGCCAATATGGTCTTTAATGCAGGCGTGAAATAATGCCCATTTCTTAATTAATCTATTGAATTTACCTTTATATCTTTACTACCACACTAGCAAGAAAGCAGTGTTCGATCCAGGAATAATTCTGGAAGGGTCGGTCAAAGCCAATAGAAAAGGGCATGATTTCCTAGAAAATTTTGAATTAAATATGAAGCAATTCTTTGGGCTTTTAGGAACACTGAAAATGTTCTTCTTTCCTTTTTATTTATTTTGGCATGTTTGTAAATAGCCAAATCCACACTGACAACATCCATCTATCAAAAGCATGAGGGAACCTCATTTCAAATTCTTATGAAAAATACAAGTAAACTTCTTTTCAATTTCCAAGGTGTGAAAATTCTTTGCACACCGTGAAAGAAAAGCAGAGAAAACTAAATCTTTTCAATTTTAAAGAAGAAAACTAAAATCTGTCAATACCGATTGTAAATTGTGACACACTCATATACAAATACTTTCCTGTATATAGGGACAAAAATATTTGTTAATGGGTATGTTTGTTCGACCAATACCAAACATCGATCAACTGTTCCATTGTAAAGACATTCAGAAACATTGGAAATACTTCTATGTTTACAGTATCACCATGTTGGAGTCCAAACTGGTAAAAATCAATTACTCAAATTTCAATTAACTGTAAATACTTGTGTTTTATTTGAAACCTGCTCTCTTTAGTTATTTTACTGGTGTAAATTGAAAATCAGAGGTAATAAATGTTATCAGGTGTAAACATAATAAGCAACACTGAACCCTTCTAGAGTGCAATAAGTATGATGAACAAAATTAGCTCTCATGAGCTCTGTAGACCCTCATATTTAACCCTTTTATCCATATATACGCACAATGTTACGCATGTGCCACCAGTGTAGACCCAGATCAGCCGGAACATCAGTGCCATCTGATCAGGATCTGAACTGGTCTCATTTTGTCAGAAATAACCTAACGAATCAGACCACATGGATATGGATCATCTCCCATGGTGTTAAGGGGTTAGTTAACCTACCTAAAAGCACCACCATTGTAACTGAAAACTGATATGCAGAACAATAATAGATACAAGCCATTATAAGATTCCTTCAATAGCTATGCAAATCAGGTTCTGTATATCTTCGCATCTAAATGACCCAAGCATGGAATTAGAAAAGGTCCCTCGGGGATTCGATTGTGTTATTGAATGCTTATAATGGTCATCAGATAACAGCCTGTTCAATAAAACCTACACCTAGTTTTCAAAAATGCCATAAAGTTTTCACTGGTTTTGAAGAGCTTACAATAATGAAATAAATAACATTGAATTCTAATTTATAGACTCTAATACATACTAGAGGTATGGATTACTTGCCTAGTGTTTGCATGCTGTTTAACAAATAAATCTTTGAGAAAAATGTATCCTCATTCAATGATTGCAAAGGTATTATAGGACTTCAAAGCAGTCTAGTATGTGCAAAATATTTTTAACATTACTCCACATATACACATTTTAACACATGGGCCACGGATGTGCTGGCTGACCTGTGCCCAAGATCATAAAACTAAATCTGGAGATCAGTCTCAAATCTCAAGCATCTGATTGGCAGAAATGGCGACAAGTCACCATTTCAGCCAATCAGATCCTTGAGATTTGAGACTGATCTCAAAACTTAGTTTTATGATCTTAGGCCCTGGATCTACACTGATCTGGATCTACACTATTTGTCCTCACAATAATTTTTTTTTAGGTGTGTCTAAGGAGTTTGGAGTTAAGTCAGTTCATCTTAAATTAACACACTGACCAAATAGTTTCCAAGCAATTATTAACCCTGGTCAAGACTAAGGTCATCACAGTGTGTGACCATTGTAGGCCTGTGCTGTCTGCTCAGGATCTACTTTGGTTGCTTCTATATACATAAGGCTATTAACATTGTAGGTTGTGAGATGAGATGGCATAAATGTGCCAGCTGATCTGGATCCACACTTGTCGACCAGGCGATAAGAAATTAATGTATTCTCTATGGAGGTAACCAACTTTGGAGCTTTATAATTATGTTGCGGGCTAGAAACTTTTTTTGTTTTAATGATCAATGTTCAAAATAATGATTTTAATATTGATTAGTTTAACTTTATAATTTCATTAAGTTACAAGTGGATAATTTTTTAGAAATAGACAATGCAGGTCAAAACAATGGTTTAAATACTGAAGTGTTGTACTTTATTCCATGTGACAAGGATAATTTTTTAGAAATGGACAATGCAGGTCAAAGTGTAGATCCAGATCAGCTGGCAAATCTGTGCAGTCTGATCAGGATCTGCACTGTTCATTTTTTGATTTATTATAGGTTATTTCTGACCAAAAAGCAAACAGTGCAGATCCTGATCACACTGCACAGATGTGCTGGCTGATCAGGATCTACACTGTTTGCCAATGCCATAATGTCGTGTATATTGAGGAAAGGGTTAATATTGAAGAGTTACACTTTAATCCATTTCATATTCAGAAAGTGATTTTAGAAATGGACAATGGTCAAAATGATGGTTTCAATATTGAAGTGTTGCACTTAAATCCATTAAATAATCAATACAAATTCAAATAGCAAATAAGATCATTTAAAACTTTCAATTTCAGTCAATTTAAATCATTGACGGAATATTTAGTATTTCAAACATAGCCATGCCTGTCAATGCCCTATTACTCACTATTATAATATTCATAATTAATTTAATAATTCTTTACAAAGTCTGAAAAACTGATCAATAGACCATATATAATACCAATGAATAAATCCGTCGCCAAAAAAGGATTTAATTTACTTCATACGCTGTATCAAATTTTCTTTAGTTTTGATGATATTTTAATGCAGGTTTTAAAGTATTCAATTATGCAACCACATGACTATGTTAATAACCATTAATTTGAGAAATGGACTGGTCAGTTTTTAAATATGGATCAGTCCAATCATGATTCATAGAGATGTTTTGCATAAATTAATTGTTTAATTAAAATCACAATGTCATAAGAAACTTTATCTGCAGCAATTAATCAGCACATTATAAGCCCTGTTAACACATTCCTCCACAGATACACCTTTTATTATGAGGGCAACCAGTTAAGATCCAGATCAGCCGACATGTCCGTGTCATCTGATCAGGATTTAAACTGTTTGTTTTTTTAATTCATTAGGTTATTTCTGACCAAACTACGACCAGTGTAGATCCTGATCTGACAGCACAGATGTGCTCACTGATCTGGATCTACACTGGTCACGCACGCGTAAAAATGTGTTTATATGGAGGAAAGGGTTAGCTGTGTTTAGACAAATGTGCACAGATTTGCTGGCTGATCTAGATCTACACTGGTCACATACGTAAAGTCCCATATGGCATAAAGGGTTAAACAAGGCTTAAAAAACACTTTTATTATCGGGCCTTTGATCCTGACATAATAAGAATGCTAATCATAATTTTGCTGCTGTTAATTTAACCCTTTCCTCCATAGATACACCTTCATTTCGAGGGTGAACTGTTTAGATCCAGATCAGCCGGCACTGGGATCCGTGCCATCTGATCAGGATCTAAACTGTTCGCTTTTTGATTTGTTAGTTGTCTCTGACCAAAATGTGACCAGTGCAGATCCTGAATATAATAAAAAAGTGAACATTGTAAGCGCTATTAAAAAACCATCTTGGAGTAAAATCTTAAGTGTTGTACTACTTTAAAATGTTGACACAAGTCAAGAGTTATGTCTGCATCTTATTTACACTTTTGAATTAAGTGTTTTGACTATGAATTATAAAATTCTCTTCTTTTCACAAATATTTTAGTGGTTCATATTGTCTAAATAATAACTATTATGACTTGATACAGTCTTGAACTCGTACTTCAAATGGTTTAATTAAATATCTTAGATCTAAATGTTCCTTTAAGTTGTTTACTTAACCCTTTCTTCCATATATACGCCTTTATTGCCCAAGCGAACAGTGTAGATCCAGATCAGCTTGTATAATTAGGTTATTTCTGACCAAAAAGTGAACATAGTAGATCCTGATCAGACAGCACAGATATGCCAGCTGATCTGGTTCTACAATGTTCTTCCATGCTATAAAGGTGTATATTATAAAGATGAAAGGGTAAAGAAATTATCTAATGCAATTGTTGCTTTACAAAAAACATGGGTCAAGACAAACTGGCACACTGAAGTAAGGAAAATTTATATAGTCCTTTAAGTGGTGAGCACAACATAAAATTATGTCACATTTGCAACCAGTGTAGTGCCAGATCAGCCTGTCCATCTGAACAGTTCCATATTTAAGGATTGAATTGATAGTTGATGGTTTTCATTTGGGTATGGAAAACAGTTGGGTTGTTTAAAGTGTGTGAAGCCCGAAGGCAAAACGTGCGTGCTGGGCGACGTCACAAGTCACAACATTGTGCAACGTCCAATAAATTATGAACGGTTTGACTTTAGCCACGCCTTTCAAATTATTACGTCACACTGTTTACCATTAGAAATTATACTTCGTTAGATGAATAAGACTTCATCGTAGAGGACGAAGTTGAAGTGTAAATATTCAGTCTTAAATTCAGTAAATACATTTGTGTAAAATACTACCATTAACAACAAATGGACAGTTGACTTGAATGAAAAAAACAACAAACTAAGTCCATACTAACAATAGTTCACTGCTCAACCCTTTACTCCATGGATACGCCTCTATTCTGTGGACCACGAGTGTAGATCCAGATCAGTCTGCATATCTGTGCTCTCTGATCAGAATCTACACCCTTCTCTTTTAGATTCATTAGGTTGTTTAGTGAACAATGTAGATCCAAATCTGTTGACAATGATGTGACAGCTGATCTAGATCCACTGCTTGCCATTGTGATAAAAGTCTACACTGGCCCTACACTGTTAGCCATATATAACAAGCAAAGGGTTAATAGGTTTAAATAGTGAATGAAGTCACTGGACAAAGGACTGCCAATATATACTTGAAAAGATATTTGATTTGGAAATAACCTGACAATATTCAAAAGGATTCTTACATTCAAGTAAAGCTGAAATATTATCTAATCCAATAAAATTGCCCCATATATACACCCTTCTTCAGACTGATTAGCCCTTACCTGCCACATATAAGACTGGCCCCTTTACCCATGTACTTCCTGCTTTAGATGTCCAATCTCTTTTTTCTTAATTCAATCTACTTGTTAGTGCCATATATCAGAAAAATTCACTGGTTATCCCAATTTTTACAGGAAATATCAAAGAATTTTGTTTGCTGGTGAATTTATAAACACATTACTTTCACTTCCCATATCATTGTTGAATAAGTTTCCATTTTATTACTTCAAAAGTTCAGAATAACATGCTGTCAATACACTCTCGACACAAATATTTAACAATACAGAAACAACTTTATAAAATTTAATAAAATACCAATAAAGTCAAATAATTTTGGTTTAATAAGTTTCCTGTTCCATATTTTTCAATATTTTAATCGGCAAACTCTGTATTGTAATTTCCCAAACTGTTTACGATAAACACTGGTTCTAATTTAATCCATCTATATACACAATACCAGCTTGTATACTTGATTTAAGAGTCATTTAAATTCACGTATCCATATTGACAAAAATCACGGTGAAAATTTCATCCAATAACCTGCATTGATCTGTAATCTGTCCCTTCCATTTAAAAGTGGAATAGGCTATTGCAAAACTCAAACAATAGAAAGCATATACACATAATTCTATTTATCTCACAACGGATCAACGGGTCAAAACATTTCTGTGACATTCTAACTTTTTCAAGTCTACATACAGGTGTATTTATGGTAATACTATATCAGTAGTTAGGGTAGACAAAAGAAAACTTTCTACCCAGTAACTATAATTGTATGAAATTTCCATTGTTCTTTCTTTTCATATGACTACTTGATTTTTGCTTTGATTATACATTTTGTCAATTATTTTCCATATCCACAATATTGTGTTTGGAATGTGGGTATATAATTATAACGGATTGGAACATGCAAAAAATACAAAAGAAAGATATTGTACTTTTTAACGGGACATTATTTTTTACATTTTTAAATTATACGTTTTTTTTTAATCATCAAATTATCAATATGTCATGGATAATCCTCTTGGAGTTTCATAAATATTTTAATACTTAAATCTACTACTGGCAATAAACAACAATAATCTGTCACTTGTTTTTTATTATCACTTTTATTTCATAATACACACTTTAACGCCTGTGCGACCAGGGTAGATCTATATCAGCTGGCAAATCCATGCCATCTGTGATCAGGATCTGCACTGGTCACAATTTGGTCAGAAATAACCTAAAAGAATCAAACATGGAACCCAAATAGACATATTTCATTATTTGTAAAGATATAGTGAATAAATATTAAGATTAATAGATTTCATGTAACTATTGATTGTTGTTGTTTTAGAGGTTATTTAACATCAATTTATAAGCATTATTATGTGTAATTGTACACTCTTCTATATAATTCTATGACAGCCCACTGCGAAAGCCTTCAAAACATAGTTAACCTACCCAGTATCTGGCTGCCTGGGTTTCATGCCAGTACTACGTAGGTAACTGACCAATGACAAAATTACAGGATACTCCGAATTTATTTCCCAATTGTACATTACTGCTGGCATCAAAATCACGTAACTATGAGTTTCATGAAACATAAAAATGGACAGAAAATGGTTTCAGTTCTTGGAGACTGCAACTGTATCAAAAGAGAACTATGAAGAAGCCAACTATAATTAATGATAGGAAAAGCTTAAAATATACAAGAACTGAACTGAACAAGTACTGAAATTTTTTTATAAGGAATTCACCCCATCACCAACAATTAAATCATAAAAAAATTCTTGGGGTCCCTCTAGGTTTGCTTTTCATTGTTTACATTAACGTAACACTATATTGAACAGTTTATCATCCTCAAATCCATTAGGAAAGAGTCTTCCCAGGGAACTTGGTGACTTGCCACTTATTTGGAACTTAGTTAAACTTAACAATACAATTATGCATTACACTGCATGGCCTTTTCATTGTCTTTTATCAAAATGTTATCAAAGTAAATAGCTGTCCAAGCATGAAAATACTCTGGAGATCCATAATCAAATCAATATACTGATTATAATATGCCAATCATGGCTAACCTTTTGCATATATGTCACACTATTATCCCACAGTTCAATGGTTCTTAAAAGATAAATCAGCTTAACAGCTAGATTACCAATCTATGTCTTACCTTACATCTTGTCATACCAAAGGGTTTAAACACCGTATAAAGGGTTTAAACACCGTATTGTTCATATTTGATATGAGCTGGGTCTTCTTTTTTGGTTTGCGAACTGTTAAGGGACGGTGTGGTGATAAATTGCTTTCTTTCTGTATATAGAAACAACTTATCCTTAAACGCTGTCCAAAACGTACGATGGCTTTCAAGTACAGTGCAACATACTCGTGTCTGGCTAGGCCATGCAAGGCATTTGACAATTTTTCTTCAACTGCCTTTTGGTGCTCTTATTTGAAACAATTTGGTACTTGCCCTTCAACATGAGTTTACTTACTTAAAGGTAGACAATCACATTTAAATTTTACAATTTTCAAAATCATTCAAAATCTGAAAAAAATTCTGTTTGCTACATTAGTGTTTTATTAAAGAGTAATATTCAGTTTGATATAAAAAATTGCCATGTATTGATATGTGGCTTTATCACTTATATCACTCACAGCAAATGGCATATACAAGAATGCCTGTTATTATAAAATAAAAATAGTCAACATTGTTGTGCAAAACAGTTATGACAAAAATGTTTAAAAAATTTTAAAATATTTTACATTTATTATGAATATTTTGCCCCAATGAGAAAATCATATTTAAGGGCTTACAACACTCCTCCCAATCCTGTTCATCGATAAAAAGAAAATAATCAAAATCTCAGTAACGGCAAAATGCAGTTAAATGAAACTTTGCACAAATGTATGTTATTAATGTATCTTTATTTTGCTGACGGTAAGACACGTTAGAACAGTAAAGAAAAATAGCGAGATCTAAAAATTCCCTCAACTTCCATTTACATATATTCACAAAACCTAAACAACAGAAAACATCATTTTAAATGCCCACATGAGTAATATGATATTGACAACAATTTATTGTGTCCTTGTGACTTACATATGTAAACTTTACGAGATATTAGTAAAAGTGTGTATGACTTTCAATTTTCTGGTCGCTTCCTGGTTGCGTAAACTGATAACAATCACTGATCTCTTTTAGTAGATGAAAGTTTTTTACAAAGTACACAACATTTTTTTGTCAGAAACATTGCACTCACGTAGTAATTTAAAATTATGTTTTGTATTGCTTAGTTTTTGTGAATTTATGTTAATAGAATTTTAAGGAATTTTAAGTCTAGCTTGTTTCCTTTACTATTCTAACGTGTCTTACTGTTTGCAAAATCACGATACATTAGTAACATTCATTTGTGCAAAGTTTCATTTAACGGCATTTTGCCATTATTGAGATTTTGATAATTTTCTTTTTATCGATTAACAGGATTGGGAGGAGTGTCGCAAGCCCTTAACTACATTTACTAATATTTTGCCCAAGTGAGAAAATAATATAAACAAGAGGGCCATGATGGCCCTATATCGCTCACCTGAGTACAAAAGTACTCTCAGTTTTACCCCAGGGCCAACATTTAAATAATGTTGGTAAAGGGTCTCTTCACAATACTCAACACCAAATATCTAAGGTCTAGTGACCTATTAGTTTCGGAGAAAAATGATTTTTCATGTTTTCCTATATAAATCAATGTAAAATCAGAAAACCCTGGGGTGTCGCCAATTTTGGACCAGGGGACATAATTTGAAAAAACTTGGTAGACATCCACTAGACAATGCTACATACCAAATATCTAAGCTTAAGGCATTGAGGTTTCCAGTAGGAAAATTTTCAAAGTTTTCCTTTTTTACATATTAAGCATATGGCAACCAGAGTTCTGCATGGAATTGATTTCTTTGAACAACTTTGGAAGAGGTTCATGCAAGGAACATCCGTGGCAAGTTTCATCAACTTTGGCCCAGGCGTTTAAGAGGAGATGTTGTTTAAAGCAAAAATTGATGACGCACGACGGGCCCAGGGCGATCCTAAAAGCTCACCATGAGCACAAGTGCTCAGGTGAGCTAAAAAACATTTACTAAAATGCAATTATTAGTGGGTGAATATTCAAGTGGTCCAATTCTTCAGCAGGTTAAACTCTCCCCTCATTGCCCAAATTATTAATGGTCGTTAAACTCAAAGTTAGATTATCTACCTTTAAGTTAACCTTTGATCTGGATCTATGTTAGCAACCATGTTATTAACAACAAATAATTGAGTAAAGGCTAAAAAAAAGGTATGCAGAGAATCTGAAGTGACCCTTAAAAAATACCTTGGTATTAATTTAAGTATTTAGCAACGTGATGGTTGATCTGGATCTACATTACCATGTGGAAACCCTTTACTCAATATATCTGAATTTTATCACATGTGCAAACAGTGTAGATCCTGATCTGCCATGCCATCAGATCAGGATCTACACTGTTAACATTCGGAAATAAGCAATGATCCTGATCTGCACTGTTTACGTTCGGAAATAAGCTAATGAATATAAAAAGCACTGTCACTAAGATCCTGATAAGACAGCATGATTGTGCCAGCTCATCTGGATGTACCCTGGTCGCTCACATCATGAACACCCATGAAATGAAGAATTACTTAGGAGAGGTTACTAAGATACTAAGAATCAATATATCATGTAATAATTAAAATATCACGTACAGTATGCACTGCAATTGTCAAAGAAAGCCTTGTAATAGGATGTTTGATTTTAGCATTAATGAATTGATTGCTCTTGAACTAAACGATTAACTTTTCAAAACAGTTATTTTAAAGATTAATGGAAATATGAAACTACAAGGAATAAATCCATTAGTATCAGCAGTCCAGGACTTCATACAATGAATTTGCATAAAGATCAAATAATCAAACGATTTTGTTAATGAACTAATGTTCAATGGAGAAAGTTAAGTAAGTGGAAAATGGCATAGATTTGTAATTACATGATTGATCAATATATCAAAATTGAGGAATAAAAACTGAAAGCTAGAATAATTATTTACATATCTGACAAACTTTGAACGAAGGATTATATGATCAAAAACTAAATTATCAGAATGGTATTTTGAACAAGACACATTTCTGTTATAGGGACAAGCCTATTGGTAAAATTGATGCTATAGTGTCGCCAATTCAGCCAATCAGATGCTTGAGAATTGAGACTGGTCTCCAAACCCAGGTTTATGCTATTGGCTCTGGTGACTTAGTTATCTTCCATAAGATAACCCTTTCTTCCATATATACACATTTTTATGCATGTGCAACCAGTGTAGATCCAGATCAGCTGCCATATCCATGCTCTCTGATCAGAATCTGCACTGGTCGCAATTTGGTCAGAAATAACCTGATGATTCAATAAGTGAATGGTGCAGATTCTGATCAGACGGCACGGTGTTTGCCCATGTAATAAAGGTGTGCCTATTGAGGAAAGGTATAAGTTGAGATGATGACTGATAGTTATGCATGTTTTGAAGTAAAAATAACATGATATTGTCATAACATATATCAAAATCACTTTTGGGTTATGAACAAATACAAAAAATAATTGCAATTTTTTCCAAATAAAGTAACAGCCAAAATAGCCAAAAGTATGACAAAAGCCACCATTTCCCTTGATGTTCCCAATTATCACTTTACTCCTTAGATACAGCATAGACAAACTGCTTAGATCCCAATCAGCCTGCGCAACCATGCCATCTGGGTTGAAGGTTATAAAGCTGAGATTGGAAACCAGTCTGAAATCTCAAGCATCTGATTGGCTGAAATGTTGACTGGTCGCCATTTCAGCCAAGGAGATGCTTGAGATTTGAGACTGGTTTCCATGCTCCTTTTTATAACCTTGGGACCTGATCAAGATCTAAACTGTTCACTTTTTGAATTATTAGGTTATTTCTGACCAAAAACGAACAGTGCAGATCCTGATCACACAGCTAGGATGTTTGCACATGCAATAAAAGTCTTATAATACATGTATTATGTGAAGTAAAGTGTTACTTTAAATAACATCACCCCATCTCCTAAGGTGATGTATAATAACAACTGATATACCATTTCTATAAATATACCAGATAACAATGACAGACAGAAGAATGTTCAATTTAACAGGTCTGTTTGTGAATATAAGTACCTTGTTAGAAAATTGAAAATACAATAACCATATCAAATTACTTAGTGACAATGGAAAGTTTGAAAGAAATTCAATAACTTAAAATAGTGTACCCCATTTGTATATGAATCAAAGCAGTCCATCTTTTTGATAACTGAAGAATTGTGTTTGCTTTTCAAAATATACAAACCCCCTAAACATCATATGATTTTGATTTGTCAATATCAATTTTAAATCTTTTGTGTTAAAACCCTTGAGATTTGTAATTAATAAAGTTCGAGATTGTCCAACAAAAGAAACCCTGATTACTAATCTTAATTACATAGTGATATAATGCAAACAAGAAGCAACAACAGTTTTATGTTTATTATTGACCAGTACTAACCGGTAGTCTCTAAAACAGAATTTATTCCTTGACTTCATGGGATATGACTGTTATCCATGAGCGGACAGTGTAGATCTAGATCAGCCAGCACATCTGTGGCATCTGATCAGGATCTACACTGTTTGCTTTTTAATTCATTTTTATAGTAAATCGTGAAGATCTTGATAAGATGACACCGATGTGCTCCACATCTTTTAAATGTGATAAAACCCATATAAATGTATATGAAGTAATGGGTAAATATATTGTAGTTACAGTTAAAACTAAGGCAGAGTGAAGTAGAACTGCAAACCATCGAAATGCTCTTTCTCAAAAGATGAGGCAACAATCCTCGTGTTTGGCAAATTTATATTTCTCAAAGTAATTCAGTACTTTTGAATAAGACGATTGAACTTAAAAATGCTAAAAAATCTATAATTATTATTGTGTTATGGATATGTCAACTGTTCTGGATCTAAACTGTGCCCAAAATCATAAAACTAAATCTGGAGATCAGTCTCAAATCTCAAGCATCTGATTGGCTGAAATGGCGACCAGTCGCCATTTCAGCCAATCAGATCCTTGAGATTTGAGACTGATCTCAAAACTTAGTTTTATGATCTTGGGCCCAGGTCGCCCATGTGATATGGAGTAAAGTGATCTGGATCTACACTTGTCTCCCATGTGATATGGAGTAAAGTGATCTGGATCTACACTTGTCTCCCATGTGATATGGAGTAAAGTGATCTGGATCTACACTTGTCTCCCATGTGATATGGAGTAAAGTGATAGCAAACAGTGTGGGACCCTGACCTGACTGTGCATAATGCCGTTAAGCTTATCTGAATCTAAACTGATTATATAATTTATATAGAATATAAAGCAAATGTGTGCTCTGTCAACAGCCTATCCTTAATGCTTACAGGGTTAACCTTATTCTTATATACATTGTATATTGTTCTTCATATCGCATTTAAAATTCCAAATGCATAATAATAGTCAGAAGTTTTAAATTGGTTAAATACATAATTGATGCTTAGCCATTCCTCTATTGTACTTGTGGCAAAGCAACCTTAACGAAATCTATAAATCTACACAAAAAAACAGTAATTATTTCCAATGTTTTGTTAACCTTAGGTCCAATAAATTTCCATGCTTTTTTGATTGTTTGGTTCAAATATCTTGAGCTTGTTAATGGAAAGGCTCAAAATTCTAAAAATTTATAGGTAATCTTGTTGAAAGAGGTTAAGAACTTTTTAAGAAATCTTTATTATTTCCTACCCTGATATCTGCTATAAGGGTTCATACTTTTCTCAATGTTTTATCCCATGTGAAACAAGTGTAGATCCAGATCAGCCTGCATAGCTATGTATTCTGAAAAGGATCTATAATGTTCACTTTTACCGGTGTTCTTATTGACCTGGGAGATGACCCACTGACTCTTGAAATTTCCAAAAAGCCTCGGTTTGACCCAAACAATTTTAGATGCAGGGTCATATATATATGTTTTTTTATAAATTAGGGGTATAATAGGCCATTAATGGGCTAAAATCCCTTAAAATTATCATATTGATCCTTAAGATACAGCAGGAAATGAAACCCCTGTATTTCCAACTAAAAATGACAGATGTGCAGACTGAGCTAGATGTACACTGTTGGCCCACACCATAAAGGCATATACGGAGGAAAGGCTTCAATTACATTCTTGTTTTAAAGGTAAGCACCCCCCCACTCTAAAATCACAATGCATTGTAACATGGGAATCCTATAGTTCCAGTTCTACTTCCTTATGGAAAACACAATTTAATATTATTCAACACAACTGCCAAATGACTGGACTTGAAAACTTTTCAATTAAAGTTGTTCGGAGATATTTACAATATGCATAAATTTTCTTAAACTGCTGTAAAATGCAGCACGTTAGTGAAGATTGCTGTTTATTTAACTAGATTTCAAGTGCTTTGCACTATTTTATGTGGCTGAAAACACCTGAACCTGATAAATGACATAAGCACTCCTGCAACAATGAATCCTTTCATCCATAGACACACATTGATTGCGTGGACGAACAGTGTAGATCCAGATCAGCCGGGCACATTTGTGCCGTCTGATCAGGATCTGCACTGTTAACTTTTGATTTGTCAGGTTATTTCTGACCAAAATGTGACAAGACTTAGTGCAGATTAGACCGCACGGATGTGCCAGCTGATCTGGATCTGCACTGGTTACACATGCCTACAAATATGTATATATGGAGGAAAGGGTTAAAAGAAAAATAAAAGTGCTTTGTACGAACTGTTTTTTTATGCCTTGACTCTATATACATTCTATCACATGGGTCACCAGTTCAAATGTGAGCTTAACCTCAAGATTTTGAAAAAATCATAATCCTGTGAAAAATAATTTGGAAGTTTGATAAAGAAAAATCAAGAAATGGAAAAGTTAGCCAATGTTGTAAAGTTTTTGTGACAAAATCCAAGTACGAAACGGGGCATAACTCAGTCAAATTTGACCTTGATCTAAAGATTTTGACATCATCATGACCCTATTGTCACTAGAAATATAAAATTGAAAGTTTAATTTAGAAATATTAAGAAATGGCAAAGTTACAGCCAACAATGAGTTTTTGTGACGGGGGGAGATAAAGCAGCCTAGATGTATTGCCTTTTCTTTGAAAGGGCAACATAAAAACTGGGGAAAAAATTCTGACCAGCCAACCACTACAACTGGAAAAATGTGGCCAAAAAAATTCAGTACTTTTTAGATTATATCTGAAAATACAGAAAGTCCATGCTGTAATCACTTCGTTTCAAGAAACAGATCAAAATGATAACCTGAGTTTTCTAATAGTTTAAAAACCACTCTTTTGTTGTTATCAGACATCATAAACATGAGAAAATCAATTGCTAATTATTCAAAGTTTTCAAGCTTTTAAATAGAGACAAGAAAGTGAATCAAGGAAGCCATTCAAGTTATAATAAAGCAAATAAACTATTCATGAACCTGGTATGTCTGCAAAAAACAACAGAAACCATTGACAACAACTATTGTAAAATGGATACACTGACAAGCTCTTATTCAGGGATGAAAATGCGGTCATGTGTCAAATATACAGTAAAAGCCCTCTTACTAGACTACCTCTGGGACTGGACAAAAGTGGTCCATTTCCTCCATATACACACCTTTATTGCATGGGCGAACAGTGTAGATCCAGATCAGCCGGCACATCCGTGCCGTCTGATCAGGTTCTGCACTGTTCGCTTTTTGATTTGTTAGGTTATTTCTGACCAAAATGCGACCAGTGCAGATCCTGATCAGTGCCGGCTGATCTGCATCTACACTGGTCGCACATGCGTAAAAATGTGTATATATGGAGGAAAGGGTTAATATTGGGTTGGTCTTAATTCCTGGGTATAAAATATTGCAAACTGTTGAAAGGAACATTCAATAGTGGTCTTATTACTGGCCCGGGGTGGTTTAATGAGGAATTCTCTCTCTCTTACACATTGTGCCTCATGCTCCCAGGAACCCCCGACGTAGGCGATATAATTATTTCCTAAAAACTTATCATTGATTTTTGTGGTGTATATGAATAAATATTTAATATACTACTTGCAACTAACTTTAGTGTGACTGATTTTAAGGCTATGGGCACCGTTTGAAGTTAACTGCTATCAGCATCTTTGATGTAATTAACCAGCAATATCCCTGTCATTATTATTATATAAAGGTTATGTAATAGTTCAAAATGAAAAAGGTCAATGAGCAGCTGTAATATGGATTATATAGGCAATAATTTTTTTAACACTGTGTAAATAGTTGAGGCAGTTTGGTCTATTCTTGTCTTTGTGCATGTCTTTTTTTTTCAAATCAAAATTTCGAAAATCAGCATCATTATCAAATTGGAAGCCAACTTTTACTGTTAAACCAATATTATTCTAATCAATGACACCCAAATTAAAAACGTTTAATGGTTCTAATTAATGACACCTGAAGTTTCTATGTTTGATGATAAATCAAAGTTTCTATGTTGATGATAAATCAAAAGTTTCGATAATTGCTGATAAATCAAAACCATACCCTAATGACGCATAAAGTGACAATGTCCTCTAATTTCTGTTTCAATCATGGACAATTACGCTCTAGTTCTTTAACCCCTTCACTCCACATTTAAAGTGTGTGCGACCAGTATAGATCCAGATCAGCCGGCACATCCATGCCGTCTGATCAGGACTTGCCCTGGTTGCTCTGTGGTCAGAAACAACCTATTAACTAATCATAAAGCGAACATTGTAGATCCTGATCAGACAGCACATATGTGCTGGCTTATCTGGTTCTACACTGTTTGCCCATGCAATAAAGGTGTGTCAATGGAGGAAAGGGTTAACCCTTTACCCCTTAGACATGCCTTTATCACATCCATGGGCAAACAGTGTAAAACCAAACCAGCCAGCAGATTGGTGTCATCTGATTGGGCTTACACTGTTCACTTTTTGAATAGTACACTAGGTTATATCTGACCAGATGTGACCAATGCAGATCCAGATCAGATGGTACCAATATGCCAGCTGATCTGGTACTAAACTGAGCCCAAGATCATAAAGCTGAGATTGGAGACCAGTCTCAAAGCTCAAGCACCTGATTGGCTGAAATGATATCTGGTCGTCATTTCAGCCAATCAGATTCATTAGATTTAAGACTGTTCTCCGGATTTAGTTTTATGATCTTGGGCCCTGGTCATACATGCAAAAAATGCCTATACATGTATATGGAGTAAAATGATAAAATAGGAAGCCATTTCTGCCAAATGCAGATATTAATATGTAACACTGCTGCACTAGTGGCTATCAGAATGACATTCTGTCAGCAACAGACTCACAAGTCATGCAGTAATTCACTTTCAGACAACACAATCGCTCCAAGAAACAAAAACCTTCAAGTTTTCTCTCAAATATCTTCTGCAATTACATCTTGAAAAGGAAGAGTCTTTGTGAATAATGTATAACAAGTGGTCAAAAAACTGTCTTCAAAAATAATTACTTTTCCTGAATTTAGACACTGAAAACATGGGAATTAGGGCAGATACGTCAGTCAGTTGGGTTTACTTGTGTGTGGTATGTCACTTAAATCATGACCAATTTTGCACACTTTTAGAATCAAAGCATCTATACATATATAAATAAGTTTAACACTTTCCTCCAAATATATGCCTTTTATCATGCCAACAGTGCAGAACTGATCCAGGTCAGCCAGCACATCCATGCCACTGATCAGGATCTGCACAGTTTGTTTTTTTATCCGAAAGAACATGATAAACAAAAAGTGAACAGTGCAGATATGCCCGATGATCTGGATCTACACTGTTCACTCATTCTATATTTGGAGGAAAGGGATTAGTATATCCTTGTACATTAGTAAACCATAAACTATGTTTAAAGCTTTGTATATGACAAAGAACAAACATTTCATCAATCATCACATTATGACCCTTTGAAAATTCTCAAAGGCGGTCAAATGTCCCCTGGTTTTCAAAAGCCAAATACAGTCACCTGTGAATAGCAACCAAGTGTCTTAAACAGCCAGTTTGAATATGACCTAAACTTACATTTTGTTCTAATGTTTACCTGCCTTCAACAGCCACCTGTGATAAGCAGCCACTTTTGGTCACTCCCTTGATAGGCTGCTTAAGACAGGTTTAACTGTATTTGAAATTCATGTTAATATAGTGTTTGTTTCAAAGTGAGATGTGAATGTGAGAGTTACTTACTCCTCTGATTTGTGGGAACCTAGTGACCGATGTGATGCAGATCCTATCTTGTAATCATGTGGCAACGTTGCACGCTGCTGGTTATGAACTCCGTCGTACCGGTGAAATGACTGATGACCGGAAGAATTGGAGGTTCCAGAAAAAGTCTTTGATTTAGGTATATTTCTATACCCATCTATAGTGTTTTTCTCCACTAAAATCACATTTCTAGTATTTCCTCCGACTGTTCTTCTTGCAAACCTCTTACTTGGTGATCTGTTTGAACAAAAAATAGGCCATTATATATTATTAACCCTTTACTCCATATTTATTGTATTTTAACCATTTCCTCCATAGACACACTTTTATTGCTTTGGGCAAACTGTGTAGATCCTTGCCACCTGATCAGGATCTGCACTGTTCGCATTTTGATTGCTTAGGATATTTCTGACCAAATTTTGACCAGTTCAGATCCTAATCAGATGGCATGGATGAGCCAGCTCAGCTGATCAGGATCTACACTGGTAGCACATGTGTAAAACTGTGTATATATGGAGGAAAGGGTTAATTAACACATGTGGGACCAGTGTGGATCCAATCAGCTGGCAATCCATGCTATCTGATCTATATCTGCACTGGTTGCAACATGGTCAGAGATAACCTGATGAATATAAAAGTGAACGGTGTTGATCCTGGTCAGATGGATGTGCTGGCTGATCTTGAACTACACTGTTTGCCCACACAATAAAAGTGTATCTATGGAGTTAATGAAATAAATTATATTTCTAGCACTATTTTTTTAGTATATGACACGCAGAACCAGAAATATTTGTTTCTTAGCCAAAGTTATAGGGAAGAGCTTTTTATGACTATACAATGTCAACTGGAATGTTTTGTTTTGTCATGACTCCATTCTGTTAAAAGTTTCATATTTTGATCCTTTCCAACCGTTGGAAGCACAGAAAATCAAATTTACCTGTTTTGTGTCCAGAAATGTATGACATCAAAAGTGATGTCACATGACAGAAAAGTTGAATGTGATAATTCTTAATTCTTAATGAATAAAAAACTATATTTACAAAAACCTATTTAGAAGAATTTTTAATTCAAACTGAAATTATATCATAAAAAAACGAATCCAAACGAATCCAATTGATTTTGTTGAATACATCAAGTCAATAACAATTTTAATTGATATTTTCATCTCATGATATTAACTAGATCTTTAACTACAGTAAAACTTCGGAAACTTGAATACTCTGGGGGATTTTGAAAATGTTCGAGTTTTCCATGGTTCTCGAGTTTTCGAGGTTTTTCTTAATGAGATCCGATTTTTTAAGTAAAGTCATATAAACATATGTTTGTGACCTTGTTGTTGACTACGCTATCGGAATAATAAATTATCATCAAAATTTTAAATGACTATTTTAACACTGTATTTTGTTAAACCCTCATATCTGTTTAAAAAGCGTTTTGGTGTTTGTTTTGTTTTTTCAAGAAAACAGCTTTTTACACATTTCTTGCTGAAAGTGTCCTAGAACTATTATACTTTACAAACAGCACATCGTTATTTTTCATATGCATGTTAAATTTACTAGGTCCCGTCAAAATACAAGGATACAAATTGCCTCGTTTCGTATTCTTTTATTTGAGATAAAATTAATCATAATTAAATTCTTAAAATTATCGTCTCAACGCAGCCGCCTACTGAGTGTTCATAACATTATTTTCTTTCATCAGAACCTGTTTTAATTGGATCAATTAAAACCCGATAGACACTGGCGATTGACAATTAAATGGCAAAATAACCCGCCACAATGTGTGAAAACTAAGCGTCACCGTTAACCAGTTACTCCAGAAAGGTGCAAAAATTAAATCGCTTGTTTATTACTCGAGTTTTCTGATATAAATAAAGAAAAAGTATGTTCAAGGGACCGACAGCTTTCATCGAGATTTCGAGTTTTCGAAGTTCGAGTTTTCCATGGTAATGTTCATATAGAATATATAAGAAAATTGCCGGGACCAACAAAACTACTTCGAGTTTTCCCGAGTGCTCGAGTTTTCGATGTTCGAGTTTTCGAAGTTTTACAGTATTACAATGTTTATGTTACTCAGTTCTCTGAAGCACTGATGTTAAGGGGTTGATTTTTTAAAACTTGTCTTGGCTGCCAATATTACCAAAACAAACTTGTCAGTGAAAGTAATACCTCTACAGTAAATGTAGCTCAATTATGCAGATGAACTAAAGTGACATATCTCCTGATATTATGCCATGACATTTAATTTACTTGATTTAGCGAGGCAACTAAGTAAATCAATGCATAAATTTGGCAATATAGGAAATATCTAAGACAGTTCAAATTTTCATAAATTGTCATAAGCCATAATGTTGATATTTTTCTTTAACCTTTTACTCCATATATATGCATTTGTACGCATGTGCGACCGGTGTAGATCCAGATCAGCTGGCATATCATTCTGTGCTGTCTGGATCTGCACTGGTTCCATTTTGTTCAGAAATAACGAATCAAAAAGTGAACAGTTTAGATCCTGATCAGATGGCACAGATGTGCGGCTGATCTGGATCTTAACTGTTTGCCTAAGGTTAACCCTTTACTTCTTGGAATAGCATAGATTCGTACCATCTGATCAGAATCTGTATTTTTTGCTTTAGTTTCCTTAGCTTATTTCTGACAATGACAAAAAAGTGACTGGTGTAGATCCAGGAATAGCATTGTTAGTTATCTACGGCTCATTGCCTTGTATAGGTCTACAGCGAACTAAAAAAAACTAACACAAATCACAATATCACAAAGCAAGCTCTTCTAAATAGAGATTAAGAAGCTCATATTTTATTTATGAAACTTGTAAGTCATGCTTTGAACTTGATTAATAACAGCCGTTCAGCCTAATAACTCCACTACTGATATTCATGATTCATTAAATCGCCTCTGCGGAACATATCTTGTTTTGTTTTGGAGGCCGGAATATTATAAAATCACTAGACTTTGACAACTATTAATTTATTTGCTTTTTTTTCCTATAGACAAGCAAAAGATGAGCATTTAATTTCTTAAATTTTGAATAAATGAAAAGTAAACCAGAAATGGATTATTGTCCCTTCCTGTGAATTTAAATTTAAGAAACTTTTCAAAAATAATCAACAGTTATGAAAAAAATAATTATAATAATTCAAAGTTTTTCAATTCTTCAATTTGCTTGAAATTGTAATGCTTATATCTGTAATAGCCCAATTCCCAGTTAACGTGATGTTTCAAGAATATTTTTTTTTAATTATTTCTTCTCAGTGGAAGGTATATACTGTATATAGAGCAGATCAATGTCTCAAAATTAAATCTGATACATTTAAAAGGGTAAGATAAGGACTTTAACATTGCAAACAGGGCTGTCCCCTCTAGGTTACCAACAAAATGGAGAAAAAGGTATGGCATTCCTTCACTGGGCAAATGGTCCAGGTATGCTGGGAGTAAAGGGTAAGGGTGACATACCAAGCCCTTAGGGACAGCCCTCGCCCCAAGATCATAACTAAGACCCGTATCCAACCTGGAGGACTCTCAAAGCCAAGATCAGAAAGCCAAGCCTAGTACCAGTCTCAAATCTCTGGCAGGTGATAGGTTGTAAATGAGCTCAGTCCGAAAACCAATCAATCACTTGCAAGTGTTTTGAGACTGGTTTCCAATCTTAAGTATATGTTGATTGACCCAGTCACCAATCTAAAGAAGATGATTGGTTGTTACTGAGTCCAGTCTGCAAACTGACCAATCACAAGCTAGAGTGTCCAGACTGGTCTATAAGCTCAGTTATTATGATCTTGGGAACTGGTTATGACAATGCCATGCACAAGTATGAAAAAAGAACATACAATGGTCACTAAACTAAATAATGGGCAGAAAATAAAAATTGGATGCAGTAATGCTTGGGAGCGGAATGCAGTATGCCAGTGCTACAATAATGCTTTACAGGTACCATAGCAATGCTCACCTCGAAAACGAGCGATCTAGTTTTGCTCGATGTTTGGACTCCTCAAGCGTCTGAAACTCTGTTTTACCACTGAAATGATTATTCAGAGGGGAAATTACTCTGATCAATCATAAGCAGCACTACTAACTTGAGTTACCTTTCTTTAACAAGTTTACAGATTGGCTGGTGGTTCCAGAAAAAGGTTTAAAGAAATCCCTTTGCTGATTGGCTGCTATTAATCTTCCCAAGATAAAATAGGTAGGGTTAATACAGTTATGTGAAATGTTGATCTCATACACTCTGAATGCCAATGGCCAATGCTTATCAGCAGGCAGCAATGTTTGTGTCCAACAGAGAATATCAAACAGATCACACCAAAATATATGCTGGTAAAAAATAAAATTAAAATCTATGATTTCCAAAATATTAAGAACATAATACATTGTGTATATACAATTGTAGACAAAATGTTTGTGTCAAAGTTCATAAAAGGGGCTTTAGAGTCAACTAGTCTTTATACACAGAAGACTATTTCTCCATTGTTTTGTATTCTGTCCTTCATGGAACAATGTTTCATTATATCTAAATAACAAAGGGCCATAACTCTGGTTATAACTGCCCAGGGAACAAAGTCTTTCTTTTCAACGCTTACATACCAAGCCTAATCCGTCATGTTTAAAGAAATCTTCCATTCAGTTTCATATGAAGTTTTATTATAGAAACTTTATTATAATGAAAATGTGAAAGGGCCATAACTCTGATTACAATGGCTGCAGTAAAACTTTTTTTCTGTAAAACATCTTCATAGTCTTTCTGATCATCTATGCAATTTAGAGAGAGCAATCTGACAAGACAGAGAATGAGGAGTCCACAACACTAAATTCTGTTTGGAAAATAACAAAGGGACACAACTCCTGAAACAAATCCTTCTCTACAACCATCAACAAACCCTGCCTGAACCTCTGCACACCACTGAAAGAAATCTGCCAGATAGTAAATGTGGAGTTCAATGACAGTAAAATGTTTTTGGAAAATAACAAAGGGCTGTAACTCTTGCAAAAATGCTTTCTCCAACTACCCACTGCCAGATCATCTGCATAAGTTTGAAAGACATCTGCTAAACAGTGAATGAAGAGTTAGCAACACAAAAATGTAGGATGTACATAAGTACATACATACATATGGACAACACTAAAAATGGAAAAGCTCTACTGTTTAAGTTTCATTAAAATTGGCTGAAATAAATATTTCAACAGCAGACATACACAAAATAAAACATTTAATGACACAAATTTAACTGAACGGTGAATTCTATAAGTTCAGATCTAGATGCACAGTAAAGAAGAAGATATTTATGCCAAATGGCTCCCTAAACCATGGAATAATGCAGAAATAACTAGAGCACAAGTATGGATTGGTCCACAATATGGACTGACACTGATATCTAAGTGCCATGATTATTGTTCTGAAAAGGTTGAAAACATAATATAGAAAGGGGGTCTGTGGTTCCTTACTCATTTATGGTTATGCAGCTGATTCCCTCAAAACAGTCCAACATTCAGTTTGCCATCAATAAGAGAATTGTATTTTATGTATTCCAGTGAATTATAGAGTTTTTCTTAGTAAAATAAAATCGGTATTTTCACGGTTTTGAAACTGTGGAATACCACCTTTGTTTTCAGTGATGTCAGTGAACTATTTTAAAGCCTCATTACCTCCCTTTGCAATTATTCAGATTTATTTGTTTGTTTCAATGAAATATCAATTTTTTATTTCACCTGTGAACACCAAAAACTGATTTACACTTGTGATACTCCCCTGTGCAAAATATCAGTTTCTGGTGGAAACTTGTGAATTAAAATTTTATTTCAATGAGTCAAACGCATGTTGTTTATGTTCCCCAAATTTAAGAATCTGTACTGTCTGGTCCATGGTTTTAATCAAATGGCTCATGCAGTTAAGTTAGCAAAAGCTCTATTAAAGCCCTGCCCTCACAAACAGTATGATCATTGTTTTTTCTGCCAAAGATTCAAGCTCTAAGCATTTCTTCCATATGCCTTTACGGTGTGTGCAAACAATGTAGATCAAGATAAAATCTGCATATTTGTGCCATCTAATCAGGAACTGAACTGTTCACTTTTTTATTTACTAAGTTATTTCTTACCAAAAAGCAAACAGTGCAGATCCTGGTAAGATGGCATGGACATGCTGGCTAATCTGGATTAAATTGTATGCCCACACAATGAAAGCATTATCTATGGAGAAAAGGGTTAACAAATCCTCTGCAATTCTGAATGACCAGTCTTCAATTTCCAACAGAAATATATATAGAGAGCATTTAAAAACCATAATATCAAATCCTTCTTTCTTGCAAACATCAAAACAGTGGTAGTAATTAATTTCGAAAGGATAAATTTTAATGCAAATGGTATATTGGTGTCGCAATAAATTTACCCCATTGTAATATTGTAATGACATATCATTACATGATATATTTTCACTGGTGTTAAATACACACAGCTACCTTAGCATGAAATAAACAAAATGTAAACCCTCCCAAAACATAATGATATCAATGTATTTGTTCAAAAGGTGAAAGTCACAATTCCACAAGGAATAAATTCATGCCTTTCAATTAAAAAGCTTTACTCCATGGGATATGGCTGTTATCCATGGGCAAACAGTGTATAAACAGTTCAGCTGGCACATTTGTGCTGTCGGATCAAAATCTGCACAGTTTGCTGTTTGATTCATCAGGTTATTTCTTACCAAGAAGCAAATATTCAAACAAATCCTTACAATAAATTATCTTAAATATTTAACTTCATGGAATTACAGTTCAACCTGTGATAGTGACCCAGTGTTATCTAAGATCACATGAGGATAAAGACAAGAGTTTATCTGTTCCAATGACTGTTTACAGGTAGATGAGTTCTTGTCAACAAAGACCACCTACCATCCTAGACCACTTCTGGGTTTTGCTATGAGTGCTCTTTAACACTTTCCTCCATAGATACAGCTTTATTGCATGGGCGAACAGTTTAGATCCAGATCAGCTGGCACATGTTTGCTGTCTGATCAGGATATAAACAGTTCGCTTTTTGATTTGTTAGGTTATTTCTGACCAAAATGCGACCAGTGCAGATCCTGATCAGGTGGCATGGATGTGCTGGCTGATCTGGATCTACACTGGTCGCACATGCGTAAAAATGCGCATATATGGAGCAAAGGGTTATAGACATGTTTGACTGTAGTCTTCTTTACTCCCAGTGATTCCTTATCACAATGTTTAGAGCCATTCCAAGGTAAGGTATTTACCAGTTTACAATGCTGGTACATGCTGTAGACCGAGTTTCAAGTTTTGTATTTATCTTGCTAAGAATTTAACCCTTTACTCCGAATATACTCCTTAATGGTGCGGATGAACAGTGTAGACCCAGATCTGCTAGCACATCAGTGCTGTCTAATCAGGATCTGCACAGTTAGCTTTTTTGACTTTTTAGGTTATTTCTATCCAAAAAGTGAACTTTGCAGATCATGATAATGGCACGTCTGATCTGGATCTACAATGGTTGCATGTGCGCTATGTGTATATATAGAGTAAATTGTTAATATTGTGAATGAAAAAAAACAACATTTTCTCTAACCTGCTTTTGTGAATGTAAGATCATGTATTTTTGTTAGCACTATATGATTATTCCCCATTAATAAAGTAAATCTATTTCATGTGAACATTATCTTGCAATCAAGTGCAAAACAAGTGGATTGTGATTATTTTCTGAGGTTTAGAGTGCATGGATTGGAATAGTTAACTTATCTACTTAAATTGTCCCCAGCCCATATAACACTGTAAACACATATACAAATATCGATAACTAATACAACAAAAATTTGGACTTCATTATTTCATCCATTAATTTTTCTTAAATTAACCCACCCCATCTCTGCTCCTACCTCCCCCAAGATGATAATACTTTCTTCACAGAACCCACTACAAATATTGGCAACTAATACAGCAAAAATATGGATTTAACAATTTCATTTATTCATAATTCTTAATAAACCCGCCCCATCTCCACTTTAACTTCCCCACCAACCCCACCCCCCACAAAAAAATTTGACTGCACAGTACCCACTACAAATACTGGCAACTAATATAGCATAATTTTCAAAATAACATGTTCTCCATTTCATACATACCTGTACCTAAATTTCGATCCAATAGAAAACATCTTTTTAGAAGGTGGATTTGGGGTATGTAAACGGAAGAAGGTATGATGTTCTACACAAGACTTCCACATGTTCTTACACGATCGGTAGCTAACCATGTTGAAACCTATAAGATTCTCTACACTATCATTCTGAAAATAACAACAACAGTAAAATTGTGCAACTGTAAACATATAACAAAATCATGCAACAGTTTTGTTTACTTTTAAGGAGAACTAATTTGTGAGGATAAAATTTATGAATCACCTAAAGAATGAAACATTATCAGAAATGCACGTCCATTTTAGCTCCATTTACAGGAGAAAATAAATCTCAATAAGAATGAATCCTGTTGAAAAGACTGAAAACAATCATCAATATTTAATATCTACTAAAATGAATACTTTCACAGTACTGTGGTATCATTTAATTTCGCGAAGGATTAAATTTCGCGTATTTTGCGCTACAGTAAATCATAAATGCGCAAATTTAAACCCCAGCGAAATTACACCATATAACAATATGTTTTATGAGAAAACGAGAATTGCGCGAATTTGTGCCTTGCGAATATATTATATGCAGCTTTTGCGCGAAAATTAGTCCCCTCGAAATTAAGTGATACCACAGTAACAGAGATATAATGCTTATACAGGGGTTCAATTTGACCTGTATATGATCCTTTATCTCTTGAAATTGAAAAAAGCCTCAATTTGACCCTATAATTTTAGCTAAAAAGTTATTTTATTTCTTTAAATTAGGGGTATTTTGGGCAATAAATTTGCTGAATTCCTTAGAGAATGATGAAAGTATAGTTCACACTGCTGAAAACTGAGATCTTCACATTAATATTTTATGTGTGCTCCACAATAATTTGTAAAGTCTTCTAAAACAGTCAAGTTTGAGAAATATTTTGCACCTTCTGGGCTGTCACAAGCGTATGTTATCTGTAACAACCACCTGAACTTCATATAAAGGCCTATACTTTTTACTACATGTGTGAACAGTGCACAGAAGCGCAAGCTGACCTGGATCAACACTGGTTGAACATGCACTAAAATGCATTTATATGGAGGAAATGGTTAACAGGTATAATGTTGGCCCTAGGAGACAGTTGTCCCAGGTTAACACTTTCCTCCATGTATACACATTTTTAAGCATGTGCGACCAGTGTAGATCCAGATCAGCCGGCAACATCCATGCCATCTGATCAGGATCTGCACTGGTCACTTTTTGGTCAGAAATAACCTAATAAATCAAAAAGCGAAAAGTTTAGGTCCAGATCAGACGACAAAAATTGTCAACATAAAAAAAAATCTTACTTGTTCCCTTCTCAGCTGTATAAAAAACTGTTTCCTTTTGAAGGAGATTTTTACTATTTTAGACCTGAAATGGAAGACAATAATAAACATCCCTTTTAACTTTTCAAACTACTGCAAGCCATTTACTCTAATTCTTAGAAAAATAAGCCTGCCCTCTGGGGCGGATCAAAAGGGGTTTAAGTTGGATAGCACGAACCCACGTTTTGGTTGCAACATTCAATTTTCATCCACATTTTGACCAAAAAAGTTGGAAAGTATGTAACTACTTAATTCTGTTCTTAACAAACCACCTATATTGCAATCTTGCATCTTGTCCGTTTTCATGTAATTTCGGGGATTCTTATTTTTTGAATATATTCCAAATGCTGCACAAAGCTTGCTAATTCTAAATATCATGCAATACATTTTGCTAAACACAAGAAAAAGATGTTACAGTACGTGGCTGTAAGATAAATGAAATTATTCTTTCAAAAATCCAAATATTAACACCTAATACTGTGTCATTTATACCTTTTATATAGCTTGTCGAAGCTCCCATTGGCTGACTTGGCAAATGTTGTGAAATGCTGACTTAAAATTTGAGCTTCACAAAACTCTAGTCATTGCTGGCTTGGCAGATTCTTAATTTGCCAAAACTCTTAATCTTCATCTTTTTATGTAAGTTAAAACAAGCACTAGATTGGTGTTCAGTTGAACACTTGTGTCGCCCTCTGGTGCAATGTCAGAATAAAAATGCAAGTACAAAAAAGGGCATAACTCCATCTTGACTTAGCATCATCACAATCGTGTTGCCATGAGCAATATACATGCAGTTTGAAAATTTGATAAAGAAATATTATGAAATGGCAGTTATAGTCAAAATAAAGGTTTCATGTCAAAATCCAAGTACAAAAAGGGGCATAACTCCATCAAATGTGATCTTGACCCATATAATTTAGCATCATTTACAAGTATGTTGTCACAAGAAATAATAATAATAATAATAATAATAATAATAATAGTAATTTAAGTTTCATGAAGAAGTATTAAGAAATGGCCAACGTTAAGATTTTTCAAAAAAATTTTGTGACAGACCGACGTACGAACTGACAGATAAAGTGATCCCTATGTATCACCTTTCTTTGAAAGTGCGACACAAAGAAAGTAGCAAAAAGGTTTACTCACCATGGGAATGTGTTAATCTTCTGATTGTTTTGAAAGACTACAAGACCAACTGAGGTCACGCCAAGGTGTATCTCTAGGTTACTCTGGTCCTAAAAACAACATCACATTGTTAACTTATCTTTCCTTTTTTATTAGGTTTAATTTGAAGATTGAATAAATAAATTAATCCAATACACCATATATAATTACCTTAATTGCTTGGGAAAACTGTAGATCAAGATCAGCCGGCACATCTGTGCTGTCTCATCAAGATCTACACTGTTTACTTTTAGATTCATTAGTTTATTTTTTACCAAGATGCAACCAGTGCAGATCCAGATCAGACAGCACTGGTTGCACAGGCATTGAAAAGTCAGATATATGGAGTAAAGGGGTAAGTTATTAATAGGGAGATGAAATATATTTAGGTTGTTTATGCTGTGTTTTGGGTTTCAATCTTACTTTGAACAACTCAAATGTTTTTCATATCAAAATGAACCAATTTTTATTGAAACAATACATATACTAAATTCCCTACATATTCTTAATTCTTACCAAACTATTTAGATATATTAGTGATCTTTCTGGAAATGGATTTTGGAAAAGCAACATTGACAACAGGGTGAATGGCAGAACTCTTTTATGCAGCAACTGGCGGAAAATGTGAGCATCCTGATGTCACGACAAAAAATTTTATGCAGTCCTACAGTTTGTGAGCAGCTTTTATAGTAGCTTCACTCAAAAGCATATGTTCACATTTAACATTATTAGAGTCTTATCAAAATCTACGGTGTTCCCTTCTTATTTTCATCACCTCTCAACATCTATCTTATCTGGGGACTAAATCAGTGCAATTTATGTTGGGTTAACAACTGAATGCAGACCTTAATCCTGTGCTCTATAGATATACCTTTATAGCATGGGAAAGCAGTGTAGATCCAGGATCAGTGAGTACATAAGTGCTGTCTGATCAGGATCTACACTATTCCGTTTTAGATTCTTTAGTTTTTTTCTCAACAAGATGCAACCAGTGCAGATCCAGGTAAGATGGCATAGATGTGCCAGCTGATCTGGATCTACACTGTTTGTCCATGCAATATCTATGGAATATATTTTAAGAAGTGAAGCAGTTGAAAAAGGTATAATAAATACCCTGGCTTTGTGAAGATCGACACCATACATCTCCAAGCGCTTTGCCTTGTCCAGGTAGTTATATTCAGCATCAGCTGGTGTCTGGCCCCTGTAATGTACAAGTCGAAATATTGCTTTTTTTAACCCTTTACTCCATATGTACACATTTTATCTCATGTGCAAACAGTATAGATCCACAACAACTGGCACATCAGTCCGTGCTGTCAGATCAGGATCTGCACTGTTGCTTTTTGGTCAGAAGAAACTTATTATACAAAAAGCAAACTGTGTCGGTCCTGATCAGATGGCACAGATGAACTAGCTGATCTTGATCTACACTGTTCGCCCAAGCCACAAATTCTAGTAAACTTGAACCCATTTCAGTACCATAATACGTAATATATGAACGAATTTAATATCAGGAAGACAAATATATTCATTCTTAATTCATGGAAAGTTTCATAATCAGCATAATATTATTACATATCCAGCTGTGGATTGCAATAAGTAAATCTGTTTTATGAAAAAGACTTACATAAGCTGCCATTTTTATTGTTTTAAATACCATAAATCTTGGCCCCAGGATTATAAAACTGAGAATGGAAACCAGTCTCAAATCTGAAGCATCTGATTGGCTGAAATGGCAACTGGTCGCCATTTCTGCCAATCAGATGCTCGAGATTTAAGACTGGTGTCAAATCTCAGTTTTATAATCTTCAGCATTGTTCTAAAGAGCACCAAACCCAAAGACCTCTTAAAATGTAACAATACTGCCTCCTACATTCTAAAAGCTGTACAAAACACTTCCTTATATCTGACTTCCAAGACACTGTTATTTTTGTATTAAACCGTTTTTCAAGGGTTTAATGCTGAATACATCAATTTCAACAACAGTGATTTAACTCTTTACTCTATTGGCCCTCATCCTATGGGTGGACAGTGTGGATCCAGATCAGCCGGCATATCCATGCTATCTGATCTGGATCAACACTATTCATTTCTTGGTCAGATATAACCAGATAAATCTAAAAGTGTAGATCCTGATCAGATGGCATGGAAATGATCTGACTGATCTGGATCCACAGTGATCTACCATGCAATAAAAGTCATATCTATGGAGTAAAGCATTAACTATTTACTCCATAAATACGCCTTTTTACGCGTGTGCGACCAGTGTAGATCCAGATCAGCCGGCACATCCGTTCCGTCTGATCAGGATCAGCATTGGTCGCTTTTTGGTCTGAAATAACCTAATAAATCGAATAGTGAACAGTGCAGATCCTGATCAGATGGCATGGATGTGCCCACTGATCTGGATCTACACTGTTTGCCCATCCCAAAAAGGTGTGTATATGGAATAAAGCATTAACAGAGTAAAAGATTTCACAAGTTTGGACATGACATTACCTGTGAGACTGGTGGTGTTTAGCAACCTCTTTTTCAAAGTCGTCATCTTGATCCGGAACAAACCGGAACTCGGACAGATAGCATTCTCGATGCTCTTCGGGATGAAAATCTCCAAGCTCAGCTGTAATAATGACAAATGTATATTAAACATCACTTCTGACTTTCTGCTGGTGATTATACAGACAAGAAAGGTGTTGACCACTTGTATCCGCCCTTGTGTCTTTGCCAAAACCAATCTTAAGATTTTGTGACAAACTCCAAATACAAACAGGGGCATAACTCTTGTCAAATGTGACCTTGACCTAGACCTGTTGGCTTAATCATGGTCCTGCTGTCATAAGCAAAAAAATGTGAAAGTTTGGTGAAGAAAATATTAAGAAATTGCAAGGTTATAGTCAACAGGTTTTCGTGATGGACAAACCAATGGACGACAAAAAAACTTTAAAACTTATATAAATCCAGATTGATTTATTTAGTGACACTTTAGACCAATGAATGATTAGTGTAAATCTTACACAGCGACATCAATTGTTCAAATCAATTAAATGAAAGAATGATGCTTTGCTCCATGTTCAATAGGGTATTTTATTAGAGAACACATGGTAAATAAACTCTAATGACTTGTTTTAGTTCTGGAATAAGTTGGCTTACCCTAAAATCTGGTGCACTTACTGAGTGAATTAGTGAACTGCAACTTGTTTTTTGGTTTTTATTAATGTTATCGTTTTTTCTCTCCCTTTCATCAAAAAGATTCCATTGATATAATGGCAGTTAGTTAACAGTAAGTATTTGCTGGCTTTCTACCAGTATATCAAGATTGCCAGCATTCTACAAGAAACTCATTTCTTCTGCAGATGAACAAATTCAAAGTATCAATGTCTATATTACAGGAAAACCCTTAACCCTTTCCTCCATATATACACATTTTTACGAACGTGCGACCATTGTAGACCCAGATTAGCAGGCACATCCATGCAGTCTGATCAGGATCTGCACTGGTCGCATTTTGATCAGAAATAACCTAATGAATCAAACAGCTAATGAATCAAACAGCTAACAGTTTGGATCCTGATCAGACCACACGGATGTGCCGGCTGATCTGGATCTAAACTGTTCGCCCACGCAATAAAGGTGTATCTATGGAGGAAAGGGTTAACTGACTCGTTTTACAGAATTGCTCTTTATTCCACCCAATTAACACTTTACTCTAAATACACAACATTTTTAACATGGGCAAACAGTGTAGATGCAGTTCAACCTGAAAAGATTAAGATCTGTGCCATCTGATCAGGATCTGTACTGTTTGCTTTTGATTCATTAGGTTATTTCTGACCAAAAAGCGACCAGCCTAGATCCAAAATTAGATGGCACTGTTTTACAAATTTGACCCAGCTCATCTGGCTCTACACTGGATACCCTTGTGGTAAAAGGCGTATATATTATGGAGTTAAGTGTTATGACCACTTTTGTTATGTCAAAATGGTGGTTGTAATAGTGGGGCGTCAGTCTATAGAAATGTAGAAGACAAACAATTTCTTATATTGCCAAACAGGGCTGAAGGTTATAAAACTAAGATTGTAAACCAGTCTCAAATCTCAAGGATCTGATTGGCTGAAATGGCGACAGGTCGCCATTTTAGCCAATCAGATGCTTGAGATTTGAGACTGGTTTCCATGCTCAGTTTTATAACCTTGGGCACAGTACTCCTTTATTTTCACTTTTTTGTACTGTACTGGATTTTTTAAGGTAACATGATGTTTGGAGATTTTATGTTCTCATTACTGAGGGAAATAAGACAATTTCTAAGTGCAAAGCATGTTCAAGTGGTTAGTTCAAAGTAACTTAAGTAGAAATAAAATAAAAGTTTAATGGTTTGTTTTCTTCCTTTCTTTTATAAAAATCTTGAAAAAAAGTTCAATTGACCAGTATTGACCAGGATTGACCACTTGGGGAGTATTGACCAACCCTCAACATCAAATTAAAGCAGTTATGGATACATCTTTATATTGAGAAAGCCTCAAGCCTAAAGATCACTTTTTGAGAAATGCACACAATGTAATGTGTTTAGCTTGCCATAATGAAACAAGATTTGTGGATCACTTACCTTAAAATGGTGCATAAAGGACTGATTGAATTTAATGACATAAACCCTTCACATTTCCTGCAATTATCCTTCATCCAAAAGTGACGTTCATACATCAATCATTTGCCATGTATATGATATAATATGTAGCATTATACCAAAACTGTTACTTACTTGAAACATATTTCTATAAAATGCAAACAGTTGGAATTCTAAGAATTAAATTGTTTGTTTCTTGTAGTCTAGCTGTTTACTCGGAATACTCCATATATACTGAGTTTATCACATGTGCACATAGTGTAGATCAGTGCCCAAGATCACAAAACTAAATCTTGAGATCAGTCTCAAATCTCAAGCATCTGATTGGCTGAAATCAGATGCTTGAGATTTGTGTCTGGTCTCCAATCTCAGTTTTATGATCTTGGGCCCTGACCATTTACCCTTTACTCTATGGATATGCTGCTGATCACATGGGCATCCAGTGTAGATCCAGATCAGCCAGTATACTCACTGATGTGCCTATGTCTTTACACTATGTTATTTAACTCTCTATGTTAACCCTTTAAGAAATAAAGGGTACTTACATTGGACAGCGTAACTAGCCAATATGGCAGCTGTACTACGGGGACAGTGTAATCGGCCCTCCAATATATCACGCTTCACTTGTAAGAAAAAATGGTATCTGAAAAATACAATGGTAAATACGTCACCATGTTAGTATAGATCCTACAATATAGTTAAAATGGTTTGTAGAAAACTAAATAGATAGACATTTTAATCTTTTACTCCACATATACATGCTTTATTGCATGTGCACCCAGTGTAGATCCAGATCTGCTAGCACATCTGTGCCATATGATCAGGATATGCACTGTTTGCTATGTGATTTATTAGGTTATTTCTGACCAAAAGGTGAACAGTTCAGATCCTGATCAAACTGCTTGAATATGCCGCCTGATCTGGATCTACACTGGTCACACGTGATAAAATGCTTATATATAGAGTAAAGGGTTAAATGTCTGACTTTGTTATAGCACTATATGAGTCCCACATGTTTCATTTAACTTTTTTATCTTGATGTGAAAGAAGTTTTTTATGCTTGATGGTGGAAACCACTACTCTTTCAAGTATTGACCAGCACAGGGAAATCTGGGGTTTCCGATCTGGATTTTCCCAGGTGGGAAATTTTTTTTGCCTGCCTTGCAAGAAGTCTCAATCTCATCTCTGGCATCACATTCCAATCTGGAGTCTGATCCTCTACCATTCAGCCATTTTTCATAACATCAACCTTCTTGCTTAATTAACCCTTTCCTTCATATATACACATTCTTACGCATGTGTGACCAGAGTAGATCCAGATCAGCCGGAACATCCATGCCGTCTGATCAGGAACTGCATGGTTGCATTTTGGTCAGAAATAACCTCAGGAATATAAAAGCGGACAGTGCAGGTCCTGATCAGATTGCATGGATGTGCCAGCTGATCTAGATCTACACTGTTTGCCCACGCAATAAAGGTGTGTCTATGATGGAAAGGGTTAAAGATCCTGACCAAAGGCATATTCTTTCATATCAAGGTATCAACTGTCTACTTGTAAACCTCCTTAATAGCAATTTATGGCAGTTTGTCACATATGGAGTCGGGTGCATATCAGCAGCACTCATTCAATATCTGATTTCAATTCAGAGCTAGCAATGCACAACAGTGACAACACATAACATGTTTTGGAATACACCCATGCCCAAGATCATAAAACTAAATCTGGAGATCAGTCTCAAATCTCAAGCATCTGATTGGCTGAAATGGCGACCAGTCGCCATTTCAGCCAATCAGATCCTTGAGATTTGAGACTGATCTCAATTCTTAGTTTTATGATCTTAGGCCCCAGTCAAAAAATGTATTGCATACAAACTGTCGAAAAATTGCCCTTTACTCACATGGGCAAAAAGTACAGTGAAACCTCGCTGTTAAGACCGCCACTGCGACTGGACTGAAGTGGTGTTTATAGTTGAGGGGTCTTAATGTAGGGGTGGAAAATAGTGCAAAAGTGTTAACCCTTTCCCGTACAGATACACCTTTATTGCTAGGGCGAACAGTTTAGATCCAGATCAGCCGGCACATCCGTGCCGTCTGATCAGGATCTAAACTGTTCGCTTCTTGATTCATTAGGTTATTTCTGACCAAAATGCGACCAGTGCAGATCCTGATCAGACGGCACGGATGTGCCGGCTGATCTGGATCTACACTGGTCGCACATGCGTAAAAATGCGTATCTGTACAGGAAAGTGTTAAATGGGACATTAAAATAGTGATCTTATTAGCCAGGTGGTCTCAAATTCGAGGTGGTCTTAATGAGGGTTTACTGTATAGATTTATCAGTATGCAGTTATTTCATATGTGATTTGGGAACAGTCAAAATGTTGGCCCGAGGTGGAGGGGATAATGTTTTGAACTGTTTCCCGAGGCCGTAGGCCGAGGGCAACAGTTTAAAACACTATCCCAACACCAAGGGACAGCTGTTTGACTGTTCCCAAATCACATATGAAATAACTGTTTTATTACCTGATCAATTACTGTTTTAACAGTACTTGCAGAAGAAAAAAGGAACAAGAAAACAGTTTTGCATATATGTTAATAAATATACTTTCTCAATTTAACTATCTTTCAACTATGTCACATCACCAACATTTTATATGTCGTCGGTTTTCATATTTTTTTTATTCTCTATTATTTTGTCAAAAAATTTAAGGAACAGTCATTTTGCTATAATCAACTGACAGAATTGTAATTTGTTTAAATACATCAACACATTTTATTTGTGGATAAATAGTCATTGGATTATTTCCAAACAAGTTATTTCCACCACATTCTTTACTGTCCCACATGACGTCATGACGTCAGAGCACACGAGGGAAACAGTCAAAACTATTGACCGGTCAACAGTTCGCAAACATGGACGTTTTTAGAATTTTAGAAAAAAGTCAAAACTACCAACTTACATTCATATAAGGTATCAGGTACTAATGTCATCTGATAAGAATCTAGAATTCACTTTTTGGTCATAAAATAACCTAATTAATGTAAAAGAAAACAGTGTAGATTCTGATCAGATGGTACAGTTGTTCCAGTTGTTCTGGATCCTAACTGTCTGCCCATGCAATAAAAGTTGTATCTATAGAGTAAAGGGTTAAATATTTCAAAATATACTGTTTTACTGATAATTATTATATCTAAGTAAACTAAAATGACTTGGAAGTACTCTGCTTTATTATACTGCGTACCACCGAACTTGAGGTTGTCGTTACAGGTCATTAACCTACCTAGTATATTCCTCTGCTAATTTACTGGGATCTGTGACGTAGAACTTTACACGGAAATAGAACTCGTATCCTGGGCCCCGGCATTGCTTCTTTATGGTTTTCAATGGATCCAGCCATCTCTGTAACACGCAAACATATAATCGTATGAAATAGGAAATTTTTCCTCTTGTCCCCAATTTAACTCCTTAAAACCAACTTGTCAGATGGTCTATCCAGGCTTGGCTCAGAAAAACAGCAAGACTTTCTGTGGAGGAAAAAGTAAATATTTTGATTAAATAAATAATATCATGAACTGCAATTGTAATTATTAATTAATTGTTTACCAAATAAAGGTCTATGGGTATTACTACAAAACAAAAATTATAATAAAACAATAAAAAATAAAACAACTCAAGAAATTTCTTCTCACCAATAAAAGACAGATTTAAAACTTATTGAAGATAAACCATCACCATAATTTTTGTGTGCTTTTTATGCAGATTATAGTTTTTATCAAGTTCACATGATATAAAGCATTTAAATATTTTATGTCAAAGTTTGGTTAGTGTGAATTTATGAGACAACAATATGCAGCATTAACAGTTTACTGTCTCTCTGGAAGATAAAGTATTGTCTGGAATTACGAGCTTGGAATTTTAGAGAAGATGAAAATTGCGTCAACCATTTACTCCATATATTGTATACTCATTTTATCGCTTCTGTGTCCAGTGTAGATCCAGATCAGCCAGCACATTCATGCCATTAGATCTGGATTTGCACAGGTTACGACCTGGTCGGAAAACACCTAATTAATCAAAATTGAATCATGCAGATCTTGAACAGATGGCGCAAATATGCTTGCTGATCTGGATCTACACTGGTTGCACATGCGTAAAAATGCATAGTATTATATAATGGAGGAAAGGGTTAAATTTTATGTTAAATCTATTACCTGCCTTGTTCCTGATCTTCATCTAGTCATCTAAAGGGGTTAGCAATGTTTAGGGGCAGGGGAAGGGGCTGCTGCCAGTACCATGTATATGTGCGTGATTACTTTATAGCGAGGTACATTTTGTATATTCCCACAACCTATTTAAGAATTTGCCTTCAAACTTTCCTTTACATTTCATTATTTCAACTGGCTGTGTGTTCAGTTCAATACTTCAGGTACCCTTTGGTACTTGGTTATTATAAAAAATCTTCTAGTTTGATGAACTTAAGTTTTTGTGACAAAATCCAAGATCAAATATAATAATTATAATAAAAAAAATAAATAATAATAATAATAATAATAATAATAGTTATAATAATTTTTAACAATTATAATAGTTGATTTCTGATGGTGTCTTGCATTTAAACTATTAAGCATATAAAGCCTACTGAAATATAACCATACCCCATTTACATCACCAAAATGCAAGACTAAAGTAATACATTGTCGCTGAGTATAAAACATCTGGGATATCATGTTAATTGATTAATTAATCACACTGAAAGAGGGTTGGGAAAAGCTGTGAGAAGTTTTCAAAGAAAGTATGAAGTAAAGACTGCAAACCAAGTTAATTTCATTGAAAAAAGAACAACAAACAAATAAAAAAAAGTCCAAACAAACAAATGAAAAATAGGCAGAGTTTTCCAGACGCTAGAAGAAACAAACCTAATCCATAACTGATATTTTTTTTAGGAAAATATTAATAAAACTAGACTGTGTCCATGGGACACTGATGCCCCACTGCTACTACAACATTTGTAACAAAGGGCCATTATTCTGGTAAAAATGGTCACAGGAAAAAATCTTTTCTTTACGATCATCTACACATCCTGCTTGATCATCTGTGCAAGTTTGAAAGAAATCCACCTCATAGTTAATGAAGAATTAATGCCATAAGATTTGGGGGATGTACTGATGGACGGATGTGCAGATAAGTGCAACTCTGTATGCCTCCCACTTTGTGTGGCTGCATTAACATTCTATTTTAATCCTTTACTTGCCAAAAAAGGTTTATATCCATGAGCAACCAGCATAGATACAGATCAGCCTATGCATGCACTATTATCAAGATCTAAACTGTTTGCTTCTTATCAGAAATAACCTACACTGGTTAAGAAAAGGATATAAGCCGTATCCATGGAGATAGGGGCCTGAAAATATATCCCTATACCTGATTAACAGATATTACAGATGTCATGAAGAAGCACTCTAGATGTCACATGACCATAAAGAGACTCTCCGGATGTCACATGACCATAAAGAGATTTTCTAGATGTCACATGACCATGAAGAGATACTCTAAATGTCACATGACCATGAAGAGATACTCTAGATGTCACATGACCATGAAGAGATACTCTAGATGTCACATGACCATAAAGAGATACTCTAGATGTCACATGACCATGAAGAGATACTCTAGATGTCACATGACCATAAAGAGATACTCTAGATGTCACATGACCATGAAGAGATACTCTAGATGTCACATGACCATAAAGAGATACACTAAATGTCACATGACCCTGAAGAGATACTCTAGATGTCACATGACCACAAAGAGATCCTCTAGATGTCACATAACCATAAAGAGATACTCTAGATGTCACCTGACCATAAAGAGATACTCTAGATGTCACCTGACCATAAAGAGATACTCTAGATGTCACATGACCATAAAGAGATACTCTAGATGTCACATGACCATAAAGAGATCCTCTAGATGTCACATGACAATAAAGAGATACTCTAGATGTCACATGACCAAAAAGAGATACTCTAGATGTCACATACACATGATGTCACATGACCACGAAGAGATACTCTAGATGTCACATGACCATGGGAAGTTGAAAACAATGGGCTGAAAGATGTCTTTCTTTGATATCTATGAAATGGTGAATTAGTAACTGGCTATAATGTAAGTGAAAATCTAGACGAAACAAAACAACTAACCTCAATTGGTATTTGATGCTCATTTTCATATATTTCTTCACCCTACAGATAAAATTTGTAAAAAAAACACATGTATCTTTTACAATTGGTGCTACTGGACTGATTATGTAAACAATAAAAGCTATTCTAGCGATCTCAACTAGACTAAGACCTAACTACACCACGATATGCAGTGGTCAAACTGAGAGTTGAGACCCAAGGGCTTAAAAATGTTGTCATTAATACTGACAATAAAAAACTTGCGATTTTAAGAAAAACAGTTACATGTCTGCTAGGAAAAGGCTCAAAGGCCCCTTTCTGCATTTTCAATTAAAAGGGAGGTAATTGGAAATTGCTGAAAATTTTAGTGTTTATCAAGGACTAGATGTTTTATTTATAAATGTTTTGTGAACTTATTGACCAAAAGAATTTATGAAATCAACATCTTTCTTATAAAGGTGAATATTTTTTGGAACCACTGACTTCTTCCTCAAAAGAAAAGAAACATAGTTGTGACTGAAGATTTTCAAGAACTTTTTTTTTTGCAATGATTGCAGAAATGCACATTGGCTTAACATATTTCTCCATATTAACACATTTTTACGCATGTGTTGTCAGTGTAGATCCAGATCAGCTGGCACATCCAAGCTGTCTGATCAGGATCTGCACTGGTCACACTTTGGTAAGAAATAACCAAACAAATCAAAAAGTGAACAGTTTAGATCCTGATCAGACGGCAAGGATGTGCCAGCTGATCTGGATCTAAACTGTTCCCCTCAAAATAAGGTGTATCTATGGAGGAAAGGGTTAACTTGTGCAAAAGTGGTTGTTTTATGATGCCTACTGGTACATGTAAAAAGAGTAGACTCAGAAAAAACACCATCCCAGATATCAAAATGAGCTCATGAAAAGTGACAATTTGGTTCAACTAAAACTATGCAAATCCTGCAAACCATTCTGTCAAAAAAATGTTTTTAAAATATATCTTCTTAAAATCATGTCTTATTCTTCATAAAGTTATTTTATTCATCAGAAAAGTACAGCAACATTGCCTGGCTGTGAGCCACATTCCCATTATTACTGTCTCACATCTCTCACATAGGGGTAATTGATATAATACAAACCTTACATCATAAAAAACAACACTCTTTCATAAATCTATGGGAAAATGAAAGGTGAATGTTCTAAGATTTGGCCTTAAGACCTTGTTCACAGAACATCTTGACCTGATGAGGCTTCTGCAGCAAATAATAGCTGTCATTATACTGAGCGGCAAGTTGCACTATTAACGCATACTATACCATTTATTGATACTTTGTGTGGTGGACAAATTCCTTAGTTTTTGGCAGGAAATATTTTTACAATTATATTTTTGTAACTCCATGTATTATTGTGAAGGTTTTATTATCCCATGTAGGTCCTGATCAGGCTGCACATCTGTGCAGTGCAGTCTACCAGCTTTCACCTTTGTGTGAAAAGTAATGATAGAATATCTATTCCTTCTTAACAGCTCCCTGAAGCTTAACACTTCCTTTCACTACAACATCATAGCATGCAACAAATTCTTTTTTAAGCATTTCCTCTGTGGACCAAGGATTTTTCCATAGACAAAAAGTGTTGATACAGCTCAGCCTGCACATCTATCCAGTCTGGGCAGCCCCCAAGGTTATAGTAAAGGTTTTATAACCTTGGGACCAGGAGTTACACTGTTTGCTTCTTGGTAAGAAACAACCTAATGAATATGAAAACAGGTGATTTACATCCTGATCAGACTACAGGTCCCAAGGTTATAAAGCTGAGCATGGAAACCAGTCTCAAATCTCAAGCATCTGATTGGCTGAAATGGCGACTGGTCGCCATTTCAGCCAATCAGATGCTTGAGATTTGAGACTGGTTTCCAAACTCAGTTTAATTACCTTGGGCCCTGGGTTTAGAAGCCTGCTTTGGATCTACACTGGTCAAACGTGATAAAATCCATATCTATGGAGAAAAGGATTAAAATATAGAGACCTTAAATATATCTTTGGAACTCATTTCCCAAGTCACTTGGAAATAAACCTTTCCGAAAAAAAAACCAGTGTAATATCTATGCTCCAGACAGAAACAAATATTATATGCATGGCTGGCAATTTACACACAATTTGAGATAATTTGACTAGAAAATAAGTCACTCTAACGTTCATGTAATGCATGTCTAAAGACTGAAAAACTTAAGATATAATTATATGCCTTTATCGCATGGCGGAACAGTTTAGATCCTAATCAGGGTTGAAGGTGATAAAACTGAGATTGGAAACCAGTCTCAAATCTCAAGCATCTGATTGGCTGAAATGGCGACCAGTCACCATTTCAGCCAATCAGATGCTTGAGATTTGAGACTGGTTTCCATGCTCAGCTTTATAACCTTGGACACTGATGGCAAGAATGAGCCGGCTAATCTGGATCTACACTCTTGTCATATGGGATAAAAGGCTTATAAATGGAGTAAAGGGTCATTGTGTAATCTACAGTTCCTGCAGTTACATGTCTGTAGGGGGGATCACATAGCTGTGAACCAGTCTATGGCAGAACTACACTTGATGCTAACCCACTACAATGGTGGCGAAACATGTAGCTGGCTTTGGCCAGGATACGATCCTCAGTGCCCAAGGTTATAAAACTGAGCTTGGAAACCAGTCTCAAATCTCAAGCATCTTATTGGCTGAAATGGTGACCAGTCAGCCCAGATCTCTAGCTTATTTGTACTATTCCTCTACCAAAAGAGCTACTTAGAGCTTCTTAGCCAACCAGATTTATGCACCACTACATTCCTCCCTTCTTCATCAAATATTGCCAGTTTACTGGCAAATTTATGGGCAAAACAATGCATTTTCTGACTGCTACATCAAGTAATACAAGAGTATGTATCCATCCTTAGACAGGACTGCATGCACAGGGCTAACAACATACACAGGCAGCATGCTCATCAGTGCCCAAGGTTATTAAAATGAGCATGGAAACCAGTCACAAATCTCAGGCATCTGATTGGCTGAAATGGCGACCAGTTGCCATTTCAGCCAATCAGATGCTTTAGATTTGAGACTAGTTTCCAATCTCAGCTTTATAACCTCCAGTCCAGATGTGATAACAGAAGCCAAAGGAGTCACAAATACTCCTGATAATTAGTCAAATTTTATTAACACAGCATTTAGGAGTTAAATGCAATGTACTCCATGGTAAATAGCTGTTATCCCAAGGGCAAACAGTGTAGATCCTGATTAGCTGGCACATCTGTACCATCTGATCAGGATCTACACTGTTCTTTTTTAAGGTTCATTTGGTTATTACTGTCCAAAAGGCATTCGGTGTAGATTCAAATCATGCTTAGCAGATGTGCCGGCTGATCTAGATCATGAAGTAAAGGGTCAAAATCTGACTAATAAGAATAAGCCATAAAATAACAATATTTTAATTAAATGTCTTAGGCCTAAGATCATAAAACTAAATCTGGAGACCAGTCTCAATCTCAAACATCTGATTGGCTGAAAAGGCATTTGGTTACCATTTCAGCCAATTAGATGCTCGAGATTTGCAACTGGTCTCCAATCTCAGTTTCATGATCTTGGGCCCTAAAATTCTACCTCTACTGAGCCATGGGAGAAGTTTTTCCCCATATTTTCCTACATAAAAGCCAACAACTTTTAAAACTTCCCCATTAAATTGAAAAACTCTCCCTTTTCTCACAGCCTAAACCAATTGCCTGTTTTAACTGTTTGGATTAACCATCAACAGTGCTCCAAATATAGACAATGATCCAACAACATTTACAAAAGACAAGTCTGTAGAGTCCTTAATGTGTTTTCTTATCTGAACAAAATAAAGCTCTTCATGAAGAACACAGAAATGGGAACTTGCTTTTAACGTTTGACAGGAATTACTTTTATTTACGAGACTGCAGATCTTAAAATTGGGAAAATTGCAATGTTTCACCGAAATGAGGAGAATTCTGTAAGCTTCTCAATAGGTTTGTGCCCAAGGTTATAAAACTGAGCATGAAAACCAGTCTCAAATCTCAAGCATCAGATTGGCTGAAATGGTGACCAGTTGCCATTTAAGCCAATCAGATGCTTGAGATTTGAGACTGGTTTCCATGCTCAGTTTCATAACCTCCAGACCAGATGTTTGCAGATGTTAGTGTTCAACATTGTCTCATGGTATAATTCAATTTAGATGGTTTGCAGCTGATCAATAGAGACATAATCATTATGTAAACCATTGAGACAGAAGCATTATTCCATTGTAATACTTTGTATGCTGTTAATTAACGTATTGGTTGCACCTCAAGAAGTTTTTACCATCTTATTAGAAAAAATGGGTTTTATGGGCATTGAGAATGCTTAACCCTTAACTCCACAGATTCACCTTTATTGTGTGGGCAAACAATGTAGATCCAGATCAGCCTGCAGATTTGTGCTATCTGATAAGGAACTACACTGTCAGCTTTTAGATTTATTAAGGTATTTCTAAACAAGATGTGACCGGTTTAGATTCTGATTAGATGGCACTGATGTGCAGGCTGATCTGGATCTACACTGGTTGCACACAAGTAAAAAGGCTAATATTTTAGAGTAAAGGGTTATTTCCTGTAGCAAAATACCGCATACCTCTAAATGTTAACAAATCCATTTTCAATTCACTTACCATCATTTGGGGCATACCATGGAAAAGAGTCTTTGGTCACATTTTTGACATTTTAATTCTTACTATATTTAAAAAGAACTAACTTATTTTTGATGTTCTCAAACTAATTTGAGATTTTGCCACACATTTTGACAACATATTTTTGCCATGAAATGTGTAATTCCTCCTAAGATACACCTTTATTGCAAGGGCGAATATTTCAGATCCACATCCGTGCCGTCCGATCAGGATCTAAACTGTTCACTTTTTGATTCATAAGGTTATTTCTGACCAAAATCCGACCAGTGCAGATCCTGATCAGATGGCATGGAGGTGCCGGCTGATCTGGATCTACACTGGTCGCACATGTGTTAAAATGTGTATTTTATGGAGGCAAAGGGTAAATGTCTGCTCCACTTTAAGATGTCACTTCAAGGATTAATATCAACTATCTGAAGACTACTTTTCCCCTGACACACCCCATTTGTTAGTGTTCACCTACCATTTTGTCCCTTAACATTGTATCTGGGTCAGGTGTCAAGTCTAGAAACTGCAGACCAAAATAATCTTTCTCCACTAGCTCCAGATGATCAAACACTTTATCTAGTAAGTGCTGTGCTTTAGCTCGTTTCTGTAAATAAAATATATATACTTCAGTTCTTCTGCGATAACTTGAAGTCCCAAGGGACCGACGATTTTAATATAACTTCAAGTTATCGCGAACTTCGAGTTATTGAGACTTTGACTTTTCAGTAACACCATCCGGGTTTTAGAAAGTAATGATTTGCAATTTAAGCCACCATACGGTACTTGTTTGCTCCCCATTCATATCATTGATTCATTACAATGACGTGCCACTTACAACTCTTTTTGACAAGTTGGCGAGAAACAAAAATACTTTTAACATTTTCGCTGATAGTGTGAAAAAGTCAATACATGTACTTCGAGTTATCGCGATCAAATTGTTCTTATTTCTTATTCAAGGGACTTATTAATATGTTTGAGATATCGAAAATTTCGAGTTATTGCATTTAGAGTTATCGCAACTTTTTTAAGTAAAATATATAAGGAAAATTGATGGGACCGCCAGCCGACTTCATGTTAAACTGTCATTTCGAGTTATCGTGTTTATCGCAATTCCACTGTACTTTCAGTTAAGTTTCTGTGAACTGTTAACCTTTAACTCCTTATATCAAGGTTTTATCACATGCAAACAGAGTAGATCCAGACCAGCTGGCACATCCTTGCCATTTGATAGGATTTATGCTGTTTACTTCAGAGGCAGAAATAACCAAACAAATCTAAATGCAAACATTGCAGATCCTAATCAGACAGCACAGATGTACTGGCTGATCTGGATCTACAAGGTTCATGGGAACGAAGTTATATCCATGGAGTTAAGGGTCTAGCATGTCTAATTAACCCTTTCCTGTATTATTGCTAGGGCAAACAGTTTAGATCCAGATCAGCCGGCACATCCGTGCCGTCTGATCAGGATCTAAACTGTTCGCTTTTTTATTCATTAGGTTATTTATGAAACCCCCCCATAAAGACCCTCCCAAAATTAAGTTCACCCTGTTATTCAGTCCACTTCTATGCTGCCCCATTTTACAGTTTTTAACTAGTTTTCATATTGAATTAAAGCCCTCCCCACTATTTAGACCACTTTTGCTATTTTCTTAGTACCAAGGTTTCACCTTTAGGTTACCACAAAAGTAAATGCAGAGATGTTGACAAATCCATAGGTGTTAGGTTCAGTTACCTGATTTCACATCAAGTCAAAGAGTTACTTCCCCTTTTGTGATATTTATTTCAGAAACTTAGTTCACACAGGAAGGTTTACATAACCAAATCAGAAATGAACAGTGGTAATCTCCTGTTCCAAAAAGTTTCCAGCATAAATGATTCAAGCACCAACAATAAACCTTGTCCCATCTGCAATTAGTGTAGATCCAGATTGGCTTGCATGTCTGACAGTCAAATCAGTATCTACACTGATATTTCAGTCAATATATTTATGTCAGATAAGAAATGAACTGGCTAAAACCCATAAAAAGCACTTTACTCCATAGCATATGGCTGTTATCCATGGGCCAACAATATAGAAATTAGAAATCTGTGCCGTCTGATCAGAATCTATGCTGTTTAGATACATTAGGTTATTTCTGACCAATAAGCAAACTGTGCAGATCCTGATCAGACATCATGAACATGCCAGCTGATCTGTATCAAGACTATTCACACATGCAATAAAATGCATATATAATTTATTGGGTAAAGGGTAAACAGGAAAGAGGACATTAATGTCAACAAACAATACCATTGAAGTACTTCACACTGAACCCGGAGACTGCTTTCGATTTCTCGACTGGAGTATTGCATCCAATTGTCAATAGTTTCCGCTTCCTGATAAACTTTAAATGCTTTAAAGTATGTTAGTTATACTTACGTCTACTTCGAACTTTTCCTGATTGTCGTCGAGAAAGTGGACAATACATGTGATGACTTTAGGCTGCCGCTCTGGGGGATAGTGGGCCATTTCTGAGTCACGAACATTATAGCTGCCTGAGGACACCAGTCTCATTGACATCGCCTGGTGAAACTCTGAAATAGCAATCACATTGTTATTAAAATCCAAACCCTATATGTACATGTACTGGACTGTGACACAAGTGTAGATCCAGATCAGCTGACACGTCTGTGCTGTCTGGTCTGGATCTTCACTGGTCACTTCTTGGTCAGATAAAACTTATAAATTTAAAAGCAAACAGTGTAAATCCTGATCAGATGGCACAGATCTACACTCTTTGCCCATCAAATAAAAGCCTTTGGACTAAAGGGTTAAAACTTTTCACATTGCATACTCAGTCAGGTTACTTTATACAATTCGTAAATTTGTCTCTTGATACTACGAAATGTTAAGTTCAGTTCATAACAGTTGCCTCTTGAAAATATGAGAGTAAGTTTAGTTCACAACAGTTAGCTCTTAAAACAATGAAATTTGCATCTTAAAACTATGAAATAACCAATTTAGATCAGTTCATAAAGTTGTCTTTTAAAACCACGAAATGTCAAGTTGCATCTTGAAACTATAAAATGTCAAGTTCAGTTTGTAAAATTTGCCTCTTGAAACTATAATGAAACAGTAAGTTCAGTTCATAAAGTTGCCTCTTAAAACTATGACATACCAAGTTCAGTTCAAAAATAATTTGCATCTTGAAACTATGAAATGTTAAGCTGCATCTTTAAACTATGAAATAACTTTATCATGTTTAGTTTCGTGATAATATTAATGCCTAGTGAAACTCTATGAACAGTAACTGAATATGAAGTTTGAGCAGAAACTAGGGAAGAAATGCTCATATCAAGTAAATTTGCCAGCAGAAAGTTAGAAACATCAATGTCAATCCTCTACGGAACTCAAATACAGAGTGTAGGAACTCAAATACAGAGTGTAGGAACTCAAATACAGAGTGTTAATGCCTGGTGCAACATTCCTGAAATATCAAGTATAAATTGTTTATTATAACTCTAACTTATTGTGTGCAGTTATACATTATACCTCAGCATCTTGATCACGTAAATTGTTGAGTTCTTACTACAAATTTCAATTTCAATTAGATTTTGACCCAGCGAGCAACCTCCGCAAACACCTGTTGCACTGCAGCACTTCACTTTATGTGACAACTGTTAGAAATGCTGCTCCATGTATGGACGCTGTATTTTGCTTCCAAATTAGGTTTTGCTGTCAATCAAATTTTGTCGCTGATGTTAAAACAATAACTAAAGGTGTGGCTTAAAGTAAAGCAATCTGAGGGCGTGATTAACAATGAACAACGTTCTATCAATTATACTTTCCCGCAGTACTTCTCAACAAAAATATCAGTTGCCGCACACTGTGATGTTTTTGGTTGCAAGCCAAAATCTAACTGAAATCAAAATTTGTAGTTGTTGTTGTGCTAAATTAGGTTCTTAAATGGCTCTCAGACTTGGATAAAAACTCGGATTAATTGTGCAAATCATATTTAATGTGCAAACTGCTTGCCATAGTTAGGGATCAGAGCTTACAAATTAATTGATTAATCAGACTACTCAGTTTGTAATTGTCTTTCAAAATTACGGTATGATGATGCATATATTTACAAGTAAGATAAATTATTGATTGTATAAAGTCTACTTGTTAAATTGTTATTAAATATATCCCTTAATTAAGTGACACTTACATCCAGGTCAAATGTACCTTAGCCATTTACTCATTATATCAGCCAGTACAACCGTGCAATCTGATCAGGATCTATACTGTTTGCTTTTATCTTTATAAGGTTATTCCTGACCAAGATGCAAAAAATGGTTGCATATCAGTTAAAATGCCTACCGTATATGGGGTAAAGGGTTCAAACTTTAGAAAAAAGACCTTTATGTAACAAAACAAGTTATTTGTGTAAGTCAGTCATGTTTGACATCTTTTTTCTCATGAATCTTGAATGGTATCTTTAGACTTTTCTAAGGCTTCGCTTATTTAGTGGAATGAAAGTTTCATCAATCATTACTCTATGATAGACAATAATGCCAATCCCTATATAAGTGATTACTTGGCAACTCGCTCGTGGAGCGAGAAAATGGGTAAGTGAATTTTCATGAAATCTTTGACAGAATCTTGCCTAGCCTTTAACAACACCAATTTATACTTATTCAAAATTATTTAAAATTGTATTTAATATTCCTTAAACATTGTAACTACACGTATACATAACCTGGTGAGAAAAATGTTCTTTTTTTCACCAGGTTATCTGGTTTCATTATAGAATGGAGTTGGAAAACATGGTCCTGCCTCTACTTAAACCCTTTAATTTCTTTTCATAACGATGTACATTATTTTGAAATAAAGGTGAAAGTTTCTTATTTAATCCTTTATTCTAGGGGATGTGGTTGTTATTGAATGGCGAACAGTGTAGATCCAGATCAGCTGGCATGATTGTCCTTTTGTCTGGTCAGGATCTAGACTGTTTGCTTTTTATTTATTAGGTTGTTTCTAATAAGAAGCTAACAGTGTATATTCCGATCAGATGGCACTGATATTGCAAATATCAAAATATTCCAGGCTTGGTTTGATCATGCCTGATCATGGGCAGTAATGAAAATGATCATCAATGATCACTGAACAACATCATGGACACACTTCACTGCAACTGTGCAGGGCATTATTTTCATGCATATGAGGCAAATGACATTTACTTGTGGACATTCACACAGTTGTTATATTCTCACATAATAAGATTTTATGAAGTAAATATTCGCTAGGGTATTTTGGGCACACTTTCCTCCATATAATTAAACACATTTTTATGCATGTGCGACCAGTGTAGATCCAGATCAGCCTGCACATCCATGCTATCTGATCAGGATCTGCACTGGTTGCATTTTGGTCAGAAATAACCTGACAAATCAAAAGGCAAACATGGTCTGCAGATCCTGATCAGATGGCACGGCTGTGTCAGCTAATCTGGATCTACACTGTTTGCCCACACAATCAATGTGTGTCTAGGGAGCAAAACTACAGAAAAATGAAACATTGTGAAATATAATGATAATACAGTACAAGATTAGCTTCCAAATCCAAGATGCCAGACTTAAAGAAATCGGCTCAAGAAATACAAAACCCACATGCATTTATAAGAAAGAAATAGCAAAAAGAATAAACCTGTAAAATTGCTCAGTCCACTGTCCAGAGAAAATAGCTTCACACATGTTAAATCTCCTAAGCACTATTTCAAATCAAGGAGTAGACAGCATTGACTGGATGACACAGTTTTCTCAGTTTTCTTTGAGACAGAAGTATCTTGTAGCATTAAGCTCACACACTGTAGGGAGAATCCTAATGGATCAATATTATTGAACAATTTTCTTCTACAAGGCTTTACCACAGCCTGAGTCCGCCAATTCCTAATCACCAGTAAATTCCAATAACAGCCTCACTATTGCAGACATTTAAAATAATTAACACTGTTTGAAGCTCTAGAATGTTATAATTGGCAAAAACAAATCAGCCAAGTCATCATTTCTTGCTTTTATTTGCGGCTTTATGGAATTGTTCCTTATTGCTATAATCAAGCAAGAACACATAAACGGCAAGGATAATACTTAAATAATGCATCCTCCCACCTTTCAAGGCACTAAAAGTATCTCAGAATATGTCTGGAGTGTACAATGCAAGAGATGAGACACTTGATACCAGACACTCAGTAAGGAACAGAAAAAATAGCTTCTGGTTTTATTTTGTGCATGCATGTGCCTGTGAGTGTTTACATGTGATGGGGCAGTTGGGAGTATGGTGTGAGGGGTGGGGAGTGTGCTGCAAGGGGTGGGGAGTGTGCTGCAAGGAGCGGGGAGGATAGGAAGGAAGTGAATAGGGATACTAAAATACATGTAAAATTACTCATAATCACACCACTACTACAACCACTATTTCATTTTCCTTCTGTCCAACTGCAAAAGTATGCACTATCTTTAACCCTGAAATACAGACCACCCTACTATTAGGGTCACTTTAGATGCTAAAAAGCAGGGTGTCATAGTACTGGTCTTTAAAATGGGGAAGTAATGAAGGGGCAGAGCACAAGTCAGTCGGTTTTTATGTCCAGGGAATGGCTTAGACTTTTACAGAACTTCTGCTCAGCCAAGCGAGTTTTTCCCTTTTATGTTTCATAACAAAATTCAAAATCTTTCAGTCAACTTCTACCTAAGATTTGAACCTAAGCGAATTCCCTTATTGGATGCACAATAACTTCTGCAACATAACTGGATAATTGTTTACCTGAGAACTTTAAGTTAGGTAGCCGTAATTCTGCCATACCAACGATGCTGGCATCCTGCTCTATGTTCGCCTGCCATTCAGAAATGCGAGAACTCAGCTCACTGGACAACTCGGACAAAAACTTCTTCATGAATATTTTATCCAAACAGCCTCGGCCTTATAACAAAATCAGTCACACAAACTGAATGTTTTCAAGTGATTTCATCACAAAAAGTTTGCTTTAAGTTTTATATTTCCTTTAACAGAGAGCTCTACAGTGAAGTCCATGAAGTTACATTTATATCGAGAAAAACAAACTGTCTTATCAATAAAGAGTTGTGGAAAATTAACAGTTTTTCAATTTAACTCATTAATTGTGGAGTGTAACATACAAACTGTATGATAGTACTTTAAAATGTTCAATCAGAATATATATATATAATATTTCTGGTACTTTATGCCTTTACTCCAGAGATATAATTGTTATTGTATAGAAGAACAGTGAAGAGGTACCATGTCATCTGAGCAGGATCTAACTGATATCAGCTTTTAGATTTATTAGGTTCTAACCAAAAAGTGAACAGTGTCGATCTAGATCAGATGGCACCAATGTGCTGGATGATCTGGATCTACACTGTTTGTCCATGTGATATAATTGTATTTCTGGAGAAAAGTGAATCAAGAGTTTACTGTGCCCAAGGTTATAAAGCTGAGCATGGAAACCAGTCTCAAATCTCAAGCATCTGATTGGCTGAAATGGCGACCAGTCGCCATTTCAGCCAATCAGATGCTTGAGATTTGAGACTGGTTTCCAAGCTCAGTTTTATAACCTTCAGCCCTGATGTGCAAGAAATACTTTTCAACCAATGATACTATGGCAAAAATTCAGACAATTTATTTACTCCATGTTATTTTGAAGCTTTCATGTTGTGTCTTTAACAAAAACCGTCTGTAAATAAACAGCTCAAAGTGTAAATTCCAAAAGCTACAGCTCATGATATTCCTCTGATATGTTTACACTGATGGAGTTGACAACACATATCATGAAACACAGGTAAAACTGTGATAACACCTGTAACTGCTGCCAAACTGCCTTCATAAAACAAACTCAATTAACCCTTTAATCCATATATACAATTTTTTTCGCATGGGCAAACAGTTTAGATCCAGATCAGCTGGCACATCCGTGCCCTCTTATTTGGATCTGCCATTTTCAAATCTTGGTCAAAATAATCTAATAAATCAAAAAGCAAACAGTGTAGATTCTGATCGGAAGGCATGGCTGCGTAGACTGATCTGGGTCTACATTGTTCATCCAGGCAAAAAAGGTTTATCTATGGATAAAGGAGTTAAAAATTTATATATAAAGTCTAAAGCGACACTTGTTTCATATCCTGCATTAACCTGAACAAATATTTCCCAAGATATTTTCACTCTTTCACACAAACTATCACAATAACATCCTGTATTCCTTAATGAAATTCATATCTACAGGAAACCTTGTGCACCAATTGTTTCGGATGGAGCAACAATATCATCAGAGTAAAGTCCTAGTGGATTTTACCTGTATCTAGCAGAGCTGCTGAGTGATTTACCATCATATTACAAACACCTAAACAATCTGCCAAAATCATTTACATCTCTTTTATGAAACCAAAACTCTCTTCTGGAGAAAAATTTCTGAGATTGATCTATGCCAATTTAATTATGTTTGAACACTTGTTCTGGGCAATTTTATAAAACCAATTTATGCATCTTTTTTTAACCTTTTACTCCGTATCAGTTAACCTTTATCATGTGTGCAGTGTAGTTCCAGATCATCCAGCACATCCTGTGCCCAAGGTTATAAAACTGAGCATGGAAACCAGTCTCAAATCTCAAGCATCTGATTGGCTGAAATGGTGACTGGTCGCCATTTCAGCCAATCAGATGCTTGAGATTTGAGACTGGTTTCCAATCTCAGCTTTATAACCTTCAACCCTACACTGTCTGCTTCTTGCTCAGAAAATACCTAATTGATCTCCCCCAAAAATCTAAAACTAACATTTTATACTTAAGTTTTTTAGCTTCAAACAAGAGATCATTATAACTTTTAAATTCATAAAAGGTTTTGTCTACCTATGCCTATTGAGTGAGATGGATTGTTTTGTCCAGAAGTGACTTTTTGTCCTACACTCATTGCTGGCACTGTGATCTAGAATTAGTCTTCATGTGATCTGCGCTGGGCGTAATTTGTTCAGAAATAACCTAATGAATAAAAAAGCAAACAGTTCTGATCAGATGATCCGGCTGATCTGGTTCGCCCACGCAATAAAGGTTTATCTATGGTGGAAAAAGCTATAACACTAAGCCAAGATCAATGGTACAGCTGATCATCTAAAGTCTTCACACAGACACTTGAGCTAATGACAGACAGGTGCACTTGGAAACAGAGATGTCATAGCACGAAGTCAAGATCAAGGGTAGGTACAGATAACTGAATAAAGTTTTCACATAGAAATATTCAATGTAAGTATAACCCTTTACTCCTTAGATATACGTTTTATCGCATGGGCAAACACTGTGTAGATCCAGATCAGCTAGCACATCTGTGCCAACTGATCAGGATCTGCACTGATCCCTTTTAGATCCATAAGGTTATTTCTGGCCTAGGGCTGAACAGTGTTGATCCAGACCAGACTGCACAAATCTGTATTTCTGACCTGAAGCAAACAGTGTAGATCCTGATCAACTAGCACATACCTGATCTGGATCTACACTTTTTGCCCAAGCAATTAAGGTGTATCTTTGAAGAAAAGGGTTAAATCAAGAAGTCCAATTCTGAAAACTACAATCTTGCTTGTTTGTTCAAAAGCTTTTCATTGAAAAAAATCATATTTCCACATTAAAATGAAGTTATCTGAATTTTTCATAAGCACATAGCGGATTCCCAACAGATAATAACACATATTTTGACAGATCAATGTGAAAGATAAGCCCTACAATAATATTCTCTCAGCTTGCAGAGTAAAAAGATGCTCCAAGTTGTAGTAATGCAACTGCAAGCAAAAATAATGCAAAGGTAAACCCGGAAATTTTCTTCTCACCATTTTTTTCTCATATCCCTTAACTCCATTTATCACATACATATATGAAACCAGTGTAGATCCAGATCAGCTTGCATATCCTGCCCTCTACTAAGGATCTACACTGGTCATTTTTGGGTTAGAAATAATCTAATTAACAAACCAAAAGTCAGTTGATCTGGAGCTACACTGTTCCCCCATGGGATAACAGCAGTGAAAACTCATAGATAAAAGGGATCACCAATTGATAAAATGTATAAACTATCAGAAAAAAAGTCGCACATATTGAAATTACCAATTCCAAGAAGTTCTTTTAAATCATGATGTTTTCTTAATTACTGTATTACACATGACAGTTTTTATTCAATTAACCTGGTAAATATTCCATCTCTTGCTACATGCAGTTAATGTGATAGCATCAAACAAAATGTTCAGCCATGCTTTAATCCTTAACCCTTTCCTGCAAAGATACACCTTTATTGTGAGGGTTAACAGTTCAGATCCAGATTAGTCGGCACATCCATGCCATCTGATCAGGATCTAAACTGTTTGCTTTTTGATTTGTTAAGTTATTTCTGACAAAATGTGACTAGTGCAGATCCTGATCAGGCAGCATGGATGTGGCGGCTGATCTGGATCTATACTGGTCACACATGTGTAAAAATGTGTATATATGGAGAAAAGGGTTAATGTCAGGGCTTTTCATCAGTAAATTGGGAAGAGGCCCAGGCCTTTCCAATTGGGAAATTTATGAGTGATAATTGTTTAATTTGGGAAAACAAAATTTATTGAAAGATGGGTTCTAGTTCATAAAATTGAATAGTAATAGGTACATTTAACTCAAATCTAATTTTTCAAGCACTTCATTTATCAGACTTCAGTTTTCAAACACCCATCAAAGGAGTTTAACCATTTTTTGGACATCTTATCTAGCATTTTGGGAAGAGTTTCTGTCGCAGTTGGGAAAAAAATACTATATTTTTGGATTGGGAAGAGGCCTTTTATAGGCCTCTGTTATATAAGGATGAAAAGCCCTGAATGTGGTAGCATCAAACAAATTATTCAGCCATGCCTTAATCCTTTACTCCATGGGCTACGGCTGTTACCCCTTGGACAAACAATGTCAGACCTGGGTCTAATTACAATTACCATTATCATTCAAAAATAGTCTGCACATTACATGAGAAACGCATTATTCTAATGGGGTAAAATTATTGTAACAGTTGTAAAACAGGGACAGAAATTCCTTCTTTTGGAGTGCAGTATGTGCCGGAAAATTATTATCAGAATACATAACATTGTGTGATGTAGGACTTCATGATGTCAAATAGAACACAGGCAGCTGTGATCAGTTCTATTGGCGATCAGTTGGCCTCCACTGTTCATTTATTAGCCATCTGATACCTAGTGTAAATCCTTTATAGCCAGTACATTAAATGGAATACTAGATTGCCTCTTAAATCTGAATGGGGTTGTCTCTATAAACTACCGGAAGCTGCAAAAATACTGAAGAGGAAAACCACACTGTAAGCTACAGATTTTTTAAATCTGACTCATTGTATCAATCTATATGCTTTCCTATGCTAAAACCATCAATGTCATGCAATAACTGAATAAGGTTTTTAAATGGGTAATCTCTGCACATTAGTATTACCCGTGTACTAGTCCAGTCTACCTAAACAAAGTTAGCACTGCCAAAATACTACAACTGTCGATTTCAATCAGACAATGAACCAGTTAGCGACCTCATAAACATTTGTTGCACTGCAAAACATCACAAGACGTTTTCTTGTTGTGTGACTACAGTTAGAACTGCCACTCCAATCAGAAGACCCTGGATTCTACTTTCGAACTGCTGTCAAATTCAAATTATGTTGCTATGGGTTCATTCTCCGTGTTGAACTGATTTTTTTTAAGATATGAATGATACATGTGGCTCTGAAGCAAAAACAAAAGGTGTGAATTCAAGTAAAGCAACCTGATTAAATATGAACATTGCTGTGCCAGCAAACTTTCAAACTACTTCTAAATAGAAATATCGGGCCACATGTTTTGTGCTTGGTTGCAATCTTGAGAGTTTAACTGAAATCAAATTTTAAGTAGTTGCAGTTTCTTATTCAGAGGCAGAGTAAGTCAAAACTTGTCAGTTGGCTCTTTTAAATATAAACATTTGACAAACTGTTATATTTTATGTTAATTTGACCATAATTTACTTATTGTGAGGTTTTTGCTACCTGGCTGATAATTTATGCTATTGTATTTCAACTGAATTACCGATTTGTCCTATTGTTGGTAAAAAATAAAAAGGACCTGACCAGACAAAGACTAATCACCATAAAGATCTGATGAATGCAATTTACATAAGCATGTGCTCTGCTACTGCCAAGAAATGGCAGAATTTCATTTGAGCACAACAACAAGGTATGCCACATAAAAGTTTAAGGAGTGTACAGGTAACATCCCCCTGCCTCAGGTGCCAAACATCTGTACAGGTGTGGGCTCACTCAATACACTTCATCTTATTAGCTTACCGTAAAAAACAAAACGTAAGTCAAGACGGGCAAACAACCATTTCCATTTTCTCTACAACATCTGCCTTTGTTTCGCTAATATTTAACGAAATATAAAGCCTCAATCTCCATTATAAATCCGCAGGAAGTACAGTCATTTTCAATATGGCGGATTCATAACAAAGTCACGTGACTGCTAATACTTAGCGGACCACAGGTACTTGATGAAAAGTAACTTATTCGATAGCGGCCATACTAAATTAATTAAGTGAATCGTTTAAATTGACGAATATAGGTTTAAAGATATATTAAATAAAAGAAAAAATATATATTCAGATAATATGTCTGTATGTTTGATAGCTGGTCACCTTCATCATAACTGCAAACCGCTGTGGAAAATTATGACTCACCAGGTAGACTGGTCCCCGAATTCTACTGGGTATAATTCAAAACAAGTTTTAGCTTTCCAAAAAGCAATTCGGTCATTAGCATGACATTTTAACAAAAAGACGGTTTAAACTTCTCTAGAAAATTTTCGTTAGAATGTTGCTATTTATTTAGAATTTCCGCCGTTTAATATATATGCTAGCTCTCGTCAGACCTTTTTTCTTCGATTTTTAATGTATCACATTGCTTATTATTGTGTCACCTATTAACTTAATAATTAGAATATATCATCTGCATGAATAAAGCCATCTCCGACAAAAAAAGATCACTTTTGTTATATTATTTTTTGTTATGCCCCTTTCAAACGATTTAAATATCAAACTCAATGTTGCCTATAACACTGAAAGTCCTTGTCCTATTAACATAATACTTGAAATATATAATCATTTGCATAAACAAAGCAACAAGATCGATAACCCCTGTTTCAATACTTTTGAGTTATGCCCCCTTTAAAAGACTTAAACATAAAACATAATGTTGCCTATAAGTTGGAAAGTTCTTGTTCTATTATCTTAATTGTTTGAATACATTATCTGCATGAATAAAGCCATCAGTGACAAAAAGAATGATAACTCATATTTCGTTATTGTAAGAGTTATGTTCCTTTCAAATGGCTTTAATATGGAACTTTATGTAGGTTCAACCAAAGTATTTCTAATTCCCATAGGGCTCAAATTCTTAATATTCAATGCCCATTAAATATGATTTCTATCATCTTAAAGCCTAGACAACAATATATTGGTGCGAAGATCTGCATTCCATCTATTCAAAAACACACAGGGGGTTAACTAACTTGTAAGAAAATTACAGATCTTTTACCGAACAGACCATACCTTAAACGCGGAATCGCAAATACTGTGCCATAATTATACATCCGCTGTTCCGGCACTAGTCCACTTCTATCAAACAAGATATAGGCTCGAACAAACAAGATATAGGGATGAAATTGCTTTCGTTTTTTTCCTGATATGTAATCCCTGCAAAGAAGAGGCCCTCGGATGAAGAGAAAAGTTCTCATATATTAAAACGAACTATATGGACCACGGAGGAATACTGCGTTATTTTGGTGTAATGCAACCTTTAAATGAAAATTCGAAGTGACAACCCTCTTCATTCAGCAAAACGAACAGTACACAAGGTAGTGCTGATCAAGTACCAGTGCAGTGTTTTATATAAGCTGGCAACAAAGAATGCATTTTGCACGTGCCTTTTTCTTTTAAATATCTTATATCTCGACTGCTAGTTCGAATTTATCTCCAGCATAATATCAAATAATGCACCCTAAACAAAGCCGGAAAATGTACTGATTCACATTTCTATATCTAAAGACTGCTAGTCTGTTGAAAATGTCTCAGTTTTACCATTTCACTTGGATAGTATTTGGAGAAATGATGCAGATAACCAAAAAGTATAATTAACCGTTTGAACTTTTGGATAGAGAGCTTAAGTGAATAACAATATCAGTTTAAACTTTAGAATACTTGGAATAATTGTAGAATACTTGGAATAATTGTATTTCATGGAATTCATTATCTTCGACCTGGTCTGTGGACTATAGCATGAGCTTAACATTGGCTGTCGGCAATTTATAAACTGATCTCTTAAATAGCTGCAGGAGCATTGTCTGTCTTCTCAAGCACGTGCATGCAGGTAGATTTAAATTTACCGGGGGGGGGGGGGGGGACGCGAACTGGCCAGTCTTGACTCGGCCATAATGTATCCCGACTTTGCCGGTAATTTCTTATCACTCACATGGAATACGTCCATGTTATACCCTTTACATGATTGATAAAATATGGAAATTCTGTAGGCTTCGCTTATTTGGATTACCGGTGGCGTCGATAAGGCAAAAAAGACAGTTACTGTTTCGCCATTGGCAAATATTTGTCTGAAACGAAAATTTGCAAAAGAAAATATTTTTATCTCAGGTTTCTGTTTAAGTTATTGTTTCGTCAGCATGTAAACAAGTAAAAAAAATGCTGCTAATGCAGCAAAAGGTTGCTGCTAATGCAGCAAAAGGAGTACACGGCCTAAAAAGCGAGCTGTTTGTGTTAAACCATATCAATTATAATTATTTGTAAACCTGTTTGAAATGTGTATTATGCCTGTTTGATTATTTGGTTGTTTAAGCCATCGTGTAAATATCTAACTTGGTTAGGGGAAATGAGAAAATCAGGGAAACTACTCAGCGCATATATCGTGGGTGGGTTGAGCGCAACACTGTTGTAAGTCACTTTTTAAAAAAAGTTTTCAGTATTAACAAAAAAAAAAATTGTGATTCTCATATTTGAAAGTTTATTCTTTTCTGTTTATATGCATATAAACTTATAAAGGAGAAAAGTTAAAAAAAACAATTTCCAAAAGAGATATTTATAAATATATTACTTACAACCGTTTTCGACTTAAAATTGGACATAAATGAGAACAATGATTTTTTATTGCAAAAGAGATCTTTGAATACAACTATATATTCAAAACATTCTGGTTTTAAGCCATTCATAGTTCATCGTAACTGGTAAGGGGACTCCTGTTAATGAAACCCCAGTAATGACAATTTGAATTCATGCATTATAGTATTTGATTATTTTATAAATTATGTACATATAAAGACTGAGTTACATCTCTATTCCACTTACAACTCATCCCAGTTAAGTCAATGCCTTTTTGTGCAACATGGTTTTAACTTGAGTTACAACCCTATTGCACACAAAATTTATTCAATATGAGATACAGCCTGGACTTATTTGCACTATTTAGTGTTGTTTTTTTTCAAAAACATTTTTCTTTCATCATATTATGTACAATGTATTGATGTAAAATGAGCCATATTATGCAAAAAAGTAATTTTTCAAAAAAGTAGAGTTACAACCCTATTGCGCTCAACCCACGATTATTGTTTATTCTTATCAGGGTCGAACTATGGTTTTACTTTTTGGGTAACGTTTGACTTAATCGTGAAATCATTCTAAAGAGACATCACACGCGCGATCAAGAGCGATTTGCACACTTGGACCTCGGAGGAGATGATTTTGACTGCATAACATGTCGCATGTGACATGTCGATATAAAAAAGTTACTTATTTATAATACAATTATGTGTAATCATTTGGTAAATTAAACGGTTAAATCATTTGTATACTGAAATACTGCAAGCAATAATAGGATCCCAGTTCATATATTAGACATAGATTCTCTCTATAATATATACACCTTATAATAATTTTACATAAATATGAAAACAAAAGATGCATCAGTAATACTATTTCATCCATACTTATTGAATGTGTTTAGAGGCGGATCAAGAGTCGTTGTTTTGTTTGTTTGTTTGTTTGTTCTTGTTGTTGTTGTTGTTTTTTTTGTTGTTTTTTTTTTTGGGGGGGGGGGGGGGTTGTGGGGAGAGGGGTCGGGGTGTGTGAGCGAACCCCGTTTGATGCAGAATTATTTAAATTTCATTTTGCTATTTTTGGAAATTATCATGTAACTATCATAAGACTTCCCCCGACGAACCCTTTCTGAAAATTTAGCCTCCGACCATATTCTTTGAATACGACATTGCTTCTCATATTCTGTGTAGCGCTACTTATTCTATACATTTAACTGGTATTACCTCCTTACTCAACTGTGGCTTCAACATCCTGAGGAAATCCCGCGACACATCGCCATTTCCTTGATGTTGACACTTGACTTTTATGTATTATGTATCAGGCAAGTCGACAACGATTTCCATGCAAAAAAAGAATATCTGATGGTAGAAGTATATTGTTAATGGCATCACATAGAACCCTTATGTTTGAGCCGTGGCCGCCGGGGTAAGCGACTTGATGAAATATTAGGACCGCGGTCTCTGCTCCTGTGGTCCCAGCTCCTATGCGCTTAGATCACCTACCTTCTTATTCTTGAAATTGCTAAAGCAGTGTAGCGGTGATCTATCCATGTTTATTCATTTCGGCTGATAACAACAGCAATCCACATCATGTTTTACCTCTTTTATCTGTACCCTTCCCTTCTAAGGCATAGGCCTTTCTGTCATCAAGTTGACAGATGTTGGGTAGTTTAGGCCTATGCCTGACTGAGCCTGTCTTGTACAGTTTGGACACAAATAGCGTAGGTTTGAATTTAAAGGGGAATATAATCAGCAAGATGCGAAGTAACATAACTTTGAAATGCTGCGCGATTTTAAAGAAATTTGATGAGGAGAAGGTGCTTCTAAATGCCATTTACTTAAGAAGGAAATCAGTTCTCTGATGCGGTGCCTGTTTACATAAAATTTGCCGTTGTTCACATTAGCAAAACGAAACCACAATACCAAATTTCAACAGAAATCGACACAATGCTTGATGCATCATTTGCATTTAATTTACATGTAGATACAAATTTAGGCCTATGACTATTAGTAAGTACAATGATTTGTGCATTTAATGATTGGTGCTTCATTTGCATTTAATTTCGTTGCAAATTTAAGCCCACACCTGTTAATTATCACAATGTTTTGTTCCAATTCGCATATTGAATAGTAAACTAAAATTACCATTGTTGCGAAAGTAAAATACTTATTTAATATCACTAATATTGATTATCCGACAATAATGTCGAAACTGGTACAGAAAGCTATAAATAGATTGGCCAAAACATGATCTACAGCTGTAGAGAACCATCGTCTGGATCCACTTTTTAACCAGCGAACCTGGTTTTACTAATCACAATTCTGAAATCGGTATAAAACCAAAACGAGGCACTGGCAACCGGCGATTTACGCATTTCAGAGTAATCAGAGCAAGCAAAGTAGTCCAAGTTTCCTGTTACGTGTTAAAGTTGGCTCGTGCCACGTTAGTATCGCTAAAAGAATACTTGACTGCTTCACTGCGCTGTCCCTAATTCAGAACACAATCGACAACAGAAAACCAATTTTATCTTGGGGTTGTAGCCGCCAGGGATTCTTTAGCGAGCCACAGATGTGTTACCTTTAGGTAGAGATATAAACGATATTCCCGATGATAGGATATTACAATAGCTTAATATTAATTCTGAAATATTTAATATATCCTTTTCTGCTTTTTCGAAGCTCAAAATAACAGTGAAAACATTTTCTTTATTCTGTCATTTTAAAACAATTTCAATATTGGACGTTTGTTCCGCTGCTAAACTGTTTCACGTTTTTTTGTTTTGTTTTTTTATCATTAACAATAACGATAATGATAAATTTCCATCTTAGCATATTTTTCTTCAATTGTCCACTTTATGAAATAAATGCGCAAATGCTTTCACTTGAAATTTTCAAGACATATTGCGAACATTTGTTTATTATTTAATGATAGGCGTTCATGATTGTTGTAAATCACTGAACATGAAGCAATCATCATTGCTGAATCTTTTTATATATTGGATTTGCACATATAAGCGTGAACAGTAAACAGTAAACTATTGAGATGTGTAATATTTTACATATTAAAACTAGTATACCGGATATTATTCGTACAGAAATAGGGACATGTAAGATTTACAGATCTATGTATTCGAAACATGCTACCAGCAAGCGCGGTACGTGTCCGGCTATCACGTACGTGGCAGGAGACACGTCGACAATAAGGCCATCAGTGGTCCAAGGAACGGACTATGATTTGTTTCAGGAATAATGGATAATTTACAATTTTTCCAAAGGTGAAGATGTTTACTAGGTTTACGTGTTCGATTAAGCTAGAGATGACTATTATTTTTGTTCGGAGTACATGAAATAATAGGCGCAGTAACACAATGAATATGCAAATGTCAGTGACGTCACAATTTCCCGCGTTTTGAAGAAAGCCAAATAACAGTAAACGTACCTGTGAATATAGAGGACAAACCATGATGAAGCCTAAAATTAAAAACGACACATCTGTCTGCTGAAACTGATGTTATGTGAACGGATTGTAAGCTAATGGACATATATCCCATCTCCTTAACAACCAAAACTCAATGATATGTTTACGAATGTCTTAAATCTGGCACCTTTTTCTAATAATATGCTACATGAAAAAACCATCGAGTCAGTTATTATATACAACTTAATACGGTGGAAATTTATGGTATAAGCTATAGTAATTCATTTTCCTCTGAAATTGTCTTCAATTTTACATGTGTGTTATCTAGCATTAAATTCCAATGCTTTCGGCAATGTTATGACTCTCGGTTGTTTTATCTTAATATGTAGGATTCTCAATTCTATGATTTCCTTTACATGGTATTCACAATGAAGGAAACAATTATATACTTCTTATTTCAAATAAATGCATAATCATTCCCATCGATCGGGTCTCACTTTTTATATCATTTTTCGTGTTCATTCTGTCTTTGGGATGTCAGTACACAGATTTCACTATTATAATTTCTTGCTTAAAACCCTTTACTCAATATATACACATAGGTGACCAGTTCAGGTCCCAGTCAGCTGGCACAATAGTGCCATCTGATCTGGATCTAAAATTTGTGATTACTGGTCAGAATAAAATTTATGATTCTAAAAGCGAACATTTTAAATCCAAATCAGATCTCAAAGATGTGCCAGCTGATCTAAACTATTCGCCCAAGCTATGAAGGTATATCTATGGAGTAAAGGGTTAACAGAAGCCTTCATCCAGATAATACATGGAAACCTTTATTTCCACTACCATATAGACTAGATGAAGGTCTTTGCGAGTGAAACAAGTTCTTTTGCTTTTTCGTAAATGGATACATGTATGAGAATCATGGCACTGGTTATTCTCAAGAAGCAAAATCGCTTCGCTGGTTTTCTGTACTTTCAGTACTTTGATATTCGAATGCGATAACCATTGATGGTTACAGACGACTTATTAATGTTGATCCGGCATGTAAACACTTTTACAGAAAGTCAGAATTGATTGAGAACAACGGAAATTGAAATCTAAAAAAGAAAATGATGTTGAGAAAATATATGATTTGAGTAGTAAGCCGAAAAAATCGTGTTAAAATTAGTAGCACGTATTTTGGCATATTGTAAACAAAAGTTCCGCGACTGGGACTAAAATGCCGAAAAGTGTGACACTTTTAAAAATCACATTTGTTTAGACCATTATTTTACAAAAAGCTTGAATAAAGACAAGTTTTAGTGTTGTTTTAGTAAAAGGTGCATTTATTAGGCCTCGAATAATGATAAAATTAAGCATATTATACTTAAAGTAATCAAAATTTATGCTATAACGTCAAGCGTGGTAGATAGAAAATACCTCAAGAAAATCAATACATCTTTGCTTTATAAATTTATAGGACTTTAAAGATTAAAAATACATAAGAAATGTTTTGTGTATCATTAAGTTTTATGTTTCTAGATGCAATAATTATAATATAATCACCTCTATTGAAATTATATTTGTCTGCAGCTCCCTTCAGAAAATTTCAGCTAAAGTTTGTGACAAAGTTACCTCCCCTTATTTAAAGTATGCTATTTCATTAAGTAAGAACAAGAAGTTCTGAACAATTAAAACAAAACATAATCATTGTATAGATACCATAGTTAACCCCCAAAATTGGGTATTTTCATGTTTTTTTCGATAATTTAAGTAGGAATTTCCGAAATTTCGCTATAGATCAATACGCAATAAAGATAATTTAATCATTTTTGTATGGTATCTCTTGTTACATTGTTCTATATTTTAAAAACATAATAGTTGTAAAGATACCATAGTTAACCCCCAAAATAGGGCATTTTCTTGTGTTTTTTTTCGATAATTTTAGTAGGAATGTTTGGTATCAATACACAATAAAGATAATTTAATCATTTTTGTATGGTATCTCTTGTTACATTGTTCTATCGTTTAAAAACTTAATAGTTGTATAGATACCATAGTTAACCCCCAAATTTGGGCAATTTCATGTTGTTTCGATAATTTATGTAGGAATTTCTGAAATTTCGCTGTAGATCAATACGCAATAAAGATAATTCAATCATTTTTTATGGTATCTCTGGTAACCTTCTTTCATCATTTAAAAAAAATATGGTTGTATAAATACCATAGTTTAACCACCGATATTGGGTATTCTCTTGTTTTTTAGATAATTTTAAAGTAGGATTTATGGAATTTCACTTTAAATCAATAAACAATGAAGATAATTTGATCATTTTGGTAAGGTGTGGTATTTTATATTGTTCTATCATTAAAAATGATGTTTTTTTTAGATTCCTTAGTAAAATGCTAAAAATTGGGGATATTTTTGCTTTTCTCAATGTGTTAAGTAGGAATGTCTGGAATTTTGCTCTCAGTCAATACACAATAAAGATAATTTGATCCATTTTTGTATGAAATCTCATTTTATAATGTTTTATCATAAAAATGGCAGTCTCCAGAGTGGCATTCTATTCATTGTTTTAGGAAGCATTCTTTTCATTAATTAATATTGCGATATTCTTTTCATTAATAAACATGTATATTAATGGCATAGTCATTGGCCTAGTCAGTAATTTTTGTTTTATTGTTATTTTTTGGCACACATTGCCTTTTGGCGATTTTTAAAACCTGCTTATTCTACGAAATGGTAACCACTGTCTCAACATCGGCGTGGCTGGGGTCTTTCCTAGGGATATTTTCAAAGGCACTGGTGTTACATATCGCATGTGCATTACTTGGGACTTACTGCAACGGACATTAAACAAGTTAATTTAACAAAAACAACATTTTTATCGCTGGACTTGTAGGTGATCATAGCTGTTACATGTACACCTTCATGTTTATTTTCATCTACACATCCATCTTGATCATCTATGCAAGTTTGAAAGAAATCCGCCTGATAGTAAATGAGGACTTGATGCCACAAGATTTCATTACTGAAATGAACAAAGGGCCATAACTCTGGTAAAATGGTCACAGGAAAAACTTTTCTTAACGATCATCTACACATCCTGCTTGATCATCTGTGCTAGTTTAAAAGAAATCCGCCTGATAGTTAATGAGGAGTTGATGCCACACAAGATTTAATTACTGAAATTAACAAAGGGCCATAACTCTGGTAAAATAGTCGCAGGAAAAATCTTTTCTTTATATTCTTTATAATCATCTACACATCCTGCTTGATAATCTGTGCAAGTTTGAAAGACGCCTGATAGTTTATGAGGAGTTGATGCCACGAGATTTTGGGACGGATGGACGTACACACGTTTAGACGAGTGCAACTCTAAATGCCTACAACTTCGTGGGGCATAAACGTCAATTGGTTTGGTTCACAGTTAAATTGATAATAGTATAAAAGTTCAATAGTGATGATGTTATATACATCTACTACTTTTGTAAAAGTATCTGTTTTAATTGTTGTATGCGTCAAAAGTGTGCCTTTTTGCCCCATAAAAAACTACTTTTTATGCGTTGAAAATCACCGCATAAACGAACAAATTGTTTTTTTATGCGGCGATGCTCCTATGCAGCGTTAAAAGGCGTAACATTTCAATATTACAGTGCTCTGCTACTCGTGGTAAAACATTGATTATTGTTCTTCTTTTAAATTCTGATATTTCTTTACTTTTTATGTTAGAGAACCCCTTTAGGAATGTTTGCAGTTTTAAAATTTTAACTTTCAGCGTTAATTGATTACCGTAGTAATCCATAATATGAAACGGCAGACGATAAAACGAAAGGGAAACAGTCAAAACAGATATTCGTTCTGTAAGAGAGAATACACATCGGAGGTTTTGTCCCTTAGAATAAGTTAGTGACTGGCCGAGAGAATGCCAATGATTTTACATGGTAATGACGATACACAATTTATATTTATATAAAAGATATTGCCTCAACCTGGGAGGGTATTTAATAATTCGTAAATGCGTCTTTGTATATTTTTTTTTAGAGACCAAAAAGTCAAATGATCCACCATAGCCCTTTGATGATAAAAACTTTTTATTATAATCCAACATTTGTGAACTTACCAAATGAAAGCTATGTTAGGGCTATCTACAGTCATCATTGGACGTATATCGATGAAAAAGAAAATTATCAAAATCGCTCTTATGGCCAAATGCCGTTCCATGAAACTTTGCATAAATTAATATTATTCATGTATATTATTTTGCTCATGTTAAGACACGTGAGAACATTAAAGAAAAATAACTATACATGTATCTAAAAATTCCCTAAAATTCTTTTTAAATAAATGCAAAAAAACCTAAACAACACATCTTTTTAAATGCCCATATTAGTAATATGGTACTGACAAAAATATCTCGTGTCCGATTGACTTACATGTGTGAAAAATATTAAATATTTTTGATAGTGTTCTGATCTCGATTTTCATGGACGCTTCCTGGTCGCGTAAATGGGTGACACACGTTGATTTCCAGCTTCATAATGGAAAGTTCTTTCCAAAGGTCAAAGCATATTGTTGCCATGATCTTTATGCCCATGTGGGCATTCAAGATTACGTTGTTTTTTTTTAAAGTTTTTTTTAATGAATTTATGTAAATAGAATTTGAGTGAATTATTAGATCTAGCTAATTTTCTTTACGTTTTTAACTTTTCATAACGTTCGTAAATGAAGATATATTAATAGCGATTATTTGTGCACAGTTTAATTGAACTTTGATTTTGACTTTTTTTTTAAATATTTTTTTTTACCGACGACAGTGCAATGACGACTGAAGACGGCCCATAATTATGATAAATTTTTCCCTTTTCTGCCAGACATATTCACATGAAATTATAAATCATTGCTTCTATAACTACATGTAAAATGCAAAGCTAATTAACAGTTTTGTTTCTAAGAGCTGTAAATAGAGTATACTTTTCTTAATGAATTATGACATTGTCATCGACGTGCAAATGAATCCTATGCGCTAACAAGTGCATCATTAGAGTTAATTATAGATATTTCAATAGACATTAAGAGATTTTACCTAACGAAGGAAGTGGTTATGGGGTGAACGATTGCTGAAAATATAATTTCACAATTTGATCTACATATGAGGGTTTTGTCAGAATTTTTATTTCCAGTTTTCATAAGTAAAACATGATGGTGTTTTTATAAGAATAATTTTTCATAAGGTGCGCTCGTAGTAAAACGCATTTTGATAATTTTCAATTGAAAGAAAGTGCAAGTCAACAAAGTTTGGCCAATGTCTCGCGATTCTCGCCCGCGATTGGGGCTTAATTACAAACTTAACTTTATATTTATTTAATTATTAATTTGACTTTATAATGATTTAAAAAATAGAGGTTTACAAAGTAATGAAGAAACTTGGGACGACACCATGCCCATCTACTCGATTTTGTACACAGAAAGTCTTAAATAAGATTGTCTTTTATTCTGAGTTTTTTTTCTGGTATATGTATAAACAACTTTCAGCATTTTTTTCCACTCAAAGCTTACATGTATGTATGATAATAACAAACAAGAATTTAACATTTTGTATATTCAAATGCCACGTTCAAAATGATTGAAGCTCACCTTCATTTTATTATTTAAAAATGTTTCTTTAAGAGCTTACCACACTCCTCCCAATCCTGTTCATCGATAAAAAGAAAATCATCAAAATCTCAATAATGGCAAAATGCCGTTCAATTAAACTTTGCACAAATAAATGTAATTAATGTATCTTTATTTTGCATACAGTAAGACACGTTAGAAAGGTAAAGATAAAAGCTAGACCTAAAATTTCCTTAAAATTCTATTCAAATAAATTCACAAAAACTAAGCGATACAAAACATGAGATATATCTCATAAACAATATGCTTTAATAAATATTTTAAAATGTTTCGATGTACCATTTAGAATCTGTGGATTATATGAAGGATTTTTGGTCTGTTCATTTTTATATTTTGTGTACTTTGCAATGTTGTTTTTTTTCTACCATTTTGACTGAGTGCTGTTGTTTTTTTATTATCATAATTACAGTAATATGACAAATCACTTCTATCCTCCATTATTTGTTTTACAAAATTTAAAGATACACTTAACTAATATTCTAACTATACCGATCATAAAACTTAAATTTCTCCATATGGAATTGGAGTATACTCTTGGTATTTGAAACATAATTAGATATATCATTTTTACTTCTTTTAAAGATTTTTTTTTATTTAAATCTATCATTTCCTCCGAAAACCAATTTCATTTATTCGAGACGAGTTTAAAACCGTAAGTCACAAAATCGGCCGAAGCGTTTTACCGAAAGCGGCTTAAACTGCTGAAACGTCTTCTGTCTGAAAGCTGAGCAATCTCAGCATTGCAGGATCGCATAGTATTAGTCAAAATTACTTTAGAATCCATGTTTTAATAAGAAAAAAAGGTGAAATATGCATATCAGGAATCGCCACATTCAGAAAAAACAGCCTCCACACACAGTCATGAAGAAGAGAGGGAAAGAGAGCATGGTTTATAGAATGATCAGTTTCAAAAGAGACACCACTAACAATTAACAAAAATGAGAACCCGAGGGGTTACCGCCTTGGAACGGTCAGTGGCAAATCAAATTGCCACTGGGGGTTTAAACCAGGTTCTAGGGTGCACCAACCTCACACTTGCCCCAACAGGTTCTCATATCAAAAAACAAATACAAGTTGTCTTGGTGAAACCACTCCAACCCACTTATCGGCTCAACAATGTTGCATGCAAAAGCACACAAACATATAAAACATAAGAATCTAAAAGCATTGCAAAGCCAAAGGGCGGGTACTCGATGATCTTACCGAGACCAGAGCTCCTGGAGTAAAATCAGCAAGAACACGATGACAGGTATAAAAGAAACAAATCGAGCTTCTATGTTCTTTTAAGAAAAGATGTCCCCATAAACCTTCATAAACTCTTAAACATCTGCCACCGTCGTGCAACCAAAGAGGTAAGCATAATGATCAACTGTAGAAGGGTTAATCACCAGGCATGCAGAGCGCTGTAAAATATCATGTTGGTAACCTTTCTTTTTAAATTTACAGATGGTTTTTACGAATAACCGGGAGAAATTAACATTGCCCTTTATCTTCTTAAGTTTGTAAATTAAATCTCCATAAAAAAACTGGCTGTGAAATACCTTGTTGCAATAGTGATTTTAAACTGCACCTGTATTTATGAATTAGATCTGGGTATCGACGATAAAATTTGCAAAATGTTTTCCTTAATTTGTGATACCGATAACCTTGTTTTAAAATAGATGAAAAGGGAACTTTGAAGACCCTCGACCACGACAAAAATGAAAATATTGCAGGATCGGTTTGATTGAGCCTGTTCATGGGCAGTAATGGATATGCTTTTTACTGCCCTCGCCGCCCCGGGTTGAGCGCAACTCAATATTTACATCAATCAACAGTACAATTTTGATCCATCCCAAACGATGGTATGCATATGGCGGTGAACATGGAACCTTCAATGCGGTATTTTCAGATTAATACCATTCCATGTTCAGCGGCGTATGGTCCCCAGATAAAAGAATAGGTTTGCCCTAAACGAGAAAACAATGGACGGAACTAAACGGAATAGAATTTTAAGAGGGGATCTTAGAATATAAATCCTGCATATCACAGACAACGCCAAAGGCAAAATTTAAAAGACAAGAAGTATATCCCTGGGGTGATTGAACAATATCCAAATTTATATTGGCTGGGATATTGAAACCACCCATCTTTAAACTGGCCGAAATATTAAAAACAAAAAGTAAATTTATAAGTACTATTAACATAGTACATAAATATCGTGCTCGACGACCTTCAAAGGACGTAACAGATAAAAGTTTTTCTGTAATGCAAAGATTACGTTCATTGAAATCATTAACATCGTTGCAAGCTCTTGAAAAGCGAACAAGCTGTGAAATATAAACACCTTAAGATGTTGCAGGGGGAACATCGCCGTCTAAAAACGGAAAATTTACTATATTAAAATTAAAATAATCTCTTTTATCATATATTTTACTAGTGACGTAACCATTTTCAATTGACAGATTTAGATCGAGAAAGTTTGCTTGCTTTTCTGAAGTGTTCGCTTTATTAAGTTGTAGTTCTTTAGGGTAAATCTTATTAACAAGTAATGGAAAATGGTTATTATCATATTTAATAAATCATCAAGGTACCTCGAGGTGTTGTTAAAAGCTGTAATAATATCATCTTGATGTTCAGTAGAAAGAGATAATATAAAGTCTCTTTCATAACAGTATAAAAACAGATCAGCAACAAGGGGTGCACAATTAGTACCCTATTGGGATGCCTATTACTTGTTTATAAATAGAGGTACCGAAGAATCTAACATAAATATTATCCAGTAAGACAGTTAGCGACTCTATTAGGTCTTGACAAGTCCATAAAGTATAATTATCATAAGAACCTTCTGTAAAAAATGCCCTATGTTCATTACAAGCGATGAAGGTTTTATTTTCTCTAGCAAACGTTTTCTTCAATGAGACTGGTAAGCTTGTCTCTTATTAAATTATGAGGGAGCGAAGTGTTTAAAGTTGAGAAATCATAAGTGGACCAACAGAACGCCTGAAAATTATTTGATTTAAGCTTTTTCAAAACGTCATTTGAATTTTTAATCGACCAAAATAAATTTTTGCCAGAAGTTTCAAAAACCTTATCGCAATACCTAATAACATGTTCTTTAATAGCTGTAAGACAAGATGTTAAGAGCACAGATAATTAAGTAGCAATGCAAGAATTAGAGTTAGCAATAAATCTTGCTTTGTACGGTGTTTTATGCATTTTAGGCAACCAATACATAGTAGGTCCTTTGTCTTGTTTCAGCTCAATACTGATTCTAAATTTTGTAATTTGTAGGGTGTGTGCAGTAACAATATCACTCTCAGATGAAGAAGTAAGTATATAAGCATTATTGCTGTTCAGTTCTGCAGTTTGAATATTAATATAGTGTATCCGTCACACTATAATTACATTATTAGAAGCCTTATCAGCAGGTGTTAAAACAAATTTGTTATGAAAGTCTTGAATTCCTTTTTTCAAATGACGAAAGTTAAAACGAGGTCGAGGTGGTAATAAAGCAATGTTTCTTTCATAAAATGATATAAGACAAGAATCATCGTTAACAGAGAATAAACCAGTTGCTGACGATTTTGTCACTTTTGTTGTTACTCCTTCCTTAATTAAATGTCAGTAATTTCCAGATTGCAGGCATGGAATTAAATTGTTATTTCATCATAAGAAGTCCAAATTATGTATGTCATTATGCTTCAAGTTTGAATTCTATACTTCGATAAAATAATATGATCGATGTAGTTAGAACATTGGTTACGTGTATGTTGTCAAAGGAAGAAGGTGACGTTAAGATTTAATTTTTTATTTTAAACTATCCTATTTATAATTGCTAGTCTTATTTTCTAGAAGAACCCTACTCTTCCATATATTAGCTGATTTTCGTGAAGTAAGTGTAAAGGCAAATTATAATTGTACACAAAATACATATGTATAATATATTTTTGTCATCGGTTTCCTTAATTGCAAATAATATAATAACATCAACTAGTTACAAAATTAACGGGATTACTAGAAAGAGTTCAACTTCGATTTCTAAAACACATTTTTAAAATGAAAAATTCTACACCGAATTATATGGTATATGACGAATCTGGTTGTCACCCCTTATGGGTGGATATTGAAGAACGCATGATTAACTTTTGGTCAAGTATTTGCACAACAAACAACCTAACTAATTGTAAATTATCTTGTATTATTTATCAACATCTTCGGGTTTATTGTATCAAAAATGTATTACTGAAAACTGATCTGATTAACATATGGGAAACACACGTATTTACAAATACCAAGTGGCTTAAACTAACAGTCAAACAAAAACAAAAGGATTTATCTATAAACGAATGGTTTTCAAATGTAGAAAATTCAAGTAAAGGTCAAACATATAAAATCTTTAAGCATAACGTTCAAACTGAACGATATTTAGCTAATACACGAAAAACAATACGTTTATCATATTTTGAAATTTCGAACGCGAAATCAACGATTCCCAGTAGAAACTGGCAGTTGGTCAAGAGTACCAGTAAATCAACGTTTTTGTGCGACATGTGAAGGTCAATTAGGAGACGAATTCCATTATCTATTCCAATGCCGACTATTCGAACAAGGTAGAAAACTGTACCTTAAGCCGTACTACTATCGAAGAAATAATACTTTTAAAATGGATCAACTTCTTAAAACAAATAACCAAAAGGAATATAGCAACCTGTGCAAATTTATAAAGAACATAATTAATTATCCCTTTTAAATGTACATTACTTTATACTGGTAAAACATGAGAACGCTGGCATTTTAGTTACATTTCGTTCAATGTTAATATTCAGATGTAATTTATTGTGCTTATACCTGTATTGTGTTTGTTTATAACTAGTTACATGTAATAGTATTTGACTCTCCGTATATATGTATCTAATAATCTCATAAAAATTTCTGTTAATATATTACTTTTTAAGCCTCGAAAATATCAGTCATGTATATCCTCATTTTGTCATAATTGGCATGAGAAAATAAAAGGTTTTTGACTTGACTTGACTCTCGTGTATCAACGACTACCGTTCAACTTGCCATTGATTAATACATTAATAAATTGCATCAAATGACGAATACCATGTATTAATCAATGGCAATTAATTGCAAGATGTGTATGCTTCGATTCATAGGAAACGAGGGTTTGTCTATATATCGAAATGAGTAAGCACCAATACGCCTAATATTACCTCATTGATCTATGATATCGTACAGTGCTCAACTTTGAGTTATAGCAGTCTAATTCTGTACCTTTTCATGCGTTATTTTTATATAGATATTTAGCGACCAAATGTTTAATTCTAAAGTGCCGCTCTGTTAAAAGTTGGAAATATTCGTGTTTGTTTTTGAAACATACCAAAGTTTATTAAATATACTGCGCTGGCTGGAATCTGTTCACATACGTTATTCTCCTTTTCTCTTCTTTTTAGTGTTCAGCGAATTGGCTGTTTTTCGGTAACAGCCACAATTAGATTGCACTGTTTTCTAATGAAGTAGGAGATTTGCTTGGTTGTTGATGTTCTGATAACCTCGCTAACAAGTGCAACATTTAAATCTTATTAATCAAGATTCGTCAGGCATTTTTTCGCCTTTCTACCTAACAAAGGAATATAATTAAGCTGTAAAATGAACGTCAACGTATTATTGGACAAAAATAATTTGGCAATGTTTACATTGTCGTGATTACATTTGCTTTACATGTAAACAATGAGTTCATATTTTAATCGTTGTTTAATAAAAAGCGGGAAGCTCCCAATACTTGTCCCATTAGCCGAGTGGTCTCAGACGCAGTCAATTTGAAATGCAAATATACCAACGTTGTTGTAGGTTCGAAATATGTTGTTTGTTTGTTTTTTACATTTTTTTTATTTTTTTTACACAACAACTATTTCCGTGATAAAATAAACTAAAGCAAAATACATACAATACTTTGAAATAACTGCAATAAAACTTAAAAAGTATATATCTAAAATATTTCCTAAAAAGCCGTGTGTCAGTGTGAATCGAACCCGTGTCGAAAAAACGTTAGGCATATGCCAGCCGGACGCGTAAACCACTGTGCTATCGAAGTGATGTGATATAAATTGGCAAAATAATATCTGTAACGTATAAATTTGCCTTAACCCATGTTTACATTCTATTAATAATTGTAAACATTGCCAATTTAGCTTGGTCAACCTATAGTTTGAGATATACATCAAAGTGTGGTAACTCCGGCTTCATGACAGAGAGAAAACAACCGAAGTGACCAAACTGGATAATTTGGGAAGCAGTAAAGAGTTTTTAGCCATAGATGCGAATTGGCCCCGGTCAAATTTGAAGATAAGAGGTAAGTGGGCAAACTGTAAGCTTCATGGCACTTTTTAGATGCTCTATTTGCAGTTTCACATTTGTAGCTAGGATCCCCCAAAATTGCATGACATGCACTTTTTGATCTTGACACTTTCAGTGTGAGGCAGGTGCTTGGAAATGCGAAACTAATACATTTCTTGCTCAGACTTCAGTTTAACTTGCAATTATCAAGGGGCATACAAACAAGTGTTAGTAGTGCAAAATCTTGATGGTTATGGTATATTTTGAGTATAATTCAATGAAACAGTAGGGATTTTACCATGTGTAAGTGGCAAACATTTATTTTGGTTGTTGGCAATAAGAAAGCTGTGAACTGATGAATGTTTGAAATTTTGCCTCGTCGGACGACCATTTTTTGCGACCAGAATTTGAAAGTTAATGGTGCTTAAAATTCAACTGATATGTTTTGAATATTATTTTGCTTTGTTTTCATAAACTGAATGTCATTGTAATATCAGTTATATGCCCTTTCTGTTTCAGGTATGTGCTACTAGGGAGCAAGTGGATTCTTCGGTTTTGCGATATATCAGAAAACCGTTTACTGCCGCCTTGTATGTTTCCAACAGTTCACCCCGAGATAAAACCATAGGATCTGTATTCATGTGCAATAGAGTATGTTACCGTTTTTGTCTATGGCTGAACTGTTTTAAACATTTTACAATTATCACATGTTGATGGATGGAAACTGTATCAAAATTATGAATGTCGTTTTTAAACTTTTAAACATTTTTATGAAATTTGAAAATAAAAATAGTCAATATTTTGTCAATATAAAATAAACATTATTAAAAATTCATGAAATCTGTGAGAGGATTCAGATAACTTCGATAATGCAAACATTATGGCAACTGTATACAAAAACTCGATAAAATTCGAAAGCAGAGGTTATATTTATTAATTAAATTGGGTTATAATTAAAATGTAACGACGACACTTAGTTGTGTTATTTTATTTTGATATTAACAACTATTTACCCTATATCTTTTAATACTTGCTTTGAAATGTCTCTTCAGATAAAAAAGCACAAAGGCGAACACTATTTTTTGTTGCATGTTCGGCTTAATTATAATTTCCCTGACTGCTTTGTGCGAAGATCTCATTTCATACTTCTGGTTAGGCTGTGTTTTCTCTGTCTGAGTTTTGTTGGGAACTGCGTTTCATTATGAATTAATCTCTAGGATGTTTCCCTTTCTCTTTCTTTGCGTTGTTTCTTTTATCTTGGAGTTACCCTCATGTGTGTTTCTTCTTGGTTTATGGTAGGCTGCCTGATTTTGGTCTAAACTTTGTAAGAAGGTCTCCAGTGTGTTGCCATTCGGTGAGTTAACTTTGAGTTTCCTTTTCTTTATTGGATAATATGTTATGTTATATACGTATTTTTCCTTTAGACTTTGGAAAGTGGCTGAATTAGCTTCCCCTGAAAACAGTTACCAAATGATCGAATTTGTGGGCAGACTGTAGTTACGTGTATTCATTTACGACTTTGTGGGCAGCCTAAATATCATAATTTAGGACGGATGCATTTCCTACATCGTTTTTCGTCTGGCCAGGCCGCAGTTCCTTTTTATGGTTTTGAATGGAGGCTGCTTTTCTGACCGTTGAGCATTATTAGACGGCTGCAGGAAATGTGTGAATGTTATGGTTCTTATATTATGAATTTGTAATGAGGCTGCGATTCCTTTTGTTTGGGTTTTCTGAAAGTTGCTTTACATATTTATCGACCTATTTACCGACATTTTCTGTGTACAAAACATTGGTCTCATCCTGTCTTCTTTCTAATAATGCTGTGATATGTAAGGCATCGCGTATATGGTATGGCTTCTCAATTTTCTTGTTTTGAGAAACAGAAGTTAACTATCAATGGAAACAGTTCGTACACCATATGGAAAGATCCTCGGTGCATAATTGGCAAGGTCCCAGGATCATAAAGCTGAGTTTGTAGATCAGTCTCAAATCTCAAGCATCTAATTGGCTGAAATGGCGACTGGTTTCCAGTTTTAGTTTTATAATCATGGGTCAAGGTCCTCGTCTTTCATTCATTAACCTTCACTTTTTATGGCTTGAGTATCGAAGTCAGATGAATTCATGTGATTAACAACCCAAATGTCAACTTAAATGCGTTAAATAAGGGACCACCTTGATCTTCATAGTTGTCAGAGTTTGGCTTTTCCTAATATGAATGTTTCAATGTTTTATATTAGCCAGCTACATTTAACGTACATGTAGATTCAGACAGACGTCGGTATTTTAACAAAATTTAATTATTTACTTGAAATATTTTTTTTGTAAATACATACATGTACTTGTGTTAAACCAGGGCCTATGCGGCTTGAACAGTAATATGAACTTCCATTACAGCCCAAGAACAAACTCAATCAAACCGAACCTGCAATGCTTTGACATCTGTCATGTTCGATGGCTTTCGAAGTTCCTTTTTCATATACATGTATTTAATCAGTAATCAAAAAATCAAAACTGTGTTCTCGTGTCATGATATTGATAGTGTCGTAAACTCATTTGAATTCTATGTCTTGCATCTTTGTAACGACATTCCCCTTTAATTTGATTTGTTCAAATTTTGTTTCAGACGCCACAGTTGCTGGACAGACACATTGTGATGTCTTTTTAGTTTAATCTTAGCGGATAATCTTGAATGTGAGATGAAAGCATAATGATTAGAAAACTGCAGCGACAGTATTGAACGCCGTTTTATGTCTGTTCATTGGATCACAAAAGCTCATTCATCCAGTTTCTGAAAAAATCGCGTTAATAAGAAACCTAAGCTGTTGCAATATGTATAAACATGCATCGAATCACTTTCTAATGAAAGTATCACATTGTTTTAGGTCGGAAGCTGAACAAGGATCTGGACGTAATGTAGAAATATATGTAAAATTGCACAATCGATAAAGTTGTAGGAGAACATGGAAAGGTAATTGGATTTCTAAACTGAGATAGAGTTGATAGAAAATAAACCGCTGACTACTAGACTTAAATTCGAGATCAAACCGTAATGCAAAAGGTTAGAAAGCTATCAAGGAGGGTCATACTCAAACCTTGAAACGAACTCCCTCAGTGAAACACTGTCATTAAAGGCAAGTCTGTTTTCTGATAAATGAAACATGTTTTTAAAAAGGTGAAACATGCATATCCGATATTGCCGCATCCTGAAAACACAACCTTCCCACGCAACTAAAATGTAGAGAGGAAAAGAGAGCATGGGTTTATAAATGGACACTAAACACCACAAATGGGGCACGTCACGGGAAAAGGTACCTTCGGTCAATTTTAGTGATATTTGAGTTTTTACTAAATTAGAAAGAACTTACAATTATAAATCAATTTCTTATAACAAAAATGTGATTTTATTACACATTTTGACAATAAAATGGTATTTTTACCGCTTAAAGCATAAAAAATAATGTTGTCTGCTCAAATTTCGAAGATTGACGTCAACTGTCCGAAGGTACCTTTTCCCGTGACGCGCCCCAAATAATGAACAAAAGGAAAACATTTGCATTTCGGGTTACCATGTTTGAGCGTTCAGTGCCAAAACAATTTAAACCAGGTTCCTGCCCAATGCGGACAGAGAGAAAATTACACTAAGTTTGAAAATATGATTTATAAAGATAGTTTAAGAGGAAACTTTGAAAGTCACTTAACACGATAAATAGGCGTACCTTCTTCACACTTCAACTTAAATCGAAACTTAAATCGATATTTATATATTCTAATACCTTTGGGGCTCAAGTGACAAAGAAACGAATTTTCTGAGCTTTATATATAACACTGAAAAAACGCTTTTGATACAATTTGGATATATCCATATATAAGTATGTGGGCTACTATTCTATCTCAAAACATAGATTGATGACTTCAAAGTCATTTGGCAAATTATTCTGATGTAAAGCCGAGAGAAAAAGAGTTTTCTTTTCGTTTTTATTTGAAGTTAGGGAGCGACCATTTTTCAAAATTGTTTAAAAAAGAATTTGTTGATTTATACGATATTTAATTATCAATTTTCATAATGCAATACATGGTTTAAAGTCGAATAACATGAATATTCGATAGTGTGCTTACTTTGGCTGCTGATACTCTGATGGTAGCTGTATCTTATTTTGATATGGAACCATCCGATAGGAAACCCCTTCTTCCGGTTTCTTTCGGAATGGCCAGCATGGCACTGAAGTTCAACAATAAAATTTCATCAGGGTTATATTGCGAGCTAATTAAATACTCTGGTAAAGTCAATTTTATAAACATGAAATTAATATAACATAATTCTGCTTTGAATTATTTCTAAGATAGAATTATAGCGACATTCAATTGTATAATAGCAATTTGGTGCTTTCTGTTAAGTTTACATAAGCAATGTGAAATGAACTTCCCCGTATATATAGTCAGTACTGTTATCAGTAAAATAACCCGTTTCCGATGTCAAGCAGAGATGATAACGTATAACAGGGCTATCCGATTAACCCTGTTTGTTTGTTTGTTTTTTTTGGGGGGGGGGGGGTGTCCCGGTAAGCTCAGTTGGTTGCGTCGTTTGAATTGCAGGGCTAGGCGCTGTCGCCGTGACGTTGCGGGTTCGCTCCCTGCTAGAGGTAATATCATTTGTTAGACAAAATTTCTAAGTATTGTATCATGGAACGTCCTGCCTCATTGCCGTTTGCAACTGCAAAGCGCAAACTATTTAAAATCCCAACTTATCTACATATACAACGAACTGTTTATAAAACAGTTTGGGAATTCTGATCGATGGTTCTCATCTTCTTTGCTTCAATTACCTCCGCCAGACAGTAAAGCAATAATGCAAAATAGTTCATATCGTCTCGCAATTTAAAATCGTCGGCCATTGTTTAAGACTAGCTAGGATTCTCTACCATTCAATTTACCTAATAGTAATTGCTTCCTTAAATAATGATTACCGCAGCACGTGCAGGGTAGTTTAGAAGAAATTCTGCATTTCTCATTTTGTAACAATACACTCAGCAGTAAAATACGGACACTCAGTGCCAATACAGAACATTCAGTAGCGATAGCGAAAATGTAGTTTTATTGAGAACTTGTGTATGGTATTGAATTGCTTTATGAAAAAAATCACTTAACATATTTGTAATGGGTTTTTAGTGTACCGACTTCACACAGAGGATAGAAGCATTTGGATATATAGAAAAGTGAAATATGCTTATCAGGAAGCGTCACACTCACAAAATACAGCCTCCCCACGCAGCGAAAAAGAAGAGAGGAATAGAGAGCATTTGTTCGAAGTATGATAATTCAAATAAGACGCAACAAACAATTAACGACATAGAGAACCTTTGGGGTTACCGCCTTGGAACGGACAGTGGCAAAACAAATTGCCAGTGGAGGTTTAACCAACCTCATACTTGCCCCAACAGGTTCTCATTTCAGCAAACAAGTACAAGTTGTCTTGAAGTGGTATTTAAGGAACAATGTTAAAAAGGAAGTTGCTACAAGGAAAAAACAAAACCTTCCCACTTTGTCATCTAGAAGAAGTGTTGTAGAGAGCATAAATTTAGAATATGTTTAATTGAAAGACTAATAAAGATACATGTATCATGATAAGGGCCCAAAACTTCGGGATGGTCAGTGGGAATTCATTACCAATTAGGTATAAACTTGGTTCTAGGGTGCGCGAACCTCACATTTCCCGCGTCAAGAATACAATTTACAAGTTTAAACATTAGTGGGTGCATTATACACGCTTAATGTCCTTTTTTATTTACCAACGGCGCCTTAAAAACACTGTTTCAGACCGCAATAGAAGGAACCACCAATTACTTTCACAGTAAGTTAAGTTTCTGGACGATTTATTTAATAAAGGGCATTTTCCTTAGCAAGGTCACTATAAAATGCCACAATTTATGATACCAGAGATATTGTCGAGTTTCCTCGATCAAGCTGACGTTAATTGTTTGGTGGATAATTTAAAGCTCAGTTTTTATTTCGTATTTAAGTTTTCAATGATGAGAGAAAACATAGCCTAGAGGAGTGTCCAATGTTTTTGTCATAAAGTAAAACTAAAACAATCTACCTGTTAAAAGATTTTATTACTTTAATGAAATGCTTATTATTTAAATGGTACAAGCAAAAGGGTTAAAAAGCCAATATCGTGTACATGTATAATAAACTTCAAAAAAAAATTATTCGATGCCCCGAGAATATACTGCTTTTTCTTGTTGCTGGTGGCAAAGTCTTAAGTAGAATCAAACAGAAAAACTCTACGTTGAACCTTTATTAATGAAAAGGCATGCAACAAAAAAGTTTAAGCTTAACCACAATAATTAACTTGTTTATCTCAAGGATATTGAGATAGGGAATAAAATTGGCCCAAAAATTTAACACGGTTCATAAAAAAAAATGTTTGTAACTCCTGTTGCAAGTATGTAATACATCTGTAACAATGAAAAATATTCTTATTTAAAAGTCGGCTTATCTGTTGCATTAATCATTGATGTGTAATTCGGGAAACACTTTTTTCAATACTGTAACGCATGTAACTTGTGTGTATCACCCAAGTAACAATTCTGTTGCATACTAACCGAACCTAATAAATGGTATAATTTAACGAATAACTTTTTCTTGGAGTATTCCGAAATGTTACTGTAACATGTGTAACATTAGTAACATAGCACTTTACAACTTCGGGCACGTATTTTTGACACTGTAACCCGAGTAACATCTATGCATCGCCAATGTAACACTTCTTGTTTCTATTTTCATTAGCTATCAGCTTTTCCCAGTATTTTCTGAAATGTTACTGTAACAAGCGTAACATTTGTAACATCGTACTTTACAAATTCGGGCACGTATTTTTGACACTGTAACCCGTGTAACATCTACGTATCTCCAATGTTACACTTCCTTGTTACTATTTACATAAGCTATTTAGTTTTCACAGTCATTGTCTGAAATGTTACTGTAACATGTGAAACATTTGTAACATCGCACTGTACAACTTCGGGCACGTATTTTTGACACTGTTACCCGAGTAACATATATGCATCGCCAATGTAACACTTCTTGTTTCTATTTTCATTAGCTACCAGCTTTTCCCAGTCATTTTCTGAAATGTTACTGTAACAAGCGTAACATTTGTAACATCGTACTTTACAAATTCGGGCACGTATTTTTGACACTGTAACCCATGTAACAGATATGTATCGCCAGTGTTACACTTCCTTGTTACTATTTACATAAGCTATTTAGTTTTCACAGTCATTGTCTGAAATGTTACTGTAACATGTGTAACATCGCACTTTACAAATTCGGGCACGTATTTTTGACACTGTAACCCATGTAACAGAAATCGGGCACTTTGTTTTGACACTGTAACCCGTGTAACATCTATGTATCGCTAATGTTACACTTACATGTTACTATTTACATTAGCTTTTAACTTTTCTGAGTCATTTTCTGAAATGTTACTGTAACATGTGTAGCATTAGTAACATAGCACTTTACAACTTCGGGCACGTATTTTTGACACTGTAACCCGAATAACATCTATGCATCGCCAATGTAACACTTCTTGTTTCTATTTTCATTAGCTATCAGCTTTTCCCAGTCATTTTCTGAAATGTTACTGTAACAAGCGTAACATTTGTAACATCGTACTTTACAAATTCGGGCACGTATTTTTGACACTGTAACCCATGTAACAGATATGTATCGCCAATGTTACACTTCCTTGTTACTATTTACATAAGCTATTTAGTTTTCACAGTCATTGTCTGAAATGTTACAGTAACATGTGTAACATTTGTAACATCGTACTTTACAAATTCGGGCACGTATTTTTGACACTGTAACCCATGTAACAGATATGTATCGCGAATGTTACACTTACTTGTTACTATTTACATAAGCTATTTAGTTTTCACAGTCATTGTCTGAAATGTTACAGTAACATGTGTAACATTTGTAACATCTCATTTTACAAAATCGGGCACTTTGTTTTGACACTGTAACCCGTGTAACATCTATGTATCGCTAATGTTACACTTACATGTTACTATTTACATTAGCTATTAACTTTTCTGAGTCATTTTCTGAAATGTTACTGTAACATGTGTAACATTAGTAACATAGCACTTTACAACTTCGGGCACGTATTTTTGACACTGTAACCCGAGTAACATCTATGCATCGCCAATGTAACACTTCTTGTTTCTATTTTCATTAGCTATCAGCTTTTCCCAGTCATTTTCTGAAATGTTACTGTAACAAGCGTAACATTTGTAACATCGCACTTTACAAATTCGGGCACGTATTTTTGACACCGTAACCCGTGTAACATCTATGTATCGCCAATGTTACACTTCTTTGTTACTATGTACATAAGCTATTAACTTTCCACAGTCATTTTCTGAAATGTTACTGTAACATGTGTAACATTTGTAACATCGCACTTTACAAATTCGGGCACGTATTTTTGGCACTGTAACCCGTGTAACATCTACGTATCGCCAATGTTACACTTCTTTGTTACTATTTACATAAGCTATTTAGTTTTCACAGTCATTTTCTGAAATGTTACTGTAACATGCGTAAAATTTGTAACATCGCACTTTACAAATTCGGGCACGTATTTTTGGCACTGTAACCCGTGTAACATCTATGTATCGCCAATGTTACACTTCTTTGTTACTATGTACATAAGCTATTAACTTTCCACAGTCATTTTCTGAAATGTTACTGTAACATGTGTAACATTTGTAACATCGCACTTTACAAATTCGGGCACGTATTTTTGGCACTGTAACCCGTGTAACATCTACGTATCGCCAATGTTACACGTCTTTGTTACTATTTACATAAGCTATTTACTTTCCACAGTCATTTTCTGAAATGTTACTGTAACATGCGTAACATTTGTAACATCGCACTTTACAAATTCGGGCACGTATTTTTGGCACTGTAACCCGTGTAACATCTACGTATCGCCAATGTTACACTTCTTTGTTACTATTTACATAAGCTATTAACTTTCCACAGTCATTTTCTGAAATGTTACTGTACCACGCGTAACATTTGTAACATCGCACTTTACAAATTCGGCCACGTATTTTTTACACTGTAACCCGTGTAACATCTATGTATCGCCAATGTTACACTTCTTTGTTACTATGTACATAAGCTATTAACTTTCCACAGTCATTTTCTGAAATGTTACTGTAACATGTGTAACATTTGTAACATCGCACTTTACAAATTCGGGCACGTATTTTTGGCACTGTAACCCGTGTAACATCTATGTATCGCCAATGTTACACTTCTTTGTTACTATGTACATAAGCTATTAACATTCCACAGTCATTTTCTGAAATGTTACTGTAACATGCGTAACATTTGTAACATCGCACTTTACAAATTCGGGCACGTAGTTTTTACACTGTAACCCGTGTAACATCTATGTATCGCCAATGTTACACTTCTTTGTTACTATGTACATAAGCTATTAACTTTCCACAGTCATTTTCTGAAATGTTACTGTAACATGCGTAACATTTGTAACATCGCACTTTACAAATTCGGGCACGTATTTTTTACACTGTAACCCGTGTAACATCTATGTATCGCCAATGTTACACTTCTTTGTTACTATGTACATAAGCTATTAACTTTCCACAGTCATTTTCTGAAATGTTACTGTAACATGCGTAACATTTGTAACATCGCACTTTACAACTTCGGGCACGTATTTTTTACACTGTAACCCCTGTACCATCTATGTATCGCCAATGTTACACTTCTTTGTTACTATTTACATAAGCTATTAACTTTCCACAGTCATTTTCTGAAATGTTACTGTAACATGTGTAACATTTGTAACATCGCACTTTACAAATTCGGGCACGTATTTTTGGCACTGTAACCCGTGTAACATCTACGTATCGCCAATGTTACACTTCTTTGTTACTATTTACATAAGCTATTAACTTTCCACAGTCATTTTCTGAAATGTTACTGTACCACGCGTAACATTTGTAACATCGCACTTTACAAATTCGGGCACGTATTTTTTACACTGTAACCCGTGTAACATCTATGTATCGCCAATGTTACACTTCTTTGTTACTATGTACATAAGCTATTAACTTTCCACAGTCATTTTCTGAAATGTTACTGTAACATGTGTTACATTTGTAACATCGCACTTTACAAATTCGGGCACGTATTTTTGGCACTGTAACCCGTGTAACATCTATGTATCGCCAATGTTACACTTCTTTGTTACTATGTACATAAGCTATTAACATTCCACAGTCATTTTCTGAAATGTTACTGTAACATGCGTAACATTTGTAACATCGCACTTTACAAATTCGGGCACGTAGTTTTTACACTGTAACCCGTGTAACATCTATGTATCGCCAATGTTACACTTCTTTGTTACTATGTACATAAGCTATTAACTTTCCACAGTCATTTTCTGAAATGTTACTGTAACATGCGTAACATTTGTAACATCGCACTTTACAAATTCGGGCACGTATTTTTTACACTGTAACCCGTGTAACATCTATGTATCGCCAATGTTACACTTCTTTGTTACTATGTACATAAGCTATTAACTTTCCACAGTCATTTTCTGAAATGTTACTGTAACATGCGTAACATTTGTAACATCGCACTTTACAACTTCGGGCACGTATTTTTTACACTGTAACCCGTGTAACATCTATGTATCGCCAATGTTACACTTCTTTGTTACTATTTACATATGCTATTAACTTCCCACAGTAATTTTCTGGAATGTTACTGTAACATGCGTAACATTTGTAACATCGCACTTTACAAATTCGGGCACGTATTTTTGGCACTGTAACCCGTGTAACATCTACGTATCGCCAATGTTACACTTCTTTGTTACTATTTACATAAGCTATTAACTTTCCACAGTCATTTTCTGAAATGTTACTGTACCACGCGTAACATTTGTAACATCGCACTTTACAAATTCGGGCACGTATTTTTTACACTGTAACCCGTGTAACATCTATGTATCGCCAATGTTACACTTCTTTGTTACTATGTACATAAGCTATTAACTTTCCACAGTCATTTTCTGAAATGTTACTGTAACATGTGTTACATTTGTAACATCGCACTTTACAAATTCGGGCACGTATTTTTTACACTGTAACCCGTGTAACATCTATGTATCGCCAATGTTACACTTCTTTGTTACTATTTACATATGCTATTAACTTCCCACAGTCATTTTCTGAAATGTTACTGTAACATGCGTAACATTTGTAACATCGCACTTTACAACTTCGGGCACGTATTTTTTACACTGTAACCCGTGTAACATCTATGTATCGCCAATGTTACACTTCTTTGTTACTATTTACATATGCTATTAACTTTCCACAGTCATTTTCTGAAATGTTACTGTAACATGCGTAACATTTGTAACATCGCACTTTACAAATTCGGGCACGTATTTTTGGCACTGTAACCCGTGTAACATCTATGTATCGCCAATGTTACACTTCTTTGTTACTATTTACATAAGCTATTAACTTTCCACAGTCATTTTCTGAAATGTTACTGTAACATGCGTAACATTTGTAACATCGCACTTTACAACTTCGGGCACGTATTTTAGCGATACATAGATGTTACACGGGTTACAGTGTCAAAACAAAGTGCCCGATTTTGTAAAATGAGATGTTACAAATGTTACACATGTTACTGTAACATTTCAGACAATGACTGTGAAAACTAAATAGCTTATGTAAATAGTAACAAGTAAGTGTAACATTGGCGATACATATCTGTTACATGGGTTACAGTGTCAAAAATACGTGCCCGAATTTGTAAAGTACGATGTTACAAATGTTACGCTTGTTACAGTAACATTTCAGAAAATGACTGGGAAAAGCTGATAGCTAATGAAAATAGAAACAAGAAGTGTTACATTGGCGATGCATAGATGTTATTCGGGTTACAGTGTCAAAAATACGTGCCCGAAGTTGTAAAGTGCTATGTTACTAATGCTACACATGTTACAGTAACATTTCAGAAAATGACTCAGAAAAGTTAAAAGCTAATGTAAATAGTAACATGTAAGTGTAACATTAGCGATACATAGATGTTACACGGGTTACAGTGTCAAAACAAAGTGCCCGATTTCTGTTACATGGGTTACAGTGTCACAAAATTTTCTATTTTCACTTTGTAAACAAACAATCTTTCAGTTTATACATTCAATAACTTTTTTGTTTAGGCCTCTAGAAACATAAGTTAAAAAACCGAGTGGAGCTTACACATCTGGCCTCCGGGTAGGCGTATTTATATTACGATAACATTGATATAAATCTACTTACCAGGTCAAAATATCTCCTGAAATGCACCAAATCACACAATTTTCCGCCATTTTGTTCCGCAGAGAACATGTCGCTCCCTTACTTTTCCGAAAAAACCAAATACGTTGGACCCCCTGACTGGGAGACTTCTTGATATATACCTTATTCTATTGTAAATATATAATAAAGACTTCACAATAATTCGTGATACACTTGACGCTTATCAAACTTTGAGTAGTATATTTTGCAAAACGTTGCTTGTTATAAGAACCGCTATTTATACACTGTAGCATTACTTTAAATATTTAAACATTTAACTTTTCTCTTTATTACTAGAAGCTTATACCGCTGGAAGTAAAAAATATATTTCCAAAGGGCAGTTGCTTTTCTACTGAAACGAACGAAATGCAAACCCGTTTTCTATTGAAACAACTTATGACGCAGTTACTCACTGATAATACGAGGGTCATTCATAAAGTTTCCGGACTGTTGCTATAATTCATAGAGTTGTAATGATATTATAATAAGAAAACGCACACATGATGATTAATACATATGTATTTTAAATACAAAGTTTCAAATAAATACAGTCACATTTCACTTCTTCACAATAATTTACATAGAACAAGGTAGAGCGCCACGGAGCAGATAACATCGTCAATTTAACGCTACTAACGTCAACTGAGTTAATGTTTTTCAAAATACTCGCCGTGTAGCGCTACGCATTTCCTGTGTCTGTGTATCCATTTAGTGAACACATCGCCGTACCAGGTAGAAATGAGACAACCATGTTTCATCGACTGTAATAATTCTGTCTAAGAAGCGTTGTCCTTGTCTCTCGAAACGTTTCAAAAACTCTTCGGATGCCGCAACTCGTCGTCGTTTATCTTCGTCGCTAAGTAGTCGCGGGACCCATCGTGCACACACCTTTCGCTGGTTAAGATCATTCGTTACAATATTGTAAGCCTTGCCCACGCTAACATCAGTCATTTCCGCTATTTCTTGTACTGTTCTCCGCCGATCACTTCTCAGAATGTCTCTTATTCGATCGTTTATTTTCCCGCTAACAGAAGGACGACCCGAACGTTTCCGGTCATTGACGTCTTCATCACCTTCGCTGAATCGCTTGTGCCAATCAAAAACAATAGTGCGAGTCACTTTTGCTGTTTTGTCACTTTTCAAAAACTTTAATGTGTCCGTAGGCGCCATCCCCACTTTTACGCAATGTTTAATAATTGCTCGTTGCTCCGTGGATCTTGACGTTGGCGTCAAGTGTGTTGCAGCACTATTCAACCCGTCGGCGTTCATCATGAAGTTTGAACTGGTTGTTTATCATAGAACCGTTAAACTTTGCATTATTGACGTCAGATAGATGACGTAACGTCATGCCGATTTTTAGCGCGCTAATAAGCATATTCACGATTTTAATGAAGTCGGTATAACAAGAAACATTTGCTATAATTACGTTGCGTCAAACTGCTCCGTGACGCGTTAGTGTGATAACCATAGCAACAGATAGGATGGAGTAGGGTTGAAATATATAAAAAAATAAGAAATACACTAAATTTGTTATACTTTTTTTCACATATTGATCAAGTTTCTACGCAATCTAAACAATAATAAGATTTTTACAGCCAGAGTCCGGAAACTTTATGAATGACCCTCGTAAATAATCTTAAATTATTTTAAAATACTTTCAAATATGAAATGTTTTTTGACTACCTTCAAAGGTTTGTTACTCATGATATGCAAACATATTTTATGTTTTAATCGTATATTTCCCGTCTGTAGATTGTGTTATGTGCTTGTTTCCTTTCGTTTCTCCTAAAAACCGGCCTATATTGAAACTTTAAAATGCAAGTTTTTACGTCCATACTTTAATTCAGGTAATATATAACTGGACGAAAGGTTATAAAGCTGAGATTGGAAACCAGTCTCAAATCTCAAGCATCTGATTGGCTGAAATGGCGACTGGTCGCCATTTCAGCCAATCAGATGCTTGAGATTTGAGACTGGTTTCCAATCTCAGCTTTATAACCTCCAGACCAGGTAATATATAACAGGACACATGTTCATGGTATTTAAGTCCGGTTTTAAGAAAAGAGTAGAACAAATCAGGAATTAAGGTAGTCTAACTGTAATGATTTCCCGCGCTTTTTTCTCGAATGTCGGGAATACTCGATTAACTGTCACTAACAGTCGACAATAATCGATGTTGCTTCGGCTACTATCGGCTCTGACGAGTAGCGTCGGAAGTCACCGAAAGCGAGCCGATGTTTGACGACGTCGCAAATTTATGCGCGGGAAAGCATTACAGTTAAACTACCTTAAGGATCTGTTGTGAGTGAAAGCTATAACAACATTGTCTTTATAATGAGAAAAAATCAGTTTTTAAATTTAAAAAATTGGTTCAGTGATGCTTTATTTTATGTCATCATTTTAATATGTAGTGTTTGAACCTATCTAGACATTCAATAAAGCGGGAAGATTTTGTTTTTTTTTCACAGAGGTCAATGTTATATCCTCTATCCTAAACACTGATGAGATATAAATAGTTTTTACATAAAAGTCTCAACATATGTTTTGACTGTCAAATTTAGATATTTATGGTATGTACAGAACTAAAACGCCATCGTCAAAGCCCAATGATGCAAAGAAATTAGATACATTTACTTAAATACCTGTTTTTGCAAATAACCTCCCATCTAGTTAAAGAAAGAACAAAATCCAACGCTAAATTTTCCACAAATAATCACGTAACTGTTTTTTAAAACGATATATACTTAACCGACAACTTCCAAGGTAAACATGTTGGTGATCAAATTCTTCTACATATTTGCATTCTCTTACAACATTGAAGTAATTGAAGTTTCCTTGTTTTTTGTCAAGTTTTCATTTTGGCTCAGGATATATAAACTCGTACTTTTACGGTGTACGAAAATTGCATCACATTGAATTTGTTAACATGTCTTCTACAGTTGAATATTTTATATCTTAGAATCCGAAAACACATATTATATATGTCCTGATACGCGATCAAGCATCTTTCATAGTATCAGTTTTCACAGGAAGCATAATACGTTAATTCCTGCGAGCTTATATAAACTTTTAGATGAATAATCAGAATTAGTAAAAAATAACAAAAAGAAATCAAAATACAGCTTTGCAGAAATTGAAATTTCCTCCATTTGCGAGCATTGGGCTGTTTAATAATAATAGATAAGTCTACAGATATTCCTTCTTATGGTGATATTTTTTTATTTAAATATTTTGACAAATGGGGGCGCCACGGGAAAAAGTTGTCTTCGGACATATATTTTTAACATTTGAATTTTTACATTATCTAGAAAGAACTAGGAGCTAACTAATATTTTCTCATATCTAATTAAAGATTGTATTACATATATTGACAACGCAATGATATTTTTGCCGCGAAATGCATTCTAAGTAATGTCCTATACTCAACCTGATGACGTAATTTCATTCATTTACGTCAACTGTCCGAAGGTACCTTTTCCCGCGACGCGCCCCAAATGACAGTTTTGAGTTCTTGAATGGTGTAGAACTATCACATTATTGTACGGACGGGAACGAGTAACATGTACACGATCGCCGGTTTATACACTGAACAGATCCACTTTGTCTTGTTTATGAAAATAGTTCTCACTGGTTTAAGAGGTAGCGTAATTGGCATTGCATGGTTAGGCGCTGTCGCCGTAAGGGTTCGCTTCCCAGTAGGGGCAATATCATTTAATAATATGGGGCGCGTCACGGGAAAAGGTACCTTCGGACAGTTGACGTCAATCCTTGAAATGACGTCATAAAGTTGAGCAAACGACATTAATTATAATGCACTTCGCGTTAAAAAACATCATTTTATTGTCAAAATGTGTATGAAAAGCACTTGTTAGTTTAATATTAGAAATTTATTGATAATTGTAAGTTCTTTCTAAATATAGTAACAATTAAAATGTCACAAAATATGACCGAAGGTACCTTTTCCCGTGGCGCGCCCCATTTTAATTATGTGACCGTGACTGATAAAAAGTCTGTTGAGATTTTTTGGCTACAATAATGGGTTTGTCCTGCTAAAAATGGTTTTGTCCAGCTAAAAATGGAGTTGTCCTAAACCAGAAAACTACGTGCAGGACTGAACGAAATATAGTTTTATCCGCAGATCTCCATATTTAAAACAAACTTGTTTTTTAAGACATTTTTGAAGTACTAATAAACTAATGAAACTTGCACGGTTTTTAACACATCCTTTTGTAATACATTTACAAAGACATGAAATAAAAGCAAACCAGTTTATTCATTATTCAACCATATGGAAATTCAAACTTATTCCAGTTTAGTGATGTATGTTTTCTTTTGTTTTCAAGTTCTCCTGGTTTGTAGCAGTTTAGTCATTAATGCAAAGGCTACCCAACGACTACAGGTGACTGGACACTTTGCCTGAAAAAGGAGATACAATTTTTTAAAATAAATAGCAAGTATAAAGTATTGAATCTTTTACGTTAAATGGTAACAACAATTAATATTTTATGCTTGTAACGCACACGTTTTGACAGATAAAGTTCATGAAATGGCACCAAAACGTTTGTTTATGAAGTTTTGTCAAGACGGCATATACCCAAACGTGAATATTTTGTACGTGTAGGAACCAAAATGAAAATAACAGGAAAATAAAAATGATGCAAACACTGGAATACAAGTTTTTATTATTTCATAGAGAAAATTCTATAGACATTCTACTACTGTATATAAAAAATATCCTGTTATTGCTAAAACTTGTAGTGCACAACACAATTATCTTATACTTACATTTTAAGTTTAAATAGAAGCATTTAAGTGCTGATTGTCTAGAGTTTTCTTCAATATTCATTATGAATAATTGTGGACAGATCAATGTATAAGAAATATTCCGTACCGAATAACTTGATAAACACGACATACTTCTTGGGATTTTTTTTTAATTCGTGGTTTTAATTTTCTGAAACTTTATTAACTTACAATAGCATATTTCGGCCTGCCGACAAAATCTACACAAATTACTACTAAACTAAATAAATGAATCCACGTTAGTTTAGACAAAGTATCGGCTAGTAGATAGTCTATATTATCCGCTTAAAAGGCCAATGAACAACTAGATCGTATTCTTCTTACAAGTCATGTTAAAAGAGATATTGCAATATTGTTCGAAGCGAAAGCCTTTTTCCCCTCTTTCGATTTATCTCTTAATTATGGTAGGTATGCAAAACTGGATTACCCTTTGAAGGTACATGTATACTGGTTTACTTTTGGGGGTATTGTGGCCGGGAACAAAGCTCGGACAAGACATATTCATGTACTAATGAAGCCCGTTATAAGCTACAAGCGACAACAACATTTCGCGAGTCTATCTTGCACAGAATAATTTTGGTCCCAGATCGCGGTGCAATTTTTGGGCCGAACAAAGTTTGCTGGTTGTGTCCACTATGGCGGCCGATAGGTAGCATGTAGCCCTAGTTTGCACGACTAGTGATACATGTTCAAGGGCAAAAGATCATAAAATAAGATTGGAGATCAGTCTCATTTCTTAAGCATCTGATTGGTTCAAATGGCGACCCGTCGCCAAAAGGTCGGTTTAGAGGCGTGCCTCTAACAGTCAACGTTGGAGAATTTCCGGAAAATCTGTTTCGCATATACATGAACTTGAAACGGAATGTTCCGAAATGAACGAAAATTGTAAAATTAAAAGTAAACAATTCGAAATTATTTTGCAATACAATTATCAATCTATTTATGCATCTCGTACACCCAGGCAGTATCGGCTAACATCTTTGTGCAAGAAATTGTCAAAACAGTTATTAAAAAATCAATTGTTTTGCAATGAAATGCCTTTGATTAGAATAGTCATTAACTGTTGCACTTAAAGAATTATTTTCGCAAAAGAAACAAGCTTAGTTATATGTTTAAGGGAAAACAATGTTGATTGAGTTACTTGTTAAGCCCGTTGAGTCCCATCTCTAGATATTTCAAACAATGCGCGGTCGTCATTTTGTTTATAAGCTACAGCATGGTGGCTTAACCACGTGACTTTTAGAATGTCGTGCACATAGATAAAGAGATCCGTACTCCTTTTCATCGACATTTAACCTTCAATATCAGCCAGTTGTTTGTTTTCTCTTACATACAAAATGTGTTATTGGAGGATAAATATAGATTAAAATGCTTTTAAAAGGAGAACCGTGTACGGAGTAACTTCTTTCCGGCTTTTAGTAAAAAAATCTGAAACGGAAAACTATCAACAGATCATATTCCCCTTAAATGGCCTTTCCGGAAACCTACATGTAACATCTCAGAAAATGACAATCTATCTTTCTATTTATTAAAAAAATTCATTGGTTGAAATACACTAGATTCAACGCCAGCTTTACCAGCAAATGTCGAAAAAATAAGAAAATGGTGTGAGAACAAAATGAGTTAAATTAAAATTAGCATTTACTGCGGGTATTCACAAATGTATCGCTGTGGTTTTTTACAATATAGGTCTATCCATTTTCCATCATCTGGTTTTATACAAACACAGGTTTCTGAGCCCGGGACTGGTTGGTTAGGTGCCCATTGAGGATTCGAAAATGGTTCTCCATCTGACCACGTAAACGTGTTTCCTCCGCGTAAATTATGTCCACCGAGAAAATAGACATCTAAAAACGATATATAAATGTTCATTTACAGTTAAACAGATTTGGAAATAACATTATCCTCTAACATCTTACCGTTCACATTTAAAAGCTGACATACAGTTACTTACTTAGGTAACTGTCAGATATACATTTAAGATAGTCGTTAAAATTATAATACGATATTGCCCCTACTGGGGAGCGAACCCGTACGGCGGCAGCACCAAGCCGTGCAATGCCAATTACGCTACGAATTGAACTAACCGGGACAACCCACTAAAAGGTTGATCGGATAACCCTGAAGTGATCATCACTATATGACACCGGAACCCGTTTTTTACTGATAACAGTACTGACTGTACGGGAGGCTTTATAGAGTCGCCAAACTGAACACATAGCGCTACTGTGAATTTCAAATGATATTCCCCTACTGAGAGGAGGAAAAGCTTTGAAATTTTAATATGCAAAATATTAAAACTTGTTTAAACCCCAAGTGGCAAGTTGTTTAACCACTGACCGCTCCAAGGGTTATCTTTTCGTTACTATATAAGACGTGTGGACAAGTAGGGCTTAATTTCTTGCTTAAGGAATTTAACGACCGGACTGGGGCTCGAACCCGATACCTCTCGATCTCATACAGAAAGTGTGTTTTCAGTGCAAGACATTGCGTCATATTTGTCTTTTACTTTTTTTCATGACATTTACCATATATAAGGTTTATAAATGATACGTTAAGCCATAAGAAGTTTAGAAGTGAGAAAAACACATTATGTTTTAAACCAAGAAATAAAATGTTTCAAAAGAAATTTATTAAATTTATTCGTTTTTTTTTAATTAAAAAAGATACAAAAACAATTCGCTAAACACACATAATGCGCATTCACCCAAAGTACTAATTGGTTCCTTTTTGTCCATAATATTTAATAAGAAATTCGAGAAATAAACTTTTTATTTGTGGTCAGTTGCCCACAACACTTCAATTTAAGATTATATCTTGTAATAGTTGACTTTGGAACAATTTTGCGAGAGTTATCCTTAATTCTGCTAAAAATGGATTTCATTTAATTAAAGCTTAATCGACCGGACAAATTGCTAATTCAAATAACTTGCTTGTTTTGCTTAATATAACTCTTCGTAAGGAGGAAAAACATACAATGTTATTAATCAGCAGCATTTTTGTTCGAATAAATCTCCTTCAAAATACCAAGTTTTTACCTCCCTTTATATTAGAATATGTTCTAATTTTGAACCTGGGAAATAATTACAATGTATCAGATTCATAAGAAAACAATTCTAAGTGTTTATCCCTTCTGGCATTCAGGATTAACATTAACATACACATCGCTACCTCCTTTTAGGTACTATGACATTTGTTATTGCACTATCATTGAAAAAATGAGTAAATTATCGAAATCTCTCTAACGGCACAAAGCAGTACCATCAAACAAATGATATTAATATATAATATTTATATTATTTAATTAATATACCCCAAGAAAAGTTGGAACAGTAAAGAAAAATAGTTAGACTTAAAATTCCTAAAATTGAATTTGCTATTTATCACAAAAAACAACATTAAACACCAGTATAAATGTCTTTATCCTACCACTACCCATTTATTTCGCGAAAATCGGCCTGCCATGTAAACTTGACGTTTATACGTCACCCAAGCTTTACAAGGCAGGTCCGGAACTACTTTTTACCTAGTTTTCCGATACACAAAATACTTGCTAAAACTTGACCAGGAAATAATGCTACTCTTTTCGCAAGTTCCCTAACAGAGAAGGAACCATTTGCACTACGAGAGATTCCCATTTGTACTACGAGAGAGTCTAGTATTATAATCCGCTTGAAACAGGAGCCGCTCTAATTAAAACTGACGTCATTTTCGAGATCAATATTCCTTCCGGCATGACAAGTGTGTAATCAATATCGGACATATTTTTTGGATTGTATTAGACTAAAATGTGTTTAAATTGTTGCTTTTTCTGTGCTGATGGATTTATATGCTTGAAGATAAGAAATCCCGATTCAAAGCCTGCGTCTAGGCCATTTCGGTTTCGAAATAAAAACTGAAATGGCTTTGTTGCTGGTGTTAAATTTCAACTGACTGAAGAAGGGAAAAAAATAAAGACTGTTCTTTTGGACAAGGAAATACAGAGACTGGCTTTTTCAAGTAGGCTAGTCAGCTGGAAAAAGTAGAAACTGGATGTTGCACATTGGACATGTTGGAAGCATACGACCCGTAAACCCGCTGTTAATGATGACAGGTTTGTCGACTGTTCCCAAGCCAATGGTTTTGGCAAAATTATTTTTGTTTCAAATTCTAAAAGATACCCCTAATATTTCTGTGATATTTCAGTATTCTCTACACATTATAAAAGTGAAAACAATTTAAACGAAATGGCCGAATTTGTACAGATATGTCTCCAGGACAGATGTATTCATACGCCAACAACAGATGTTCATCCTTTTTAAGATCAATGAAAAATCTCTTTCAAGCGAAAAAAAAATAGGTAGTGGTGGTAGGATAAATATAATATTAAGTTACTGTCTTACCAAGCTTGAATTTATTAGGCTCGTCTCCGAAAAATATAGAGGGCTCGGCAGAGCCTCGCCCTGTATAGTTTTCTCCAACTCCGACGCCTAATAAATTCAAGCTTGGTAAGACAGTAACCTAATATTCTATATTTCTGTGTAAAGAGTTACCGAAAACAATTGAGTTTCTTTGGTCTTACAAATGTATAAAATGCCAGGTATTTGTAAAAGTGTGTTTGACATTCAATTTCCAGGTCGCAAAATTGATGACAAAAACTAAATGTGTTATTTTCTCTCTGTATAACTGAAAATTCTTTTCAAGACCTTAGATATTGTTGTCAGTACCATTTTACTCATGCTGGCATTAGAATTGTTGTTTTGTGTTTCTTCATTTTAATGATAAATTGCAAATAGAATTTTGGGATTTTTTTTAGGTATAACTATTTTTCTTTACTGTTCTAACTTTCATAACATATGTTAAATAATCATACAAACATGAAAGCAAATGGATATTTAGATGCACCAAAGTGAAGAAATATATTAAAGGGGGGTATTCGGATTAAATGTTCGCGGCAGTAAGATACATTTGATTGAGATATGAAACCAAAGAAAACAAACCCTCAAGACAAATACAATAGATACATAATCCAAAAACCAGAAAAGGCAGCTCTGCTGTGCTAGAGCGTTTTCTACGCAAACTGGAAATGTCATGGCTTTAAAATTATATTTCCTTTACCTGGGAGCGAACCCGCACCATCATGGCGACAGCGCCCAGCATGCAATTTCGACGTCGCAACCAATTGAGCTAACCGGGACAACGCCAAACACAGGTTAATCGGATAGCCCTGATAAACGTTGTCATCACTGCACGACATAGGTATCGGGTTTTTAAGTTCCATTTTTATCTATTACACATCTTTAAGCATATTGCTTATTCCTTTTAGGATTTTTTAAAATACTTTTTTGCTGAAGAATGGGACACATACAAACAAACAAATATAAATCCATTATAGTCATCCTAAATATTTACCATCCGGATTAGTAGTGATAGTTTGAATTTGTTGTTGAAGGAAATTGTTCTCCGCTCCAGATCCAACAGCAGCGAGATGGCCTTTTGGGTTAATTTCAGTGCAAAAATACTGTAACGAAGACCGTAAACTTCTGTCTCGTGACTATAACTACATAGAGGATATTTGTTTTTACCAGTGTAAGATAGAAATATATTTCACAGAGTGAGCTCCGGAATTCGTATTTGCACGAGTGTCAAAGCCACGAGTGAAAATACATAATTCCGGAGTTCACGAGTGAAATATATTTCTATCTTTCTATCTTTCACTGGTGAAAACAAATTTTCTTTTTATTTTATGCTTTTAGTGCACAACTTGTGTGATTTCTCGAAGAAATTGCATGAAATGGCACCAAAAACGTTTGTTTATGACGTGACGTCATATACCTAAATTTGTGCTCGTTGTCATGCGGAATGTTATGTCGGTTTGGGTACTAATCAATCTCCGAACAGAGTTGTCGTTCCTTGCAGTCTTTTAAAGCAAGTTAAGGAGCGACAACTCTGGACCGAGATTGGGAACCAATGTGAAAAAAACAGTGAAAATAAAAATGGCATTCCACTGTTTGAAATCAGTGGAATACCACTTTTATTTCACCGGCAAAATTCTATAATTCACTCATAAGCATAAAATAAAAACATATGCTCATAATTGAATTGACGATAATAAAGTTAGCTCTTTGTCAATCTACGATCTCGTATTCGATTCCATGTAAAACGTCGAGGTTTGGTTTGTGTGAAGCTGTATAAAAACAGACTTCGCGCCAACGCGAGCTGATAAGAAATAAGTTGATAACGATAATAAGTCGCGTTTGCTTGCACATTGCTATTTTTATACAGTTAAACCCTCATAACGACCATCCAAAAATTGGGGCACGTTACGGGAAATGGTACCTTCGGTCATTTTTAGTGATATTTTAGTTTTTACTAAATCTAGAAATAACTTACATGTATAAATCAATTTCTTATAACTAAAATGGGATTTTGTTACACATTTTCATAATTAAGTGGTATTTTTACCGCGAAATGCATAATAAGTAATGTCGTCTGCTCAAATTTATGACGTCATATCAAAGATTGACGTCAAATGTCAGAAGGTACCTTTTCCCGTGACGCGCCCCAATTAAGACCACTATTTCAATTTCACCAGGAGTACTTAAGTTAAACATTTTCAGTACTTTTCAACTGACTAATGCAGCTTTATTGAGTTATGACCTAATTCGTTTAACTATTTAAGGCGCTAGGGAAAAGGTGCCATCGGGAATATATTTTGATGTTACTATATTTGCAAAGAATTCATTTATCTTATAACTAATTTGAGATTAAGTTACATTTTAACACAGCTTTACTTTTTTATCGCGAGGTGCAATATCTTCTGCTCAACTTATGAAGTTATTTCGAGAACTGTCCGAAGGTACCTTTCCAAAGACGCGCCCTATTTATGGGTAATCTAGCATGAGACCTTAAATAATGGAATCTAACGTTTTGCCTTACGACCAGACTCAACCAGAGTATAAAATTCATTTAACATATATTAAAAATGTTATTGCGGCTACTGGGAAGCGAACCAATACGGTGACACCGCCTAGCCATGCAATGCGAATCACGCTACCTATTGAACTAAGCGGACAACCACAAAAGAGGTTGATCGCATGCCCTGATCAACGTTATCATCACTGCATGACACCGGAAACCGATTTATAACTGAGTACAGCTTTAATCAAAGTTCGTTTCTGGTTCATCTAGAGTGAGAGAAATTTTAAATGAAACTGTAGGTTATTTTAATATATTGGGTATTTTGTAAGTCATTGTAGATGTCTATCATTAAAAATCTACTGATATTAGCGGCCTACGGCAGCTTTTGTTGTTTGTTACATACCTCCGCTTCATACCACCCAAGATAGTCATTTATTAAGACGTACGCACTGCCGTTAAAACCGTCACCAAGCGTCTTGTTCGAAGAACCCAGTCTGTTTTCTGAAATATTTCGAATGACCGTAGTACTTTCAAACATAAATATTTCGTTAATTGTTAAATTTTCAATGTGGGGTTAAATTTGAATTCTTTAAGCTTGTAAAGATACTTATATTTGTTACATGTAACGTGTGTGTATGTGTTTTATTTCTTTGTGATAGTCAACATTGAAATAGACGGAAAAGACAATTCCCATGACAAAAATTTAAACATTGAAGAATCGGTTTGATTGGGTCTGTTCATATGCATTAAGGGCTTGCCACACTCCTCCCAATCCTATTCATCGTTAAAAAAATTATCAAAATCTCAATAATGGCAAAATGCCGTTCAATGAAACTTTGCACAAATGAATGTTACTTATGTCTCTTTATTTTGCATACAGAAAGACACGTTAGAAAAGTAAAGAAACAAAGCTAGACCTAAAAATTCCTTGAAATTCTATTTACATGAATTCACAAAATCTAAGCGATACAAAACATAATTTTAAATTCCCACGTGAGCGCAATGATACTGACAAGAAAATGTTGTGTACTTTGTAAAATACTTTCAACTACTAAAAGAGAAATCAGTGATTGTCATCCGTTTACGCGACCAGGAAATTGAAGGTCAAACACACTTTTACTAATATCTCGTAAAGTTTACATATGTAAGTCACGATGACACAATAAATTGTTGTCAGTATCATATTACTCATGTGGGTATTTAAAATGATGTTTTGTATCGCTTAGTTTTTGTGAATTTATGTAAATAGAAGTTGAGGGAATTTTAAGATTAAGCTATTTTTCTTTACTGTTCTAACGTGTCTTACCATCTGCAAAATAAAGATACATTAATAACATACATTTGTGCAAAGTTTCATTTAACAGCATTTTGCCGTAATTGAGATTTTGATAATTTTCTTTTTATCAATGCATAGAACTGGGAGTAGTGTGGCAAGCCCTTAATGGAAATGCATATAACTGCCCATGCCACCTAGCACCAATATTTACACATACATGTATCATACTCAACGACCTTTAAAGATGGTAAATGACAACAGTACTGATTGAATGAATTGAGTGAGAAATACACAATTTATTAAGATAATGTTCCATACTTTCTTTCTCGACCAAACCAACCACTAAACATGAACCTTCAACAAGTATTCTAACTGTTAAATGTACTGGTAGGCAAAATATTAGTATTATAGATCGTGTGAGTTCGTCCACCCCCCAACCCCCCAGTGGCAATTTGTTTTGCCACTGACCGTTCCAAGGCGATAACCCCAAGGGTTCTCATTTTTGTTAATTTTTTGTGATGTCAGTTTTGAACCTGATCGTTTTATTATTTCTCTCTTTCTCCTCTTTTGGCTGTGGTGGAAGGCTGTGTTTTCTGAATGTGGCAATTTCTTATAATTATGCATAATTCACTTTTTCAGACTAGGGTTCCAGCCAGTAAAGACTATTCCGACAATAGCCACATAATTTGTAAACATTTGGCTGTATTTGTAGCAAGTTATGTTCTTCATTGATCATAAAATTGATCATTGTATAAACCATGGTCTCTCTTCCTCTCTACATCTTGGCTGCGTGAGGAGGCTGTGTCTTTTGGGTGTGGCAATGCCTGATTTGCATATTTCACCTGCATGTGTTCAGAAATCTGAAACATTCTCTGCGATGGGTGAGATCACTTTTATTTTATATATACTGGCCGTCAATAGAATGCTATCACTTTTACTATAGATTTTACATTTACGAAAATCACACAATTCGGTATGGCAAAAATAACGCTTTTTCCTTTTCTTTGGCGAATCCGGGTAGCTTACACGCATACCAGGCCTTTTCTGCCGCGAAAAGTTAAAAGCTGAATATTTGATAGAAGCAATTAATCATCATGTCAAAAACGCATTACATCCAATGTGAAAACATGTTAAAGGATGTTATACTTTTTCGTAGTGTCACGGAATTTCAAATTTACTAAACATTTAACAAACTCTACCGTTTAGTTAGTAAACGTACGAAAATAGAAGGCTAAAATAGGCCTAATGGTGGCAACATCGGAAGTGTGTTCCTGACCTTGATCACATTGATTGTTTTAGATTCCGTCATAAGTAAAACAGGCCTCCTAGCAGTCTTGTATGAAACTAAAGGTTTTAATAAAGGCTTCTATCTATGGAAATAAAGGCCTATTAAACATTAAATAGTAAATGAAGGCTATTTTGTCGGAATTCTCATAAAAAAAACAACACAATATTTATAGTTATTTATTTTTTTAAAGTTAATTTATATATGGAAACCCAAACTCTAAACCACAAATACCAAAAATAGGCATGTTTGAAAGTATCTCAATGTTTTAATTATACATTATGACAACAAACAGTATTCTTATAACAACATTCAAATGAGGAGATGAAATACAGTCTTACAACCATCGTTTGCGTAAAACTGACTCGGAAAGCAGTCTGAACATAAATATAGATCTGAGTGTAAATTGCAGGTTATTAAATGATAGTGCCTTTAGCATGGAGCGAACCCGCACCGTCATGGCGACAGCGCCTAACCCTGCAATTCCGTTGACGCAACCAATTGAGCTAACCGGGACAACCCCAAAAAGGTTGATCGGATAGCCTGATATACGTAACAATCACTGCATGACATCAGTAACGGGTTATTTTAGTTATAACAGTATTGACTATATGTACGGGGAGAATTTTTACGGCCGCCATTTTAAAGGTTTGCTCAGTAAATTTAAAGTTTTAAAAGATGTGTTCTGAAATTAAAGGCTTTATAAGGTCTTAAAGGTTTCACTAGGCATCCTGGTAAAACTTTAAAATCTCATTAGGCCATTTATATCTTATCAATTACGTTAAGCTGGTAGTAATTATTAAAGTTGAAACTTTCTATTTAAGGGTAGTATACTTACGCCTCATTTCGCATGTGCACACGTGGTCAAATGTACAACGTTTTTCATACAAGTATCCAGGGGTGCATTCCATATGAATACAGTCACGATACGCGTATCCGCTTGGACAGCGTTCAGTTCTCACATACGCAACTGAAGAAAATAACATAATCCTTTAAATTATTCCGACAGTAATAATAAGTATATAACCAGTTTTAAACAATAACTCTTTATTAAGACGTTTCGGCCATAAGCCTTCTTCAGTTGTCAATGTTACAAGAATTCTGCATTTTCTTCGTTTCACAATGTGCATACAGGAATAATTATAATAAATAAATTAATTATAATTTAAATAACTCCTGATTATTGTAATACCATGCTCTCTTTTCCTCTTTACTTTTTGGTTGTGTGTGTGTCTGCTGGATGTGGCCATTCCTGAGCTATGCATATTTCACTTCTTTAATAAAGCTATATTGTTAAAAACTGGAAAAACATTAGCTTACATAATTAAATTTTTAGGTACTCTTATAGGTGTTTTATGAGATTAAAAGCTCTCTGTAAGCAGAACTAAGCACCATCTAATTTAGCATGATGTCACGAATTGCGAATGTATATATACTTTGCTCCATATTGCTCCATATTACTGTATGTACAATGTATACTTTGCTCCATATTGCTCCATATTATTGTATGTATACTTTGGTCTATATAAAATCCTTGCTTTTTATGCTTTTTGGGAGATAAACATGAACATTAACTTTTGGCGGTAAAAATGTACAATAAAAGATACAATGATAGATTGGAGGAAAGGCGTGTGTTTTTGCTCTAAAAGGATTTACATATAGTTTAATCTCTGTTAAAGGTTTAAGTTTACATGTGGATGAAAGTCATAAAATTAAAAGTTGAAAAAGATTTATTCTGTGTTTAATTTTGTTTTGTCAAGGAAATATTAAGAAAATTAACAAAATCTCAATAACGGCAAATTGCCTTTAAACAAAACGTTGCACAAATGTATGTTATTAATGGATTTTTATTTTTCATATGGTAAGACACGTTAGAACAGTAAAGAAAAATAGCGAGATCTAAAAATTCCCTCAACTTCTATTTACATAAATTCACAAAAACTCAACAACACAAAACATTATTTTAAATGCTTACATGAGTAATATGATACTGACAACAATTTATTGTGTCCTAGTGAATTATATATGTAAACTTTACAAGATATTAGTAAAAGTGTGTTTGACCTTCAATTTCCTGGTCGCGTAAACGGATTCACAAAAACTAAATAACACAAAACATCATTTTAAATGCCTACATGAGTAATATGATACTGACAACAATTTATTGTGTCCTCGTGAATTACATATGTAAACTTTACAAGATATTAGTAAAAGTGTGTTTGACCTTTAATTTCCTGGTCGCTTAAACGAATGACAATCACTGATTTTTCTTTTAGTAGTTGAAAGTTTTTTTTACAAAGTACACAACATTTTTGTCAGTATCATTGCACTCACGTGGGAATTTAAAATTATGTTTTGTATCGCTTAGATTTTGTGAATTTATGCAAATAGAATTTTAAGGAATTTGTAGGTCTAGCCTTTTTTTCTTTACCTTTCTAACGTGTCTTACTGTATGCAAAATAAAGATACATTAGTAACATTCATTTGTGCGAAGTTTCATTGAACGGCATTTTGCCATTATGAACGTGATTGGAAGGAGTGTGGTATTGCAGTATGCTTATACGAAAACCTGTTAGTGCAAGTATGAAATTGGTGTACCCTTAGCTCTAACTTAAACCCGCAGTTGCAAATTATTTTGCAACTGGATGTTCCAAGACCCATCTCATTTTTTTTTGTAAATTGTTTCTGCTGTCCTCTTTTCTAAAATATAGTACGATCGAATATTTACAAAGCTGAAGTAAATTTTAAGGGTGAGTGAAGAGATATTTGCTATATAAATGCAACGTCGTTCGCCTTTTTTCGATCGCTTTTTCAAATAGTTACAAATTATTTAAACAAATTGGATATGCAATTTTACAAATCAAAGATGACAGGCAGTTGTTTGGGTTCAATTAAACGACAACTGCAGACCTATCGCTGATGTTCGAAAATGCTCTTTTCCTTTGCATGCTACTTTGTCGAGTTGATGAGTGGGTTGGAGGTATTTTACAAAGGCAACTTGTACTTGTTCGTTCACTATAAGAACCTGTATGGGCGAGTGAGGTTCAAGCACTCTATGACCTGGTGTAAGCCCCCAGTGGCAAATAGTTTTGCGACTGACCGTTCAAAGGCGGTAACCCCATTCTCATTTTCGTTAATTTTGTGTTGTGTCTATTTTGAAATTGATCGTTTTATATAAAATTCTTTCTCTAAAACAACAACAACAAGAAAAAATGCTCTCTCTCTCTCTCTTCCTCTCTTCTTTTTCGCTGCGTGGGGAGGCTGTGTTTTGTGAGTGTGGCGATTCCTGATATGCATATTTTATTTTTTCTCTAAGTTCTATTCCCTACATCCAACAAATCCAAAAAAGCGACAAACACTTACCACAAATCACCAACAGCCCTAGTAAAGCTATCTGCATTGTTGAGTGAACTTCGATTCAATTCTTCTAAACGCGGTGTGCTTTTTATACAACTTTTTATCAGATCGTGTAATGGTCGTAAGACCGATTTGGCAACAGTGTACTGAAAGTTACTCTAATTCTATGAAAATGACCAATTCTTTGAATTATATCGAAATAGATGAAAATGGAACTTTGCAAACAGCCGATCACGACAAATCTGAAGATATTGCCCGTTCGGTTTGATTGAGCTTGTTTAAGGACAGTTATGGAAATGCATATTTCTTTCCATGCCGCATAGCCACGACTTTTTTCTTTACAGTTGTAATATTTCTTTGGGTATGTAAATTAAACATATATTAATAACATTGGTTTGCGCAAAGTTTGATGGAAGAGCATTGTGCCGTTTAAGAGATTTTTATAGTTTTCTTTTTTGTCTATGGCAAAGAAGTGGCGAAAGGCGCAATATACCTTAACGTCATAATAGTAGTTTTTGAACCTACCGGTCAGGAAACAAGAGCATTTCGCTGTCATTACAGTATTAATTATTTGTTAATTTTCGATCAACAACCCGAATAAAACATGAAATTCGAAAAAAACTGGGTAGTGAAGAGAGAAATTAGCAGAGAAAACGCGTTACGTTTGCTTTATATGATATTCAGTATTGCGAATGGATGCAAACGCTTTTAGCTATACTATTTTACTTTTGTTTCTTTTGAGTTCTTTGCTATTAATACTATATGCAAATCATTATTCAGAATAGTATTTGCAATAATATTGTCTAATGTATATTTTTAAAAGAACTCAACTTTTCTAAGAAAAACTTCATTTTTTGTTTTTGCATTACCCCACCCAAAGGGCATGTTTGCAAAACCTTAACTACTGAAGCTTTTAACTGTATTCTTCACCTCTACGCCCTTTTAAAAGTAAATAAATATACATCGCATCACTTAACAGTCTTAACAGTTCTTTGGGTTCAAATATAATATAATCATGTTGCTATTAAATTTGCACAACAACGACTCAAATAAACCAAAATTTCACTATGAGGCAAAGTTTATCTTATTTCGTGAAGTGGACGACTTTACAGACAGACATTATTACGTGTGTACATAGAAACGTTAAACATTTTTACTTTAATCGAAACACGAAAACGAATTTCGTTGGGCGAATTCTTTCTTATCACTGGACTATATACTAGACTTACTTGTTGAATGACAAAAGTTTATGAACTCCCTCACACCCCAACCCTAAGAAAATAAGCTTTCCTTCATTTCTCACGACGTCAGTCTTTTACACTTCTCATTGAGTAAATTTTCTGACATTCTTATAATTGGAAGATGCGTACTTAGTTAATTATCTAAACCAATGGCGATAGTAACTTAGGTAAATGTGCCTGGCCTCAATATCACGAAAAATATTGAGATGGATTTTCAACTCAACACAATGTAATAATTTAAAACTTTTCAATAAACTTACTTTATTTGGTTTAGTTTTTGAAAATAAGTTATGTAAATTAAATTATGATTATAATATTTAATGTTTGAATACAATTTTGAAAATGTGTTATCCGTAAATTCTGAATGAAAATGTTCAGAAATCTGTTTTTGTAGAATCTCAGAAATTTGAGTTTAAGCTTAAACATTGATTCTAGAATAACTTCGTATTATTTGAACATTTTTCGTGATAATATAAAGATATTATTTAATTTTGACAGTATTCCAAGGAAATAGCCAACAGTATCTCAGTATTCCAAAAAATTTGTATTAAGATGAAAACAGAGTTTGAGCATATAAGATCGTTTGTGAAATTGGACCTGATCAAAGTGAAGAGATTGCTAATTTTATTTAATGATTTTATAACTAGACTTTTAAGCGCTATATTGTGTTTTTATATCATAATTTGTAATTAAAACAGTAGACCTTTAACAGTAGTAGACATGTAAACAAAGACAATACGATCCTATATTCTTACATAGTCAACTTACGAGTGAAAATAGTAAAAGCCAAGTTCTTATAAAAAGTGAAATATACATAATATTATCAGGAATGGCCACATCCAGTAGACACAGCCTCCAGACACAGTCAAAGGGTAGAGTAGAAGAATGCGTAAATATACAATGACCAGTTTTAAAAAAAAAACGCCACAAACCATTAACGAAAGTGAGGATCCGATGGTTATCGCTTTGGAACGCTTAGTGGCAAAACAATTTGCACTTGGGGTTTAAACAAGGTTCTAAAGTGCACCAACCTCACACTTGCCCCAATAGGTTACCATGTGAACTAAACAAGTTGCTTTTGTTGCGTTAATGACGAAGTAAACTTCTCCCACAACAGATACTTAAATGGACTGATTAATCCACGAATTCAGTGAAATTCCCTCCTTTTCAGCCATTTATTGGCATTTAATAGTACGAGTAGTACCATTAATTTTACCCACAACTGAGAAGTGTAACATTGGCGATACATAGATGTTACACGGGTTACAGTGCCAAAAATACGTGCCCGAATTTGTAAAGTGCGATGTTACAAATGTTACACATGTTACAGTAACATTTCAGAAAATGACTGTGGAAAGTTAATAGCTTATGTACATAGTAACAAAGAAGTGTAACATTGGCGATACATAGATGTGGAAAGTTAATAGCTTATGTAAATAGTAACAAAGAAGTGTAACATTGGCGATACGTAGATGTTACACGGGTTACAGTGCCAAAAATACGTGCCCGAATTTGTAAAGTGCGATGTTACAAATGTTACGCATGTTACAGTAACATTTCAGAAAATGACTGTGGAAAGTTAATAGCTTATGTAAATAGTAACAAAGACGTGTAACATTGGCGATACGTAGATGTTACACGGGTTACAGTGCCAAAAATACGTGCCCGAATTTGTAAAGTGCGATGTTACAAATGTTACACATGTTACAGTAACATTTCAGAAAATGACTGTGGAAAGTTAATAGCTTATGTACATAGTAACAAAGAAGTGTAACATTGGCGATACATAGATGTTACACGGGTTACAGTGCCAAAAATACGTGCCCGAATTTGTAAAGTGCGATGTTACAAATGTTATGCATGTTACAGTAACATTTCAGAAAACGACTTAGAAAAGTTATTAGCTTATGTAATTACCTGTCCGATGTTGTTAATTGAGATGTTACAATTGTTACGCATGTTACAGTAACATTAGTACGTCACGTCCTGGAAAAATCTGAGCCAATCTTGTGCTCTATATGAGGATATTGAACCATCGTGAATGAAGTTTCTTTTTCTATGATCCAGCGTTGTATTGCGGCAATTTATTGTCTCATAAATAGTTAAATATAAGAACAGTAAGACTGGTATATTTCCGAATTTACAAAACTGGAATACATTGATCAATTAAATGCATTGTCGAAAAAAGTCAAGATAGACACATTTGTATATAGTCGAAACATCAACATTTTAAAACTCTCACAATGCAAACACGAGCAAGATGAAAAATTCAATCAAACGAAACAAGACTGACAAGACTAGAAAAATATAAATATTGTATGACATCAAAAGTATCCTATATTCAATGTCCGGTTACACAGCAGTAAGAAATAAGCCATAGATTGATTAATACAGATTTACATTCGAAAATTGAACATCCGTAACATTGAAATCTATTTTATTTCAAAGAATCTTAGACATTGCTTATACATGTAATAATAAAGGTAGTCTTCAGCAAATATATTGAGCAAAAATGAAAAGTTACCAGTTTTTTTAATTCAAACATTTAATTCAATGATGCTACATTCTTTCATTATTTATTTTGGTATTTTTAATTATATGTATTATATTTTTAAAAGTCTCAAACAGATTATTTGACTGTCGATTTCAAAAGTAAACGGCATGTACAGAAAGAAAAACACATTCGTACAAGTCCAATAATGCAAGAAAATAAGATATAGTTACTTAAATATCTGTTTTTGCAAATTACCCCCTTTTAATTAAAGAAAACCAAAATTCAACGCTCAATTTTCTACGAGAGGGGGGCAGAGCAGCAGTTTAAAAACGCAAAAAAAAATTCGAAGTGATATCACCATGAACGAATTATTTTGATCTCTTAAACATCTCCTTAACCCAGGACAAACAGACTTTATCGGAAATAATCCCGAGCATTGATGAGTAATTTCAATTATTCAAATGCTGGTTCCTTTTTTGTACTGATCTAATTATCTGTCACAAAAACGATGTCATCTTTTCCTAGAAATCACATAAATAGTTAAAATGAATTAAATTAAGACATGTAAGGCATCTTATTAGAGGTAATGGCAAAATTAAACCACTGAGAACATTTCCTTGTGCTTGTTTTGCAACATTCCGAAAGAATATGTTCTTGAAAACAGTTCGTAAATCTGATAAATAGTTTAAAGAGTTTTCATGACTAGTTGTTCACGATAATTGCGTGTCTCGATAAGAGATTTTCATTTTTGTCCAAAATGAACCTCACAGAGTGCCTATGAGTGCCCGATATTACGACAGAAGGACACTGGCTGAAAGTTATAAAGCTGAGATTGGAAACCAGTCTCAAATCTCAAGCATCTGATTGGCTGAAATGGCGACTGGGCAACACTATAGTCATCATCAGGTGACGTCGCATGCAACATTGTTGAGCTGATGGGTGGGTTGGAGTGATTTCACCAAGACAACTTGTACTTGTCTGTTGATATGAGAACATGTTGATGCAAATGTGAGGTTGGTGAACCACAGAACCTTGTTTAAACCTGCAGTGGCAAATTATTTTGCCGCTGACCGTTCCAAGGTGGTAACCCCAAGGGTTCTCATTTTCGTTAAATAATTGTGGTGTCTTTTTTAAATTTTATATACTTATAAACACACGCTCTCTTTTCCTCTCTTTTTTATCGCTGCGTGGGTAGGCTCTATTTTGTGAGAGTGGCCAATCCTGATATGCATATTTCGCTGTTTATACTTTTATTTGTTTAGAAATCCTAAACAGAGTAACATAATTTCGTTACGGTCTAAAACAAATAGAAATAGATAAAAAGGGAACTTTAAAAGCCATCGAACACGACAAATATGAAAATATTGCAGGCTCGGTTTGATTGAGCCTGTTCATGGACAGTAATGTAATTGCATATTACTACCCACGCCGCCTAACCCCGGGTTGAGCGCAACTCAATATTTACACCAATAAACAATACAATTTTGACCATCCCAAACGATGGTGTGCATGTGGCGGTGGACATAGAACCTTTAATTTGGTATTTTCAGATTAATACCATTCCATGGTCAGCGGCGTATGGTCCCCAGATAAAAGAACGTGTTTGTCCTTAACAAGAAAACAATGGGCAGAACTAAACAGAATAGAATTTGGCAGAGGATCCAAGAATATAAATCCTGCACATCACAGACAACGCCAAAGGCAAAATTTAAAAAAAAGCAGGAAGTATATCCTTTGGGATGATTGAACAATATCCAAATTTATATTGGCTGAGAAATTGAAACCACCCACATCAAAGTTGGCCGAAATATTAAAACAAAGGTAATTTTAGAAGTACTATTAACATAGTACATAAGTATCATGTTCAACGACCTTCAACATGTTCAAAGGACGTAATTGATAAAAGTACTTAAGTATTCAGTGACCTAATAAGTGAAGTATTCCGTGACCTGAATGCAGATATTTACAGAACAGATCACCACAAATTTGCAATCCCAATAATTATATCAAACGCTGATTCATCTTTGCTGGTCGTATCCTCTAACCCAAATTATGGCCAAGCCAAAATTAAAAGCACATTTACAAGAAATCAACGAAAAGTGACCAATTCAATTATTTCCTTGAAATCTGGTTTAAACAGTAGCTATCCCAAGTTATTAAACTATCTTTCAGATTGTTATTATTTCCCTACTCCGAATAGTGACTGTTCCTTTGCCGCAAATTCATGTAACATTTTCTTTCTTGTATCATTGTCAAGACATAAAAGTTTTGAACTTAGATATACCAGACTTGTTTGTTAGTAGACAATCACGAAAATTGACTGGAAAGCTTTCAGATCTTAATGACCAAATGGCAGTAATGAGTGTCATTTTATGTCTGGTCGTAAGGATAAAAAAGTTCATTAAACTGAAAGGAAATATACAAATACATATTGTATACTAAATCTTTTGTCGGTCTTTTTAAATTTAATAGACGTCGATTTTAGCAATAGGCTATGTTTTCTGACTGCCATGTCTTATAAGTTTGCACTTTTTTTTTACCTTAAATTGATATCAATATTATATTGATATCATTTAAAACATACAGTGTTTTCATATCAACATGTAAATAACTAAGTACATTGATCTTGTTTTATTATATTGACGAGGTTTTGTGCCCAATGACCATTATTTTGAATAAATCCCGAAGTAGGGGTTTTCTACAGTTTAGTTTGTATTAGTTCAAATATCCATTAAGAAAAGTTTCATGCTCTTATCACAATGTGCAATAATTATCGTATTAATGCCCTTAGCCGCTCTACAAGTAGGTTTTTATATTAGATAATTATATAACCCAATTTATCTTACTCCCAAACTTTTGTATGAAATGTCGGTTCGTATGCATTTTTAAAAGTTCTTTGATAATTACGTGAATAATTCTGTCGCAGGTTCACTTGTTCGTAAGTTGTTTGAAGTGTCTAGTTTCAAAACAGGTCATATTATAGATTATGCTCTCTCTATTTCCTTTTCCTTTGCCACAGATCATAAAACTAAATCTGGAGATCAGTCTCAAATCGCAAGCATCTGATTGGCTGAAATGGCGACAAGTCGCCATTTCAGCCAATCAGATCCTTGAGATTTTAGACTGATCTCAAAACTTAGTTTTATGATCTGTGGCCCTTAACTTACTGTTCGAACAGCCTCCGTTTTCCGAATGTTGCATTTTTATCTGAAATGCGCGTTACAGTAAAAGTCTTTGATGAACAGGTTGCACAATGGTTGCTTAAAGAATTTTCACCTGGTATTCAAAAGTAATTACTTTTTTGTAGACATGTTTTAAGAAGTTAGTCCGTTCAATAACTAGCGTTTATGAAGATACTAACTAGGGTTTCTATGCTGATTAATTTCCCAACAATTTTTACTTTATCAAAATTCTTTCAAAACTTTTCCCAAGTGTTATCTTACAAAAACAAATACTAATGTTTCACCAATCAATATCAGTATTTTTTATTAGCAGTTGTTTCAATTTTTAGTGAATCAATTCATAGATGCATTAAACAACACTTTAGTTGCACATGTTCTGATTCATCATTTGATTTCACCCGGAAAACAGAGCCCGTGCAACCCCACTTACCCAATGATAAAGCCAAATCATGTATATCACGAATTTAAAACGCATACATGTATATGGTACGTGTTATTTTCGCGATCATAAATAATTAAGGTCCATGAACATTTGAACAAGGCAGTACTTCTTAAAATGCAGATTGTTTCCCAAATACTGCCTGATGTTTTATATCAAGCAGTGTCGCAAGATGTTTTGCTGAACAAATTAGAAATAGACTCGTTAAAACCAATTATTTTTGAAATGTTCAGTTTAAACGAGAAAATAAATAAAGTATAAAATATTACCACTTTGTATTGGTACAGGAGAGAACTGTTCACTGTTATTACTCTCAAGAGGCATCTAACAGTATGACAATGAAACAAAACAATGATGTAGTATTTCCTTGTTTGACTGACACTTTAAGGAATGTACGGGGATTTGATAACAGTCACTTCACTGTTTAAGCTAACTTATAGGTCGACCAAGCTAAATTGGCGATGTTTACAATTATTTATAGAATGTATACACGGGTTTAGGCAAATTTTTGCGTTAACAGTACTATTTTGCCTTTTATATCACATCGCCCTGATAGCTCAGTGGCTAACGCGTCCGGCTGCCATAGGCCTAACTTTTTTTCGACACGGTTTCGATTCACACTGACACACGACTTTTAAGGAAATATTTAAGATTTATATTTTTTAAGTTTACTGCAGTCATTTCAAAGTATTATATGTATTTATTTTTATAGTTAATTGTATCGCGGAAATAATTATTGTGTAAAAAATATTTTAAAAATGTGAACAAAAAAACATGTTTCGAACCTACAACAGCGTTTCTACCATTGCATCTTATAGTGTTTACAAGACTGCGTCTTAGACAACTCGGCTAATGGGACAAGTATTGGGAGCTTTACGCTTTGTATTTAACAACGATTAAAATATTATTTCATTGTTTTCATGTAACGTGAATGTAAACACGCCAATGTAAACATTGCCAAATTACCGTTGTCTGATAATAGGATTGATACTGGCAACCCATGATGTTGGTAATCAGTGCTGATATAGAAGGTAGAGAATATAAAAGCCTCGACCAGGGCCGAAGGTTATAAAACTGAGAATGGAAACCAGTTTCAAATCTCAAGCATCTGATTGGCTGAAATTGCGACTGGTCGCCATTTCAGCCAATCAGATGCTTGAGATTTGAGACTGGTTTCCATGCTCAAACTTAAAACCTTGACCACAGTTTTTGAACATTGAATCTCCAGCATATTATGCAGATGTTCTACATATGAAGTGAACGAGACCCCCTAATAAAGGCGTTGCAGCATTTCGCTATTCTAAATAAGACAACGTAAATTAATAAGCAAATGTCTGCTATAAACAATTCAGGTTTGAAATGATTATACCATACCATGCTTCACCCAATAGTGCTCAAAAAGTAAATCAAGAACAACGGAAACTATTGAAACAGACAGGAGAAATGACAGCAGCCATCAGCAAGGATTCGAACTTCGGATACATTTACAAATCACAATTAGGTAAAATCTGAAACAACAATACGCTTTCAATATGGATGTTACTTAAAACGGAATAATTTCTGTATTTTTCTTGAAAAAGAACACGTGTTCGAAAATTCGATAATAAAGAGTGTACATGTATATTATTTATAAATCATTTACAAATCATTTGACCTCAGATCCGCAAGTAGCAGATAGATAAGCAATTGAAGAACATCTGCATTAATTTTCAAATCCACATATATACATTTCTGACACTGACGCAGCATAAATCAAACGAAAACTTACACTTTTCACTTTAGTTACTCTATCCATAATTAAGAAACATAGTCTAATCGTTCACAAACAAACGCTGTTGTTATATGCCAGGGAAAATTAACACAATTTAATTCTGTGAGCTTATCTGAAATATTTACAACATAGCTCGGTTTAAAATTCACCATCAACCAGTCAGTCTACCTTAAATATAAAATATTGTTTGCTGATTAGAAAACTGGTTGATCTTTATCTTTGTGAGCATTGAAATTAGTTCCTGAAAAAAATAAATGAACGTTCTATACTTGTAAAAGGTATAGCTTTCCAAGAAACGAAGACGCAATTAGCTAAAGCTTAATGAATCAAGTTGGTGGATCAACGAAAGTAGACACAATACGGAAAATATGATTGTCGCAAAATATTTTTCATATCCATTGACGGATTTATATAACAATTATAATATATATTTAGCACATCATTGATAGATATATGTTAATGGTTTTATTATCACAACCTCATTAATTAAAAATACCACTCCTCAACTATTATGATAATTCTTCCTTGTACGGTAGTTAGCGCTTGCGCACTTGAGCGCGCGATCATCCTTAAATGTTATTATTTTTTATCTTTATTTTTATAGCCAATTATGCCGTATCACCTTATTAACTATACAGTTATCAAAAGCCATGCAATTAACTAGCATGTGACTTGACTATACCGATGGAAAAACTCTGAACGAATAAAGGACGTACATCGACTCGAAAAAATTGATAATCTGACATGCAGACCATTTTTTAAGATTTGATTTTTAGTTATATTGTCTCCGTTATATTATTTCAACATTTTGTCATCTGATATATATGTTTGCTTTGGAAACGTTTGATTCATACGAACATCAAGAAAATAACAATGCAGTGTTATTAGAATAAATTTGACTGCCACTACCCGAATACCCCTGGGAAAGAGCATAATTGGAAGCTAAACTTTACGAACAAATCTGCAGAAAAGTGAAAAAAAGACTCCATGGATATGAAAGTAAGAGGAAGGTGAACGATAATTGAATTTCTTCACAGAGTCAAAGTTGATAGAAGATAGAACTGCTGATTAAATGAGATAATTACGAGATCAATATGCGAAGCGACGGTGATATAGCTATCTAGCAGCTTGTTACAAATATTCTGGAAAGAATTTCTACTGTGAAACATTCCTATAAAAGGTAAGAATTTTATTTTAATAATTGAATACTTTTTGCTGACAAAATAAGACGTGTTACTTTCTTAGCAAACCTGGAAGAAAAAAAACAACATATTTATAGTTTTTAAAAAATCATATTTTTTGTGGCATTAATAACAGGTCGATGTAGCGAAACAAATACTTGAAAAAATTGGGATGACCGAAACACACAAAACACAAATATCTGTTACATTTATTGGTAACTGGTTTTTATGTAAAAGAACCCCTGAAATTCATAATAAGCTTTTAAAAGCGTATTCCGTTAGAATTTGTTTCCAAAATCTGATCAATTAAAATATTTTATGGTTTAATTTAACAGTATTAATGTTTTAATAAACAAAATGAGTGAACATTTTATTAAAATAATTAAACAATATTATAAAGTAAGATTCATAATTTCAAAGTTAAGGGCTTACCACACTCCTCCCAATCCTGTTCATCGATAAAAAGAAAATTATCAAAATTTCAATAACGGCAAAATGCCGTTAAATGAAACTTTGCACAATGTTTGTAATAATGTAATTTTCTTTACATCGATGAACAGGATTGGGAGGAGTGTGGTAAGCCCTTAAATTGAGATAAATCTAATTGTTCTGTTGTTATGAAGTGCTGCAGAATTATATGAAAACTAGAGAATATGACATTGATTACATGGAACGATACTGCCTTTACCTGGGAGCGAACCCGCACCGTCAGGGCGACAGCGCCTAGCCCTGCAATTACGACAACGCAACCGATTGAGCTAACAGGGACAATCTAAAAAAAAGTTGATCGGATAGCCCTGATATACATACGTTTCCATCAATGCATGAGCTCGGTAACGGGTTATTTTAATGATAACAGCACTGTACGAGGGGCATTTATAAAGTATTAATCAGTGTGGCGCTTTAGTTGTATACGTAATATTTCTGCTTAAATTTTTAGATCAACCCTTCGAAGTATTCCCCTTTGACTTGTATGCACTTTTCCAAGCGTTTAATCCAATCAGAAAATGCTGTTCGGAATGCTTCTTTGGGTATAGTGTTAAGACACTGGAAAAGCGCGCTGCCGACGGCGTGCCGAGATTCAAAACGTCGATCTCTCATGTAGTTCTTAATAAAGGGATTTAACCAAAAATCGCATGGAACAAGATCAGGGCTATATGGAGCGTGTGGTAAAGTGTCAATGTTGTTGTCGCTTAGATACGACGTTACCACCGCTGACTTGTGGGCCGGTGCGTTGTCATGCAGGAGCTTGATTCCGCGTACGCCGGTACGGGGACGGTCTGCAGTATAGTGGCATACAACAGCAGCAAGTACCGAATCTCGGTAAAATGTTCCCGTAACACTTCTACCTTCTGGTACAGGAATTCGAGCCACCATTCCCTGGCAATCAAAAAATAATGCATACATAATGCGTTTTGAGGTGCGATCTCTACGGGCAATTTGGGGCCGTCCATCATTTTCACCGACCCACACCTTATTTTTTGTTTACTGCCAGGCTCATAAAAATATACCCACGTTTCATCGCCAGTCACAATTTCATTAATGCGTTTTTGGTCAGCATTCTTGTATGTATCAAGCAGCTGGGACGCTATTCGCACGCGCTCGCGCTTTTGATCATCAGTGAGGAGGTGGGGTATCCACCTGGCGCAAACCTTGCGTAGCTTTAACTCGCGCGTCAATATTTGAAAAACCGATGACGAATTAATGACACATAAATCACTTATCTCCTCGACTGTACAACGGGCATCATCTTCCACAGCTTTTTTAACAGCGGCAATATTTTCGTCAGTCATTGTGGTCACTGGACGGCCAGGACGGGCCTCATCTTTTATATCCTCCCTACCAGAGTTAAAAAGACGAACCCACCTTCTAACCGTGGAATACGAGAGAGCACAGTCCCCATAAACCTTGTCTAAGTCTGCTTTAATATCAGGTGCAGCAACGCCGAGCAATGCGCGTACTTTTCAATAAGCTCTTTGCTCATCTTGAAATTTGTTCTCTTTGTCTGCCATTTTAACTGCAGTGTATCTGACCTTGGTCGATTCAAGTGAAGATTTCAATCACTGTAACGATTTAACCCGGTTTCCTCGTGCACGTAACTGTAGAGGAGAGTCTAAGCTTTCCATACATGTATAACATGTAGAAATTTCTTTCGGATTAACGTTAAACAATCACACTGATTAATACTTTATTAATGCCCCTCGTATATATTTATTGGGAGACTTTTTACGGCCGCCACACTGCACATATAGCGTTACTATGAATTTCAAATGATAGTATAGAAATATTTTTTCTACGTTATCTAGAACTACTGCACACACTATTTGATAAAAAAATGTATTACATGTACATGGAAAAGAATTTAAAACTTTACCAAGAAAGCTATTAATATTAACACGAAGAGAGTTTTGAAGCAGCGGCGTTGACCTAGATATAATAAAATGGTTCTGGAAAAGATTATTCAGATATTTGCTGGAGATTTCGATTGATGAATGTTCTTGTATTTTGTTGCAAGCATTTGAAATTTTCCATTTTGACCCCACCTGATTCTGAGCTTGGAGTAATTTTGATCCAAAAGAATTGAAGAAAGGTGAATTGATTTTATAAGAATTAAGATAATAAATATTGTGTCTTTTGCATTTCTCAATTTGAAGTAAATAAAGATTTTACCCTTTATAATAGAATAAAATGTGTAAAATGAAGTTAAATTTTATAAGTAGTAAAGATCACCAAATAAAAGGGATGACCCGCGTCTTATTAATTATGACTACTTGAAAGTTCTGAACAGGAGTAAGTTGATCCCTAGTTTTCAAAAGCTATTGAACACCCTGATTGTATAGTGACTTTTATTCCTAGTTAACAACGTTTCATGTCTACATTGATTTTAGACATCTTTTTATATAGAATCATATACAACTGGCTGTTTTATAATGAATCACAGTTACATTCATTAAACTTCAAATATTCAAGACGGTTAATTAAATAAAGCATTTTCTCCACCACGGTCATTATAATAATGTCACGATTCATGAATCGAGAGATAATTTCGCTTTTCCATTCATGATGATGACAGTGTTTATTTTACAGCTCAATTTTATATATCTCATACGAAAAGAATATTAAAAGAGACGTACATTTGAAGAGGCGTGCGTTAGTGTGAGTCTGAAGTTTTCTTCACAGAAATTGCATTTAAAAGCCACCTGCCACTTAATATTAGTTTTAAATGTCGTTACAATTTTAAAACAGTGTTGTATTCAGATGTTTAAAGAACTATCGATCTGTTAGTAAGAGTTTCTTATTTCAGCAGTAAATTTATAGAGAACAATTTACAATATCAAAAAGTAAGGGAACATCACAAGCAAGAAATAACACTAAACAAATGACAAACAATATCCAGACAAAAAAAACCTGGGTTACTGTTAGAAAACAATCAAAGCTTTCAAAATAAAATAGATGAAAATGGAACTATTTGCAAGCTCGGTTTCATTTAGCCTGTTCTTGGGCAGTAATTATGAACAAGTAAGAGAAATCACAAACAGGAAACAACCAAGAAAAATCACAAACAAGAACATGGTTAAACGATATGTAAGGATTGTTGAGCGAGCCAAACTAACACTAAGTTCTTGTTGTTCTAAATATTTAGATTAATGTCCTTGCTATTTAACATTTACCATGTTTACAAAAATTTGCGATTATTTCAACATCAAATATAAACATAACATATCTAAACAGACCATTCTGATTGGGTTCTCTTTCTGAATGTCCAGATTGATATTGACCAGTAAAAATAATAAGTTTAACGTTGAGACTGAAGGTTATACAGTGTTCAGTGTTCTACTTGTGCACTAAAGCATGTTTCGTGCAGTTATCATTGTTATGCCTTTAATTTTCTTAGAATAATTTTCAGTCTAAAGTCAAATTTGACTTCTTGCTCGAATTTAACGTTTGTTTGTTTCTGAATAAAACTAAGCCAGTTTGAGTAAGAAAGCAGCTTTTTGTGAACTTAAAGTGATCATTTCTTCTCGCCTTTGGGATAATAGCATACATTGTACCAAATGCATTTTGTTAAATTTAACTCTCCGTCTGTTTTTGCCAAGCATACACTGACAATAATAAGATGAGTTACATATACCTTAACAATTTACTGTACCGAATGCTAATTCTAAATTTTAAAGTTATATTGGATTTCCTGATTTTTATTAATCATACTTAAACAACTATTAATGTTTTTATAAACCAATTTTTTTCTTAATTCTGATTCTGTTTTTGTTTGTTCAAATATTATATCGGTGACTTATTTACTAACAACACTGCCATTATACTCGTTATACAAACTCTCGTGACAATATCAGTTTCGGAAGTCACTTAGTGAAATAAAAAACACCATTTTGTATTTCTCTGACACATATATCCAATTTATGATTGGTTTCGTGATATGATGATATTTTTACGGAATAGTGGTCAGTAAATCTATCTATACTATACTTATTGACAAAAGTCTTATCCGGTCTAAAAAAACACAATATCTTTATTGTTTTTATTGCACACTCATTAATTTGGTACCGATATATAGAGGACATTTATACATGTTATATGCATTCAGACAACAATCAAAATTCAGAAACCCGTTTTAAATACAGGCGAAATTAAGTATGCGAAATTCCAAGGTCGTAACTTCACGCATATTATGGAAAACCATACGACTTTGGCCATAAGTGTAGTACGAATTTGATGCAATATGAAGTTGTGTTAAAGCTTTAAATAAATTACTTATAGTATGTAATTATAATATCAATAATCAAACTGAAGATCTCAATACTTCTTATGCTTATACACTGACTTCTTCATAAGAGAGTTTATTATAATTTTAGTCTGTGATATTGTTACTGCAACACTCAACATTAGTATCAGTGTAACGCCAAAACAATAAAAGTGCCTTATATGTGTTTGTTGCATAACATGCAACACACTCCAGTTCTTGCCCAACTATTAAATACTATTGGCTATTGCGAAAGAGTTTTTGAAACCACATGCAAAAAATATATTTTCGTCTATTAAAAACTCAGGTCACGTGACGTTATAAAGAAGCTTAATCACAATTATACACTTTTTCCGCATATGATTTTTTCGCATTGTATACTTCATTTCCTTTTACTTTAATATGAGACAAGCTTAGCAGTTACTCTGAGAGAAAACCTTTTACGCTTGTAATGAACGTATAGCTTTTTTGAGATGGTTCTTGTGATAATTATAATTTATGGACTTATAAAGCGTTAGTCCTCTAGTCTCTATCCTCTTTACTAATTAATCTTTTGTTCTATTTGGTACCTCTATCTATAAACAATAAATGGCTACTAATTTTACAACCCTTGTTGCTGAACTGTTTTATACCGCTATGATAGAGACTTTATGTTATTCCTATCTACTTAGATGACGGTATAACAACCTCAAACAACAACTCAAGTGACCAAGGTTATAAACTGAGCATGGAAACCAGTCTAAAATCTAAAGCATCTGATTGGCTGAAATGGCGACCAGTCGCCATTTCAGCCAATCTATCTTTTGTTCTATTTGGTACCTCTATCTATAAACAATAAATGGTTACTAATTTTACAACCCTTGTTGCTGAACTGTTTTATACCGCTATGATAGAGACTTTATGTTATTCCTATCTACTTAGATGACGGTATAACAACCTCAAACAACAACTCAAGTGACCAAGGTTATAAAACTGAGCATGGAAACCAGTCTAAAATCTAAAGCATCTGATTGGCTGAAATGGCGACCAGTCGCCATTTCAGCCAATCAGATCCTTGAGATTTGAGACTGGTTTACAATCTCAGCTTTATATCCTTCAGCCAACGTATCTTGACGATTTGTTAAAATAAAGATAATTACCATTTTAGGCTTGTGTTATCAAAATATATTTTGATGAACTCAAGCTTAATAATCAAACAGTTCAGACAAGCAAGCAAACTGGTTTGATCTTAATCTTTCAATTTATTATGGTTTCGTAACTGCTAAATATATGATAAAACAGATGATTGTGATTTTAATATTGTTGAACTTCCATTTAAGATGGTAATAGCCACATCTTATTATGTGCTTAATTTGTGGTTTATATTTTACAGCTTGTTTGCTTTTCTAGAACTTGTAAAATATGTGAAATATTTCAACAAATGTAACCTTTTCATAAAAGAACACCTTTTAAAACAGGGTTGCCGGCACCAAATATTGAAAAATATCTTTTTGAAAGTTTTATCGCCAATACCTATATTTTATTCATAAATATACGCTCAGTTTAAAATCACAAGTGCAACAAGGTATTTCTCAACCAGTGCAAACAAACTTATTTTGGTTCAAAAAGCAAAATGTCTGGTCTGTGTTGTAATTGCAATTTAAAGATGTTAGGCAACTTTTGACCTAGAGTGTTTTCGATTAGTCTCTTCAGTTTGTAAGATATTGTTAGTTTAGTTTTTTACTGGTATTTTATTATGTTTTGAAACGATAAAGAATCAAGTATATTATTTCAAACAGTTTTTAATATTTAAGTAATTATTATCATATTAATAATGCGTAACATTCGAGCAACAGCTTGAGTGTTTTGTAGAATCGCTAACCGAAAGTACCAAACTCTTATGTTGACTGACATTCCAAGCGAATAGGGAGCTGAACAGCAACAGCAATATAAATTGGGGTAGACAGAAAGAAGAAAAAAAGAGGTAGTTACATAAAATTCTGCAGTAGCAAGAATAGAGGCTGACTGTAATCGATTGTATGAATGTCCTATTGCCAATATTAGAATGTTTTGTTGGTTTAAATAAATACTCATTAGAATCAATAATTGAAATTTCTTGGAGTAAAGATATGGAAAAGTAAGCCCGAAATCCGAGCCTCGTACACTCGAGGATTCGGAGTAATTGGTGTTTTTGGTCTTGTAGCAAATCATGCTAAATTTCAAACAAAATATGAATCAGACATTGCGTTCGCAAATCACACGCTTTTACATTAACAGATTTCAGACTGTGTTTCAATAAGGCCTTTACCTTTACACCTAATTTCTGAGTAATATTCCTTTTATATTCCTTGTGCATGTTGAAGAATCTGGCGTTTTGAAAATATTCATTTTCAGACATCAGTTGCGAGCGAGTTTTCTGGGTTACAATCCTTCAAAAGATTTTTATCTTGTAAATGTTACGCAAATAAACAGTCTTCCGTACTATTTCATCTCGAAACTTTGTGTATATCTTTTCAAAAAACATTTGGCAATAAATTGAAATTCTAGTCCTCGTTTTCATGCATTTCATGGGAAAATTTCAACGTGCAAGAGAAAACATACAGTTTACCAAAATGGATATAAATTAGAGTAAAAGTCAATAACCTGGCTTCAATGCCATTTTCCCGTGCATTTTGATCAATTAAACATGTATCCAATATACATTCATATTTGTATTAACAGTGCCCAAGGTTATAAAGCTGAGCATGGAAACCAGTCTCAAATCTCAAGCATCTGATTGGCTGAAATGGCGACTGGTCGCCATTTCAGCCAATCAGGTGCTTGAGATTTGAGACTGGTTTCCATGCTCAGTTTTATAACCTTGGGTACAGTACTTTGAGTTCTAATGCCGAAGAGGAATATGTATAATGATTATGTACGCGGCAGATAAAGAATGCACATCAATATTTTTAAGAAATATTTGCCATCTTCCCTTTTCTTAGAACGGGTTAGAAAGTGTGCAAGATGTCAGTTAAAATAGACTAAAGACAATTACATATATCTAGATTTTATATTTTGAAACTCGTTGAACAAGAAGAATATGAAATGTATTACAGGCTTGGTTTGACTGAGCGTTTACTGATCATCAAGGTGCATGCAGTTGACATCTGGCGCTGTCTAGCCCCAGTGTGAGCGCAACTTGTACTTTCTAACCAGTATACATTACTTAATGTTCGTTTCGAATCAATTAAGGCTGAAATTAGTTTGACAGACACTGGTAACAAATAGTTCATTGAGAAGCTTTTGTTTTTGCTATTATGTAGTCAACATTATTTTGCATATAACACTGTTGAGTAAGTTGCTTGTCGAAATAGGTTTACCAGTTTCCTGAGAAGCAAGTTTGAGATCGGCTCATATTTGGTTTATTTCCCAAGTGGAAAATGAAGTGTACCGTTGACCGGTCAGTTACTGGAATGAGTATGCTATTTACTGCCTGCACGTTGCCGGGCTAAGGCTGAATGTAACTTAATAATAGTATTTACATCAAGAAATTAGTATAATCTTTGTTCCAGTTCTAAAAGACCAGATTTGAATGACGGTAACAACGGAAAATTAAAATGTTTTGTATAATTTTTAGTTTCCAACATATATGGTATATACATTACAACATACCACACACATAAACCGCGGCGTATTAATTCGTATACGAATGTAATGGCTGGACAAAAGGTTTTGCTATTAACATCAATCAAAACTAATTGTAATAACCTTTAGTTCCTTTGAAAAAAACAACAACAACAGCATCAGTCCAGCATCGAACATATCAAAATTAGTAAAAATATAATATAATGTGCACTATCAGACCTTAATTTTTTTCAAACATAATTTTGGATTTTATTTGTTCTGTAGTTACTCTGAATACAAATGTTAACAATCAAGCATAATCCACAGCGCATTAGTCAAATTTGATACATTAGTCAAACGAGTTCGTGTACTAACGGCAGCTACATACAGATGTCAACATCAATCAAACGTCATACAGGTACAACTTAACTTCAATCAAACATTATTAAAGTCAACTCCAATCAAACATTACATATTTCAACTTCAATCAAACAGAATACATGTCAACTTCAATGAAACATTACAGAAGTCAATTCAATCAAAATATTACATGTCAACTTCACTTAAACATTATACATGTCAGCGTCAGTTTAACATTTTTCATGTCAACATCTTTTTAAAACATGCAAGTCAACATCAGTTAATTATTATACATGTCGAAATCAATCAAGCAATATACATGTAAACTTCAAAAAGGCAATGCTAATTTCTCCTGGTTATTCGTAAAAACCATCTGTTAAAAAGAAAGGTTATCAACATGATATTTTACAGAGCTCTGCAGGCCTGGTGATTAACCCATTTACAGTTGATCATTATGCTCACCTCTTTAGTTGCACGATGGTGGCAGGGGTTTAAGAGTTTATGAAGGTTTATGGGGAAATCTTGTAATAGAACCTAGAAGCTCGATTTCTTTCTTTTATCCCTGTCATCGTGTTCTTGCTGATTTGACTCGAGGAGCGCTGGTCTCAGTAAGATCACTGAGTACCGACCCTTTTGGAATTGCAATGCTATTAACTTCTTAAGTTTTAGATGTTTGTGTGCTTTTGCAAAATTGTTAAGCTGACGGGAGGGTTGGAGTTATTTCACCAAGACAACTTGTAGATATGTGTTGATATGAAAACCTGTTGGGGCAAGTGTGAGGTTGGTGCACCCTTGAACCTGGTTTAAACCCCCGAGTGGCAAATTGTTTTGCCTCTGACCGTTCCAAGGCGGTAGCCCCAAGTGTTCTCCCTTTTCGTTAAATGTTTGTGGCGTCTTATTTGAATTTAATATACTTTTAAAAAAGCTCTACTTTCCTCTTTTCTTTTTTTGCTACGTGGAGAGACTGTGTTATGTGAATGTGGCGATTCCTGCATATTTCACTTTTTCAATCAAACTTTATACAAGTCAACTTCAATCAAACGATATAGATGTACATTCAATCAAACACAAATGTCAACTACAATCAAACTTCATACATGTCAACTTTAATTAAACATTAAACTTGTCAACATTCACCCAAACATTATTTATGTTAACTTTAATAAAAAATTATACATGTCAACTTCAATCAACCATTATACATTGAAAATTAAAATGTAGAATGTTCAAATAAATGCGTTATTTGACTATTGGAATGTGGAAGAAGGTTTGTCCTTAACGTGAAAGAATTGAACGAAACTAATCATTTTGAAATATCGGTTACAAATCTTAGAAAGCAACATTAATTTTTTAATAAATACCTTTACCTTTGGTGTTTATAAAAAGTGAAAAACATTTAGGTATGATCGCTCAAAACCCCCAAATAAGGTATAGAATATATTTCGTTACAGTCTAGCTCAGTTTACTTGTTCTTTCCTATTATTTCCGATAAAACAATCGAATGATTTAGTTTGGTTAGGAGGGTATTTAGTTATAAATCTATCTCATTAAGCCAAACAGAAACTAATTATGAATAAGGTTAACAATGTTGGTAATCAGGCAGTGTACTTTTCCAAGAGCAATGTCAGTGTATTGCACTTACCATTTGTTGAGGGCATTTTTCGTTCTATTTCTTTAATCAAACCGAGCCTGCAATATTCTTCATATTTGTCGTGTTGGGTGGCTTTCAAAATTCCCTTCCATCTATTTTAATATCACATTAGCGTTGTTTGTGCCGTGGGGCGGCTGTTAAAATTCTCCCCGTACATTCAATAAGTGCTGTTGTCAGTTACGTTCTTTGAAGGTCGTTGAGCACGATTCTTATGTACTATGTTTATAGTACTTCTAAAACTACTTTTGTTTAAATATTTCGCCCAGTTTATAGATGGTTTCAAATCCCTTCCAATATAGATTTGGATATTGTTCAATCACCCCAAGGATATACTTCCTGCTTTTTAAATTGTGCCTTTGGCGTTTTCTGTGATATGCAGGATTTATATTGTCAGATCCCCTGTCAAAATTCTATTCTGTTTAGTTCCGCCCATTGTGTTCTCGTTTAGGACAAACCCCTTCTTTTATCTGAGGACCATATGCCCCTGAACATGGAATGATATTAATCTGAAAATACCGCATTGAAGGTTTCATGTTCACCGCCATATGGATACCATCGTTTGGGATGGATCAAAATTGTACTGTTTATTGGTGTAAATATTGAGTTGCGCTCAAACCGGGTCTAGGCAGCGTAGGAAGTAATATGCATTTCCGTTAATTGGCTCAATCAAACAGAGCCTACAGTATTCTTCATATTTGTCTTATTCGGTGGCTTTCAAAGTTCATTTTCATCTATAGCAAAAGTACATATCTTTTTAACTTCCTGACTAGGTGGGTGGGGATTTATTGCGTATGATTTTCTGTAAATTACAAATGTACAATGTTTTTTGAGTGAAAAAGGTATAAATAAAACAACAACAACAACAAAACCCGATAATCTGTTGTTACATGAAAAAAGTTAATGAGTATATGTTTCATTTTTTTACTGTTTTTTTTTACAATGGATCTCATACAGTCATTATATTCCGATTTCGAACGTTAAGCAAACGGGTCCAAGTTTGAGAATATGACATAACGACTTAGAGTAAGAGCCAACTATTTTGGCGCCAATTCATACGACGTTTCTGTAAAAAAACGTTCACTATGCATACAATTTTGCTGAAAATGTGTCTTTTTTTATCAGATAGCGATTTACATTGCTCTTCGGTATCACGGCGATGTTGAACAACGAAAACAACTACAAAATGATTTTATTTAATCTATGTGATACACGTCATTGCTTAAAAACGTTTCACCAACAATTCTAGCACTAGTATCCTTGATGTAGCGCTATGTTATTTAAAATTGAGGGTCAATGTCATTTTTTTCACAAAAATGGACTTCGTGTATTTTCTCTTGTTTGTAAAAAACAAAGAATCAACATGGAGCAAAATTCCCTGTGAACATCTGTCACAAACGCAAATGGTAATATTGAAAATTTCCGTAAGTATCCTCAATGCCCCACGTTAGCTGCGATAAGAGCCTCGCACCAACATCGCATACTTCGGATAACTCTTGCTATTTGCTGTTGTGGGATTTCTCTCCACTCTTCCTGAAGTGCTGTTGCTAGAGTCTGGAGTGTTTTTGCTAGAAGTGTGCGGCGGCGGACATTCACGTTAATAAAGAGATTTTGGATATTAACATAAGTCTCGTGACAGATATTCACATAGATTTCTGTTCCATGTTGATTGTTTTTATGTTCATGTTTGTACTTTAAGCCAATAACACATTCTAGCTTCAGTCTAGTATTAGCGGAAGGAAATTCTTAACAAGACACGAGGCAGTAAATTATGTGAAATTTGACAGATATCGTGAATAAGACGATATTTGAAGAGTACATTACATCTCAGATATGTAAATCCTCAATGGATCGGATGTGTGTGACAGTATGAATTATTTCTTATATCTGTGACAACATGAATTTATATCCATATGAAAACAACAACAACAATAACAACAACAACAACAACAACAACAACAACAACAACAAACGATATCAGCAAACCATTCATGCGCTGATTTATGGTATCTAACGTAGGTTCTAATTCATTACGGTATTACGACTGTAATCCAGCTTTTAATGTCGTGCGTTGACAAGATAAATGTCCAAACTGTAATTAGAAACTCGTTGGTTTCCTTATGTCTATACATTTTCATGTACAAAGAGTTAGCAGCAAACTTATTTTGAACTTAATTGAGATCGAGAGAACACTTTTAAAAGATAGATTAAGCATGATTAAATAAGTAATTATGTTTTGATTAATCAATTCTTTCTTTAATCTAAACTTTAAATAATGGGTTAGAAAAAGATGCAAAAAGCATTAATTTAGTTATGAAATAGATGAAAATGGAACTTTGAAAGTCATTGAACACGAAAAACATGAAAATATCGCAGGCTCGGCTGAGGAAATAACATGTACGTTCTTTCCAGAAATAAGTTATAACTGAAATGTCGGAATGGCCGAAGACACATTTTCTCGTGATTTGCACCATACTGTACTAATGTTTACAATTCAGCTAGCATGTCCATACTGTGCCGATATAAAACTTATATAACCTTAATAGTTCGTCGACGCGATATCAGTTTTGAAACATACGTCATCGTCTCCAGAGACATACCCAATACCGATTTGACATTAACCCTATATAAAGCCTATGTTTGCAATCACCCGAACCTCTATCTGTGGTATAAATAAACTTCTTTTGTTTGAAAACCTCAAAGACACAATGTAATAAAACTAACTGTCTGAATTTTATTTTCCTTCGATGTTTTGCAAGGTCGCAAAATCATATGACAACTTGAAAAAAGCCCATAGTGAAATAAAAAATACGATTAACCATAGAGTATTGATTTTTTCACTTTACAAAATCAATAATTGAAATTCGTTATGTCTTTGCTGTCTTTTTTGAAATTGATATTCTTATGAACCCATGCTCTCTTTACCTCCATAATTTTTGGCTGCGTGGGGATGCTGTGTTTTGGTTTCTGGGCGTGGCAATTCCTGACATCCATATTTCACTTTTATATTCATTTGCTATGGTTATAAGATTGTTTGATAATAGAACTGTAATCGTCGCTCTAGAATAATTCATTCCAATTTCTAAATTATTTAAAAAAACAACAGATATATGCATCATTGTATATGTAAGTACGCGGGCTCTAGAACTTGCCTAATAGGAATAGTTTAGCAAAATGTTAGATGCAATATAACTGCTATCTACTATCTTTAAAAACGTCTAAAGTGATGCTTTCATATTTTTTATTTTTCTCTTTTCTAAAATAACAACCACAAAAGAAACGTTTTTTTGGCATAATTCTTCCATGGAGCTTGGTCTTAATTTGATTGCTTCCTTAAATATTACTTGTTTTCGGGGCTAAAATTTATTAATAAAATGTTCAAGCTTTAAGAAATTGTTAGCTTGAAAAATTGCAATAATGCGAATGCAATCTTAAGCTGACCAACGCCTTCACTCTATTATACACAGACAATGCGTCATTTTGAAGAACACGAAGCATTTACACTGACTTTTTAGTAGACCAACAACTATCCTAATCAACCTTTACAGCATTCAAATTTGATCAAGATCGAAACTGTTTGCTATTTAGATAATTAATTCCTGCAACACAATTCGATAAACTATGATTAAATCACTCAAAATTAAGGAGAGAACGAGTCTATTATTAGAATACTTTCAGGGTCCAAGATCATAAAACTGAGATTGGAGATCAGACTCAAATCTCAAAAATCTGATTGGCTGAAATGGCGACATGTCGCCATTTCAGCCCTAATCAGATGCTTGAGATTTGAGTCTGGTCTCCAGCTTTTAATTTTATGATTTTGGGCCCAGGGCTGTTATCAATTACCATCTTTGAAGGCCATGGAGCTCAATATTTATATTTGTGAAGATACAGAGTTGCGCTCAACAATCGCCAGTAATATGTATTTCCATTACTGTGCCCAAGATCATAAAATTAAATCTGGAGATCAGTCTCAAATCTCAAGCATCTGATTGGCTGAAATGGCGACCAGTCGCCATTTCAGCCAATCAGATACTTGAGATTTGAGACTGATCTCAAAACTTAGTTTTATGATCTTGGGCCCTGCTCATGAACAGGCTTAATCAAACCGAAACGGCTATTTATGGATATTTGTCTGTTCGGTGGCCTTCGAAGTTTCTTTATTAATCTTTTCTGAAGTTATAGAAACAACCCGACCACCGTTCGAAGTATTTTGAAAAATAACTCTCTTACATTCGAAATGATATTAATAAAAAATTAAAAGTGATGACTATTTGAACTTACTTAGCTTTTTAGTAATTAGCTTGTCAGATACCTGTACATTGCTTAGATTATTTGCCTGTTTCGTGTTCAGTTCGTTGTAAATTTCTTAACAGGAATTACTGGATTGGAATGTAGTTTTATTCATCAGGCGGGATTCCTATCTGTTATTCACTCTTTTCGAGAATATTTGACATCAAGTCGATATTGGGCCTTTATATTAAACCCACTTGCAATGAAAAACGTATTTTAATTGATAAATGTTCCCAGCAAATTCATAGTTTACATCATAAAAGATTCTTATGAATATGAAGAAATGTTTGACATGTGATAGGGCCGATGTCAGGCTCAATGTCTGGTGAATGTGCGTACGATGCATGATCTTTTATCTATTGACCTGTAAGGATTGCTTGTTTGCTGATTTGCTGATATCAATTTTGATCGCAGTTTGTTGTATTTTATAAATTCTCCTTTAACATCTAAAAGTTTTAAGAATGATATTGACATTGTAGATCGTTCGTCGACAGACATGTTGGTCGCTAAAATATCAGTAGGTTTTTGGAAAGCCAGATCGTAAAATTTCCCATTCATGAACCCAATTTTGTTGCAAATTTATTTAATTGCTGGATATCACTTATGAAAGTATTTGTTTCAATGTCCCATATAACACAAAGTTGTTTGATGTCACTTTTTATAAACGATATGAATAAGATCGGCTTGTTCCTATATTTTATTTTGTGATTCCCGAAAAGCGACACATTTAGTATATCTGTTTTACGCAAAGGATTAAACGATTTCAGAAATGTACTCCAATTGCTTAATGCGTATTTATAGTACCTGGGCAGGGTTGTCTGAAAGTTATTCTTTCCAAGCAAGACAGAGTGCATAGAAAGAAATTTTGATTAAACAGCGAATCGACAGTTTTAAAGTAATGTTTACCAATGATATTCCAATTTTGTACCTCTGAATGAATGAATTTGTACACCATTTTGATCATATTTGCTGATACTATATCCGAGACTGAGAATATTTTGGTCGTTTTAAGTTTACTGCCAATACTAATGCACGTTTTCCTTCCCATATAAAATTTGATATTATTTTGTCAATTTCTTTGCAATATTTATCTGGAATGCCGCGCGTTTCTATTTCAAAGTTGATAACCTAATGCACGAACGTTTTAATTATTTCTCAGAAATTTTAGACACAAGAAGATTGAAAATACCAAGATTGTTTCTTAGACAGTTCAGTAAGTTTCCCAGGATCATATATTCACATGAACCCAACAACAAAAAGATTTATCTCAAAAAAAGTCTAAATATATCTGATGTTTTGGTCTCAGGAGTCAGTCTGAGATTGTCGTCTTAAATTACTGGCTAGAACTTTCTTGAGTATAATGCCTTAAGGGCATTTAATACAATTACTTACGGTCTTACGCCTATTAATCGGATTTTAATGTCGTTAGAAGTTAACGCTGTGTTATATTTTATCTTAAAATGCGATATCATTTGGCGTTATTGATGGTTTTCAGTAAATAGCTAGAAGTTATTAGAAATTACTTAATAATGAACACATTATCATTCATATTTAATACGGTTGGCTGAAATTTACTTACATGAAATTCTTTCTTCATGCTATATTAATTTCCCATAGGAAAACAAGGACTCTTGGCTACGATTGAGCAATTCTTTTCGTTTGTGAAAATTAGCGAACACGTTCCATATGATGTAATATTGAATTTCCGAGAAAATCCATGATTTAAAAACAAATGTCATCAAACTGGTTTTGAACATCTTTAATGAATAATGTTTTCCTAATAATAATTTGGAGATACGAGTCATGACAAACCGATTGGTTGCTGTGCAAGTAGTTTGTTTCTTTATGTTAATTACTTTCCCTTTTCTGTGTAATTTCTGTGAAAGAAAGGAGCAAAACTCAGCAATCTTCTTGATAAGGACAGAAGAGACCTGTATTGTCTTTGAAATGGTATTGACCCTACTTGGGAGCGAACTCGTACCGCAACATCGCCTAGACATGCAATGACAATTTCGCTACCTATTGAGCCTAGGGGACAACCCCAAAAAAGGTTGATTGGATAACCCTGATAAACGTAATCATCACTGCATGACACCGGAAACCGACTATTTACTGATAACAGTACTGACTATATGTACGGGGATACTTTTCACGGCCGCCACACTGCACAAAAAGCGCTACTGCGTATTTCAGAATGAGATTGCCACTACTGTGAAGCCAACCCTAGCGAAAGCGCGTAGCAATACAATGTCAATTACGCTACATATTGAACTAACCAGGACAACCCCAAAAAGGTCGATCGGAGGGCAGCTTATATTTTATGAATTATACTACTGATTATTTTCATTGTATGGCTTCGTGACCAGACGAATTTCGACAACTCCATATCCTGTATCCATATTCAGTTCGACTAAATTATTCAAAATAAAGTCTGAAAGAATGTATTTCTTTAAGTCAAATGTGAGATTTGAAAAAAAAAACAGCACTAAATCTATTAACGATCCAAGGGATTTCTCTGTGCGAAAAATTGTTATATTATTATTTTGCAATAAATCACTTCTTTTGAAATTTTTAAACATGCATTTTGTCCTGTTTCTTCAGTCTGAAAATGAATAAAAGACTACAAACGAGAACACTTCTCAATCATGAAAATTACGAAACTTAATTACGATATTAGAACTCTGTTTGAAATCAGTATGAGTTTGATCCATCATCAATGTTTGTCATTCATGGGTTTTCATAATACTGTTTGGAATCAAGATGGGTCTTAATGGGTCTTAATGCTTTAATGCACTTCTCGTGGGCAATGACATATTGCCTATTAACTGCACGTGCATTACGTTGTTTATTCCGTTAATTGATACAGTTCCATAGAAAAAGATGTAATTTTGTATTCACGAAAGCAGCTAAAGAGTCAGGGAAACTTGCGATGTTAATATTGAAATTTGAAGGGTTTAAGGAAAGCATCAAGACCACCTATCGGTTCTGTTTACGTCCTCAAAATTTAATCGTCCTAGCATTTGATTTATTGTATCAATACAAAAGAAAACTTGTTTTTGAAAACAAAAACACCAACAAACACATCAGAAATATGTAGGAGAAAATTATTTTTTTCAACTAGTTTTAGATATTGAGCATACTGCGGATGCATGTATATCTGTTGGCATACAATTTCGCTGTTTTCGGTTAAAAGGAGTTTTCGTGTTCTAAATTCCTTAATTTGTGGTGTTCAGTTGTCTAAACTATTTTAAATTTCAATTCTAATTAATTTCCTGATCGGTATAAATTCGTGGATTGCTCTCTTAATGAAAACAACGACAATTAGTACCTTACGAAAATAAATTTTGTATTTTGTGTGATATTAATATAATTTCTATTACACTTATGATTATGTATTATTTAAAGTAAAGTTGTTAGATGTAATCAACATTTATCATGGGTTTTGTTAATTGTAAAATCTCTTTCATCAAAAAATCATCATCATCATCATCGTCGTCGTCATCGTCGTCGTCGTCGTCTCGTAGTCATCATTATCATCATCATCATCATCATCATCATCATCATCATCATCATCATCATCATCATCATCATCATCAACAACAACAACAACAACAACAACAACAACATCATCAACGACAAAAACACGATCATCATCGTCATCATCGTCGTCTTCTTCATCTTCTTTTTTGTTCTTCTCCTTCATCATCTTCTTCTTTATTTTCACCTTAAACAACAACTTCAACAACAACTACAACAACAAATTCAACAACAACATCAACATCATCATCATCAGACTATGAACTTTTATGTGTCAAAAATGTACACCATATTTTCAATAATTTGCTTTGTGACGGCTTTGAACCTTGTCAATAATTTCGTAAACGATTATTAGTGAAGCGGAATCTTAAAGGTACATTGAATTTAAATTCTTTTTTTTTCTATTAATATTTAAACAAAATAGAAATTTGTTTGGATCTTTGAATTATCATAAATCTATTAAAAAGCCAGAGTGAGTGAAACAGAAAACTATGATTGGTGTCCCGCATATCTTACTTAAAATTCAATAGAACAAACTGAACTTTAATCAGTTTGCCTAACATGCGACAGAATCGTATAGCAGTTTTAATCTCAGTTTGATTAAAATCAACAAAAGAAAAATTAAATATCCAAGTAACAAACAAATTTGAACCGTGCTAAAATCAGTTGAACGGAAACAAGAAATATTTTAAACAAGATAAACGGCGTTGATGGAAAAAAAGGTTTATAAATAAGAAAGAAAGAAATATAGAGCGGCGACGCAGACACTGTTTAGTAATTTTATTTTACTTTGTTATAGTTGTTGACGAACCATCTATGCCTTCTTAGTACGGCCTAGGGAAACCCTATAAATTCATTGAAAATGTCTGTCCAAACAATGTTGAAGCTGTTGCAACAATTTTGTCTGGTGATAATACGTCGATTAAAGAAGCAATGTCTTACACTAAGTCTTGATCTACTTTTATTCAGTTTCATTAAAATACCTCTTGTAGAGTTAGAACTCAAGATATATAAATGTCCTTGAAATATAATAAATATAAATTATAACAACTTGTTACAAGAGCGAAATCTACCAACTTTTATGTAAATGAACTTAAAAAACGTCCCTCCGGAATATTAAACCGGGGCCTCCGCTTGTGAGCCATCAATAGACTTAGCTGGTTAATATTACCATAAGTATGTTTTTCTCCAATACAATTACCGCTTTTAAAAACGAAAATGTCCGAACATGTAAGTGCCAGGTAAAAACTTACGCACAACATAAAATCGTTTCTGTAATCGTTAACAACACCCACTAACAACCAAAAGTTATAATCTTGTTGACTTTCCCGCTGCATAATAAGTTTTATTTGCAACATTTCATTGGTTGAAAAACTAGGTCAAAAGTGAGCTTAGACAGCTTACGCCGAAAAATATCTTAAATACTAATGAGATTACATTGCAGCGTTAATACTAGTCTATCACATATTTTTATTCATGTTTATGCCAATTTAAAATCTATTTAGCAAAAAATGATCAACGGTTCTCCCTTCCGCGTAACCAGGGACTTACCTGAAACCAGACCAAAAAGATGTATAGAGAGTACTCAAAAAGATGTACAAGGTAATGTGGCCTGAAAAGAAAAAAGTTTCAGGGGAAACTATAAATAGATTCTCAAATTCCTGTCACTCCTATGTAATAAAAGTCTCATCAAGGACATTTCATACAATGTTTAGGTATTACGGTTCTAATCCTGCTTTTAATGTCATGTGTAGATCAGATAAATGCCAATACTGTAATTAAAGCTTTAATTTGCGCTTTCCCAAAGGCCATGATTTACATGAACTCAAGAGATTTCTACAGAAATAGTTCGGCTTTATTTAGATTGAAATTCATTTTAGAATGATACTACCTGCTGTTACACTGTTATAAAAAATCTTATCTTGGTTTCACCTACAATGAATTCTGTGCAGATGCCTTATTAATCAGTCGAAGAAAACATTGGACATTAGGCATGACTGAATGAGACGCACATGCTGTTGTTTTAAATTAAACTCGGTCAGAAACTTGACTAATTATACGAATCAGAATTAAATACATGTTCAAAAACAAATATGTCCTTAATCAACTATCATGATATTTAAGTTCAGATATGTGATAGCGTCGACGAGCGTCAGCGACCCGTATGTTTGTAGGTTATAGGTAACTTTTCGAAGAAGAGAAATGTGTCCTGTTCGAAAAAAATGTCGGTAATCCAGCCTTTTACAAGTGACATTGAAATCCGTTATATATCTGTACGATGTCTTATTTCTTACATTGCTGCTTACCCGCCTTTACTAACCAGATACATTTTATTGTTGGAAAATTTAAGCCAACCGTGGATGTTATCGATTGTTACAATCTGTGTGCACATTATGGTTACTTATTGTAAATATTTTATTGTATTGTAAAAGAACTATTCATTTTCACGGTGAACCAATTGTTGTTTAAATGTTCGCTAGAGATAAGAAATCTAAGTGAAAATGTGTGTTTTGTGCAATTACCAACATACTGCAAGTCTTCTTACTATTTTCATTATATCAAATTAGCTGTTTTTATAGTGTTGTAGAATATATGCAATGTTTAGGTTATCCGTGCAAAACCATGCCTTATTATTATTATTATTATTATTATTTTCATCTGGAATTCTATTAAATGATTTATATTATATGTTATAAATCCTAGGATATCAATAGAAAAACGATAGACACAAACCATATTCGAACAATTAGAAATCAGTATGCCGACGATTTCTATGCCTAGGAAAGTCATATACCTTTATGTGCCGTTCAATTAACTCATTTTAAGTCAACTATTAGTGTTGTTATTTTTATGATCTTCGAGACATCGTTTGACGTGAAAGATATTCTAGTGAATAGTTTAAAGAACAAAAGTTCTATTTTATTTGATTTGTAATTCTGTCATTAAATCCACAGTTAACGGCAGAACTTTTACTGTTAACATTAATAATGAAATAGACTGACAAACTGAAAATGTTGTTTACGTTTTAACTTGAAATTCTAATAACTGTGGAATTCAATATGTGGGACAAACAGGTCGCCCTTTAAAAACACGTTTTGACAACATTGTTCTAAAATTCGAAACAACAGCAAATTTAAAACATTTTTATACCAACATTTCAAACATTCAGGACACCGTTTACAAAAAATTTCCGTTCAACCAGTAGAAAAACTTACATTTGACAGCGCTGCATCAAGAGCATTTAAAATCAGAGCCAGACTCATTTCGGAACATAAATGGATTAAAAAAATTACAAACTCCTTACCCACTTGGTTTAAATGATAATATTTATCAGGAAGGCAACATTTCTAAAAATCCTGATAATGACGTCTTTGAATTGCTTGAAATACGCAAAAGAAAATCGAGGTCGCACGAAAGCAGAACTAATGGAAACATAAAAAGAAAATCACGTATTCGTTGTTCTTTTCATGACCTACATATTATTTTAAAACAATCTGGCAGACACGCCATGCTATCTAGGTTGGCTTCTCTTTCTATATCAAGTCTGCAGAAACTGGATGAGGAAGCCGACGACATCGTCATTAGAACCCATCCTTTTTACGAGGTTGCTAGTCTTATTCGGTGTTATACTCGGCATGTTCTCAGGCCGCACATTGACTTGGAATCTGACCATCAAAGACATTTCCTTAAAATTTCTTTTTTAAATAAAGGAATAGATTTTATTGACCTTCCTAGAATATTTAAGGATTAAACAGTTCAATCGGCTGTTCCTAATTATTTTAAGAATACTGAATACTAAATCGCCTATGGTTTGTTATAAATACAACAAACCAACTAGAAATACAATTTTTAATTACAATAAAATTACCTCTGATTTACAGATCATTGAAAATACACCAAATTCTTGAGAGTGTTTAACTTCTAAATTTTGCTATAAGCTTGTCGGTCATATTGTAACCGGTGATCTTAATGTAATCAAAGACTCTAGAATTCGTAATTATTTCTAAAGGTCCCAAATATAGAATTCGATCCAAAATTGATTTTAATGCATGCCGTGCAGAAATTGCTGAGTCTTTAAACCTATTTTGCAATAAATGGTGCAAAAGAGAACATGCTGAGCCTAATGCATTTTCTAACTGGAAAAAAACACATATTCAAAATAATAGACACTCGCATATCATTTTATGAAAGAAACATTGCTTTATTACCACCTCGACCTCGTTTTAACTTTCGTCATTTGAAAAAAAGGAATTCAAGACTTTCATAACAAATTTGTTTTAACACCTGCTTCTAATAATGTAATTATAGTGTGACGGATACACTATATTAATATTCAAACTGAAGAACTGAACAGCACTAATGCTTATATACTGACTTCTTCATCTGAGAGTGATATTGTTACTGCACACACTCTACAAATTACAAAATTTAGAATCAGTATTGAGCCGAAACAAGACAAAGTACCTACTATGTATTGGTTGCCTAAAATGCATAAAACACAGTACAAAGCAAGATTTATTGCTAACTCTAGTTCTTGCACTACTACTAAATTATCCGTGCTCTTAACTTCTTGTCTTACAGCTATTAAAGAACATGTAATTAGGTATTGCGATAAGGTTTTTGAAACTTCTGACAAAAAATTATTTTGGTCGATTAAAAATTCAAATGACGTTTTGAAAAAGCTTAAATCAAATAATTTTCAGGCGTTCTGTTTGTCTACTTATGATTTCTCAACTTTATACACTTCGCTCCCTCATAATTTAATAAGAGACAAGCTAACCAGTCTCATTGAAAAAACGTTTGCTAGAGAAAATAAAACCTTCATCGCTTGTAATGAAAATAGGGCATTTTTACAGATGGTTCTTATGATAATTATACTTTATGGACTTGTCAAGACCTGATAGAGTCGCTAACTTTCTCACAGGATAATATTTATGTTAGATTCGGTACCTCTATTTATAAACAAGTAATAGGCATCCCAATTGGTACTAATTGTGCACCCCTTGTTGCTGATCTGTTTTTATACTGTTATGAAAGAGACTTTATGTCATCTCTTTCTACTGAACATCAAGATGATATTATTACAGCTTTTAACAACAACTCGAGGTGCCTTGATGATTTATTAAATATAGATAATAACCATATTCCATTACTTGTTGATAAGATTTACCCTAAAGAACTACTACTTAATAAAGCGAACACTTCAGAAAAGCAACCAAACTTTCTCGATCTAAATCTGTCAATTGAAAATGGTTATGTCACTACTAAAATTTATGATAAAAGAAATGATTTTAATTTTAATATAGTAAATTTTCCGTGTTTAGACGGCGATGTTCCCCGTGCAACATCTTACGGGGTTTATATTTCACAGCTTGTTCGCTTTTCAAGAGCTTGCAACGATGTTAATGATTTCAATGAACGTAATCTGTGCATTACAGAAAAACTTTTAAAACAAGGTTATCGGTATCACAAATTAAGGAAAACATTTTGCAAGTTTTATCGTCGATACCCAGATCTAATTCATAAATACAGGTGCAGTTTAAAATCACTATTTCAGCAAGGTATTTCGCAGCCAGTTTTTTTTATGGAGATTTAGTTTACGAACTTAAGAAGATAAAGGACAATGTTAATTTCTCCCAGTTATTCGTAAAAACCATCTATAAATTTAAAAAGAAAGAATACCAACATCATATTTTACAGCGCTCTGCATGCCTGGTGATTAACCCTTCTACAGTTGATAATTATGCTTACCTCTTTGGTTGCACGACGGCGGCACCATTTAAGAGTTTATGAAGGTTTATGGGGAGATCTTTTCTTAAAAGAACCTAGAAGCTCGATTTGTTTCTTTTATTCCTGTCATCGTGTTCTTGCTGATTTTACTCCAGGATCTCTGGTCTCGGTAAGATCATTAGCTTCTTGTTTATGGAATGTATTGTTTATGTTTGTGTAATTTTGCATGCAACATTATTGAGCCGATGGGTGGGTTGGAGTTATTTCACCAATACAAATTGTACTTGCTTTGTGATACGAGAACCTTTTGGGGCAAGTGTGAGGTTGGTGCACCCTAGAACCTGGTTAAAACCCCCAGTGGCAATTTGATTTGTCACTGACCGTTCCAAGGCGGTAACCCCTCGGGTTCTCATTTTTGTTAATTGTTTGTGGTGTCTCTTTTGAAACCATTTTATTAACCATGCTCTCCCCCTCTCTTCTTCTTGACTGTGTGGGGAAGCTGTTTTTTCTGAATGTGGCGATTCCAGATATGCATATTTCACCTTTTTATTTGTTTAACCAGAGTTAAACATGCCTTGGTTGATTTCAATATCCCAGTGTAGTTACGTGCCATGTAATATCCCGCATGGTTATGCTACCTTGCTTTTATAAGCATCATATAAGGGCAACGTTTTTCTATTCCTGCGTATCTTAGAAAATATTTGATACATGTATAAATTACAGCTTTGGAATATTCGTGATCGTCGCGATATGCTCATTGTTGGAATGGATGGGTCAAGTACTGTTGATTTATGTGAATATGGAGTTGCGTTTAAAATGTAGGATGGTAGCTTAGAAGTCAACGGCCAAACAATGTCTGCCTTTGAACTTTGTGGGATGGGTGGCTGAAGAAGTCAATAGCATCCTTTCTTTGCCCCACAAAACACATGTTTTTCTTTTTTGTCGCAGTGGTGTTTTTTTTTGTATTCATAGTTTCTTTTTCACCCATATATAAAATCGCTTTTTAAATTTCTCAAGACCGATTATTTACGTATTTTATTTTGTAAATGATCGAGGTTTATCAAATAAAATATAATATGCTTTATATATTTGTGTCTTTTCATAATTTACATGTTTTAATCAGCTTGTTGTTTAGAAGTTTAAACTATTCCGACATGGTGTATACAATGTCACACTTAAAGCTTGCATGTGTCCTTACTATTTCTGATACTGTGAGCAGACTTTCAACTGCATTAAATTTCAGTTATAAATATTACTCCATCTTCTTTACAAAAGATGTGAGAAGCCCGATAAAGCTATTGGAATCGTAATGCTTTCATGTTTTCATCAAGTGTGTTTGTTGAAACAGAATCGTTTTTATCAAATGTTTCATCATTAATATTCATCTCACTATGAGTGTAGGATTATGACCTGGTTGGATATATATCTAGTTCAATATTCCCGGGGGCTCGATGTTTCTCAGGGTCAATTTCTTACATGCCAGAAATTACACTAAATGACGAAAACTTTTAGACAGAATTAGTTTTGATTCATTTTCCCTTGTCAGTATTCTTATTTATTACGAACCAATTTATTTTAAAGCGAGGGAAACAATATCGCATTTCGACTACAAGTAACTTTCAGGAAAACGTGATTATACTATATCTCAAATACTAGAAACTTAATGCCGGTCAAAAGCGATTATAACAAACGCTAATTAAAAACCCTTTTTACTAAAAGGAAATGTCCAAATAGTTATTCGAATGCAGTAATTGTTATTGTTTTTCTCTTTTCGATTATTTTGCAAATTTTTGAAATTCAGAATTTTTTAGTCCCAGATGAATAATCGACTAATTACGAAATTTATTTTTTCTCTTTTCAATACTACAAAAACTACTATGCTTTATGTTGGCAAGTTATTTATTGCGCCAGCTACCGAATGCAGTTTGTTTCGTGCTATCCGTTTGCTCGAAAAATATATGCGTTTAGTAACCTTATTTATTCAACTAATGTATCATTCTTTAATTTATTTATCTTTTTCATTAAATTTTCTCAACGTCCTTCAATTGACGAACCATCAGATCTTTAATCATTATTATAGCGGCACGTGTTCAGACATGTACGGAATCACGTAGCTACTGGTCTTGAAATTTAAGGACAAGCGGAACTAAGCTATTTGATAGATTAAAACCCGGAAATGGAAGCACGGATACATGGTGTTGGAAAGATTGGCAGATACTTTCTACCGAATCCTATATATCAGTCACACTAGTAATTACTTAGATATCTTTTAGACAATTCAAATTAAAATTTCTAAAAACATTAAATCACGTGTATCCCAGACAAAAGTTGTCACTTCAAAGCGCTTATAAACATGTTTGATATCTTGTCTTCACAGTGTGTCTTGATTCTAAAAGGCATTAATACACTGACTAACAGTATCGTAACTATAAATCAGCTTCATATGCCATCAGTAAATATGAAAACTGTCATTTTGTAATGAAAAATGTTCCCCAGCTCAAAATAACAATACCTTTGACACAATTAAAGGCTTCTTTTTATTTCTTCCGCATCGCCTGCTTCACACAGCTTTCAGCTTCTTTTGCTTTTTGAGTGTGGCGATTACTGTTATGCAAATTTCACGTTTTTATGTTAAATTGCAATTGTATGAAGTTGGTGAGTTAATTGGAGTTAATATAAAAATGAAAAATGATATTGCCTCTACCTGGGAGCGAACCCGTACAATCACGGCGACAGCGCCTAGCCCTGCTATTCCGACAAGCAACCAATTGAGCTAACCGGGACAACCCAAATAAGGTTGATCGGATTGCCCTGATATATGTTATCATCACTGCACATCGGTAACGGGTAATTTAATAATAATGGAAATGAATTTATTTACGGGGATACTTTTTACGGCCGCCACACTGCACAAATAGCGCTATTGCGAATTCAAATGGTATTGCCTCTTCCTGGGAGCGAACCCGCACCGTCACGGCGACAGCGCCTAGCCCTGCAATTCGGTCAATGCAACCAATTAAGCTTAACGGGACAACACTCCCTAAAAGATAAATCGGATAGCCCTGATATTCGTTATCGTCACTGCATGACATCGGTAACGGGTAAGTTAATGACAACAGTACTGTCGATATGTACGGGAAGACCTTTTACGGCCGCAACACTGTGCAAAGAGCGCTACTGTAAATTAAAGATTATTACTAAGCATCAAATTACCGTATAATGTTGTTTTTTCTCAAGCATACTTTTTTCGCTCGTTTTTTCGCTACCGTCTTGAATTTGATAATAAACGCAAAACAATTCCCAACTTAACATCGACGAAGTGCACTATATTGCCAGACTGTACGGTACGCTTGATTAAAACTGTCTTTATGTTCTAGGTTAATCGAATATATCCCAAAGTGAAAAACTTTAGTAAACTCCAGGAAGATTAGATAAGTACAGATACAATTAACGGTTCGGGAGCCGAAATCGTCGGTATTAATGCCAAGCTTCAAATTATGGGTAAGGATAATTTATTACGTTCAAAATTTGTTGCATTTACTATGCTTAACAAACAATGCAGATAAGCGTTACTGAATAAGCTGTTTGAAAACGTATTATTATCGCCCCAGCGGGCTTAAGGTTAATTATCGCTTCATAACGTCCATAGGTCTCTCTGCGGTGGTCACGGTCATTATTCTGGCGATAAAAACGTTATCACCATTGATATTAAAACGGATGTCAATTATGCTCAGGGCTATTTGGTTTATAACAGTTTGTTAATACCACTTTTAAATGCACAGCTTTCACACCATAGCAATAATAATACTTAATTTTTACAGGTACATTTGCTAGTCCACGATTACAAGAACTTTAGCAGTCTGAATGCCCTTGGACATTAAAAACGCGGAAATTAATTTCTGCGGGAGAAAAATTCGCTAAAATAACAACCGCGAAAATTTAAACTATGGCAATATCGTGAAAATTTAAGGTCGCGAAAATAACCTATTATACGGTATTTACGGTATTGTACAAGTAATTATCTTGTAATGTCATTTGTATATAGGCTATGTGTCCATTTTGTAATGATAAGGTTATTTTAATTCACCAGAGTCATTTTTCACATGTAAGCAAGTGATTACGACGAAGATGACTGGAAATAAATTAGAACTTTATTCAGATTGTAGAAATGTACTACGACACTATCTGGTGTTAGGCAGTAATAAATTCTCTACTTTGATAATTACCCACAATAAATTCTGTTTTGGTGTTGTAATATTGACCCCAAGGAGACTCAACCACTATGGTGATAAGAAAGATGAACAGGGAACTTTGGAAGCCACCTAACACGATAAGTATGAAAATATTGCAGGCTCGGTTTGATTGATCCTGTTCATGGGCAGTAATAAAAAGTCATTTTACTGTTCCCGCCGCCTTGGGGATCAGAGAATATAAATCCTGCATATCACAGACAACGCAAAATGCAACATATAAAAAGCAGGAAATATATCCTTGGGGTGATTGAACAATATCCAAATCTATATTGGCTGGGATATTGAAACCACCAATTGAGCATTGCAGATTTTAAGAGCATTGCATGTTTGCGTTCTGTTTGTCTACTTATGATTTTTCAAATCTATATACTTCTCTCCCTCATAATTTAATAAGAGAAAAGCTAACCATCTAATTGACAAAAACTTTTGCTAGAGAAAATAAAACATTTATTTCTTGTAATGAAAATAGGGCATTCTTTACAGATGGTTCTTATGATAATTATACTTCATGGACCTGTCAAGACCTTATCCAGACGCTTACATTTTTATTGGATAATATTTATTTGAGATTTGGTACCTCTATTTATAAACAAGTAATAGGCATTCCAATGGGTACTAATTGTGCACCACTTGTTGCCGGTCTGTTTTTATACTTTTATGAAAGACACTTTATGTTATCTCTTTCTACCGAACATCAAGATGATATTATTACAGCTTTTAATAACACCTCGAGGTACCTTGATGATTTATTTAATATAGATAGAAAACATTTTCCATCACTGGTTAATAAGATTTATCCTAAAGAACTACAGCTTAATAAAGCGAACACTTCAGAAAAGCAAGCAAACTTTCTTGATCTAAATCTTCATTGAAATTGGATACGTCAATGCTAAAATATATGATAAAAGAGATGATTTTAATTTAAATATACATGTAGTAAAGTTTCCGTTTTTAGACGGCGATCTTCGTCGTGCAACATCTTACGGGGTTTATATCTCACAGCTTGTTCGCTTTTCAAGAGCTTGCAACGATGTTATTGATTTCAATGAACGTAATCTGTGCATTACAGAAACACTTTTAAAGAGAGTTATCGGTATCACAAATTAAGGAAAACCTTTTGCAAGTTTTATCGCCGATACCCAGATCTAATTCATAAATACAGATGCAGTTTAAAATCACTATTGCAACAAGGTATTTTACAGCCGGTTTTTTATGGAGATTTAATTTATAAACTTAAGAAGATAAAACGCTTACCTCTTTAGTTGCACGACAGTGGCAGGGGTCTAAGGTTTATGGGGAAATCTTTTCTTGAAAGAACCTAGAAGCTCGATTCGTTTCTTTTATCCCTGTCATCGTGTTCTTGCTGATTTTGCTCCAGGTGCTCTGGTCTCGGTAAGCTCATTGAGTACCTACCCTTTGGCTTTGCAATGCTATTAGCTTCTAATGTTTCACATGTTTGTGTCCTTTTGCATGTAACATTGTTGAGCCGATGGTTGGGTTGGAGTTATTTCGCCAAGACAACTTGTACTTGTTTTGTGATACGAGAACCTGTTGGGGCAAGTGTGAGGTTGGTGCACCCTAGAACCTGGTTTAAACCCCCCAGTGGCAATTTGTTTGCTACTGACCGTTCAAAGGCGGTATCCCCAAAGGTTGCTTCTTCGTTAATTGTTTGTGGCGTCCTTTTTGAATTGACATACATAAAAAACATGCTCTCTCTCTCTCTCACTCTCTTTCTCTCTCTCTCTCTCTCTCTCTTATTCTTTTTCACTGAGTGGGGAGGCTGTGTTTTATGAGTGTGGCGATTCCTTATATGCATATATTACTTTTTTAAAGTTATACTACTGCGTTAAATGTTTTAGTTAACTTTACTACTTATATTAAAAGAGTTATAGGTTTACAAAAACCGGTTTTTTATTAACAATACTTATCGTGATTTAAACTCTTAAGTTCAATTGGATTCGACGATTGTTGCTAAGACATTTGAATAGTATACAGAACGCATTAAATGTGCATGATACTCTGTTTTCTTTAACCCGGTAAAAAGTTTTTTTTAATTATGAAACTGCGGATTGTCAACTGTTATCTACAGTTTGTCTTGAGTACCGTTTAGCTTGTTTTTCACTAGCTTCTAGATATATTTACTCTTTGACACCCAGAAAACACATCTTTACCACGCAGCCAAAAAGTAAGAAAACAAGAGATCATCAAATGCTCAATTTAAAATGTGACTTCACAAGCAATAAAGGAAAAGAAAACCTAAAGGGTTATTTTCTAAGAACAGGGGCAAAACCTTTTTTTTGCCACCGGAGGATATAAACCAGGTTCTAGGATACACCGAGCGGAACTCAAACTTGCCCAAACAGGTTCTCATATGAAGAAGCAAGAATAAGTTGTCTAGGTAAATTAGTTCCAACCCATCTATCTGCTCGACAATGATGATTGCAAAAACACACAAACACATAGAACATAAAAAGCTAAGAGCACCGTGAAGCTAAAAAATGGGTACTAGATTACCTTACTGAGACCAGTGCCCAAGGTTACAAAACTGAGCATAGAAACCAGTCTCAAATTTCAAGCATCTGATTGGCTGAAATAGCGACGTTTCAGCCAATCTGATCCTTGAGATTTGAGACTGCTTTCCAGCCACAGTTTTATAACCTTCAATCCAGAGCCCCTTGTGACAAATCAGCAATAACACGAAAACAGGGACATAACCAACAGATCGAGCAGCCTCTATGTTATTTTACAATGTTTCCCTAAATCTTCATAAACTCTTAAACTCTTTAATGTAGGTAACTTTGAATTTTCAAATTGTTTTTACGGAAAATGAGGAGAAATTTACCCTGCTCTTTTCTTCGTCTTTAATTATATAAAGTTCATAAATCAAATGGCCATAAAGTACTATCTGGGAAATACCTTGTTGCAAGAGTGATTTTAAAGTGCACTTGTCTTTTTTGAAAAAAATCTGTTTATCGGCGATAAAACTTGCAAAAGGTTTCTCTTAAATTTCTTGCATACCGGATAAGTATTTCCGCATGTTTTACCGGGGAAAGAAAATCTTATCTTTTCCCTAGGGAAAAGATAACGGTCGCGCGCTACACGAGTGACGTCACGTCTTCGAATATCTGACGTCATTTATTCAAGTTAGTGACGTCATTTAGAAGATAAGGTTTACGTAACGTCAATATTGTAGCGTAAGGAAACAAAATTTATTTTGTATACATGTACAGAAATGTTATGAACAGTAAAAGGTATGCAAGGTCCCATACATTCAGTAAAGATAGAAACATCTGTCACCTCAGGGGAACTGTTTTGGCGGGAACTCGGCAGAGCCTCGTTCCCGCAAAACAGTTCCCCCGAGGTGACAGATTTTTCCATCTTCACCTCACACTCATGCAAGATACTTATAATGGTACCGGTAACCCTGTTTTTATGTCATGCAAAGAAAACGGTTATTGTAATATTGTAAGAATGTCAAATAACATTATTACAATCTCAGGAAAATCAAACAAAGCTGTCATTGAAATATTGTAAGAATGCCAAACAACACTCTTACATGCCAAGGAAAATCAAACAAGCTATTATCGAAATAGTGTAAGAATGTCAAATAACATTATTACATTCTCAGGAAAATCAAGCTGTCAATGAAATATTGTAAGATTGCCAAATAACATTCTTGCATGCCCAAGAAAATCAAACAAACAGTTTTTGAAATATTGTAAGAATGTCAAATAACATTCTTACATGCTCAGGAAAATCCAACAAGCTGAGAAGTACACCTTATAATAAACACCACCAGATGTTGCTCGCGTGGCATGAAAAATTAAAAATGGAAAATTTACAATATGTACAATATTTAAATCAAAATCTCTTTCATAATACATGTATATTTAATAGTGAAGAAACAAATATCAATGGAACGATTTAGATGAGGAAAGTGTCCATTTTTAAACCGTTTGCTTGGTTAAACTTAAGTTCACCAGGTTATATTTTGTTGACCCAAGATAGAAAATGGTTATTATATATATTAAATTTCGTTAAGGTACCCAAGGGTGTTTTTAAGTCTTTAATGATGTCATGACGATTTGATATAATTTTGTTATAATTTTATATTTGACGTTATAAATGGTTCCTTTTTATTCGAGCCATCGTGTTCTTGCAGAACCTAAACGAGGTGGTCTGGAAAGGGTCATTGAGTTTTTATTTGTTTTCACGTGACAGTTTCATTGGCTACCTTTGTCTTATTTGCTTGCATGCTGAGCAATTTTGCCGGAACGGTGGGTAGATTGAAAGAATTTCAGCAGAAAGTGAAATATGTATATCAGGAATGGCAACACCCAGCAGACACAAGATATCCTGTACGTGTTTGTTTTTGATAACAGGCGGCGAAAATAAGGTTGGTTCACCCTAAAACCTGTTTTAACGCCTTAATAGGAAAAAGATAATATTCCACGGAATATTTTAAGGAGATTTTTTTTCAGAAATAAACTTGTGACCTTTTGTGTATTTCAGAGTCAGTTGATCTGTATAACAACATGACAGAGCCAGCGCAGGTAATCATTATTTTTTTCCGAATAAAGTAACAAAATATCTTCAAAAACATATTAAATTTTTCCCATACTATGTTTGAATCGTAAATGTAGTTATATTTTGTAGCTGATATTATGTTTAATTGTTAGTTTTAAATTGCATGCAATTATACATTTGATGTTTATCTAACAGGGTGTGTACACTTGAGTACACATTTTCTGCTAAACCAGAGAAAATAATAATAAAAAAGATAAAAGAGAACTTCTAAAGATATAGCACATGACAAATATGAAATTATTGCAGATTCGGTTGGTTTTATTCTGTTCATTGGAATTATTGAAAAAGCGTTTACTGCCCTTGCCACCTAGTCCCGGGTTGATTCAATATTTACACAACTGACAAACATGTAGGTTTATCTAACATACCACAGATGTATTGTCATGCATGGAGACAAAGGGACAGCAGTGATACACTGTTTACGCGTATTAGAAGACATTTATCTGATACCATGTTTATATAACCAAAATTCGAAAAGTGAATTTATTGCAGATGGGTAAATTAGATATAATTCCAGTAATCACAACTCATCAAGAGAACATGGTGATACAAAATTTGTAAAGTATTTCCCGATAAACCATATTTAAATGTACTTGCCACGTGACTGTCAATGTATCTGTAACTTTAATATACACTACATTGTATAATTCTACCCACACTGCAGCGCAATACTCCATTGATTGAACATATATGTGTCTCTCAAACGTTTATTTTGAATGACAATGAAATTCGAAAATTCATTCAATTTACAATTTGCTTAACATTTCTTGCTATATTTACAGCTGGTCATTTAAAAATAAAGATGAAGAAAAAATAAATAAAAAAACGGCGACAACAAAATGATTATTTTTTATGATTTTTATTTTCTGTGTTTGGCATGTATATTTTTTAATATACAAAACTTATAAATCCAGTCTGAATAAGTAAAAAGACTTAATGCATGCCATAGTGTCACAGAGAGTTATTATAAATGGTAACTCATTTAAAATGCAATGTAATTGTTACATGACCTGGCATGCCTTTTATTGTTATTACGAATGGTGATGTGTTAAAAAAAATCAGAGTTAAAGATTGACCGAACAAGGTTATTATATAAAACTTATTTAATACGCTATAAGTTTTGACACCTCATTAATAAACTACAGACCGAACGACCGACCGACCGACCGACATTCCGACCGACAGGCAGGCAGACAGACGGTTGGTAAGTCAATCATCAAAGTCAAGTTTAAGCAAACCTTACTGTCAAAACAGAAAGAATATTTAACTCGTGGAAGTGTGATCTTTGAATCAATTTGTAGTCTATTAATAATAAGAAGAAACACATAGCTCAGAAAAAATTCCATCCATCTATTTAACTAAGTCTTATCAATTATTCAGTTTTGTCCCAGGTGTTTCAAACGATCCACTTCACTTTAATGATTTTGACATGACTAGGTAGCGTTGTGATATTTGATGTAATATCAAGAGAAAATAATTTTAAATTGAAAAAAAGGGAAAAGTGCGATCATGTTTATAATTATGTAGATATATAAGAAAAAAGCTCCAAAAGCTATTCCGTACTTTCGTATTTAATACATAATGATGTTTTCTTTAAAATGTCATAATGCACGTGTAAAACGTTAAATCAAGGAAAGTTCTAACGCTGCTGATACATGACAATGATTTTTAAAGAAGCGTACCTTATATATTTTAGCGTTTACAGTTCATGATGCAACGACAATTACATTAAACATTGATGTTTTAACATAATTTCGAAGGTTCGACCCACACTCGGTCTTTATTGTTGCACATATTCTTGAAAAAGGTGTCTCATAAGCCCTTAATTCGAGGTTACAACCGAAAGTTGATGTAAAAATGGATTTCGTCTAAGTTACCATAATTTGAATTATTCTTATATTTTAAGTTTTTTAGTCATTTTATTTTATCTATGCACGGACATAGTGAGACAGCTCAAATGAGTTTCTTTGTTATTGATGGAAAATGAACTGTGAAACACCGAAAATGACAAAATATTGCAGGCTCGGTTTGACCGTGCCTGTTCATGAGCTCGAGTAATGGAAGTGCATAATACTGTTTACACCGCCTAGACCCAGATTGAAAGCAACGCAAATATTTACACAAATATAAGTATCTTGTACATCGGTCGTCGAACGGATATTTAATGATAATATAATAACTGTATTAGCTATTAGAAAGTATTGTTAAGTGCCAGAAGTTGCATGCTATGATGCGATTAAGGTAGAGAAAACAAACATGAGGCAATTTGTATAAAGAGCTTTTTAACCAGTTGGACACTGGTTATACATTTACTACAAATGAATAAAAATAATTCTTGATTTTAACTTACTTAAGTTGTATATAATCTGACACGTTTGATATCATTTGGTCCCTTGCAGTCAATCATTGTTATGTTTTCAGTGCGAAATGAAATGTCAATATCTGAGTAAGTCAGAAGCCCCTGTAAACACTTCATATTTCATTTTTAAGAGACCTGTTCATTAGTGTCTGAATTACTATTCAGCCAGTACAATACCTTTAATTTGCTTTTGAGGTTGGACATTGACAGGAATAAATGCCATCGATAATTAGAGTGTAGTATATACAAAAACTATTTGGATTATTTATCTAAAAGTTGTTTATAAAGAGAAAGTTCATGGGCTAAATCGTTTCTGGAAAACACGGAACACTGTAAACAATTATCATCAAAACTAAGTTCGCAGAAAAAAAACCAACCAGTTCAATAAATAAATGTTATTATTCTCGTTGCTACATACTAGTTAAGATCGTTAAAACAAAAAAGCAGTTTAGTTAGAATCAACACAGTATCAACACAGTATCAAAATATCAAAAATAAAATAATACCAGAGAATTTTGTAAACATTGTGCCTGCAAAAATTAAATTTTAACATGTAAGGTATTGATGTAGTAACTTTATAAATAAAACGAAACATAACAAATGAGTTACGCCGTGCAAATAATTGTCTTCGGGTTGTTGGCGTCATTTAGCAGAAGACATCGACTTCTTGTATATCGCGAAAAAATTAAATGACGCAGTCTTATATTTGTTGTAACTAATTGTAAAACAAGAAATGTTAACTTGTGCTTTTTCTAAAAATAGCAATCCCTGAAAATGCTAAAAATATCATGGAGAACACATTTTGCGATAGTAAGGCTCTAATTATGACATTGACCACAGCTGCTGTCTCTTACGTGAAGTGTGGCAGCTTTAAAAAGTCCCCTCGTACTTCACTTCACTGTATGTATCAGCTTCAATTACCTCTATCAACGGTTATATGCTAATTTCAAACAATTCAGAACTTCTTTCATTGTAGCACGATATGGGTATATTTAAACTATTCTTCTAGGGAGATACGGTTGGTATGCTATAACATCGCATTGGCACGGCTTGATGGTTATCTATATATTTTACTAAATATATTTTTTTTATCAGCATTGATTTTTACTTTGACCTATTGGGTAAGCGAGGGATATCCAAAGTCTCAATTTTTCTAAAGACCTGTTCATTTTAAGTATCATGTTATTAAAGTACACGCACACAAAAGCAATTAAACACAATTTACCAAAAGTTAAAAATAAACTGGTATTTTCTTAGTATTATAAATTGTCAAAAATGCAGAAAAACATTTAGTCACGGGGATGGGGCGGGTAATCTATGTTCTATGGTGCACCAACCTCACACTTAACTCCAATTCACCCATCAGTGGCATTCAGCAATCACAGTCATTAATTGAACTTAAACTACGTCATACAGAAGTTAAGTCACGCCACTAATAGATTCTTCTTTATCTGTGAACTTCAAGACGATTTAAATCTTTCCAGACAAATACTCAGGAAAAAGTCTTATAAAAACAGTTGAAAATTCTCTAATACTCTAAACAACCAGTTACCCTTCAGATGTGTTCTAAAAGGTTCACATAACAATATCAGCAAAAACGCCTATCCCGGGAAAAACAACATCAACAGCCATTTCTTAGAAGAAAAACGACACGTCATTGGAAAACAGTCTGATATCTTTGAAACAACAGTCGTTTTTTTTTATTATTTGGCATTAGAAAAAATTTTTGTTTTATAATTAATCGGTTATTCTGATTCCTTACTGATCTAACGTAACATTCAAGATTCTAAAAATGCAATATTACACTGTTTCTGAATTATTTTGACATCAATAACAAAGTTGTCAAACCGCTGCGACATATTTTATCCCCCAAATAGCATCGATCCGGAGATAACTATATTTTGCAATTCATAATTGGATTTCGTTGCATGAGATGGGCATTTTCCAGAGAAAGAACACTCTTAGTATCGGATATTTAAATTGCAATAACAAAAGCGATTAATCATAAAGAAAAAATGCAGAAATAATAATAATAATAATAATAATAATAATAATAATAAAATAATAATAATAATAATAAATATAATAGTAATAATAATAATAATAATAATAATAATAATAATAATAATAATAATAAAAACAAAAATAAACATATCACATACACAAAAACGTAAAACTACCGTTGCAACAACAACTACTACTACTTCTTCTACTTCTTCTAGTTCTTCTACTACTTCTACTACTACTACTACTACTACTACTACTACTACTACTACTACTACTACTACTACTACTACTACAACTACTACTACTACTATCTATCTCTGTATACTGTCTACTCCTCTGTCGAGTGTTACTGACAGGACTTGGTGCACGTCGGAAGTGTTAGTAAAGTTGTGAAAGAATAAAGTCAAGAATTGTGATCTTGGATGCCAAGACAAATGTTAAAATGTTAGTGAGTGCTAGATTTATTGGAGATAAAAAGTAAAAGAGATAACAACAAAGATTACACAACTAGTACTGGATCACAGCCACTGCCTGCTTGAAATGCTCAAGATCAGGCAGGGTTACAATATTAACAGGAAGTTTATTCCAAAGGGTAATACTATGAGGAAAAAAAGAGAACTTGTGATAATCTGATTTGACCTGAATTTGTCTTAAACAAAGGGGATGCATGTGCCTGGTTGGTCTGGTTGGTTTTTGTATATAAGAAGGAAGGTTTATTGCTACGATGTTATGGTATATTTTATAAAACATTATAAGTCTCGCATCAAGTCTTCGCTGTTCTAAGGACCTCCAGCCCAGTTCCCCCTGCATAGCCGTGACACTGGAAAGAGGAGAGTAGTCCTGTTTAACCCACCTTATTGCCCGCATTTGGACCATTTCCACCTTGTGGATGTTTGTCTTGGTATATGGGTTCCAGACAGTAGATGCGTACTCTACCTGGGGCCGGACCAATAGAAAGAATAGAGGACCAAGGACAGAGCCCTGGGGTACTCCGGAGGTGACAGGGACTTCTGTTGAGCATTCACCATCTAGTATGACTGTTTGGTTTCTGCCGATGAGGAAAGAACGAGTCCATCTGAGTATCTGAGTAGACACGCCATATTCTTGAAGGATATAGAGAAGTTTTAGATGGTTAACCTTATCGAATGCTTTGCTGAAGTCAAGTAAAATTAGGTCTGTTTGTTTGCCGGAGGCGATGTTATTGGTAAGATAGTCAGAACGTTCAATAAGTTGTGTTTCACAAGAGCGTTTCTCACGAAAGCCGTGCTGAAGATCATAGAGTATATTATGAGTAGTCAAGTGAGAGGATAGATGTGATGCTACAATATGTTCAAGAGTTTTACAGAGAATACAGGTGAGAGAGATAGGACGCTAGTTTGTGGGATCACTGGTGTCGCCCTTTTTATATATTTGGCACACATTGGCCTTGGTCCAGTCCCGGGGAATAGTTCCGGATTCAAGGTATTTCTTGAAAAGAATGGATATAATATCAGCAATCTCATGCCTCAGCTCTTTCAGAACAACTGGTTTGATCTGATCCGGACCTGCAGCTTTATCTGCCTAAAGGTTGGCCAGTAACTTGATTACACCTGCCTTGCTGATAATGATTTCTGGCATTGGTGGATACCTAGAGTGTTGGGATGGGTTAAGGAATCTGAGCCTTTCTAGGCATGTTTGTTTCAAGGACAGTGGAGAGGTTCCTGAGAAAACTGATTGAAATTGTCTGTTGAGAATATTGGCTTTATCAGAGTTTTTTGTTTTTAAGGATCCTGTTATTTGATCTTGTTTAGAGTTTTTAATAAGTGAGTATAATTTTTTGGTAGAAAACTTGCTTTGGGTGTTATCGTTGTCTGAGATATCAAGTATACTTTCAAGATAGAAATTATAAGAACTTTTAATTTTATTTTTAATGACAAGTTTTAGTTTTTTGAATTTCATCACCATTTCATGGTTATGATTATTTTTCTTTGCTTTTTTATAAAGGCGGTCTCTTTTATGTATTAGCTTTTTTATTTCTTTATTTATCCAGGGCAGAGACTGTTTTGCGCCAATTCTTTTTGTTGGTACGTATTTTGAGATTCCGGTATTCAATGAGTTTTTAAATGTAATCCAAAGGTCCTCTACTGATAATGAGCTTGAATTTTGTAAGATATTTTCACTGGAAGACTGCATATATTTTTTAAAATCTGGCCAGTTTGCCTATTTGTAAAGATGACATGTTCTTGGTTTTTGTTTAGAAATAATTGGTCTTGCATAAACTGTTGCAGATATTGCATCATGGTCTGATATGCCTGCAGTTATTTCTACTTTTTTGACAAGGGTAGGATTTGAGATAAGGAAGAGGTCAAGGATGTAATTGTTTCTTGTGTTATCAGTAACCATTTGGGTTAAATTATGGTCATCTAATGCTTCCAGGAACTTGTCATATGCGGAATTGGAGCAGCATCCTGGTTTCAGTGAGGGATTGTGGTCTTGGTCCCAGGATAATTTAGGAAAGTTGAAATCACCAAATATAAGTTTTGTACCTTTTAGATTGCGTGCCAGTTCTAATGCTTTTTCAAATTCAAGGGTTCTTTTAATGTCTGTTTCATTTGGTTTATAGTATGAAGCTATGTAGAATGGTTTAGTGCCTTTAATTACTATTTTAATCCAAATAATTTCACATTCTGTGTTAAGTTTAGGTTGTTCGGAGGGCAGTAAGTTGTTTTTTACTAATATGAGAACCCCACCGCCTTTTTCCTTTTGCCTATCCCTACGAAAGACTGTGTATCCAAGAGATGATGGAAAAAATTTCACTATTAAAATGTTCATTTTTTAGCCAGGTCTCTGTTGCTGTGAAGATGTCTGGATTATGGTTCTTAATCATGATTTGAAATTCATGTTTTTTATTTACTATTGATTGGCAGTTAATGCATAGCATTTTTAGATTTGGTACGAATATGTTTTGGTTTGGTGTTGTGTTGCTTGCATTGTTTACTTGTATGTTCTCTTCTGGCAAGGAGGAGTAACTGTTGTGAGATGAGACTGAAAGAATGCTTGACAAAGATGAGTGATTCAGGCTGTCACAAAGTGTACAGATCCAGGCAAATGACTGGTTATGGTCTACCAATTGTTGGTACCAAGCCGGATCAAGACCCCGACATTGGAGATGAAACCATTCTTCACAGCTGTCACTCCACTGCCGGGTCCGAATCAAGCACCTCAGATCCGCAGCTACCACAGGGGAAATCTGGGCCTGGGTTAGATTCAATGTCACATGAAATTGCCAGTAGAAGGATAGCCAAATAAGCGAGGGTCTTATTTTTGCATGGAAAAATGCTACTACTACTACTACTACTACTACTACTACTACTATTTCTGCAACTACTATGTTTACTTCAACCGGGTTTATGGTGCAATCATGTGACATTTGCAAGCAAATTTTCAAGAACAAAAATACCACGAATAAGTTGGCAAATTAACTTTAAGTTAAATAATACAGAACAGTCATAAATGTTTGCAAATCCGTGAAAAAAATAGCTCAGGTGATTTCAAATAAAGAGGTTCTCGAAACATTTCCGAGCGCAGGGCTTATGGAGATATGTGGAAAGAAAAACATAAAAAAATATCGAGCGATTGAATATTTTTATATGATACTTATGTCTAACCACAATAATATTAAGCTTTAAAAAGATTTATCTTGGAAAGCGTTTGTGATTTTCACACATTTCTTGAATTCCGCTTTCGTATTTACAAATTTAATGAGATTCCTTAATTAGATTTCTTTCCATTATTTATTTGCCCTGCAGTGTTCCAACAATTTTTGTTCTTATTTTAATGAATCTAATGTGTCTAAAACTGACTGTTTCCATTTTGCTTTCGTGCAAAGAGAAATAAAACTTGGTTAATGAAGTTGAAAACGAAATTAAAGTACATAACGAAGTTTTACGTAGTTAAATGACTTTTGTGACGAAAATAATACATAATAGTCGTTTTCTCTTTAAAATTTTAAATCTCTTTAAATTTTTAGGCCATCTTTTTGTTATGCACAAATAAAAGATAGTTGAAAATTCAAATATAGTAACACTTTCCCGTGACGTGCCACATATTTCAAAATGGGAGGGTTCTGTATTTTTGTATTCTCATCACATTTAAACAAGATTAGTCTTTCATATTCCTACTGTGATCAAATAATGCACGGTTTGTTTAAGTAATCACGAAAATTTTCATCTTGCTGATATATCTTGTATTACCTATAATATTAGTAAAATGTATTTTGACGTATAAATACCGCTGTAACTTTTTACAATTTGAGAGAGCAATGATATATTTCGAAGTAAAATATATTTTGGTCTGAGAAAAGTTTTCTATTATGTAAGTTTTGACATGAGCTTGTAAAAACACCTTAAATGGATAATAATATGCATGTGGTGTGCTTCATTTCATTATAGTATTACAGACTTAATAAGATAAAAACAAAACCTTCTTTATACGTTCAAAACATTGATATGCACATCCCGAGAGGTCCAGTTAAAAATACTTCAGTCAATGTTATTTACAAAATATAACAATCTAGATCTACAATTATAAATCAACTGTTAATGTGACATTGACATAAAAACAGCTGCTATATGTTCTTGATATACAAGTTCAACGACTTTGTTGGTGAGGTAGCGTTGTTTAATTATATCATCGTATCACAAAACAGTATTCACTATTTTTAGATCTCTGTTCATTAGTTTCCGAAAAATTAATAACACAGAATTTGGTTCATAATTAGGTTGGGTTATGCCTTGAATTTTCGCCGCTGATAAGTGTTTTTGACCGGAATATTTGGTTTATTAAATGTATTTAATATCTCTATTTCAAAGTACGAGGACAAGCAAAACAACGTTGTTTAAGGTAAACAAGACCTATCCTAAGAGGGATTTAACAAGTTAAATAACTTTTTTTTCAAAACTTTGTCAACAAATACAGATTGCATTTCAAAGAATAATACTTTGTTCAAAACAAAACAATTGGAAATGTCACAAAGCAGATATATCATATCAAAATTCCATGAACTTTTATTATTTTGCGCGTTAAATATTAAATAGTTGATAATTTAAGGGGCTGTATCAGGTAATCTGTTCAGGTGTCTGGTTATTTTGTTTATCTTTCATTAGTACAAGAACCCCTGAATAATTCCATATTCAACAGACCAACTTTACAACACCAAACATTTAGCAAGTTATTTCCAAAAACTGTTTGGGTAAATTGTATTAAAATTTGGCTTTGTCGGAGAATATGTCTGACTTTTGGTGGAGCAACAGGTGTTAAGTCCTTCAGGAAACTGTACTACAACAGGGTCTTGACTCTTTTTCTCGGGATGTGATCTTTTAATTCACCATGTGTTAAATTATTTAAGTATAGCCAATCGATAATCTGAATACTAATACTGTAATATTCAATTAACAATAAGAAGGTAAAGGTACATTGAAAAAAGTGAAATATGCGTATCAGGAATCGCCACACACACAAAACACAGACTCTCCACGCAGCGAAAAAGAAAAGAGGAAGAGAGAGCATGTTTGTCATAAGTATGTTAATCAAATAGGAAAGCCACATCACTCGAGATATATTTAAATATTGCAGACTCGGTTTGACTTTGAATGTTCATGGGCTTTAATGGAAATGCATATTTATGTCCACGCCACTTACAATGTAGCCTCGGCTTCGAAGCTAAGTATTAAAAACGGTAAAACATTCTTAGCCTTTAGACTCTTTTCGAAGGGTTTTAGAAATCGGTCTTTGAATTGATCAATTAAGCCAGTCGCAGCTCAAGATTCTTTAGCTTTGTTTAAACGATTAAACATACAAAATGATGCCACAAGGTTAAGCAGACGACATTGCTTATTTCGAATTTCGAAACAACAAAAACTAGTAAAATGTGAAAAAATCTCCTATAATGATAAACAACGATAATTTTTTTGTTCAAATATGGTAATAACTAAACTGTGAAAAACATCATCGAAAGCATATTTTCTCGTGCTTTAACAAAATGCTGCACACATAAAATGACAATATTTCCCAAAATAATATCTCTCCAGATAATATGCTAATATTATTTTGTCATTTTCATAATTTGATTTCGTTTTTTGAGATGATCGGAAGCTCTAGATTTACCAGAGAAAACAAAGTTTATTACGCTTTATTTTTGTTATGCAATAAGTTTTAAAGTTCAACATTCTTAGAGAGTTTGGGAAGGTATCGACAAATTTAAGTCGGTACAAGTTTCTGCCTTCACTACTGAATTGCTTAAATTGTACAAACTTTGACAATATTTAGTACCGTTTCTACCAACACAAACTAAAATAAAATTAACTAAAGAACTATATGTGGATTAATTATTATCAAATTTAAATCCAATAAAAATCATACAGCATTCCTCAAATAAAATTTTCTCACTAAGTGAACTTCTGTGAACAGGATTCTCTTAAAGCAGACGACTATACTTATTTCGGTCAATGAGAGAAATGAAACTTTATCCAAATACAGTGTTAGGTTGAGTAAGTAAAAATGAAATGGGACGCCAAGTTAAGACAGCCTTTACACATACCAGATTTTAAGTACAAGAGTAGCTGATTTGACTTGTATTATAGAAATATCAAATAATGTGTTTTGAATCCCATTAACGGATTGACACCGATTAGTTGTTAAAATTAATTCATGAATAAAATACACGTCTTAACAATTTTACAAAGAATTTTTGTTGAAAAATAAGCCATTTTATTGACATAAATCTCAGCATGATTAACGCGGAATAAAAGAACAACATTAATTCTGCACAAAACCAATACAATACGAACGGTTAACGTGGCTATTGCATTTCTATTACACATGGTTCAAAATACTACAATGATAACTTTGCCAGACTGAGAGGTATGGAAACTAATTCCTATCTAAGATATATTCTTATTTAGAATGTGAATAAGAGAACATTATTGTACAACAGTACGAGAGGCATGCCTTATGTTATGTAAATTCAGTAATATTGAATAAAATAAATCGATGTTTGGGTGATTTAAATGAAATATAAATGCATTAATTATTCATCTCAATACTGTGAAATTTTCGACCATTTCTGAATACTTAAAATGGCTTTGTTATTATTGATATTCATTTTTTGTGAGGCCTTTTCTAGAGAATATATAGGTCACTGCAAACATTTAGGGCAAAAATTTTTTTTATCTTCATCATCCTTTCCTATTTCTAATTTATTTTGTTTTGCATCAATCGTGATTTTCTATGAGATATATTACTTTATATCAATTATTTAAATTTTATTATTAGAATGTTTAGTTTCAAAACTTGAATAACGATGTCTTAACAAATCCAATAGCAAACAGCTAATTCGATTAAGAACATTTTATTAAGAATAAGATCTATTATTCAATTAAGAGAATTTAAGAAATCTAAAAATTTGTACATAAGTATACTGCCAGTATGAAAATCCTTACTGAATAACAACAATTTCTGTTGTTTCTCATTATAATCTCAACCACGACACTAATATTTGCCTATCGAGCCGATAAAAAAGCCACATATTCTATTATACCATATTTATTGTTCTATTGCCATTTCTGATATGCATTTATACTCTTGTTTTAAAATTTCACAAATAAAAGTTAAATGAAATGTTCAGGTCTGTTTGACCAAGGTCATGCTTGCAGCAGGAATTTATATGTGAGTGCACTTATAAATATTTGAAAACGGGATTAACTTTTGAATAAGATACCAAATGTTCTTCGTAAATAATATCTTGGTCCCTCACTAATTGCAATTATAGTATCTGCATATGTTCGAGGTTATCCATCAACTGACATATTGTAATTTGCTGTAAACCTTCTTCAAAACATCCAGTCAACGGCTTTGTTTGTTTAACAGTTCTATTTGTATGCGTTTTAAACACATACTATAACTATTTTTAGACGTTCTATTCGTTAGCGTCCAGTACAATGTAAATTAATAAATTAAATCCAGTATAAGGTCCTTGATTAGAAAGAAAGATAGGGCAATGACATAATTAAATGCCACCTAGTAAATGCCACTGATATTAACTTTGTACTTTTACCAACAGTACGGAGTCTGTATCATTTATAATTAACAATAGCACGATTTGTTTATTGTGACGGCCTTAAAATGTTTTCGTGTCGTGTCATCAATATAAATCAGTCGCCGGTATTAAATATCGACTTAATCTTCGGCGTTGATTGCGAATCCACGTTAAGGGACGACGATGGCCCGCGGTTCATAAGCTCAGACTCGAGCGGCTAGTCGTTGTAGCCGTAGCAGTGCTAGTTCGATTCCTGGTCTAAGCCTGTGTCAAGTAAGGAGGACTGTTTTGAGGCAATAGTTGATCTGTCAGGAATTTAGGCAACAAAAACGAAACAGAAGACTACGGAAAAATGTTTATCGACCTTACCGCAATCTACGTTTTGCAAACACTGATATTTAATCAAACCGAAGATGTACACAGATATAAGCACCTGCTATGCAAAACATTCCCAATATGGCCGGAATCACGTGATCATTGTTTATGGCTTCAATCACGTGACCTTCATTTTGCATTGTTTCTGGACAATGGTTTAACAAAACAGAGCAGGTCGATTCAGAGAAACAAAATTGACAGGTCGAATGTATGTACATAAATCTGGTTTGTAGACAAAAACATCTGTAGCAATTACCTCTCCTTCTTTGAAACTACTGTGATTTTACCTTAGAAAAAAATGATGAGGATGTAAGTCAATAAAAAACATAAAAACGAATATTTATTACACAAGATTTAAATTATGCTTGACGTTTTCTTTTATATTTAACATAACTCAAGAATATGTGTTTTATGAATAATGAATGTTAAAATTAAATAAACTAACTGAAAAGAATTATCTACGACAGAAATATGTGCCCAAGGTTATCAGGCTGAGCATGGAAACCAGTCTCAAATCTCAAGCATCTGATTGGCTGAAATGGCGACTGCTTGAGATGCTTGAGATTTGAGACTGGTTTCCATGCTCAGCTTTATAACCTTCACCAGTCGCCATTTCAGCCAATCAGATGCTTGAGATTTGAGACTGGTTTCCATGCTCAGCTTTATAACCTTCAGGCATGATCTACTAACTTCGTTATTTAGGAAACAAATTGCAGCATACCATAGCAACACTTTGGTACAAGAAGGTTATTCCATCGCTTGTTTATCCATCACTCGCAGGTTTCTGAATTGAGCTAATCAAATCAAGTATGATATTGACAAAAGAAGAAAGCACATGACAAGAACAATAACAGTAATGATATATTCTGAAGCACACCGTATGAACAATATAAGCTCCGGTATATCCTGAAGCATACACATGACTAATAACAATTTGCAATACCCTGAAGCATACCGCATTTACAAAAACAGTACTTTTAGATCAAGAAGGATACGACAGGAGCAATAACAGTACCGTTAGATCGAAAAGCATACGGCATGAACAAAAGCAGTTTCGATTGATCAAGATGTATAAGGCATGAACAGAAACATTTCCGTTAGATCGAGAAGCATACGGCATGAACAAAAACAGTACTGATGGATCAAGAAGCATACGGCACGAACAATAACAGTACTGTCATATCAAGAAGCATATGGCATGAACAATAACACTACTGTTAGATCAAGAAGGATACGGCATGAACAAAAGCCGTACTGTTAGATCAAGATGCATACGGCATGAGCAATAACAGTACCGTTAGATCGAGAAGCATACGGCATGAACAAAGGCAGTACTCTTAGATCAAGATGCATACGGTATGAACAAAAACAGTTTCGATTGATCAAGAAGCAAACAGCATTAACAATAACAGTACTGTTAGATCAAGACGCATACGGCACCAATAATATAATAGTGCTGGTGGTTTATCCCAAAGCATTCGTTAACAGAAGCATATCCTGAAGCATACAGATGAACAATATCGGTCCTGATGCATATTGTAATATATATCCTTTACCTTGTTGATACAAAATACTACTATTTTAATACTGCTACAGTACTACAATTACTACTTCCACCGCCACCATCACCATCACCACCAACAAAGACAATTATAAGTCTATTAAATATTTAATATCCCCTATTGAATATTCGTGTTCATTCAAAAATGGTATGCCCAGGACACTCAAGACTAAAATTGTTTTTATATTATCTTATAATCATGCTCCAATATTTCTTTGGCAGTGCGCTAACATGAACTCATAATCTCTCTGTCGTCTTCTGAAACATTACGAAAAATTTTGCTATATTTAAGATTGTTTCGACTTGTTTGAACAGATACGATCGGATTATCGGATTATCTTTTGTGTATATTCTCTAGAAGGTGAGATAGATAGAAAATATATTTTGAACATGATGAGAAAACGATGCAGTATTCCTGAAAATTGCATTTTATTTTTAACTGTTGGCATTGTTTAAAAAGCATTTCTTTAATATGAATTATTCTAAATCTTATAGGGGCAATATCATTTTATATTAGCTTGTCAAAAATATCACTAGCTTGTATTGATTTATTATTGTTTTATCAACATAAACATCCAGAAAAGACAGATCGACGGACGGACAGACGAGAGAAGTCTGATGGACGGACCGACGGACAGTCAATATATATTCACTAGGGTTTCTTATGTTTAAATTGTAGGGGAAATGCTAATTATTTTCTGCAAATGTCAGTTCTGCTAAAAACGGGTTGGAAACTAAATCTAAATTTATTATGAACTCATCACAAGATTTCCACAGACATGTTTGACAAGTGTTTTCATTTCCGCAGCAGGTGTTCATTCATTGATTGATTTGATAAAAAAAGAAATGAAAAAAGCAATGATAGCCTCTTTGATGTCGTTTCAAGTGCAAGTGTAAAAGTAGAATTTTTGCATAAATAATTCACAAAAAAACAACTATTAGGTACTTCGTGATGTCCTTTCCTAGATTTTGTCATCTTGAACGGTCGACATAACGCGAAAAAATCATTTTCCATTATTTTAGATAATCACACAATGTCCTTGATGTTTCAGATATTGTTGAATGTGTGTCACAAAAACTTTTAGATGTTGGAAATAAAAAGAAAACAGTGCTAAATACATCCGTTTTCTAATAATGAATATCTCATGGGTAAGGTAAATGAGCATTGGAACATGTTGTTTTTGATATGTGATACCACGTTGATATATCCATCCTTTCATCCAGTGTTCATAGGTGGTGTTATTTTTAAGAAATTGGTAACAGATAAGTGAGTCATGTAGATACTGATTAGTGCTGAAGGTTCTCAAGCATCTGATTGGCTGAAATAGTGACCAGTCGCCATTTCAGCCAATCAGATGCTTGAGGTTTGAGACTGGTTTCCATGCTCAGTATTATAACCTTGGGCACAATCTGGGAGGATGGTTAGTGTGGTCTACTTGCAAATGTGACACAACTCTACAGAGAGACATTTAAAAGTTGTCATGACAAATTTTATGAATCACAAACATCAAATCTTAATCTTATTCTGAAATCAAATTCGCAAACATAATTGTCAGAATAAGTTTTAGTTACCTTTTGAGGGTTTAGAATTAACATTATCCAGTAGTTAAAATTATATGTGTATAAAGCGAACTTAAAATGAACCAAGGCAATGAGATATGACATTAAAGATACTAATGTGGTTAATTTACTTTGCTGAAAGTTACATAATAAGTTACATAATAAAATCCTCACTGGATAATATTCATGTTAGCGTTTGGTACTTCTATATATACAAAGTGAAATATGCATACATGTATCAGGAATTGCCACATCCAGAAGACATAGCCTCCCAACATATCCAATAAGTAGAGTGGAAAAACATTTGTATGAATTGGGAGGCTGTGTTTAGGCAAATGATGATTTGAGCTTCTATGTTGCATTCATGCTTGAAATGTAATTTTACTTTGCGAATATTAGAAAAGTTGTTAGACGAAACCTATAATACCATAAATATAACAACACTAAAATCGCAGAATGAAAAGTGCTAAAATATTCTTTTTGCGATCATAAGCAAACAGGTAGCTGCAATACGATACAATTAATATTTTGAAACAAGTTCATGTATACATAATTTTTACAATATAAATACTATTCTTTAGCAACAATATTATAATTAACACTTTAGTTACTACATAATAAAATTTACGTAAGTATTTCTTGCTCTACCAGTTCTTGTATTAGTATAATAATCATATTTTCACTAACACAGCTAACGATTCAACAAACAACTTCATGTAAGTACTGAAAACCATGCCATACAGAAAAGCCACGGGTATAAAATATTTATGCGTAAACACAGACCCATTCTCCGATAAAGCGCTCAGAAGTATTCCCTTGACATACAAAACTGGACTTATTTTAGACTCGATAAAACAGATACAATCTGATAAGCTTTTGCCAATTGAATTTAGGCAGTGAGTCGGAAAATGAAATATTTCTGTCTTCATCTCAAATGATTCGATGATGCTCGCAAAAATAAACGTCCTTAAAACATTGATGACCACATTACTTTTTCTTCAATTTTAGAAAATTTTAGACATTATCACTAAGGCTAAAGCAAGTTTTTACAAAATGTGATTTTAAACAATACTTGATGAAAAAAAGAGGAACGGTACATGTACTTTGCCTAAAATAATGGCATTGTGTTTTGGAAAATATATTGCATCAATAACAAATATTTGTCATGTGCTTTCAAAACGAGGCCAGAAAAGGAATTTTATTTCGGATATGAGAAAGTTTCACATTCCAGCAGACTTAATTATTCTTTTGAACAATCGATATAAACTTAGTGCAATTGAAATTGTTCTTCCAACTTTCGATGTATGATACGGACTTTTTCTTTACTCATGAGCATCACAATTAACGTGTCAATACATATTGGGATGGTTCGACATTGTACTATTTATTGGTGTAAACATTGAGCTGCGCTCAACCCGGGGCTAGGCGGCGTAGGCAGTATTAGCATTACCATTACTGTCAATGAACAGGCTCAATCAAACCGATCCTGCAATATTTTTCGGCGTTAGCTGTCTAAGCACACTTTTGACCTAGTTTTTCGACCAATGAAATGTTGTAAATAATACTCGTATTCTCTTATTATGCAGAGGGAAAATGAAATAAACTATTTCGATTGGTAGCTATTTACACCAGAGAGGCATCTAGCAGGGTGGAGAGGTATCTAGTGGGATTGTTATTATTATGCAGCGGAAAAATCAAATAGATTAATTCGATTGGTTGTTAGTGGGTGTTGTATTGGAGGAAAAACATATTTACGATTTAAGTAACCAGTTAAGTCAATATTGATGGCTTAAATACAATATTATATGGAATATTCTTGGGTGTCAGGTAAACACTTGCATACAATACACCATGTAAAACGAAAGAGAAGTGTAGATATTTCTAGTTCTTACTGGTTCCTTTCTAGTTCCTTTGATACTGATTGTTAATTTCAAGTACGAAATACAAGATCATTGTAGTCTAGTGGCTAACACTCTCGCCTCTCAAGCGGAGGCCCCGGGTTCAATACTCAGGATGGACACTTTTTTTTTAAAGTTAATATACGTAAAAGTTGGTAGATTTCGTTCTTGTAACAGGCTGTTATTATTTATATTTATTAAATTTCAAGGACATTTATTCATCTTGAATTCTCACTCTACACGAGGTATTTTATTGAAACTGAATAAATTGCTTCTTTAATCGACTTGTTATCACTGTATGAAATTGTTGCAACAGCTTCAACATTTTTTTTGAAAGACACTTACAATAAACTTATGAGTTGTCATGATTCGGTCGCTTAATCTCAAAGTCATACTTAGAAGGCAGGGAGGGTTCGTCAACAGCTATAACAAATAAATTAAAATAACTAAACTGTGTCTGCTTTGCCTCTCTGTATTTCTTTCTTTCTTATATATATAAATCTTTTCCATCAACGCCGTTTATCTTTTTTAAAGATATTTCTTGTTAATATTTGTCGTATTCGGTGGCTTTAAAGTTTCCCATTTCATTTATTAAAGAATTTGGCAATTGTTGAGCGATTAAATCGAGTATCTTATTTACATGACCTGTGATTTCAAACGATGCTAAATCAGTCACAAAACTCTAAGCATCTGGCCTTAACTGATCTTGACAGCAGTTCTTCATAAACTCTCAAACTTACAAAGGCAGTCATATAAAGGAAAAATCCTGAACAGTAAACAGTAAATCCCTTAATAAAGACCACCTAGATATAAAGACCACCATACTAAGACAACACATGTCTCATTTAACAGATTTGCACTGTATCTCACCTCTTAAATAAGTACCAACCCAATATTAAGACCAATTCTGCCAGTACTAATGGCGGTCTTAATATCAAGGTTTCACTGTATTTGTTAACTTACAGCAAAATTGCTTGTAGGCGGAAAGGTCGTTGCTATCTTCGCGTCCTATTGTCTATTCATTCGTACGCTCTGATCTTTGAATTAGATATCGGATTTACGATCACAAATAAGTACTTTTCTAAGATTTGGACACAAACAGCGTTCTACTAAGCAATCGTAGTGATCTTGTTCTTTCAATTTACATAATTGAATCTTTTACATCCCTTGAATTTAATATGTCTTTTTCTGAAACATTTCACAATTTTAGAGATTATAACATATTTCATGTGGTTTTTTTTCTGCGCGGTATATTGTTATGTTTAGTCATTGAAATATAATTGAAGGTTATTTTAAATTTCTGATAATTAATGATCATAATAAATAACACCTAAATCTACTCGTACGTTGACTGTGTAATATCACACTATTTTATTTTACAAGTTTTCTCAAGTTTAAGTTACAAATTTTGATATTTTAAAACACTTAATTATTTTCTTTGTGAACTTTTAATTAGACTGCCTAAGATTAAATAACAAATGACAATATTGTTAGAAGATAACGAGAAATATTGACGGAAGCGACATGTTCAAATAATTCGATTGAGTATTACTGTAGTTGTTTTTTAATCTGAATTAACACATTTACCTTTAAAGTAGGACCATGGTACACGGACACAAAACGTTGTCTCATTTTGGGGATCATTTGCTTGCAGTTAAGCTGAAGAACCTTCATTAGTAAGAGTATTTGTGTATCTTCTCAAACCATTAGCTACTAATGAAGGACTGTATGTGATGTTGGATGTGAATCCTAGATTAGATCACTTTTTCAAACATACATGATATGTTCTTTGAATTATTTCAATTGATTTAGGTCAGAATGTTTAGTGTTGATAGAGCAAGGGTGTCCCCAAACGAATGTCAAGATAAGACCTTCTTATGCAGTCTTTGATGTAATTAGTATAGATAGGAAAAGTTGCACGCAAAGCAATATTACTTATCAGACGCGATGTCCCAATACTCATATGATGCGATGCATTCCGCTGGTCTACTGTTGGGTTTAAGACGCCGAATGGTAATCTGATATTGACTAGACACAACGTGTTTTATGAAATGACAGAATTAAAGCCGCTGTTTTATTATTTTGGACAGCTTTTTGACAGCACTGCTGCATTCTGTATGATAAATATATTTTTTAAGAAAATCGTTTTCCTAAAAGCTTCACTATTCGGTTGTGTGGGGTGTCTGTGTTTTCTGTCTGTGACTTTTTCTGTCACGTGTACTCGTATTTAGCCTATTTTCTTAAGATGTTCCAGTAGCGGAAAGTACATAATTGATGATCTTTCAACAATAGATGAAAAGGGAATTTAGAAAGTCACCGAATACGACAAATATGGAAATATTGCAGGCTCGGTTTGATTGAGCATGTTCATGGACAGTAATGGAAATGCATATCACTGCCCACGCCGCCTAGCCTCGGGTTGAGCGTAACTCAATATTTACACTAATAAACAGTACAAACGATGGAATGGATATGACGGTGAACAAGGAATCTTCGATGCGGTATTTTCAGATTAATACCATTCCATGTTCAGCGGCGTATGGTCCCCAGATAAAAGAATGGAATGGCCCTAAATGAGAAAACAATGGGCAGAACAAAACAAAATGGAATTTTGACAGGGGATCTGAGAATATAATTCCTGCATATCACAAACAACGCCCAAGTAAAATTTAAAAAGCAGGAAACATATCCTTGGGGTGATTAAACGATATCCATAACTATATTGGCTGGGATATTGAAACCACCCATCTTTAAACTGGCCGAATTATTAAAACAAAAGCAATTTTAGATGTTCTATTAATCAAGTTCATAAGTATCGTAATCAACGACCTTCAAAGGACGTAACTGATAACAGCACTGATTGAATGTAAAGGGTTGACTTTTTACAGCCGCCACACGGCACACACAACGCTACTGTGATATTAAAATAGATGAAAAGGGAACTTTGAAAGTCACCGAACACGACATATATGAAAATTTGGCAGGCTCGGTTTAATTGATACTGTTCATGGAATTCGACCAATTAAATGAAAATGTGAAAGTAACAACAACAAAAATTAGTGGTTTACAAAGAACTAGGTTTTATTGTACATGGTTCTTTCTATATAAAAATATCTTCGTATATTTAACCTCTATATAAATACTATCTTCGTATGTTTAACCACTCCGTTCAGAAGATAATTTGTTGAAGATAAGTTGCTGTATGAAGAAATTTCCAATGCAAAGGGTGGGAAGAAGCGGTTAAAATGTAGGATGTAGTATAATTCTAGCAACTTTACCCTGAACAATTACACACCGAAACGCATCTATGAGAGTGAATTATTTTGCGTACAAAGTCTTGCGTTTTACAATCAGTTATTTCAGATATTTGGCAAGCTCTAATCTAATACTGCCACTGAACATGGAATGGTATTAATATGTAAATACCGCATTTAAGGTACCATGTTCACCGCCATATGCATACCATTGCTTGGGTTTGATCGAAATTGTACTGTTTATTGGTGTTAATATTGAGTTGCGTTCGGGGCTTGGCGGCGTGGGCAGTAATATGCATTTGCATTACTGCCATTGCTCAGGCTCAACCAAACCGAGCTTGTAATATTTTTAAATTTCTCGGTGGCTTTCGAAGTTCCCTTTTCATCTATTTTAAGAAATAATCTCAATTAAGCCTGTTTGACAGAACACACGCAGCAGAATAGACGGCGTGAGAAACGTCATTATCAGTTGGATGGTTCAAAAAGAATTATTGTTGTTTTCTTGAATGTTCGAAATATTTGAATTTTTTCATGGGAGAGTCTGTAATTGCTAGCTCGGGTTTTCATAAATAATTTTTACAACATCTGGCTTACAATATTCGTACAATGTTCTTAGGCGATCTAAAAGTGCTAAAGATATCTGTTTCGTTATTATGATTTGTCCTTTTGGGTATTTGAACTTTTTAATATTTTTTCTTGTCAGATTTGTGTTATGATTTTTTCCATTCTGTGAATTCAAATATGTTTATTTAGAGTTTATTAATAGTAGATTTGCTGGCATGTGGAAATATTAACGATAACATTCTATGAAATTCATTTTTAAATACGTGAGTTTTATCATTGTAAATGTAAGCGCATCGAAGTAATCTGTAAATGCAGTAAAATGCAAAATCTAGCTGAGTTAAAGTGGAAAAGATTTGTAATAAAACATACATCTATAAGTCTTAATATATGAGCACCCAAATTGATTTCCATAATCAAAGGCTAAAAGAACAAAACAGAAATTACTTTCCGTTTCTCAAGAAGTAACTTATATGCACTAAATATTCGATTTAATAACCAATAATAATAATGTACTTTTCTAACGGACACTACAATTATAGCAAAACTATTGCTGTAGCTGAGTTTCCAACCACTTGCGAGCAGACAAGTAACAAAAAAGAGTGGATATATTATACTTTATAGTTCCAAATTAAAATTAATAATAAGATATTAAAGGCAAATAATACCAAAAAGGGTAGCTATCGCGAATGAGATAGATTTACCGTAAACTTCAAACACGAACGGATTGACTCCTTAAACTCAACGCGTGAAGCATTTTTACAGATGTAACATCACTATTTCACAAAAAGCATGTCATAGTACTGCTTTAATCAATTGGAAAGCTTAGTTGCATTTAGAATTAAAGTGAACTATTAAAAGATACAACCGGTAATTGTTATTTATGAAGGTTTTTTTTTCTTTCTTATGTTTATATCATATTTCAAGTTTTTTTCCCATCCCAAATATTTCTCATCTTTAATGCATCATCCGACAAAGTATCTCGACTGAAAATTCTTTAGTGATACTTAGTAGGCGTAAGTTAATTATGTTATTATGTAAATATTAATTTTAAAGCGATATTCCACATGTAGCTTGAGACTCCAAAATTTCCATAAGCTCTTCATCTTTTAAACATCTTTCGACACTCCTATTTTTTGACTGAATACTTGTGACCAGTCGCCATTTCAGCCAATCAGATGCTTGAGATTTGAGACTGGTTTCCATGCTCAGTTTTATAACCTTGGGCACATATCTTTAATGCCAACAAGGAAACCAAACAGAAAAATTATTAAGTAAAGTAATCTTTTCAGACTTTGTCGTCATTTCTGTACTTTCCAGAACTAAAGTAACTAATAGTTATTCAAGGCACAGATTTTTACAATAACGTCCATTAAATATAAATCACCACTGTAATAAGTGTTTCCAATATGTTTTGCATTAAAGAACTGATATAGTCGTTAACAATTGTGCTCAAAGACATCTTACGCAATGGGGCACAAAGTTATCCTCAATAAAATAGTTTTGTGACATTATGCCAAGTTTCAAGTTTGAGTTTTTGGCATTGTTTTATCTGCAATAGGCGTGAACTATCTTTACTGTTCTAACACTGACCACTCATGTTTTCTTTGCGAATTGTTTAGGTTGTCTTAGTTTTGAAGTACATCGTAATTATACATAGGTTAATACTATCGGTGGTTGAAAACATAAGTGTTAAGATGTCGCAATTGAAGCTAAATAGAACACAAAAAAATTGTTTTAGTGTGTTTTTGTAATTAGAAAACCATAGAACAAGAAAGGAATAAACATTATATGTACAGGAGCTTCGTATCACAGAAGAGATTTAAGGGGACGAGGAAAGATGCTGCACAGAACACATTGATATATAAATGGAATGAACAAAAACAAAAAAAGTAAATATTCAAATTTATATTCTAAAACAAAAGAATACGAAATAAATAAACAACATTAAAAGTAATGACGAAAATAACAAAAAAGTTTAAACTCGCTATCGTTTCCATTTAAAGTACGACATCCTCATCACGGCTTTAAACGGATTAATAAGTAGCTCTATCTTGTAGGGAAGGTTACTCTGATAATTAACACTTTGCTTATATAGGAATATAATTATTACAGAGGATTTGTACGAAAAATCGCAGTTCAATGATCACAATCCGAGTAAAGACAAGTTTAGTAACAAAATAATTTTCTGTCTAGTAAAATATTATGCTTCTGTTACTACATTTTGTAGTTCAACATATTGTGAGAACGAAGATTACAAAAAGTTTTAAGTTTCACACAGCATTCAAAAGAAATATTAGACACCTATTTAAATATATTGCTTCAGAATACAACATTAGTCGAAAAAGATTTTCTTTTGAGTTTGAGAAGCGTGTACAAATGCAAATGATACGATATAATCGACATATGAGACAAAATGTACTTATGCTAACTAAACATCACAAATATTGGTAATAATTAGGGCTGGGACGCGTCACAGGTAATTGTACCATCGGAGAGTTGACGTTGACGTCTTTCCTTTCAATATCGCCATATGCAGATGACAGTATTAATGTGCATTTCGCAGTGTTGTCTAATGTGTAACATAAAAACAATTTAAGTTATAAAAATATAGAAAATTGTAAACTTATTCCAAATTCAGTAACAATTTTTTTATGTCAAAAATATGACATAAGACATCCCTTTACCGTTTCGTGCCCCAATTTAAGATGTATTTCCAAGACATAAACTTCGGAAAGACCACGAACGTTCTATTGGAGAAAGAAGCTGCCTAGACTTGACTATCGTTAGACTCAATAAAACAGATAACATTAGATAACGTTTGGCTATTTGACACTTGGTAGTGTGTTGAGATATATTTTCTTTCTTTAATTTTCCTTGGTCGGTGAGGTAAAAAAAACATATTTTCGGTCATCAATTTAAAATGCACAGTGAATCATTGACTTAATTTCCTGTTATAACTAATCGTGATATTATAAAGACTTTCTGAGGACATATATTAAACGGGTAAGACATTTGTAGTACTTGATAGTTTTAAAATCTGTATTTTTTTGCATTAACAATAAAGACATGACTTACATAACAAATATTTTTTAGTAAAATAAAACTATTTTAAAAATTTAATGTTTTTTTCTGACCTTGTCGCGTTACTTAAAATGCGAAAAAAGCAACTGACCTGGGTAAAAGCGTTATGTTCTATGTGATTTTAATGAATAAGCTGTTGTTTTTTTTTACTTTAATCTCACTGCTGCAGATAAGGTATACACCATGTCCCTCATTTTGAAAATCTTAGGCGCTATTGAAAAGATTTGCAGTTTTAGACTTTCCACATATGCCTTTGTACAAAACAAAGAGAAATTGCAAACATAGATGTTGATAAAGATAATGAAGTTGCTATATGATTGTTGAACTAGGTTAATAACGGACATATTCCTCCGCCTACTATGTTATTCTAATGAGTAGTATTAAAAATTCATGCACTTTGTCTTAATGAAGTAGTTGCCCTTTAGCAGTGACTTGTGGTAAAATAAAGAAGAAAGCAAAATTGATGGAAGTACAATCAATGTTCTAGAATCTATTGATAAACAATCAGAGTAACAGTACTTTTTAGAATAATAAAACCAACATGATTTACCACTATCATTAAACATTACCACTATCATTAAACATTATAGTGGGATTTAAGGTATATGACGTTTATTACTTTGCATATAACGAAGAGCATGTATCCGAAGTAATAAGAATAAGGCGGTGTTTATTAAAGGATTTTAAGACATGTCACATATACCTAACAGTACTCTTTCATACAAACATTATTATGGCAAAATGTTAGTTTAACACTTTAATCAAAGAAAATGACAACGCTACTTTTCTAAATCATTCTAGAAAAAAATAGAATTGTGTTCGCTTGATGACAATGTTTATTAGAGATTGCTTATGAAAAGAATAATCTACGCGTATGTTTTAATGTTAAAGACCTCGGCTATGTTTTATAAAACTCTGTCAATTTCTGAGACATTTTCTTGGAAATAATACAAATAAAACATCTTTTAACTGGCTGAAATATTAAAACAACATTAATTTTCGATGAACTATAAAAGTACGTACTAAGTATTGTGCTTAATGATATTCAAAAGAGGTAATTAGTAATGGAACTGGGCTGAAGGTTATAAAACTGAGATTGGAAACCAGTCCCAAATCTTAAGCATCTGATTGGCTGAAATGGCGACCAGTCGCCATTTCAGCCAATCAGATGCTTGAGATTTGAGACTGGTTTCCACGCTCAGCTTTATAACCTTGGGCACTGATTGCATTTCAAACGATTCTCGAATCTCTAATTACCATCAGCAAAATTATGAAATATTTAAAGACTACATGTAAACCTTATTATCAACGTATCTGAAATGACTAATGATACAATTTTGTCAAGAAAAAAAAAGTGTTGTAAATAGCATTTTCATGTTCTTTCATAGTTTTGGTATAAAATTACCATTAGCCTTTAGGAAATTAGCAATTAAAATTGTCGGAATATGCAAATCCGGTCAAAATATGTTATCAATATAGGACATCTGTGTCATTTTGATCTCCATATCTTTGAGATAATTATCTTTTTATTGTATAGTTCTTCATTGTATATGCAGAAGTATCTGGTCTCGCTCCTCCCGCCTTAACCTTAATTGGGGCGCGTCACGGGAAAAGATACATTCGGGATTTGACGTTAATTCTTGAATTGACGTCATTAAGTTGAACGGACGACATTAATTATTATGCATTTCGCGGTAAAAATAAAATTATAGTGTCAAAGTATATTGCCAATATATTATGAGAAAATAATAGATAATTGTAAGATCTTTCCAAATATAGTAACAACTAAAATGTCTAAAAATATGACCGTGTGCACCTTTTCCCTTGACGCGCCCCAATTTAAACAATAAATTAAATGACATAAAATACAAAAATCAGTTCTTCAGCGCATTCAAATTATAAACTCTATTATGATATACATTGATTCTAGATAAAAAAAATACTTACCGCGATGATCTGTGTATATAAAACATAAATGACATTTCGTTTTTGTGCAACTACTGTATTTTCAAAGAGCGAGTTCAATGCTCATATTTATTAAAATTTGTGTTCACGGGTGGAAAAACAACATTCGAAGTTTACGAGTGCAAAGACAATGTTTATATTAAGTTCACGGGTGTTATGGTTTATTAATATTTACCTAATGATAGGAGTTTGTCTGGAAGCTTCTATATGAATTGGTTTTGGTAAAATTGCCAACAAAAATAAAAAATGAGAAAATCCGGCGCCAGCATGTCCATTTGTTTCGTGACAACGCTTCAGCCCACAAATCATCAAATGTAGTTTAGTTTTTGAAGTCTTAACTGGTCAATGTATTGCCACATCTTTCATACAGCACATAAATTGCCCTGTGCGATTTTCTATTTTTGAGTCGGCAGACTCAGTGAAAACCAATTTTCGACAATCGTTTTTGCTTTACTATGAACCTAACAATTTGAGGGTTGCATGCAATACTGTTCTAACTCCTTCTTTATTTCAATGTAGTAACGACAGTACTTGCATGCTACCATAGAATGTATGCTTGCTACCCTAGAATATAGTTCTTAGTTTCAAAAAGTAAGTCAATGCTACAAAGCGGTCAATTTTGTAATTCTGTGCAAAACGATAAAATTTATATTAAAAAATATGGAATCAATCAATATTTGAAGAAATTTAACTCGTGGAACGTTCGACAAGATTTTGAGTCATGAACGCGCATGAATACCTGATGGAGGAACGCCATATTGGATTCGACAACGTTCGGTGAAGACGAAAAATCCATCGTAATCAAATCAACAGTGAGTATTTATCGAGTTATTTTCGTGATGCGATGTTTTTATAACACCCAGGTTATGTTTGAATGTATATTGACAATAGAAGTTCTCTTTGTAAATAGAATTATTCATATGATATGGAGGTGGATTTGGTGGTTTTCGAATGGTAGCCTACGTTACAAAATCATTGTAAAACTTGAAATTTTAGATTCGAAAGACTACACCGCAGTAAACGTGATTTTGGCTCTTTGGGTTCTATTGAACGGTTACGTCATTTAATTAATTAATGCACTCTCCAAAATGAAAATAGGAGTCTCAAAATCGACCGTAGGGCTAAGCGAAACTTTTTTAATTTAGGGCCCTAATCATTGTGGATATTAATTGTGGAACCTTGTAGAGATGTAAGTAATCGAATTATTTCAATGTATTGCATTGAAAAAAGTTGGATTTTGAACGATTAACGAATTACTTGGTAAAATATCGTCACTCGTGTAAGAATTATATTCCCATTTGAACGCTTTAAAGTAAAACATAAAGCATCTGATTCACAATGATTTTTTATAACATTTTGATCTATTGAAAATTATGTTTAAAGTAATTTAAAATTCATACATGAATTGATTTAACAGATATATTAATAAATGCATTTTATGCATTTGATCATAATCTTGAGCCTGAATTTCCATCAGAAAATATCCAGATCTAACCCATTTCCAAACCATAACCAGCTACATAGTTGACACAAGATTTTCTAAGGTATAAAATTTCAAAGAAATGAAAATCTAATGTTTTCAATAATTGCGTGTTATAATTATGTACACCTTATGAAATCCGCTATCAGAAGTTTTTCCTACTTTCAGTTTTGTCTTACACTCCATTCCATATGTCTCACAGGTCATTTAATCAGAACAGATATTCTCAAAGTTAATAACCCAGGGAAAACCATAAGAAGAAAAAGAGTAGCACCTCAGGGATTCACCAAGTTTATACAGAAATCATGGGAACTTCACAATATTTATTTAATAGTATCTCTTAAATGCATTTCAGGTAAATTTTGCATCCCGGAAGAAAGAATGAAGTATTTATTAATTGATTTAATTATTCATAAACAGGTTTAGATGATTTTTGGTTCTGGTCAGACATGTATCAACCATTTGAACCATTTGAAGCGGTATAGAACTGTTTGACGTTATGCAATGAAGTGGACAACAAAAGTGAAGGTAGAAAATAATGTTTGAGTTAAATCCAGAATGACTGTTTAGGAGATGTAATTATTTTAAACAGTATATTTTAGTTTCTTTGTAATGCTTGAGCTGTGATAACGCTGTCAACATTGCAACTGGTAAATTATTTTAACATGTTAATGGGTGGGGTACAAATCCGTTGCATTGGGAAAATGTAATATTTTTTCCTATCTGAATATTTTCTGATGGAAATTCAGGTTCCTGTAATTTGATAAATAACTCAAATTAGTTTCATAGTGTTAAATTAAGTCTTGTTAATAGTAGAATTGCCTAACAAAGTGACAATAAATTATGAAATGAAAACCAAAGATATACATTTTTTTCACTACAAACATGTGCCAAATTATAAAAATGAATATATTGTCTCCCTTTTGATGTTACACCAGTATTAAGTATTGAAGTGAACCTAGGTTTACACAGTGTTTCAGTTCAATAATTTTGATGTAACAAGTATTCATTTATTAGCCTTCCATTACAAATTGTTTTTAGGTAAAATAAACCAAAACTACCTAAGGCATTAATTTTATGTCTATTTCATTCTATGATTTTTACCCAAACTTGAATTCTGATCAGCAATGTAAAATAAATTACCGGTAGTTATTTGAAAAGGAACCCACTTTGTGAATTTTAGTGATAACCTAATTTGACCAGTTTATAAGAGCAGTCAACACATTTTTGGCTTTTTGCAGTCTGATACTTTCTGGTTAATTTTAAAGTGACATGCCTGGATCCATATTTTATTTTTTTCAAAAGAAGGAAACACGTAATAACTCTGGCAGTGATGAAACAATATGGATACTTAATTCAGTTAATCAACAGTTAATCAATATAACTTTATGAAATTTTCTTGAACAGCTGTTGGAACAGGCATTTTAACTACAAAACAAATGACAGCACTCTTTTTCACAGCAACTAAAGGAAAAACATTTTTCACAGTCCAAAAGATTGTGGGTGACTCTTTGTAGATACACCTCACACCTCAGACAGAATGGATTTCAATGCAGAATAGAAACAATCTGAAGAAAGACCATTCTAGCAAAGTACAAAATGAGAGTAAACTAATTGTTATGATCACTCACTTAAAAAATTAAATATGTTATTATAAAGAATATTTGTAATTTGAGCAAAGATCAAAATAATTGTTATTATTTCATGGGTGCGTTTGCCTGAAAATCAGGTTTTTGTGTGTCTAAAAATCAGGGGGTCCAACGTATTTGGTTTTTTCGGAAAAGTAAGTGAGGGACATGTTCTATGCGGAACAAAATGGCGGAAAATTGTGTGTTTTGGTGCATTTCAGGAGATATTTTGACCTGGTAAGTAGATTTATATCAATGTTATCGTAATATAAATACGCCTACCCGGAGGCCAGATGTGTAAGCTCCACTCGGTTTTTTAACTTATGTTTCTAGAGGCCTAAACAAAAAAGTTATTGAATGTATAAACTGAAAGATTGTTTGTTTACAAAGTGAAAATAGAAAATTTTGTGACTTAAAACTGTGTTTTTAGTCAAAATATACCGTTCTTGGACCTATTTTAGCGAAATTATTATCGAGTTTTTGCATATATTTCTTCACGGCGGCATTTGCACTTTACATGGGTACTTTATGGCCAATTTTTGTATGTTCAAACACCTTTAATGTTTGGCGTGGAAGTGGTAAGCATGATTTTGTTCGGTGCAGAATCTCATTTGCACACTCGTATGCGTTAATATAAGTGAAAGTAAGACACGAGCTGATAACAAATGTTAATAATCAAAATAAAAGCCGATTTGTTACCCAAATACGAACATATCGCGTATTTGTTATGCAAAATTATCTACCACATATTATACTTGTATATTATTTTACCTCTTGATAAGTAAACTCCCGCCTTGTGACCACCTCAATTTCAAGACCACCCCGCTGTTACGGGCACTTTTTGAAAGAACGAATTTTTTCCTATATAATTCAATGGTCGCTCGCATCGATGATACGACCACCCCGCTATTCCATATTCCATAATGCGACCACTTTCTACAGTCTTATATGCCCAATTGCCACTTATTTTGACCCGTTAATTACGACCACAAGGCATTTGCTCGCCGAATACACAGACAAGTGCCATTATCTTTTGGCAAGAAGTGAGTTTACAGTTTTGCGACATTTAGCGATAAGCAAAAGACCCTTTTCGGCGGTATAAAATTTTACATAATAACTGGCTTCATTTCATCGGAAAGGTGAACTGTTAAATAAAGAAAGCCCATATTCACCTCACAGTCATGCAAGATACTTATAATCCTGTCCAAAATTTCTCGGAATTCCCTTATAACAGAATGCTATGCTCGGCATTGTTGTTTGGGTATATTCTGTGTTTTATTTACAATATTTAGAGATTTGTGTACGTTAAAAGGAAAGCATCTTAATTTTTTTTTTAAATAAAAACGATTATGGAAGTCATTTTGCTTTCTGAAGGAGGCTACAAAAGCGTGTTACCCTTAATAAGTTAAGAGCCCTGGGAATCAGACTTGAACGTCATACGAAGCATAGTGAAATGACGTTTACCCATCCCGCATCAACTTGCGGTTCTACAGTGCAACCCTAGATACAACTTATTATTCAACCTAAGAGTAAGAAAGGAGACTCGACTGGTAAGAAATTTATATCGGGGTATAGATTTATATATACGCGCACACACGCACATACACACACAAACCCGAGAATGGGTAGGTAGATTCTAATTGATATTATAAATACATATGAAGTTCTTGTTTCGGTAAAGCCATTTTTCGGGCGAAGATATAAAGGAACATCCGTGTGTTTGGGTAAATATTGGCTTTTTGTTTGATTTTTAACATTTGTCAGCTGGTGTCTTACTTTCACTTATATAAACGCGTACGAGTGTGTTATTCAGATTCTGCACCGAACATTAACATGCTTACCACTTCCACGCCAAACATTAAAGGTGCTTGAACATAAAAAATTGGCAATAAAGTACCCATGTAAAGTGCAAAAGCCGCCGTGAAGAAATATATGCAAAAACTCGATAATAATTTCGCTAAAATAGGTCCAAGAACGGTATATTTTGACTAAAAACACAGTTTTAAGCCACACAATTTTCTATTTTCACTTTGTAAACAAACAATCTTTCAGTTTATACATTCAATAACTTTTTTGTTTAGGCCTCTAGAAACATAAGTTAAAAAACCGAGTGGAGCTTACACATCTGGCCTCCGGGTAGGCGTATTTATATTACGATAACATTGATATAAATCTACTTACCAGGTCAAAATATCTCCTGAAATGCACCAAAAAACACAATTTTCCGCCATTTTGTTCCGCAGAGAACATGTCCCTCACTTACTTTTCCGAAAAAACCAAATACGTTGGACCCCCTGAAAATGATTGATTTTCTTCATTTACCCTAAATAAATTTTCAGGATTTCAGGTTTTTTAGAAATCCTAACTTGCACCCTTGCAATTTTGTGTTTGTTAATTTCAGTGATAAAATCAAATGAAAGAAATGTGCCATCTCTGGTTCAAAAAGCATGAAATTGGAAAAGGAGTGGAAGAAGGATAATGGTATATTAAATTTTATTAATTGACTTTTAATAGGGCTCTCACCAGACTTGCAAATCAGGGAGAGTTTTGTCATAATTTACTGCATTATGGAGAAGTTTGCAGTCAACAGCTTTCTTTCCCTATATCGTAAATACAAAATGACTTCTAACAAAGCTCAACAAAGAGAGAAGTCTGGTCACTTCTGATGAGACTAATTCCTTCAAGTCTCTCTCTAGTGAGAGGCCTGTATTAATATACAGTAAAGGCATTGCATAATTTGCCCTTTTCTTTTACATGACTGCAGTGTGGCAAAATCTCGAGGCATGTCATCACCTGACTTGAACATGCCATTTTCCTGGCAGACACTACATGGTACACCACATCAATACTTAAGTATTTTATAATGGCCCAGCAATTCTCATATTGGTCCAGAACACCTGTATTGGCCCAGTTTAGTCTTCATATGAATTTGAACATGTTATTGGGCCTCGGGCTGTCATATTTACCCTCAGCCTTCTGTCTCAGGCATATATGACTACCTTTGACCCAATAACAAGGTCAACTTGAATTCACTTGATTATTAACATTATATATAACAATATTCATCTGTTGGCCACCTTGAACTAACACGATGGGTTGCTTATTTGTTTTTTAAGTTGGGTAATCTCATATAAATGTGTCTCAAAAATCCAATGCTGTTTCAACTTTCATGGTTAATAACTTGACCCTTTACTCCATTTACACGCCATTTTACCACATGGGTAACCAGTGTAAATCCACATCAGATAGAGATAGCACAAATGTAGCTCCAGACCAGCTTGCACATCAGACATTTTGAGGTCTCATCATTCTGTATCTACTCTGTTCATTAGATACATTTAAAGCTCTAATTAACAGGAAGGAGATGTGTCAGCACCTAGATTTACAATAGTTGCTCATGTGTTAAAAGGTGTATCCAACGAATAAAATGAAGTATCAAAATGCAGGTGTTTTTTTGTAGTAATTAACCCTTTACTATAATAATATACACATTTTCATGCCTTTTCATGATCTGATCTGGATCTGCACAGGTCACATTGTGGTCAGAAATAACCTATTGAAATTTGAATAAAAAAGCTAACGCCGTAACGGTTTAGATCCTAATCAGGCAGTATGGATGTGTCGGCTGATCTAGATCTACACTGATTTCCCATGCCATAAAGGCATATGGAGGTAAAGGTTAAATGGGATAAATTGTGTATGAGCCTATAGGAACTGAAGATGGCTTGAAGCTTACACCAGAAATACCTCTTTTTTGTGATATTTATAAAAATAGATGAATTATGACAACATTGTAATCTGTTAACTAACCTGCAACATCAAATTATGTACAACTTCATAAGCAACAAAAAGTACAGTGAAATTGGTTTTGGTTATTTGTAATGATTAAAATGCAACATTTATTTTCAGCCATGTGTATCATCAGTCTTGTGGACTTGAAATGTCTGCAGAATTGGTAGAACATAAGGGAGCAGAATATGAATGTTACTGTAGAAAATAAAGACAAGGTTTGCATTTTTTATTTTCATTTATTAAATCTGCATGAATGTATGATTGAGACACACTAAATCTATCTGTATATGTTGGTATTTGTATTTTTGTATCTTGTAACAAGAAAACATAAAATTGTGTTTATATGTATGTGTTGACTTGTGAGACCTCAGTTCACAAGAAAATTAATCATCCTATATAAAAATTACTGTGTTGTTTTTGCCCCTTTCTTCCATGAATACATGACATGAGTGACCAGTGTATATCCAGATCAGCAGGCATATCTGTGCAGTCTTAACAGGATCTACATGGTTCATAATAAGATTCATGAGGCTATTTCTTACAAATATGCAAACAGTGTAGATTCCAATCAGATCCAGATCAGCCATCAAAGTTGTTCTTGCTGATACATGTACTGATGTATTGTTTTCCAGGTGTCCACTAGCTGCTTAATCTAAAGGGTCATTTTTTAGCTCGACTATTCGAAGAATATGTCGAGCTATTGTACTCACTTTGGGCGTCGGCGTCGCCGTCGGCGTCACGCTTTGGTTAAAGTTTAAGTGCAACCTACCTATATCTTAAAAACTACTATAGCTACAGCTTTTAAACTTGGCACACTTGTTCATCATCATGTCCCGAGTGTGTTTGCCAAGAACCATAACTCTAACTTTCATTTTGATCAAATTATGGCCCTTTTTTGACTTAAAATTTCAGGTTAAAGTTTGCGTGCAAGCTACTGTACAAACTCATAACTTCAATACTACCTATACTACAAACTTGGCACACTTGTTCATCATCATGTCCCGTGTGTGTATGCCAAGAACCATAACTCTAACTTTCATTTTGATCAAATTATGGCCCTTTTTCGACTTAGAATTTCAGGTTAAAGTTTGCGTGCAAGCTACTGTACAGACTCATAACTTCAATACTACTTATACTACAGCTTTGAAACATTCAACACTTGTTAATCATCATATCCCAAGTGTGTATGCCAAGAACCATAACTCTAACTTTCATTTTTATCAAATTATGCCCCTTTTTCGACTTAGAATTTCAGGTTAAAGTTTGCGTGCAAGCTACTGTACAAACCCATAACTTCCATACTACTCATACTACAGCTTTGAAACTTTCAACACTTCTTCATCATCATAATTCAAGTTTGTCTGCCAAGAACCATAACTCTAATTTTCATTTTGTACAAATTATGGCCCTTTTTCGACTTAGAATTTCAGGTTAAAGTTTGCCTGCAAGCTAGTTACTTTCATACTTCTTTTACTATAGCTTTGAAACTTAAGACACTTGTTTACCATCATGACCCTGACTATTTATGCCAAGATCCATAACTCTTTCTTTCATGATAATCAAATTATGGCCCTTTTTCGACTTAGAATTTCAGTTAAAAGTTTGCGTGCAAGCTACTGTACAAACCCATAACTTCCATACTACTTTTACTACAGCTTTGAAACTTTCAACACTTGTTCATCATCATAATTCAAGTTTGTATGCCAAGAACCATAACTCTAATTTCCATTTTGTTTAAATTATGGCCCTTTTTTGACTTAGAATTTCAGGTTAAAGTTTGCGTGCAAGGTAGTTACTTAAATACTTCTTGTACTATAGCTTTGAAACTTAACACAGTTGTTTACCATCATGACCCTGACTATGTGTGCCAAGAACCATAACTCTTTCTTTAATTTTTTTATCAAATTATGGCCCTTTTTGTACTTAGAATTTCAGGTTAAAGTTTGCCTGCAAGATAGTTACTTTCATACTTCTCGTACTATAGCTTTGAAACTTAAGACACTTGTTTACCATCATGACCCTGACTATGTATGCCAAGAACCATAACTCTTTCTTTCATTTTTAATCAAATTATGCCCCTTTTTTGACTTAGAATTTCAGGTTAAAGTTTGCGTGCAAGCTAGTTACTTTCATACTTCTTGTACTATAGCTTTGAAACTTATCCATCATCATGACCCTGACTATGTATGCCAAGAACCATAACTCTTTGATTTTTTTCAAATTACTGCCCTTTTTAGACTTAAAAATTAAGGTTTAAAACTTTGTATACCTTTATTTTATCTTACATCATGTTTATTTTCAAAGGCCCATAACTCATCCTTGTTTTTTTTATATTTGATTTTTGCCCTTTTCACTTGAAATTAGAATTAAGACTTATAAATAATTGTTAAAGGTTCAATGTTAGTGTTTTTCATATGTAATGCTATAGAAAATGTTTACAACAGATGTACTTAACATACTTTGGTTGAAAGTGTTGAGTAATTGTGGGGTGGGTGGGGGCATATACTATACTATACTATACTATACTATACTATACTATACTATACTATACTATACTATACTATACTATACTATACTATACCATACCATACCATACCATACAATACCATACCATACCATACCATACCATACCATACTATTACTATATTATTACTATACTATACTATACTATACTATTACTATACTATTACTATACTATTACTATTACTATACTATACTATACTATACTATACTATACTATACAATACAATACAATACAATACAATACAATACAATACTATACAATACAATACAATACAATACTATACAATACAATACAATACTAATACTATACTATACTATACTATACTATACTATACTATACTATACTATACTATACTATACTATACTATACTATACTATACTATACTATACTATACTATACTATACTATACTATACTATACTATACTATACTATACTATACTTATACTTATACTTATACTTATACTTATACTTATACTTATACTTATACTTATACTTATACTTATACTTATACTTATACTTATACTTATACTATACTATACTATACTATACTATACTATACTATACTATACTATACTATACTATACTATACTATACTATACTATACTATACTATACTATACTATACTATACTATACTATACTATACTATACTATTACTATACTATTACTATACTATACTATTACTATACTATACTATTACTATACTATACTATACTATTACTATTACTACACCAGCAACACCAACACCACCACCAACAACATCAACACCACCACCAACAGCAACATCAACACCAACAACCAACACCACCACTACCACCAACAACAACAACACCAACAATGACAACACCAGCAACCAGCATACCATACTGTACTACACCACGCCACACCACTATAGGTGGGCAGGGATAGTAAGTTGATGGGTGTGGGATCAGTGGTTTATGGGCTGGGTTGTGTAAACCCTAAAAAAATCTACAAGAATAAATTAAGTGTAATTTATTGAATTCCTAACTTGGATTAAGAAACTTTTGTTCATGTGTGTTTGTTGGAGGTGTCATAAACTCCTGAATCATTCCCCAGTTTAAATGAAGCCCAGTTACAATGTGCTTAATAATTCTGACTTTTCGAATAGTCGAGCTTGCAGTCGTTTCCGACTGGCTCTTGTTTGTGTCGCCCTTTCAAAGAAAAGGCAATACATAGGGATCGCTTTATCTGTCCGTCCATCTATCCCAAAAACTTAATGTTGGCTATAACTTTGCCATATCTTAATATTTCTTCATGAAATTTTCAAATTATATTGTTTGTGACAACATGCTTGAGCTGATATTAATTTTCAGGTCAAGGTCACATTTGATGGAGTTAATCCTTTTTTGTACTTTTTTTTAACAGAAAAACTTAATGTTGACTTTAACTTTGACTTTTCTTAATATTTCTACATCAGACTTTCATATTATATTGCTCATGACAACACACTCATCATGACTCCAAGTTCTTTATGTCAAGATGGGGTTATTCCCTTTTTTGTTCTTGCATTTTTAACTTGATCTAGTTCCCAGGGCGACACAAGTGAACACCCATCTAATGTAACTTTTTGGTGGATTCTGGCAATTAATAACCAAAATTACCCTTTATTTAAAGAAAACAAAGACACTTCAGCTAAAATCATTACAACTTCAATATAAATAGGTTATTTGTTGAAATTAATATTTCAGGATAACAGCTCTACATGGAATGCTGTGAGGAGACCAGTTTGACAATTCTGTCTATGACTGTCTGAGGGAGCATACAGCCTTTAGATTGCCACTAATTCCTGCAATGGAGCATGCTGCTTTTGTAATGGACAAGAATAAAAAAATCACAAATGTCGATATAGTGGATTTGAAATGGAGACAAGTTATATAAAATATAACCAAAACGTTTTAATGTGCACCTCATTGGAAAAACATCAGTTGGCAAAAAAGCATCAGTGTAATTGTGTGTTTGAACATTATTTGCTGAATAATAGAACCATTGAAAAAAACCAGTGTCACTTGTAGTATTATTTTAAATCATGTGACCCAATTCTGTTTGTCGATTTCAAGTTTGAATATTCAAAGATTATGACTAGCTTAGCTACTTTTTTTTGTCATTGGTGTCACCGTATCTCAACTCAGAATTTTAGGTGCTGTCTAATGATACTGCGCTTGCAAACAACTGCTCACAGGATTCTTCCACACTTACAAAAGTATTCACGCCATTAAGGTAATATTCCATTCGTCATTGCACTCTCATTGATAAAATGAAAAATTAAAAAGTCTCTCTAAATGCAAAATGCAAGGACGAAAGGAGTAATACCTTTAAATAAAGCGTTGTGTTTGAGAACTGACCAGCGTTGTTTCACTGTTGACCATATGACCTATGAAGTATGATATCCTTCACTTAATTGTGATTGGTCAATTTCATTTTATTGTCTACAAGTCCAATCATATTCAAATTATGCCTTTAGACGTATTGTCCTACCACCAGGTTCGCGTTCCATGTCATCACGTCTGCAAACTTGATAACAGTATTTGTCTTGACTTGTTAATTGGACATTAATTGTTTTTGGGGTCGAAGATCTATGTCTCGGAGGACATAATTTAAATTGTTCCCCGTTCTTGAGGCGAAAGTTTATTTCTGGTCCAACTTAATCAAACCCAAAAATCCATTGCTTTTCAATTGTGTTTTGATGGCCGACTCATCAGTACCTCCAGTCCTTTGATTACTCTCTTAAACGTTATCATGTCTGTCACGTCCGTACTGCAAACAAAACTCTTCACGCTCCCCTAGCAGCAGTTTAAGCAAAATCTGTCTTAGGGCCACACTGTATTAGTTACATGATCACAAAGGATAAGTAATAATCCGCTTCTACGGCCGCCAAACAGACGGAAATGACCGAGACCGTGGTTGTAAATAAAGGACGGCATGTGCTGTAGATTATAAAACTTAGATTTGAAATCAGTCTCAAATCTCAAGCATCTGATTGGCTGAAATGGCGACCAGTCGCCATTTCACCCAATCAAATCCTTGAGTTTTGAGGCTGGTTTCCATTCTCAGTTTTATAATCTTAGGGCACGATCAATTCTTGAAATTAATATAGCGGACTCATACCTCACACGTTATCCAACAATAAAGCAGTCCTCTTTGATTTTATAAGAACTGACAAACATGTTTAGCATAAACTTGTAAACAGCTACACCAGCAATAAAATTGAGCCGTTTAGAATGCGTTTGTGTGATATGGAGATAACTAAAGTGATTGCCAATTATACAAGAGAGGTTGACATGATCTTATCGTGTAAAGAGTTTGTTTATTCAGAATTAATCAGCTAGGTTCTTGATTATTATTTATCTAGTCATTAGATGTTAATGAATGAAATAAAACTGAGCATGGAAACCAGTCTCAAATCTCAAGCATCTGATTGGCACCAGTCCCATTTCAGCCAATCTCAGCTTTATAACCTTCAGTCCAGGAATGGCCTCTTCAAGCAGACACAGCCTCCCTACACAACCAAGAGTAGAGAAGAGAGAAGAGATCCTTGATATATACACTGATCAGTTTCAAAATTGATACAACTAACACTTAACGAACGTGAAGACCAGAAGGGTTATGTCCATGGAACGGACTGTGGCAAAACAATATGCCACTGGGGTCTAAATCAGATTCTAGTGTGCACCAACATCACACTTTCTCCCAACTGTTTCCTATATGAACAAACAAGTACAAGCTGTCTTGGTGAAATAACTCCAACCCATCCATCACTCGAAAACGTTGCATTTAAAAGCACACAAAAATATAAAAACAAAATAAGCTAATAGCATTGTGAAGCAAAAATGTGGGTACTCAATAATCTTACGGAGACCAAACTATCTGGTGTCAAATCCGCAAGAATACTTAATATTCACTTGCCTATTTTCTTACTTAGCGTTCCTCTTTGGTTTAATTATTTGTTAGATGAGCTTGTAAGTTTTTCTTATTTAGTTATAAATTATAGGAATTTTGGATAGTCGCGCGCTTTTAAATGTTTCAGTTTCAAATACATTAATTTTCATCAGACTGCTTTAAGGCGGTTCATTAACCTAGTTTTATTTATTTATCTGTTTCGACACCGTAATATCTGTTTCATCTGTAACCTGAGCCCAAGATCATAAAACTAAGATATGAGATCAGTCTCAAATCTCAAGGATCTGATTGGCTGAAATGGCTACTGGTCGCCATTTCAGCCAATCAGAAGCTTGAGATTTGAGACTGATCTCCAGATTTAGTTTAATGATCTTGGGCACTGATGTTAATTTATTTTGTTTTAAACGTTTTAATTTTCGATACTTTCCTTCTTTCCCATATTAAATCACGGAATACAAAATAACGTGTCTTAACCATGTAAAATAAGTCATGAGAAAACATGTTTTTTTTTCAAGTATTGTGATAATGAATAGCAACCGAGATAAAGCAAAGTAAGTAATATTTTCAGTCAGAACTGTTGTAATCATACAAAAAACATACCATGTGATGCTTTCGGATAGTCCACCTTCTGATTTTTGGCGCCAAGATTTAATAAGATATTGACCAGACACAATATGTTTTTTTTTAATGACAAGGATTTCCGCAGTCAGTATTGCATCGTAAACATTACTTGTCTCTATATGTGTTTGATTTATATTCTGTGAATTCATAAATGTTTTGGGGTAAAAAATTTGCGTGGACAGGTCGTTCCACGGCATAAAAATCCCAAACGAACAATATATTAATTGTTTATTCACCTTTAAAAAAGATCCGAAACCTAGAAATTAAGTATCCGTGAAAATGACGTTTTACTGAAAACCACGAAAATTAATGAATTCACAGTAAAATTTATTCTTAGAAAAACAGCATTAATATAAATTCAATTAAATCCAAAACGAACGTCTATTAAGTCGATATCACTTATGAGAAACAGCTTTTGATTATAAGCATATGTTGAATGTAAAATAAATAGCACGTTATTTTAAATGTCGGTAAATTAATATTTAAATAATTACCAGCCTACGCCTGGAATCGAACTCTTACGACAACAGTGCCAAGACACATAATGGGGGTCGAATATGTTGAACTACCAATTATATTAAAAGATAAAACTGTCGTTTTAGCTATATCTTGCTACTTTTGAAATACAGTTATACAAAGGCAACCCATTTACACATTTCCATTTTCAATTAAATCTGCTTTTAGTTTAGAAACGTTTTGATTTACTGCCAAATAATTTTTCAAATAAAAATAATTTATAAGTCTGCAGACCATATTCTTAAGGGCATTCATGATGTAATTAATGGATTTTAAGTATGTGTTTAAATATAACAGGTTCCAAAATAAAAAAAATTCTACTACAATTAATTTGTTCTTCACTTTCACAGATTACATTCAATTTGACATTATGTCTTTTTGTGACAAATGGTGAGAACGTGCTGATCATACGTGCCTTCGATTCTTATCTTCAACCCTATTGACAGTCGCAATATGTTCACAAAGAAACATGAATTTGGCTTTATAACCATCTCGAACTCGTTTTAAGTTTAATCATTTGAATAATTGAATTTCAAAGATATTTTACAAGTTTGAGTTCAAACCTGACAACAATATTTCTTATCAAAAACAAAAACACAATAGCTGCATCTAAACATTCATCAGAGAGATGAAGCATTGAATGCAAATATCTGTCAAAAATGCAAACGGTTAAGAAAAGACATAAGAGACGTTATACATGCTACTGCCATATGTCTTCCAGTATTTTTGCGAACTTCAAATACAAAAACAAAAACTCGAGTTGCATAGCGGACAAGGTATGACAATACTGAAGTTGCAAAGCGGACAAAATCACTTCTGTAAAGAACGTTAACTAAGATTTAAAAAAAATCTTAAAAGACAGGGCATGTTAAACACAATAAAATTCATTCTGGGTTTTTACCGTAATGAAAGGAAAGCCTACAAAAGTATCTCTCATTTTAATTGTAATTTTAAGGAGAAATACATTAACGGTCAAAAAGCTGTTACTGTGGCATTTACAGGCCTATGCCCAAGGTTATAAAACTGAGCATGAAAACCGGTAACCATTTCAGCCATTCAGATGCTTGAGATTTAAGAGTGTTTTCCAATCTCAGCTTTATAACCTTCAGCCCTACTCTAGATGTATGAAATATACCGTGATGAAGAAATCAAACATCTGTAAGATGTTTAGATTCCTGATTTAAATAAGTAATCATCTGAAAATCTGTTTTCTGTATCGCAATATCTAGCAGCTTATGTCTCCGGAATCTCATCTAAGTTTAACAGAACAAATTGTACAATGTATCTAGTAGAATCCCAATATTTAATGACTTGTTTGAATATGTCAGATGACAGGATAAGACGGATATGACGTCACAAATACATTCCAGATGTTCAAATATTCAGAAAATAAATTGATAGTATTGCACGTGCAGTAGAAAACGGTTGTAATTAAATTCTTATGAAACTGTATGTTTTGCATGCTCTAACATTTACTGAATCTGGTTGTAGCTACTTTAGTTTTCTGTTTGTAGCCACTATTTACTCACTGGTTTTTGGTTTGTGTGAAGGGTTTGTTTCTTGAGTGCGGTAACCGTTATTTCTGATATGTATTTTGTTGTGTTTTAACTAAAACTTACCTGTTAGTTTAAATGAAAACCCAGTCTAAGACAAGATATCAGCGACTTTGGCACATTATTTGACTCGTTCTTGTTTATTTAAATTTGATTAAGATTATTGTTTAAATATTTACCAAACAAGAATCTGCTGTTAATTTCAAAAAGTTTTTGTGTTCTTTATTTTTTTATTTTCCCCTTTCCGACATTCACAATAATAATACCAGTCGTAAGTAAGTGTTTTTATAAGAAAATCTCCCCGGATTTTGATTATTGCTTTTCTCGCGTGACAATGAAACCTATCTAAGTTTTATATGATATTAAAATACTGATGAACGTGGTGTTAGGAGCCGGAATAAACCCATGTGAATAGATTAGAGAGCTGATATGTGTTATTTGATTAAAAGATATTCCCTTATTAGTTTCAAATCGAACTGTGGTACTTTAACAACAATTAATAGTCACAAATACCGTTGATGTGAAAAAAACAACCGATTATACACGAACACAACAACAAAACAAATATGTACCACAAAAAATCAAACTTTTATTGAATATCTTGAATTTGTTAATATTTGTGTGCAAGACATTCCGATCAATCGGCAATTTAAAGATTTGTTTTATGCAAGTAAGTATATCATGTTAACGTATAACTCTAAAGTTAATGGTGGTTATCCGCATATCGATCAGCATACAAAATTCAGATTAACGACAACGACAAAAACCGTTCACAAGATTTCAGGAGTAAGCAATATTTTATCTCTCTTGACAATTAATAACAATTATCGGTAAAAGAGATGTGTTTTTGACATCAAATGTTTTATTTTATTATTTCCACATAACACAATACAGGACTACTTTTACGTCGAAGTAATTTACATCAGGAAGCAGTTCTGTGGGGGTTTATTATAGTGTGACTACGTCAAGGATGTCTGGCAATATGTTTTTGTCTACCAAGTATTCTCCGTTTCAATAAATACACTTAATTTGACACTAAAGTCTCTTGTGGGATATCTTAGGAAATTTGTGCATTCCACAGCCGTCGCTAAAGGAAGAAGTGATGTCTTATATTGAATTATCCTTTTCACTAAACCTGCTTAGTGATAATAAATATTAAGTAATAAACGCTCGACTTCTTATTGAATTAACGTAAAACGAAAAAAGGACAACATACTTATTTTGATTGATTTTGATTTCAGATAATTATATAGATTGTATAATTGTATATTTTTACTTCCGTATTGGAAAATTTTAAAATTTGTTAAAAACGCATAAGAAATAATTATTGTCTGTTGCATTTGAGCTTAAAGAATTTCCATTTTACGTATCAACATTTGCACCAGAATAAAAGACGGACTTCTCTTATGATTTCTAAAATTATCTTGGACACCGGATTCATTAAGATTGTTGTCGTTCTATTGGGAAATATCAAGAAGACGACTGACAATTTAGCCACAATGTCAAATGTGGTCTACTCGTGAACAATGAGGTGCTTGACAGAGCCGCACTATCCTATCAAACCGTTACTGGAATACATTTTGTGAAACTAGTTTTCAAGGTAATTTTTTTCATAAATAAATTATTAAACAAACTGTTTATTTTTCTTTTCATTCGCAATTAAATCATCTTCACACGACGACTATTTTTGAATTTCTGAAGAAGAATAACTTTGAAAAGATATCAAAATGTATTATTCTTATTTATTAATGTTGGTGTTTTTTTATTTTTAGGATTGGGTCTTAAAACTATAACCTCCGAATTGTTAAGAGAATACGTTTTTCTTATTTACCCGGAACTTATAATTCTACACGTATTTCGTATTTCCCTGTAGCCGATTTAGATATGATTTTTATTCTTAACAATCTTAAACTTTAGATTATGCGATATTACATATAGATTGTCAGTAAACAGAAGGTACTTTAAACAAGTTCGACACTAAAATAAAATAAAATTGGCCAGACGTTGCGTTTTTTTATAATTTTCTGTCAATTGCGATTATGTTGATGTTTTTTTGTTTGCTTGTACAACAATATTATCTTATTGTAACTGTATACTTTTCTAAAAGCTGAAAGTCATACATTTATGCATTATTAACTCATTTTTTATTGCAGAATATTTCTGAAAATATGCTTTGAAAACACTTTCAGTACTAAATGTACTAAATTTGCCTTTTAAACTTTGTGTTCATTTTATAACACTGTCAAATGTTTTGAATGTTGGGAAGTAAATGGGCTCCGTAGCTGCGATTGAAAAATGTATTAGCGGTATTTGATTAAGTGAAAAATGCCTTCTTTGCTTAAAGCAATAACAGAAATTAAATGACGATTTTACACCAGTCAAGCGATTTGTATGGAAATATATTCCGATCTATTTGCTTAAGAATTCGATAAACTTAGTTCCCCGTGGTGAGTTATATTCATGACATCAAGTTCGTTTAAATCCATTTCCAACTAAAGAGCATTAACCGCGAAAATCATTCATTAATTCGTAAAAGGCCAAATATCCTGCGAATATTAAAACACCGAAAATAGCGCCATAGAGTTTTTGTATAAATCTAACTTACAAAACCTGTAAAGCTGCACCGAAAATGCTGCATTTCAACGGAGATTTTCAAAATTTGAAAACCTCATGGCTTTGGATTTGGCTGCGTTTACACATTCTTATCTCAATAATCACAACGTTCTGAACTGTATTAGGTAGAAAGTACAGTTTTGGAATAGCCCACTCATCCTTTATGGTCTTCTGCTATACGACATAACAACATAATTCATCATGATGGTAAAAATGTGAAATATGCATATCGGGAATTGCCACATTCAGAAAAAAAACAGTCACCCCACACAGTCAAAAAAGAAGAGAGGGAGAGAGCATGGTTACTGTTATAAAATGATCAGTTTCAAAATGGACACCACAAACAATTTACAAAAATGAGAACCACAGCTTCACCGTCATATTGGTTTTAAGATGTATGGCTATATTTACTTTCTGATTTATAACATGATACATGTACATGTATATATATATATATATATATATATATATATATATATATATATATATATATATATATATATATATATATATATATATATATATATATATATATATATATATATATATATATATATATATATATATATATATATATATATATATATATATATACAGAAATATCGTCAGATATGGGGTCTCTGTAATAAACCTTAATCAGGGGTTGTATATATATACTAAGAAATGTGGTAAGTTACGGGTCTTACTTCGATATTATACCTATATGTGTGGTTCTATAAAAGTTACGGGGTATATATGGTACCCCGCTAATTAAATGTCATTTCTATGCACTATCTGACCTTGTAAGTACTATAAGCTGTAATATAAAAATTTGGTTTATGATAAAAAAAAATTTCGGGTTTTTTTTTATAGACCGAAAATAAATTTCGATAATAAACCGTGTTACGGGAATAAAGTTTATCGTACTTGGCATTGAAAATTACGGGGTACCATATATACCCCATTACTTTATAGCACCTCACATAAAGGTGTAATATCGAAATTAGACCCGTAACTTACCACATTGTTAGTAATTGTGAATTTTTAATTTGTAAAAGTAACGTGAAAACGTTTCGATATTTATCCTATCAAGACAAATACTGTTAACCATTCATTTTCAGGTTAAAACGAGCTTAAACACGCGTCAGCACCATTGAATGTCAATAAAGCGCTGGATAAAATGTCTATGAGAGTTCGAGCGTATGATTCAACATTTCCGAGTCACCAGAACTATATAATTTAAAACACTTAAGAAGTCAATGTAGATCAAACATTGTGATCACCACTCATTCGATGTTTATATATAATGTAGTAATCACTGGTACAATAGAAAAAATGAGTAGAAGATGGTGCAAATGAAATGAAATATTATTTTGGTTTTACCTTACAATTATTTATACTAACTTAGCAGTCAAAGTCGCGTAAAAGCCGACTATTAATTACACAAATGCAGGCTAGAACGTTTTTTATCGTAAACAATAATGATCACAATTATCTTAATTCCGGAATCTTCTGTAATACTATAAACTGTATGATAAAATACAGACAATTTAGTTTCTTAAACAAATACGTCACACATTGGCGTGGAATTATACACGAAAAGACCTGACAAATGTCACCCATAGGTAAAAAAGAATAAGGGCGCAAAACTGGCTAAAATTCAGTGTGTTATGTTATATTTACAGTTTTAGAGCCTCTTGAGAGCTTTCTTCAATGTATTTGACAAAAAACAAAAATAACTGTCTAAAACTGATTTCGTATACTTCTAATCTACATGTACTTATGAGAACAAATTATAAACCGATACGAATAATTTTTATAGATGTGATCCAATTTTCCAATTCATAAAGGTTCAGATAAGGATGATCCAAGTAACTACAGACCTATTTCAATTTTACCGACCCTATCTAAAATTTTTGAGAGACACATTGCCACACAGTTACAAAACTATTTTCACGTTACCAACATATTACATCCTAACCAATCTGGATTCAGGAAAAATCATTCATGGCAAACAGCTTTAATTCGAATAGTTGACACCTGGGTTAATGCGATAGACTGTAATGAGTTGGTAGGAACAGTATTTATAGATCTTAAAAAGGCGTTTCACCTTGTTGATCATCAAATTCTTTTACATAAATTAAAACTGTATCATTTTTCCAATAACGCTATCAACCTTTTTGCTTCTTATCTTTCCAATAGAATGCAATTAGTTAAACATGGTGAATGGAAATCTGATTTTCTACCAATAACAACTGGAGTACCTCAAGGCTCAATACTTGGTCCACTATTGTTCATACTGTACATTAATGACATATCTTTAAATATTTCTCCACCAATTGACATGTATGCAGATGATGCAACTCTTCACGTAAATGATCGGAATATTCAAGTAATAGAAGAAAAACTACAGAATGATCTTAATGTGATTGACACTTGGTGCCATAAAAACAACATGGCTGTAAATCCGTCTAAGACTACTTGTATGGTTATAACATCTAAAAGACAAGCTAATCGTGAAACTGATTTGAAACTATTTATCAGAACTGCTCAAATTAAAAATGTTAAATGCCAAAAATTACTTGGAGTTTATGTAGACAATACACTAAGTTGGAAAGAACATATAAATAAAACGTGCTCAAAAGTAGTGTCTAAAATTTCATTATTAAAAAGAATATCCTATTTTCTTACGTCTGAAATGAAGCAATTATTTTATAATGCGTATATTTTGCCTATACTTGATTATGGATGCGTCGTTTGGAGCCATGCTAATAAATCAGCATTAAATAGAATTATAAAGTTACAAAAGCGTACTGCCCGAATAATTATGCACAAGCCTATACAAACGCAAACAAAGGAGTTATTCACAACTTTAAAATGGTTATCATTCTTTAGCAGATGTAAATATCATTCAGGGTTAATTGTATATAAAGCCTTAAATAAACTTGCACCTGATTATATCACAAACATATTGCCTGTAGCTAATAACGAATCATACAACTTGAGATCATCTTCTCGGAAAGACATACAGCATATCCGTCCCCGAACTAATGTATTACGAAATTCTTTTAGATTTACGGGAATGAACAATTGGAACTCAACTCCTTTGCATATTCGATCTTCAAACAATGTCGTTCTATTCAAAAAGAAACTTAAATCTTATCTTTTACAAAATGATCTATTTTAAGCTGCATTTTTCTCAGTTCATGGAATACTCCCATGCCTCAACTTTTGTTAGCATTCTTATTATTACTACATGTATTTAATCTATATAAATGAACTGGGGTAGTAATGTTCTGTTGTGGTTGATTTGTTTTACACTAGTAACGCTTTAAATACTTTTGTTTTAAATTGGTTCACTTGATCCACTTGATCATACATTGCCTGTGTAAGATTACCACAACACAATACTTTGTTTCACATATCTTTACAGTTTATATGATAAATTTTGCTATTTTCAACACATACATTGTCTGTCTGCTGCAATTTTTAAATATTTTGTGTAATCATGTTTGGAGTGTGTCTGCGTGCGTGTGTGCGAGCGTGTGTGCGTGGGTGTGTGTTTGTATGCGTATGTATTATTTCTTTCATAGTTTCTTGTTATAGAAGACCCAATTGAAAATAAGTTTACATTTAATTTTGTTTTATGTACACTTAATTGGAATTCTTCTTTAAATAAAGATTTTATTATTATTATTATTATTATTATTATTATTATTATTATTATTATTATATTGTGACAAAACGCCGAAGACTTGTCGAAATTTGTTCAGAGTTAATTGGATGGCCTACTTAACATAAAATTTAGCACTAAAGTCATTTACAAATCATCATGAGACTGGGAAGTTTACTAAGTATTTCTTTTTTTCTTCTAAACCTCAAGTCGTTCATTTAACTTTTAAGGTGTTCATACCAGTCTTGACTAATTTGTCATACTTTAACAGTCTCGAACTATTAAGTTGGTATGTCTCGAATATATAATACGGTTTCCTACGCCGGAAAAATGATCACTGAAATCTGGGATACAATAAGTTTAAAGAAGAACCGAATGTATACACGAAATAAATCATTCTTGCAGAAACCAAATAAATTAATTTCCCATTCAGAAATTTCTTGATGTCTTTGTTCCAAAAACAAACAACTAAATAAAACAACAACGGCAACGACGACAACAAAAACAACAAAAACACGAAAAATACTCTGTAGGAAACTGGAAATGAAGGAAAACAACCAATGGAACCAATAAAAATCCCTTATCTTAATTTATCTTATCCGAGTATCGTTTTCATAGCATAGAATTAGTAACAACAACAGCAACAACAACAACATTAACGACGACGACGGTCTAACTTGAAATATTTTGTACACAAACTTGTCAACTGTGTTCTGTGTTATTTTAGAAGGATTTATTATTTCCTAGTAATTTAACGAAATCCTATATTAAAGTTTTTATAAGATTCTAGAATGGACGAACATAAGATACCATATACTGAATTCGTTCTAATGAAGAAGGCTTCAAAAGCGCTGTAACAGTTCCGTTTTCATGAGAAATTCGCAGTGAAAGCCTTTCGAAAGTCAATTAAGAACAGTAGGCTCCGTAAGAAGGTTCGACATCATCTTTTGATTCGATTCTAAAGCCATTTGTTGTGATAGAGAAAAGAGGATCTATAGACGACTTCAACGTTGCTTATCAATAGTGTTATAACAGATGCAAGGCTAGTAGACTCATCTCTTTTTCTTTAAAAGATTTGTTCTTGAGAAGTAATTGAATTATTTAACATAGATTGCGTGCGTCTACCTCCTCTCTAGTTGATTGAAATCCTTTCAAGAGTGTATTGGAAGTACAAATTGCTGAGATGAGCTACATACACAGGACAGATAGAACTTTAACTTTTATGCTCAAAACAGTACATGACAGGATAGTCATGTGACAAACGACCTTTTTGTTACATATGCTTTATTTAACAAATTGATATATTTTTTTGTAAAAAATTGTTTATTCCCTAATATCTGACAGAACATAATTCTTGGTTATTCTAACTGTCTACTTATCCATACCCTTATCATTTATACCAAAGCAAAGGTCATTCATACCAAAGCAATGGTCATTTATACCAAAGCAAAGGTCATTTATACCAAAGCAAAGGTCATTTATACCAAAGCAAAGGTCATTTATACCAAAGCAAAGGTATTGAAAATAAAAGAGAAAATACTAGAACAATAAAATTACCATAATGTTACAGTCACGAAAACCATTTGGTGGGTGGGTGGGATGTGGTGTGGTGCTGGGAGGAACGGAGGGAGGAGAGGGTTTGTTGTGCGTGCATTAAAACGTTTGATATTTTAACTGAATTCTTTACCTTCTAAGAGTTACTGTTGAACATACAGTGATTTGAAAATAAACACAACCCATTATTTTAACAGGTACAAAATGGTTCGATTATAACCTATAGAATGACAAAGCTACGGGGCATCACAAGCCAGGCTGAGTGCATCGACAGTTTAGGATCTCAGGCTTTTCGTTCAGAGGGTAAGTGAAGTTTGCATATCGTATCATCTATATAAATTTTCAGTTAAGATGGTCAATTAGTTTTATAAAATGAATTTAGCTTTTATTTAAAATAAAACTAGCAAATCCAGATGGTTGAACTAACATGATTCGGTAAGACTCTTCCTGTCCAGCATTTTATTAGTTCTAATTTGCCAGTGATCTATTGACTAATATCAGAAGATAATTTAATAATTATGTTAAGTTACTGTTTCAAAACAATGTTTAAATAGATGAAAAGGAAACTTTGAAACCCATCGAACACGAAAATTTGCAAATGTTGCATGCTCGGTTTGATTGAGCCTGTTCATGGGCAGTAATGGAAATGCATATTACCGCCCACGCCGTCTAGCCCCGGGTTGAGCACAACTCAATATTTACACCAATAAACAGTACAATTTCAATCCATCCCAAACGATGGAATGCATACGGCGGTGAACATGGAACCATCAATGCGTTATTTTCAGACTAATACTATTCCATGTTCAGCGGCGTATGGTCCCCAGATAAAATAATGGGTTTGCCCTAAACGAGAAAACAATGGGTGGAACTAAACCTGATGGGATTTTGACAAAGGAGCAGAGAATATAAATCCTATATATCATAGACAACGCCAAAGGCAAATTTTAAAAAGCAGGAAATTTATATTAAGTGGGATTGAACAGTATCCAAATCTATATTGGCTGGGATATTGAAACCACCCATCTATAAACGGGCCGAAATATCAAAACAAAAGTAATTTTACAAGTACTATTAACATAGTACATAAATATACCGTGCTCTACGACCTTCAAAGAGCGTAACTGATAACAGCACTGATTGAATGTACGGGGAGACTTTAAACAGCCGCCACACGGCACAAACAACGCTGCTCAAGTTCAAGTCCAAGCCAAAGGATAATAAAACGATTAAGGGTACATTAAGGTTAAAAGAATAAAAAAAACATATTTAATTTGTGAATATCGAAAACCGTTGTATAACTTAGTCTAATGGCTACACCAAATCTAATTTCGTCTTATTCTAAAGTACTTATTTATCAATATTATCTCTATAATTATAACACAAATTTTATTTTTAGCAAGCCAATACGACTTTTTTTGTACTGTTCAGTGTCTGCTCTTGATAAAATATGCATAATTCGATAAACAGACTTTAAACGGGATAGTGTAAAGGACCTTTTCTAAAGAACTCATTACGATTATGGAATTGACAAGTCAACACGCGTCTGCGACTTAATGTTTATCGTCGATTTCCACATTAAATAGTAAGACGAGCGCTATTTAGCAATTGATTTGAAACATTACTATGTAAAAGAGCCTAGTACGAAGCTAAACTAATGCATAGGTGAGTGTCATGTTTAATAATAACAAAACTTTGATGGTATATTAATTCTGATAATTGGCAACCTAACTCACCCGCACCAAGCTAAATGTTTCGTAGGAACGTAATCGTGATTCCTTAAAATAAACAAGATAAATGTTGCCTGATGACATTTTTTGTGTTTTTTTTTCGGGAAATACTCTGTTACTCTCTCATTAATTAAAAAAATACAAACAAACAGACGCTTGTTTGTTCTTTTCTTGCGCAAAATATCCCAGAAGTCACGTTTTCCGTGACATGGGTTGGAGGTTATAAAACTGAGTTTGGAAACCAGTCTCAAATCTCAAGCATCTGATTGGCTGAAATGGCGACCAGTCGCCATTTAAGCCAATCAGATGCTTGAGATTTGAGACTGGTTTAATGCTCAGTTTTATAACCTTGGGCACTGGTCTGATAAAAGAGCAGGTTACTCTTGCAACTCATTTACTTCACAAGGATTGGTTAAAGAATAATAAAATGACGAGATACATTTCCGTCTAATATATACATAAACATTCTTTAGAAAAGTAAAGTAATTGGTTCTGAATTGTGAAGATGCTACACAGACGTTGATAATTAACAAAATTTCACCCATCAATAAGATTTATTATTTCTCTAATTTGTTTCTGCAAATGCCAATTATGTATACCCATCTGCAGCCCCATAATAAATACTAAAATTCGTGGTAAAGTTACTCTCTAAAAACCAAATTTGTCTAAAGACGGTCATCATAAATCACGGTTGCCTATATACAATCATTTAATATTTCTCCCATTGACATTTGTCTGATATAAGTAACACGCATAGAGACATTTGCAGATGTGATCTTTATTTCAATTAGGTTCGTCGGAAAAATGCTTTATAGTTAATGTTATTATTTATATACAACAGACACGTAATAACGTTTGTCTCGTGTCAAATATACAATTTGTTTTTAATTCTGTCATAATTAATATTGTAATTGTTTAAAGGATTTACGCATTTCTTTTTTCACAATTCTCTTTTTCTTTTTTATAAGTAGCATCCATACAAATGGAAAAGATGATCCGTGTAATATTTCAGGTTTCTTTTTATGCCCACGCAAAGTGGGAGGCATTTGAGTTGCACTCGTCCGTCCGAACATACGTCCCCAAATCTCGTGGCATCAACTCTTCATTAACTTTCAGGCGGATGTCTTTCAAACTTGCACAGATGGTTAAGCAGGATATGTAGATATTTGGAAAGAAAATATTTCTTCCTGCGATAATTTTATCTAGAGTTATGGCCCTTTGTTACAAATGTTGTTGCATCAGTGTCAGAGGACACATTCTAGTATTTTTCCGTTAGACTCTCTCAAAGCTGTGAAAAAATAAGGGGGTAGTTACATTGCAAAAGCCAATACAAAACAGAACTTTTCTTTTACCCATGTGTAGAAAATTTACAATAGGGCTTATTGAAAATTGCGTTGAAAATGATTCTTTGGTAGATATTCCAGGACGAAACAATTTATATTGTTTTAGCTGTAGAACATGGAAGAGATCTCAAAATGTTTATGTTTAAAATTTTCAGCTGAGCCATATTGCAACGCTACCTGGGATACCATATTATGTTGGCCGGCCACAGAGGCAGGAACTACTGTAGCATTACCGTGTCCTTCCTTCCCGGGGCTGGACCCTGACAGTAAGAATGACTGGGCCCAAGATCATAAACTAAGTTTTGATATCAGTCTCAAATCTCAAAGATCTGATTGGTCGCCATTTCAGCCAATCAGATGCTTGAGATTTGAGACTGATCTCCAGATTTTTTTTATGATCTTGGGCACTGTTCACGAGAAAACAATTTATTCCCAACGTTTCAGGGGGATAAACCTCCGTCTTCAAGGGGCTTTTACACATGGATTTACTGATCAATGTTTTCATATTGTCACGTTCAATCCGATTTTAAACGTTACAATATGTAAACATTGATCAGTAAATCTATGTGTTAAAGCCCCTTAAAGAAGGAGGTTTATCCCCCTGAAACGTTGGATACAAATTTGTGTTTTTGTGATAAGTCTTTAAAATGTGTTTCTTGAGAACTTTTTTTTAGTAAGAAAGGCGTTAGAAGAATACATAATTAATAAAATAAGACCCTAAAGGTTCCTCATAATGTTGAATTTTCATCGATAAAAAATATAATTATCAAAATCTCTCTAACGGCAAAATGCAGTTTAATAAAAATTTGCACAAATACACGTTTTAAAATTAGATTATCTTTGTTTTACATACGTTAAGAAAAGTTTGAACAGTGAAGACAAATTGCTAGATCTAGAATTTCCATAAAATTCTAAGTTCATCCGATCAAAAATTAATTTAATCAACAAAAACAACAATAATTGCGGTACCTTTGTCTAATAAATGTACACAATAAGAAATATTTTTTTAACTTTGTGTTTTTGACTATGAATTTCCTAGTCGCGTAAATATGTGAAAAAATAATAACCATGTTGATAATGATAATTTCTCTCTTAATAATAGAAAGTGTTTTAAAGGATCTCACATACTATTTTCATAATCATATATACCCATTTTAAATTGATGATTTGTGTTGCTTAGTTTTTGTGTTTTGATGTAAATAAAAGTAAATAAGGAAAGTTTAGGTCTAGTTGTTTTAATTTAATGATCTAACTTACACAAAGAACTTTCAAGGATTTTTAAAGAGCATTTAGCCGTCAGAGAAATTTAATATTTTTTTTAATCGATGACATTGTGCACAATGACGACTTTGACGGACGGCTCTTAAGATGTCAGCTCTCGTGTGATAACAAAATAGAATTTTCGGCAGTTTTTTTAGACATAATAAATTTTGTTCGGTAATGTTAGGTAAAATAAATCACTGGGCCTAATTTATACAAGTAATGACATATCACGAGGTTCGAAGCCCCGATGCTTCCTATTTAAGCTCAGGAACAAAGCCGAACATACATCACCATAACATTTCAGATATGTCTCATTTCAGTTCTAACACGATTGCCCATTATACACTTTAAGAAATGCGATCTCTTCTTCGCCAACTTACGACAAGCAGTTTTCATGTTTGACGTTAAAAACGATAAATGACTTTATTTAGTTAATACATATATATCGAGTATACATTCGCTCTAAAATAATACCTATAAGAAGCTTATGCCAGAATAATCTTTTAATAACCTTAATAAAAATCTGTTCATAAAAAATGTTCTCATCATTAAACACAATTTTATAGTTATTGAGTTAGGCCTATTACTTCCTTTACACGTACATGTGTAAACATATTAAACACACATTAGATGCATATGTATGCACCAAATAATATGCCTTTTTGCGCATGATGTTATGTAATCTTGTAATGAACTTCCATTTGCTATTGTAAACAGACATATTTCGACATGCTTATGGACACCGGAAGCTGTACAAGATTATTATTATTAAAGCTGCATTTTAGAAGTTAAGGGTGAAATATTTCAAAGTTTCAGGCGTGGTTCATTGTAACACGGCAAAAGCCCGGGCGCGAAGCGCCCGGGCGTTGCCGCTTATAGGTAACACGTAATTTATTTAAAAACAATGTAATTTATTGAAAAAAATTAATGATGAATTGTTAGAGGGATATTTACCCGTGTCCTTTTCTAACGGCCATTTTCCCCGGAAGTTATTAATTATTTTCTAAAGATATAACAAGATACATGCAAATTTTAACCATTTTCGATGTTCGTCATAAATAAGCAAGCCGCTACTGAAATTAAATTATCCCACAAAAAATTGTTTTCCTCGGTTCAATGTTTTTCGTTATCAAAAAGAACGCCGGCATGATTATTTTGCTACACAGTCAAATGACGTTTTTTGCTAATAACCTGATTCCCGTTAAGGTCCGTGTAACGGTCTACGTCTTCTGAACACTAGACTCTAGCGATGTTGCACACTAGACTCTAGCGATACCCAAGTAGTGACAAACCAAATTTTTTAAGGGAAAAATATCTACTGCAGAGTACAATTAATTGAATTTTTTTCCAAGAAAATAACAATGTTTTCTGTACATTGACAATCATTTCAAAGTTGCATGGGAGTTTCAGCCATGAACATTCTAAGACTAAGGCACAAGAGCATTTGTAATTCTTAGGTCTATAGTCGTCCTTTTAATGTTAATTATTTGAGGATAAATATGTAGATCGATTCCATCGCTTTAATTGTTTTTTATTTTATTTTTTATTATCACTTTTAATTAATTACAACTTTCAATACATGCAAATATTTAAACTTAACATTCTTTTTGATTAACAGAATTTTAAGAATGAATGCCTTGCACCATTTTGAATGAGCATAGTTACACATTAAATCCAAGTGTTATGAAAACAGAGTTTCATTTGAAGACAATTACACACAAGCTTTAGACTAGAACACTTTTAATGCTGTAAATGAACAAAGTGTACAACAAATTGACACTTCAATATTAACAGAACATAGTTACTCAGCAAATAATAAAACAACTTGGCAAAACATACAAGATTTTACACCAAAACTGCCTCAATTTGAATTAAATGAACACAGAAGTTCCGCAAATCTAAAAATTTCACGAAATAAAAATATAAGCACTGGCCAATCATATGATTTCACAAACTTTAAAGGCCACTGCAACAATGAGTGTATTAATGGAGTTCAGTATCAAATATTGATGTTCCAGGGAATGGCAACTGCTTTTTTATTGTCTAAGCATGGCTCTAACATGGGAGTTTTTTTTCTAAAACTTCTCGCTACAGGATTTTGATTTGCAACCATATACATGTAATTGGGAACTGGCTTCTGTGGAAAGATACTGCAACTGTCACTCGTGAGCTAACCAATGGTTCCATTACTCAGTATTACAATTCAATGATTCTAAGAAATGGGTGGGCAACACTGTGTGGGATTAAAGCTGCATATAATGTTTTGCAAATTAACATTGATACATTTTTAAAGGGAATATCAATTAACACTATTACTATGCAGAGCCAGACACGATATACATATCAATCACACAGGTGTACGGCATGTTGGACCCAGCCACACTCCCTTTCCCTCACACTACTACCCTCCCTTGAAGAAAAAAAGCTCTACAGATTTTTTTTCTTGATATATATAACGTTGGACCCAGGGTAGTAATGTTAGGGAAAGGGGGTGTGGCTGGGTCCAACATGCCGTACACATGTGGACTGCACCAAGTATTATGTTTTGTAATTGTGAAAAATTGGTTTGTTCAGTCTACTTGTACCAAATGGATCTGTAAATCCAGTCAACAAAGGCTCAAAGATAGGTTGAAAAGACAAATTCTTCAATCAGAACTCAAGGAAAGTGAACTATATCAATTAATTAAGTTGTTTTATTTGGAATATGCTTTTGCCGTACCTAGGCATAGCCTAATTCATATTACCATATATGCCAAGTATTTACTTATCACTTATACTTATGACTGTTGCCAAAATTTTAAATAAAACAGTCATTTACGACATGAAGTGAATGAATTTTTTTAGTAAGTACGGTTTAACAACATTTGGCTTGAAATACGCTGACTGTGTAAGAATGTAACATCACATTTACTTGATTTACATGTCTTTTACAGTTTACTAAGTTATTAAACATTTGTTTGATATTTGAAATAACTTATTCGTCCTGATACTAGACCATCTTCAAATGTTCCGGGAATTAACATAATGATTCAAACTCAAGACGAGTGTTAGGAATAAATGAGGTATTGACCAGAACAAAAACAAGACTAATCATGTTAAAATGACTTCAATAAACAATTCTTCATCTAGTGTACTTAATTTACTTAAGTATTAAGTAAAATACTCAATGAATTACTACTGTAATACTTAAGGAGAAAATTGTGAAGCCGATTCTGTGCCTATTAACTATACTATTTTTATTCTGAAACAGTGGTATGTCTGTACGCTCCCTCCATTCCGAATTAAGAATTTTCTCCTCATCCATTTAAAACATCAATAAGCTGACAAGAAGAATTGTTTATTGAAGTCATTTAAACATGATTAGTCTTGTTTTTTGTCTTGGTCAATACCTCATTTAAAACATAGAGGATATTTGTTTTTACCAGTGTAAGATAGAAATATATTTCACCGAGTGAGCTCCGGAATTGGTATTTTCACGAGTGGCGAAGCCACGAGTGAAAATACATAATTCCGCAGTTCACGAGTGAAATATATTTCTATCTTACACTGGTTAAAACAAATTTTCTTTTTATTTTATGCTTTTAGTGCATAATTTGTGTAAATTAGACAGAAACATTGCATGAAATGGCGCCAAAAACGTTTGTCATCGACGTGACGTCATCACGTCATATGACCAAACTTGAGTCCGATTTCTAAACGTTCTCATTCGGAATGTTATGTGCGTTTGGGTACCAACGTCAAAAAACAGTGGAAATATAAATGATATTCCACTGTTTGAAAAGAGTGAAATACCACTTTTATTTCACCGGGAAATTTCTGTATTTCACTGAAAAGCATAAAATAAATTGTGTCTTTTTAACCAATTAGTTTTTATCTTTATAGAGTTTAGTTATCGCACATGCGGACCAGAGGGTTTGTGGGAAGGTAAATATCCGGGTGACTACAGTATTCCGATTGGATATTCAAACTACACAGACTGTTACACACCCGAGGCAATGGAGCTGTATAAAGTGTACCTTGGATCAAAAACATCCGATCAAAAACAGGTATTATTCGACGGCATTCAGTCAATAAATATTAAATTTTACTGTGTTCTTGTTTTGAAAAAGAATAATTTTGATATCCAATAGCTGAATTGGATTTTTGTCATCCGACCGATTTCATTCTAAAGTGTTAACAGTTAAGGTTAAATACATTCGTCATTTGTAGCATGTTCTGTCTTAAAAAACGAATTTCAAAGAATAAGACTCATTCGTGTATCTTGAGAGCATTTATTAAAAATTAGCTGCTGATTTATAAAATGTGTCATAATATTAAATTTGGCCTTAATCAATGACACTGTATGAATTTGTTACAAATATAACATGATGTAACAGACGAAACATGTAACCTTTTAATATATTAATTTCTGCATGAATTGTACATGTGTAGCAACTGTAACATTTGTGTAGCTTTATTGAAACAACATTTTATTGCGTGGGGAAGTTGGTAGAATTTTATATTTTCACGCCTTAAGCGTATAATATCATAAAAATCATGGTAACACTGTAACATTAAGATTTTAAACCCGACATATTTCAGCATGCACTGTAACACTTGTAACATTATCGAAACATTACTGTAACGCATTGAGAAGCTATCGAAAATAGTTTTTTTCGTTTTGAACCCTCATCGTCAAAATCACTGTAACATTGTAAAATTTACAGTTTATATTCATTTCACGTCTGTATGCACTTTAACACACGTAACATCTTTGTAACACTGTTGTAACATTACTGTAACGCATTGAGAAAATATTGAAAATTTCTATTTTCACTTTTATAACCCTCATCTTCAAAATCACTGTAACATTGTAAAATTTAGATTTTAAACCTGACACATTTCTGCACGCACCGTAACACTTGTAACATTTATGTTACATAATTGTAACATTACAGAAGCTCATGGAGGTCAAAAGGATTGTCGCTGTGTTAAGATGTGATGAGCAATTATAATATGTAATATATTTATATATTATATAAATCAAATATGTCTCCCCACCGTCTGTTTCCTTTTTTCGTTAAGTGTCTATGGAGACTTATTGAAATTGGTCAGTGAATAAACCAATGCTCATATTTCACCTTTTACCATTAACAGATTAATTATTATAAAGATATAGAATTTTTTTTATTTGATCCTTTCCGGCAAACAAAATTTTGTGTGATGATTTCTGAACTGCCTGAGACAACAAATCTAATGGTACAACAACATGCTAATATGGTTATAAATCTAAGAATGAATCAGTATTAGTCTTACAGATCAAGCATTGATAGGTTAGTTCAGAGACTGTACTAACCTTCATCCATTAGGAGAACTGAGATCTGGGCTGAAGGTTATTAAGCTGAGATTGGAAACCAGTCTCAAATCTCAACCATCTGTTTGGATGAAATGGCGACTGGTCGCCATTTTTGTCTTTTCAGATGTTTGAGATTTGAGACTGGTTTCTATGCTCAGCTTTATAACATTGGGCACTGATGAGGTCTGATATGGTCACCATTCAAAGTTTATATTGGGATCCGCTAATAGATATGAAAGATTTCTTTTTTTATTTTTCTCGACTCCAATTGAAAATTAAAGATAAAGTGATACGTAACGAAGTACAGACGTTATTTTGGTGTAATTACGAAGTCTAGAAAGAAGTCAGAAACATAGATTATTCTTAAAACATCCGAGGAAAAATTAATTGCATTTTTTCTACTGTGATGTCTTTCCTTAGAATTATCATTAGCGCTGCAAGAAATTAAAGTAAGACATTTGATCAGATTTAGCTGTCTATAAATAGCTCGTGCACATGAAATAACATTAGAAATGCTGGAACGAGACGGTTTCCATAGCACTAATTATATAACAAATACAAGAGTATTAATACCTTATCGCTCGTTAGAAAGAGGAATCAATTTCTATAAGCTTCCGCCAAGTACCATACAAAAAGTGTGGGCCAGAAGCAAACAGATTATATCTGCGCTAAAAATGTCTAATATTTATATATTAACAGTAAGTTTGTTTACAATCTAGGTTTCCTCTATCGTAATTATAAAATATAATGTAGAATGTTCTCTTAATCGTTAATATGTCGAGACTTTTTGGCACTACACAAAGAGTACACTGAATTTATCCTTTACCTAAGCAATTTATTCATTGGAAAAGTATTAAATTATTGGCCGGAGACAATATTGACTGTAACCAACTTCTTTCACTAAATTTACAACGAAGCGAACTAGAATACTAAGTAATTTATGTCTGAAATTGAATGCAATTTCCTGGTCTATAAGGTGAAACATGCGAATCAGGAATAGCCAAACTCAGAAAACACAGCATTAGCAAGCAACAAAAGCAAAGAGAAAAAACGTTTATAAAAAAAATCAGTATCAAAAAAGAAAACAATTAATAAGAAGGAGAACCTGCCTGAGGTTTTGCCGCCTTGGAAAGGTCAGTCGCAAAACGATTTGCCAGTGAGGTTAAAAAAGGCTCTTAGGAGCAACAACCTCAAACTTGCCTGGGACAAAATAAAATGAATTGTTCTACATCTTGTTATCAATAACTTTTTAATTATTTATATGTTGAGAATGGAACTCCGAGCCTGCAATATTTTTCATATTTGTCGTGTTTGGTAGTCTTCAAAGTTCCATTTTCATTTTTTCTTTAAGAAATAGATTTGTTTTAAATGCTCAAAACATGTATCTATTAAATTAAAAATAATAAGCATTTGATGAAAGTTAGGATAGTGGTGACTAGGCTCCCAAATATTTTAATAATTTGATTAGTGTCATTTTAAATTGTATGAGATTGGCACAAATGTTTAGCTCAGTTTGACCCCCATTTTATTGACATATATCAAAATCACAATTTTGAACAAAATAATAAGAACTACAGCGATATGGATCGTTTTTTTCGAAACAGCTGTTCAGGCTTGGGTAAAGTATTATTATTGGGATTACAAGATAATAAAGTTAGAACATTGACCATTGCCAGAAATATCTGTCTTTTATAACGTCTGCATAGAAAATGGCATTAAGGTGGCCTAAGCGATAGACGATAAATCGAATTATACCGTAAGTTTATATATTATCGTCAATCCAATCAGACACCAAGTAATTATATTTTTTATAGATTCTATACAAGTAACTTGGTTTTTGGCCTCTTATTTGAATTGACATACTTATAACAAACATGCTCTATTTTCCTCTCTTCATTTTCGCTGCGTGGGGAGGCTGTGTTTTGTCAGTGTGGCGATTCCTGATATGCATAATTTACTTTTTCTACTCGATTTGCACAAATCCAATTATACTTCGAGTTAGTTTATCTAATAGTCTTTATAAAGGTAAATTGTATATAACCCTTTTTTAGACGTTTATATAAATAGTTGCATCTTAAACTAACGTATTCTAAATCCGTATAGAAAGAGTTATTGGCGTAATGTTTAAAGCGATCTGCGCTTGTTGTATTTACTAACTGTTCCTATAACTTTTAGAACTTTATGCCATATTTGTCTTGTTAATTCGATAAGTCTAAGACATAGCAATCAGACAATAATTACATATAACATAGTTTTGAATTTTGTTCATCTGTTACTCTTGTTTTAAAAGATAATATTTACACGTTTTGTAAAGAGCGCGACATATGAGAACCCGCTTTTTTAGCATTTGCTTATGTAAAAGCAGCTGAACGGCTGATATATATGATGAAACATGAGTATAAAACAACCACTGTCGAGGGTTTATGCGGATCGCAAATCTATGCTTTTACATATACAAACCTAATTTGCTCGATCTCAGTTTATTGAAACATGAACATAATGAAAACTTTGAAATTTAAAGAATTCTATAATTGTATTAACGAAATTTTGAAAGCAGCACACGCAAAGCGCTTGCGATTTTCTTCTGAACCTAGGATTATTCACAAGAAATTAATTTAATTAATGGAAGGAAATAGTTTTGACCGTTTAGACCGTTTCTCTGTTTCAATTTACGATAAAGCACGTACAAGGTGGGCGGCAGAACATTTCAAGTGATAAGTGTCAGAAATAGATTCATTCAGGGAGGTATTAGCAGTGAATTTATTATAGTACGTGGATAATTCAAGCTCATATTTAATTATTGGAAGAGGATCCAATTAACAGTTTATCCCATTTCTCACTTGCATTTTTACAATGTATCACTCTTATTAATTTATTTACTACATGTAGTAACTGTACTAAGTGATTATTGACTGATATTGACGCAAAGTCTCATTCCATGTGCAAATGTTTTAATAGTAAATATATAGTTAATAACACAAACGTATTGAACAAAACTTTCGAAGTATAAATTCATTGCCATTGTGGTAGTATACAATCATTACTTTTATAGTCCTTTGCATGTTGCGAATTAAAAATACAAAATTTAGAGATAGAGTTTTTGACAGACGCTTCCAAAATGATTGTTTTCTGTATTTTATAAAAAGGTTCAAAATGTAAAAATGCTGCGATTTTCTTTGGCCTTTTTCACAATATTAACAAATTATTTCAACAGAGAGATACGAGACGCATTCAAAATTCATTTGCATGAATTATGGTTAAGAGGCAACATTACTGTGTTTACCATATAGTACTTGGTAAAGAACTATTTTTAAAATGGGCTGTATAGATGCTTTTTCCTTATCATTTTAAAGAAAAGCGATGACAACGAAATTTAAATTTCTCAAGGAGATGTCTTTCCGCCAGTAAAGACTTATTTATTGTATAATAACGTATTACAGAGTCAACTGTTACAGTTGACCTCTAGTTCGTAGTCCTACGAGATAATATTAAAATGTGCGTGTGGTTATCATATTCCATTATATATGTATATACATACACCGTTAGTGCAACTTTTTTCTCTGAGAAAGTTTATTATAATAACGGACAACAAATTTACAGCGGCCAATGAATTTTTTTCTGAAAGTCTAAAATGTTGAGGAAACGTACCTTTTCTCAGGAGCTAAATAATAATTCCAATCAGCTTTTGAATATTGACAAAAAGAAATGTTTAGAGGTTTCCATCTAGTTTTGAAAATGAAGCCATGCAAGCCATCGAACACGAAACATATCAAAATATTGCAGGCAGGAATTGATTGAGCCTGTTCAGGGTCCGTAATGGAAATGCGTATTACTGCCCACGCCGCCTAGCCCCGGGTTGAGTACTGTGTAACAGTGTTTCGTAAAATTTTGATCCGTCCAACACGATGGTATGCATAAAGAAGGAAATGTTTGTTTTCAGTACATGTATATGAACTAAGGATTTCCTGTAGGATGAATTAGTGAGTAATTACGAATAAAGGTTTCTTTAACTAAATTTATTGTAATTTGAAGGCTTCAACGGATGCCTTATTAAAGCAATTACTGCAAAAAAGTGCTTTTTGTCAACAACTTCCTCTAAAACTCATTTTGAAACTCTCCTTTTCCATTTTTTGTTTTTGTCCTTTTACCGCCAGAAAGACGACGGCTAATAATAGAATGTTGCAGCGCATTATTTATTAGAAGCAGTGGAAAGGTTCGGGACAAAGACCTGCTCTGCTGTATAAGTACACTAATCAAAACTCAGTATTCGACTAACATACTAAAATACACATACATGTACAAAAAATAAGTTACTGTAAGATTTAAATTATTTCGATCCGAGTTTTACATTGTACAAGAGTTAGCTTTAAAAGCGCGTTGATAATACTTAAAATGAATTAGCGTATAGTAATAATTGACGGTGTGTCATCAAAACTTTCAGTGCAATAAAAATATGCACTTTATTTGAATAACAAAGTGACAGAAATACTGTTTATCATAATGTTAAGAATATTAGGCAATAAGTTATCATTAGTTCTGATGCCGTACACAACTGCTATCAAATAATACGTGTTCCCTTATTGAATTAACAACATAATTTCTAGTAAGGCTAATATAAACGCAATATTATCTTAAGTTGATAATTCTGACAACAAGTCATAGCTTTGAGTGTTACATTAATGGATTTTGTTGATAAAACAGGAGAACGGTATTAAGGAAAAAATGATTTTGATTGTTTGACATAATTGTTGATCAATTGCTTAATTAAATGATTGGCTAATATAATTATCCAAAATATACGACAGAAAATAATTTTCTGTATTGTTTGAAACTTATATAACATGTTACTTATTTTTGATGAATAAATAAATAGGCTGCCTGTTATTTACTTTTTCTCAAACGTATCGTTGTGTTATTGTATATGTTTGGCTGCAAATATTGATTCTTTAATATTCCTTAACAAACGTTATTAAGGGTCCACTGTAAGGTGAGGTATTCATCACATATATATGTGTTTTTAAATTAAAGTTTAAGTTACAGTTTATTGGAAATTATCTTAAAAAACTCATTTTTAGATATTGTTATGTTTTCTCTCGAGTTGAGTAACATAGATTTTGTGTGATCCTTACTTATGTTTGTTGAGATCCATAGACCTTTTATCAATTTGGCTTTTACTGAAGGCGAATATTTCTACTCCCTTGGTGTAAAAATATATTAAGTATAAACATATTTCATTTTGACTATGTATTTTAGCTGATGAAGGACATTATATATGGAACAAGAATGATGGATGTTGTGGGGCTATGGTTGTCACTCATTTCTTCACTTTTGTCTCTCTTCATCTTCAGTTATTTCAGGTAAGCTCAAGTTGAAGTATGTTTCTTTTTTCAAGTTCAACAAAACCCACAATGTGACAGATACAAATGATAATGCCTCTACCTGGGAGCGAACCCGCACCGTAACGGCGAAGCCTTATCCTGCAATTCAGACGACGCAACCGATTGAGCTAATATATGATCTAAAGAAAACCTTGTCAATTTCCATTTTAATCGTTTCTTGAAGATTCATGAAGATTCATTGTGTCCTGAACGTTCTATTTAATTGGCTTTACACATTGAATCAATTAGCCTAGCTACGGTTGAGCGAAAATATTTATAGATGTTAATATTTATAGATGTTAACAAGTAAGTATTATCATAAGTATAAATATAGGTGTCATATAGTGATGTTATCACGTTTATCAGCGTTAACCGCTAACGTTTTTTTTTTGCGTTGTCCAGGATAGCGCATTATGTAGCCCACCTCATATGCATGTGGCTTAAAATACACAAGTTCACACCAGTTTTCTCTTACAGAGGACTCTACTGTCATCGGACAAGGATTCACCGAAACCTCTTTGTGGCCATAATCGTGCAAATATGCATTCGTCTGGTGGTTTATGTGGACCAGTTTATCGCCAGGATGCATGCAAATGATGGTTTAGGTCATGCACATAGCATGTCAGGTGCAATATATGATACGGTATGTTGAAACACATTCTATTTCAATCTGTGTCTTCAAACTGCGTTTGAACTATACTGAATAATTTGAATTGACACTCATGTTTAAATTATGTAAACATAAATATTTTGAGCATATTTATGATCTCAACAATAACCAAACAAAGAACGGAAATAACACACTAGGTATACAAATAACGCCTTATTAATTCATTGAAAAAAGTTGTTGATTTACATTTAGATTTCTTTTTTTTCAATTAAGACTAAAAATGTAAGGCTTGAAATAGTAAATAATGATTTTATAAGACATATGTGTTTATGTTGTTGTTTTGTTTTTCAGCCTATTCTGTGTGAAGTGTTGCATGCATTACTTGAATACACAAAATCTGTGCAATTTATGTGGATGCTAATTGAAGGAATATATCTTCACAACCAGATTGCTGTATCCGTTTTCTCAAAGAAGCCTAACTATTTTGTATTTTATGCAATAGGATGGGGTAAGTTTTATTGCTTCTGTCAAAAGCAGTCTTCAAGGGAATAAGTAATATAATAATAGTATTCTACTCAAAATGTGATAAAAGCCACTTTCGCAGTCTGTAAATTCTCCCACATAGATAATTTTACACCCATTATTCAGTTCAATAATTTATCTCGGATGAATTGTAAAACTATTTTGTCAAATAAACAATACAAACAAAAAATAATGTATCATAAACTGTTCAAAATGTTAACCTAAACGATGATAATTACAGCTAAATCCACGGTTAAACAGAACGTTAGAAGACGTAGAAGCCATTTATATATTTTTTTAAAAATTATTGTTATACTAAAACTGTTATCAATGGGAATTGTTCAGGGATACACCTATTTAATAAACGTCTTTAAAACCTTTCAACCATAATAGATCATTATTGAATTAAGAATGTAGGCGGTTGCAAGCCTTTCAGTTTTTATGTGAAATTTATGTAATGATTAAGAACTCTGATTTCAGCGTTCGTCTCCTTCATCTTTCATCTTTTTGATGTTAAATCAATACGAGGTGTCATTTTCATCATATGCAAGACCGACTTCATATGGTATTTTGTCTCCAGGAAGAAATTACCTAAACTTAATTTTTAAACAAAAACTAGAGAAAACCAAAATCGGAAATTAAACTCCTTAATATCGGAAGCAATAACATTCAGAGCAAACAGAACAACAAAGGATAATCGCAAATTATTGGCGGAAATATTTGTCAGAGAATAGTTTACTGAAATGAAATCATTAGAAAATAGCAGTTTACATAAGCACTTACCCGATGACTTATGTCAGGCGTACGTACTCACACATATTATAATACGTAATAAATAAAAGTTAAGTAATCTATATATTAAGAACTTAATTTTTTTATTAAAATGTGCATATTGTTAACTCGTCTGAGGAGCAAAGTGCAAATTAACTTTCCTGTATAGACTTTGAGGGTGACTTCAAAGAGATCCGCCATAAATATCAGACGGTTAAGTTTAGGTTTAACTTATTGTTTATTTTCAAAATTTTATAAAGTTTAAAAATAAAAACAAAATATTTTCTTAAACGGTGTTTCATAATAAATGAATAAATGAATTGTGACATTTCGTACACAACCAATGATCGAAGAAAATGATATCAACCTTTGACCGTATGTTTTTACTCCTATTTAAGGAAGTTAATTTCAGATTTCAAAAGGCGATTGGTGTACAGTATTTCCTAGAAAATAGATCAATTATTATTGCACATTTATCTTACATTGAGAACAAAGCTCAATATTAATATGATCATTTCAGCATCTCCATTACCATTTACGATCGTGTGGTGCATAACGATGACACTCTTTTTCAAATCAAAGTAAGACTTCTTAGTTATATAGTTCACTTTAATTATCACCGCCATTTCAATATTGTACCTGCAGGTCATCGGCACTTTGAAAGTACATTAGTCTAAAGGTATCTCATTCTGCATAGCTTGCCATGTTCATCAACTATCCGGAAAATGATAAACAATGTTTTTGGGCGAACGGTCATAGCTTTCCATATGGATGTTATCTGAAATAAGTATGTTTTAATTTGGAAAAAGATTTACTTTTAAGTTAATTAGCAAATAATACCATTCATTTGAATAGCTACATAAGTTGCATGTATTAGGCAATAAAAAATTATACTCCAATCTCTACGACAATCACTTATTGGTCATATCCAAGAATGTTCATCCTAAATGTTGTTTTTACTTCTATATTTCAGATGTTGGTATCCGTATTATTTTGCCCCATGGATTTGGATTATAGAGGTTCCTCGTATTGCAGTTATTATTGTAATTATTTTTTTTTATTATTCTTCATTTATTATATTCCATGAAATTACTCAACGCAGTTTATACTTACTCGTACATTGTAAGTACCTTTAGATGGAATACTCTTTTTTTAGTTAGTGTTGATGTTAAAATTTTCAAATACATGAATTACTTTAAAAAGTAATAGATACATGCACTAAAGCTCAATTGAGCAACATTATCACTTGATTATTTAATAACTTTAAAAAATATTATGTTTGAATCAATTAAAACTGTAAATTATATTTCTAAGAAAATACTAGTGTTGAATTATAGACGACTTTAATTTCGTTTATTTGCTTTTTGACCAACACATTCCATCATTTTATTTGTTTATAAAAACATGGAATACCGTTGTAGATTCAGCTTAGCCTTTTAAGCAATGCAGACTGTGCCCAAGATCATAAAACTAAATTTGGAGATCAGTCTCAAATCTCAAGCATCTGATTGGCTGAAATGGCGACCAGTCGCCATTTCAGCCAATCAGATCCTTGGGATTTGAGACTGATCTCAAAACTTAGTTTTATGATCTTGGGCCCTGATCTTGATCTACACTGTTTACTTATCTAATAGATCTAAAACGGTCAGATTGAACGGATGTATAGGCGACTGCTCTGGATCTGCAATGGTCTGGGTTATATTGTGATGTAAGATTTATCTACCCAAGAAGTGGTGTAAAACACTTCGAAAGGTCTGCGTTGCTAACGTGTTTTCCGATAACTCATATTTAAACGCGTATTTCATGAAAGCTAATGATGGTTTTTATATTCCTTTAAGATCGTATAAATGTATAAGCTATCAAATAAATCAACTAAACGTTTATTAAATTGTCTGTAAAATGCAAAATTGTTACTTAATTAAGAAATAATTAACTTCTTCGTGAATTTAATATAAGTGATTTAAGTACAGACTGGAATAATATGAGAGCCGTTATAATTCCCATTATCTAGAACGACTGACCTCATTTTATTTATTGAAGAAAATACATGGAAAAATTTATTTTTGATAATATTTCACACTTAAAGGTACTGTTGCTATATATTTGTTTGAGCTATTTTTGAAGTGAATATGACGTCACAAATGAAGTACTTACCTCACGAAAAGCACATCGTTGTTTAATCGGGAATTCATTTCAAAGTTCATTTTAAGGGGACGTTAAATATAAAATGCTAGCTGATCTCATACTCACATTGAGTTCATAATCTTCTTACAAAATAAACATGTAACGTTATAGTTCATATTTTATCGATCCAGTTATATAAGCTTGTATATAAATCGGTCCACAACGTTCTGGAGTTATTTGTATTTTACGAAGATTTACTTATTGCGTTACTTTATGAACGTCCAACGTAGGCCGTAACATACATTAAAAGCATAGTCTTATTATTTTTCAGATCAATTTGCTGTTTTTGTTAAATATAATTCGAATCTTGGTTTTGAAGTTACAAGACAGCCATCACACAAATGAAGCTCAATACATCAAAGTCAGGTTTGTTAACTATTGTTCTCTGTATAAGTCTATTGAAACTTGCAAATTTTGGCAAGCCAGGGTCCTGAAAATCATATATCACAAAGAGGGAAAAATGATAACTAGGACTACCGTGTTCGAAAATTGCAGCATCACATTCACGACCTCAACAATCAGTCATATAATAGAGAGAAAGTTAATCAATAAAGACGTGTAAGTCAAACATGTAAGTAAGTTGAAGAACTAACTCTTTATTAGTCTGTTGAAACTCGCAACCTTCGGCAAGCAAGAGTCCTTAAAAAGATAAAATTATTGATGACAAAGAGGAAAGAAAAATGTTAATAATGGTAACAAATTTTTAAATAAGCACCACAGGCATTTAAAAATAAAAGAGAACCTGATGTAATCGGTCAGTTGGAAAACATATTTACCACTTTGGGTTCAAACCAGGTTCTAGCAGATGGAATAAAAGAAAAAGATTGATATTCAACTGAAATTTTGAAAGCCACGGCACACGGTTTTCATGACAATATTGTAGACTGGTTGATTTTGCATGCTCATTGGCAGTAATGTAAAATCAGAATACGGTCTTCACCGTGCTGCCTCGCGTTAGGCGTAACTAAATATTTACAGTAGTAAACAGAATAAGAATGACGGTGTGCATATGGTGTGGAGCTTTCATATAATAAAACCATTAAATACTATGGATTGTACTAGCAACGACCAAATATACCTCAGTTCAGTAGTCAGGCAGTTAGGTAGTAAGTGTTCGGTTGCAAACAACAATTACATTTTGTTTTGGAATGCATGCATAAACGATATGCCTGAATGAAGTCTAATTTTACGTAATTAGGTATTGCGAAAAAGTTTTTGAAACTACTGGCAAAAATTTATTTTGGTCTATAAAAAATTCAAATGACGTTTTGAAGAAACTTAAATCAAATAATTTTCAGGCGTTCTGTTTGTCTACATATGATTTTTCTACCTTGTATACTTCTCTCCCTCATAATTTAATAAGAGACAAGCTAACCAGTCTCATAATGATTGAAAAAACTTTTGCTAGAGAAAATAAAACATTTATTGCTTGTAATGAACATAGGGCATTCTTTACAGATGGTTCTTATGATAATTATACTTCATGATCCTGTCAAGACCTTATCCAGGCGCTCACATTTTTATTGGATAATATTTATTTGAGATTTGGTACCTCTATTTATAAACAAGTAATAGGCATTCCAATGGGTACTAATTGTGCACCCCTTGTTGCTGATCTGTTTTTATACTGTTATGAAAGAGATTTCATGTTATCTCTTTCTACCGAACATCAAGATGATATTATTACAGCTTTTAACAACACCTCGAGGTACCTTGATGATTTATTAAATATAGATAATAACCATTTTCCATCACTGGTTAATAAGATTTATCCTAAAGAACTACAGCTTAACAAAGCGAACACTTCAGAAAAGCAAGCAAACTTCCTTGATTTTAATCTATTCATCGAAAATGGTTACGTCACTACTAAAATTAATGATAAAAGAGATGATTTTAATTTTAATATAGTAAATTTTCCGTTTCTAGACGGCGATGTTCCTCGTGCAACTTCTTACGGGGTTTATATCTCACAGCTTGTTCGCTTTTCAAGAGCTTGCAACGATGTGAATGATTTCAATGAACGTAATCTTTGCATTACAGAAAAACTTTTAAAACAAGGTTATCGGTATCACAAATTAAGGAAAACCTTTTGCAAGTTTTATCGCCGATATCCAGATCTAATTCATAAATACAGCTGCAGTTTAAAATCACTATTGCAACAAGGAATTTCACAGCCAGTTTTTTATGGAGATTTAATTTATAAACTTAAGAAGATAAAAGGCAATGATAATTTCTCCCGGTTATTCGTAAAAACCATCTGTAAATTTAAAAAGAAAGGTTACCAACATGATATTTTACAGCGCTCTGCAGGCCTGGTGATTAAACCATCTACAGTTGATCATTATGCTTACCTCTTTGGTTGCACGACGGTGGCAGGGGTGTAAGAGTTTATGAAAGTTTATGGGGAAATCTTTTCTTAAAAGAACCTAAAAGCTCGATTTGTTTCTTTTATCCCTGCCATCGTGTTCTTGCTGATTTTACTCCAGGTGCTCTGGTCTCGGAACGATCATTGAGTACCCGCCCTTTGGCTTTGCAATGCTATTAAATTCTTATGTTTATATGTTTGTATGCTTTTGCATGCAACATTGTTGAGCTGATGGGTGGGTTGGAGTTATTTCACCAAGACAATTTGTACTTGTTTTGTGATACGAGAACCTGTTGGGGCAAGTGTGAGGTTGGTGCACCCTAGAACCTGGTTTAAACCCCCAGTGGCAATTTGTTTTGCCACTGACCGTTCCAAGGCGGTATCCCCAAAGGTTCTCTTGTTTATTAATTGTTTGTGGCGTCCTATTTGAATTGACATACATATATAAAACATGCGCTCTCTCTCTCTTCCTCTCTTCTTTTTCGCTGCGTGGGGAGGCTGTGTTTTTTGAGTATGGCGATTCCTGATATGCATATGTTGCTTTTTTTCAATATACACACACATCGATCCTACATGTAATTATAGTTATCCAAACCCAGCATAGCTTGCCTCACTGACATTTGGGTACGACAGTCTTCAAAATGACCCGATTGACCCGATAACAGATCGAACTCCGTTCTTTATCAATCTTCGTAGACGATTACATTAGTACGCCCTTATAAGGCGTTTCTCCTTTCGTTGTTGCTATGTAATGTCAAAATCTCTCAAACGGTAAAATGCAGTTCCCTGAAACTTTGCACAAATCAATGCTATTAGTGTGTGTTTATTTAACATACTTTAAGAACATTTAGAACAATAAAAATAGTTAGACTTAACATTCCCTAAACTTCTATTTGCAATCAAACACGAAATCAAAGCAACAAAAGAACAGCAAAATTATCACGTGAGTAAAGTGATAGTGACAACAATATGTTTGGTCCTTGATAACAGTACTGACTATATGTACAGGGAGTCTTTTTACGGCCGCCACACTGCACAAATAGCGCTACTGTGAATTATGAAATGATATTGCCTCTACCTGGGAGCGTTCGTGTTGTTTCGTTTTTGTGTTTGTAGGAATTTTTGATATAACAAATTTTCTTAAGTAACTTTTCTTAGCGTATGTAAAATAATCTTACATTATTAACATCGAGTTATATTGATACAAAGTTTTATTGTGCTGCATTTAGCCGTTTAACAGATTTTGGTAATTTTCTTTTTTTATCAATGACAGTGCTATTACAACTGTCATAGCACCTTCTATTCTTATATTTGCCTTGCAAACAAAGAGAAGTGCGACAAAGTCGCAACAAAGTCAGTTGTAATTTAAGGGAAAGATACAGACTATTCAATTTATATTGTACAATTATACAATACAATTGTGAAACTAGAGGTACTTTTAGCGGAACAACTAGTGATCATTCTGTAGGTATGTTTTATGAGGCTCATCTGATTGTTTAACCACGCAGAAAAATGATATTTTCTCCATCATGGTCTACCAATTATCAACTAAACATAATGTTCATTTTGATTGCTGTTACGTGTCGATTTTCGGGTTTAAAATGGTCAATGTCCATTATATTTAATAGTACCTGATTGCCCTGTTCCATATATTATTAATGATTAAGCAGTTGGGCCTCACTGTTACTTGAGTGAATAAAGTAACAGCAGTTTTCAGTTACCCATCCTGCTATCCTCATGCTTCGTACCCCGCATACCATTGACCATCTACCAAAATTACCGATGTCTTTAAAGCTCGATTTGTTTCTTTTATTCCTGTCATTGTGTTCTTGCTGATTTTACTCCAGGAGCTCTGGTCTCTGTAAGATCATTGAGTACCCGCCCTTTGGCTTTTCAATGCTATTAGATTCTTATGTTTTATATGTTTGTGTGCTTTGCATGCAACATTGTTGAGCCAATAAGTGGGTTGGAGTTGTTTCACCAAGACAACTTGTATTTGTTTTGTGATATGGGAACCTGTTGGGGCAAGTGTGAGGTTGGTGCACCCTAGAACCTGGTTTAAACCCCCAGTGGCAATTTGATTTGCCACTGACCGTTCCAAGATGGTAACCCATCGGGTTCTCATTTTTGTTAATTGTTAGTGGTGTCTCTTTTGAAACAGATCATTTTATTAACCATGCTCTCTCCCTCTCTTCTTCTTGACTGTGTGGGGAGGTTGTTTTTTCTGAATGTGGCGATTCCTGATATGCATATTTCACCTTTTTTAAAGCAAGCAAACGGTCTGATAAGGTCTTTGGTCGAATCTTGCCGAACAATACGAAACATACTATCATTAATGAAAACACATATTAATAGTTATCGACTGTTTATCCAAACTTATAATGTTACTTGATTAATGTCGGAAACAGTTTTGTTTTAATGTTTATCAATGCACAAATTATGAATAAGATACATGTATGCAAAAAAAGGTTTCCATTCATTTTGCACCTAACATAGAAAAATATTTAAGACCTTACCACCCTCCTCCCAATCACTTTCATCGATAAAAAGAAAATAATCAAAATCTCAATAATGGCAAAATGTCGTTTAATGAAACTTTTCACAATCGAATGTTACTAATGTATCTTTATTTTGGATACAGTAAGACGCGTTTAACTTAGAAAAGTAAAAAAAGCTAGACCTAAAAATTCCTTAAAATTCCATTTACATAATTTCACAAAAACTATGCGATACAAAACATAATTTTAAATTCCCACGTGAGTGCAATTATGCTGACAAGAAAATGTTGTGTACTTTGTTAAAAAATTTCAACTAATAAAAGAAAAATCAGTGAATGTCATCCTTTACGCGACCAGGAAGCGACCAGGAAATTGAAGGTCAAACACACTTCTTTCTAATATCTCGTAAAGTTAACATATGTAAGTCACGAGGACACAGTAAATTGTTGTGAGTATCACATTACTCTTCTGGACATTTAAAATGATGTTTTGTGTTGTTTAAGTTTGTTAATTTATGTAAATAGAAGTTGAAGGAATCTTTAGATCTCGCTATTTTTCTTTACTGTTCTAAATTGTCTTACCATCTGCAAAATTAAGATACATTCATAACATACATTTGTGCAAAGTTTCATTTAACGCCATTTTGCCGTTATTGAGATTTTATAATTTTCTTTTTATCGATGAACGTGCTTGCTAAAAACACATTTTTCTTGTATGTTTATCAACTAGATTTAAAACTTATAAAAACCATTTTCTTATAGCATTTGCGGCCATTTTACTGAGCACACTATAACATATCATTTTCCCAGGCTGATATAATATGTATTAATTCGTTTATGAAAACGCGATTAAGAATATAGTATATTTTTCATCTTACTCATTCTCGGAAACAAACATCAGCAAATTACTCCCAATAGCAAGTGTTTTCCGTCCTTAACGAGCGAAATATTAATATAAATCTAATTGATAGGACTCTTAAGTATAGTTACGATTAAATTAGGCAGTTTCTGTAGAAATTCTTATGCATATTGATTGTAAGAACGACTGGGTTTTGAACTTAAGCATTTCCTAGAAATCGGTTGAGAAATCAACAAAACAAAGCTAGATATGCCAGTACATTAAATGTACTGGCATATCTTGCATTGTGGCGCATTTTGGTCTCTTAGTAAATTGTAGTTTAAGCTGGCATTTCATTTAACACTGACATTGTTTTTAATCAATGGCATATAATTAACTCCTATCGATTAATTTTATAATTTTTATCAGTTTCTGAATTAATAATTATTAATTAATTGGGTCAGTGACTACATGTGTAGCTATCTTAAAAAGTTTTATCTATAATGGTTTATTGTTCATTGCAACAAAAGTGCATCTCCATGATTCTGAGAAACGTTTATTGACATTCAGCCAAAATACCTCAAATGAACACTTTCGGGCCTGTTTACTTCTACTTTACAAATGAAAATTCTTACGAAATACCTTATTTCAGTTTCTACCATAATAAGTTCAAAAAAATAAACTAAAATAACAGTACAATTATGATAATCTCAAATATTACTTGTATCCTTTTTTACATCTAATTTATATTATATTTGAATCTTGGTCTTGCATGCGCTGACCAGATTTTTTTCTGCTTTGGGTTGTCTTTGAAATTCAGCTGCTACAGTATTAATTTTACATTTAATATTTCTTCAGGAAAGCGATCAAGGCAGCGTTGCTATTATTGCCATTGCTTGGTATAACAAACTTTGTGGTGATGATCAAAAGTCCCGCAGATCCCATTATGTTTGGCATCTGGTCTTACTCTTCGCATTTCCTGGTTTCCTTTCAAGGACTGCTCATCTCCATTTTGTATTGTTTCATGAATGGAGAGGTAGGTGCATATTCATCATAAGGTTCTGTATAATATTTTTGTACTGAAAATCTAATCAAATTAAAAAAATCTCTAACCATTTTGATTTTCACACAAACCGACTTATTGCTATGCGACATCAAATCGGAATGAAAATTTTTAGGTAATTTGTCTCACACACACTTACATTCTTTAAATAAAAAACATTATAAAATGCATCATTTTAATTCTTTTTGTGGAATTGCCATTTTTTTTTATTTTAACTAAAGTAATTTATCTGAGTCGAGGCTAAAACCACAAAGTCGGCCTTAGCTTTTGTACAGAGGATACACTGAAAATGCTAAATAAATCTTCTCGGCAACAGCTAAGCAATCATTGCAGAATTGCACATACATGTAATTGTTCAGAAATACATAACATTTCATGCTTAATTAAGGATCTCGAAATTTCGTTAACAGAGAATATTATCAGCTACCGACGATTTTGGGATTTTTGTTTTTACCCCTACCTTGATTAAATGTCAGTGATTTCCAATCGCATGGAGGTAATTCAATAATTATTTCATATGAAGAAGCAACAAAGATTTAAGTTTGAAGAGTATACCCCGAATCCACGCTGAGTAATTAAAATACGATCGGTGTAGTTAGAACATTTGTAATAAGTGTAAGTATAGTGCTCAGCGGCCTTTAGAGATTGTAAGTGGCTCTCTTCTTTTACAGTAAGTAAATTTCTAACGGATATTGTATGATAGAAAAGCAGCTTTATTAGTTTAAACTATGCAACGAGTTTGTAATGTGTGACTTTGAATCTTCAGGTGCAACAAACTATAAAGAAGCGCTGGAATCGTTTTAGACAGCGTCATCTTATCCATACTTCCAGTGTTAGACGTCTAAGTCATTCAGTGTCCATGTTTACTTCTGTATCGGAAGTTCCCCATCCTCAGGTACCATTTTACTTTACTTGCTTTATAATTAAAAATTTTACGTCATATATGCAAATCAGGAATCGCCACACTCACAAAACACAGCCTCCCCACGCAGCGAAAAAGAAGAGAGAAGAAGAAGAAGAAGAAGGAGAGAGAGAGAGAGAGAGAGAGAGAGAGAGAGAGAGAGAGAGAGAGAGAGAGAGAGAGAGAGAGCATGTTTGTTAAAATAAATCGTGGGTTGAGCGCAACACGGTTGTAAGTCACTTTTTGAAAAGTTTTCAGTATTAACAAAAAACTAATTTGTGATTATCATATTTGAAAGTTTATTCTTTTCTATTTATATTCACATGACAAAATATGTTCTAAATAAACTAATAAAAAAAGAAATGTTAAAAAATAATTTCCAAAAGTGATATTTATAAATATATGACATACAACTGTTTTCCACTTAAAATTGGACAGAAATGAGAACAGTGTTTTAGTGCGAAAGAGATGTAACTCAGATAAAAGTTGAATTGGAAGAACATTTTTTGAAATGACAAGAATATTATATTTTAAATAACATTATTCATAAAAATTCTTAAATTTAAGTGCTAAATTTATACTTATTTAATTTTATAATAATGATTTTGTAAGGGTTATATCTATTGTTTTAAATACATTCACAAAATCACCATTCATTTTTTTCACAAATGTGTTAAATTTGCTAAAATATTAAAAATCAATTTTCATCAATTTTTATTTTGACCTGACGCAACTTATCATAAAATATTTACGGTGTTATCAGGTATTTCAACTGAAGCAAATTCCAAGCAAATTCTAATTATTCCACTTCTAATCCCACCCCATTCTGGCTTGAGGTCATTTAGATGCAAGAGAAATTATGAAAAAAGGTAAATGATATGCAGATAAATGGACAATATTTTGTCTGCTGCATATTAAGTTAAAACAAATATCTGATTGCAACTTGCACACAAATAAAAATAGAGTTTAACCCTTTCCTTCATAGATACATGTACACCTTTATTGCAAGGGTGAGGAGTTTAGATCCAGATCAGCTGGCACATTCTTGTCATCTGATCAGGATCTAAACTGTTCGCTTTTTTATTTGATAATGCGACCAGTGCAGATTCTGATCAGACGGCACTGAAAAGGCATATGTATGGAGTAAAGAGTTAAACAATTACATAAAAATTTAAGATATTTGAATACAACTATAATTATACTCATAATATTCTGATTTAAGCCATTCATTTTTCGTGGTAGGGTCATATGACTTCTGTTATTGAAACCCCAGTAATGACAATTTTAATTTGAGCATTACTGTACCATTTGTTTCTGGGTTATTTCTTAAAAGCCACCACTTGGTTATTAATTAAATATTTAGGAAGCTCACTTATCAGATGTGATGAACTTTTATCAATATGAGATGGTTTATATTTTTGATTGAATTGTAACTCTTGGATTTTTCTAGATAGGGAGCATATCAAGTTATTAACCCCGTACTCCATATAAGGAATTAATCACTTTGTCGACCAGTGTAAATCCAATCAGCCGCTGTCTAATCTGGATTTGCACGGGTCACATTTTGGTCAGAAATAACCTGACGAATCTAAAAGCGGATAGTGTAGATCCTGATCAGACAGTACAGATGTGCCAACTCATCTGGATCTATAATGTTTGCCCATACAATAAAGATGTTACTATGGAGTAAAGATTAACCATTATTCCATAATTATGTATGAATTTTATTGCACTTTCAAACAGTGTATATCACAATCAGTCAGCACATCCATGCTGTCTGATCAGGATCTGCACTGTTCCCTATTCGGTTAGAAACAGACACCATCAATGATAATCATTACCTGATACCTTATATAAATGTAATTTGGTAGTTTTGACTGTTTTCTGAAATTCTAAAAAAATCCATGTTTGCGAACTGTTGACCGCTCAATAGTTTCGACTGTTTCCCTTGTGTGCTCTTACGTCATGACGTCATGTGGAACAGCAGACTTCAATAATTATTTCTCCTTAAATAAAATGTGGTGAAGTATTTAAACAAATTAAAACTTTGTCAGCAAAATGACAGTTTCCTTAAGTTTTTTGATGAAATAACAGAGAAAAACAATATGAAAACCTACTGATATAAAAAATGTTGGCGATGTGTCATAGTTACAAGCTTGTTAAATTTAAAAAGTATAATTAAAACATATTTGCAAAATTATTTTCTTGTTCCTTTTTTCATCTGTAAGTACTGTTAAAACAGTAATTGATCAGGTAATAAAACAGTTATTTCATATTTGATTTGGGAACAGTCAACAGTTGTCCCTCGGTGTCGGGGATAGTGTTTCGAACTGTTGCCCTCGGCCGATGGCCTCGGGCAACAGTTCAAAACACTATCCCCTCCACCTCTGGCCAACAGTTTGACTGTTCTCAAATCACATATGAAATAACTGTATACTATTCCCCCATGCAAAGGCATGTACATGCAGAAAAGGGTTATAAAAGTATATTTCAAAATTTCAAAACAACAATTAATTATTACCGATTTGGTGGGCAGACATGGAAAAGAAGAGTAGTTGGAGTTTGTTTACCAGCTATCAGAATACAGAGTTTAACATATCATGCTATTTTCTTACTTTTTATCTTTTATGCCATCTCTGCAATTTATAAACATCCATTTATTTAAGAAATTTACATGACAAATTCTGCCAAAGAGTCACAGATTTTATAGTTTAAAAAGAGTTTTATTTTGTAAATAAAATGCTGAGAATTCAAACTACAAATTTTCTGCAAACTTGAGCTCATTAAAACATCAAAGATTATGTGACTTAATCCACCTCAACTGAAAAAATATGAAATTTTTCCTTAAATTATGTTTTATGATTCATGAAATTTAATTATCTTTCTTTTTTTTTTAATGCCTAAAGATAATAACAAAAAAGGAAAATACATCATGGTTTGAACTCACAACCCCACAAAAAAGAGATGGAAGAGTAAGCCTCTTTCCAAGGTGTCAAAGATGCTGATGTAAAATTACATAATTATCTTTTAGTTTTTTTGCAACAGAAAATCATTTTATTCTTTAACTTGTGGCATTGTTGCCTGAAGGATAATTAAGAGTTTATATTGCATAAATAAATTTACACTCTTTGCAAGATGCAACTTAATACATATATAACAAATATAATAATGGCAATATTTTCTTAACTTCTTGTTTTTATCATACATGTGATACAATGTACATGAGTTGTATGAAGGAATGGGATGAGTTAAGGTTATTTTAAGAGTATCGTAATGCCAACATGTCACTTTATGTCTTGTTTTCTTTTAAACAGAAAGAGAAGTTATTTTATTAGACAAATCAGAATACAGTCCTCATTAACCTTTAACTCCATGGGATATCACTGTTATCCGATGGGCAAACAGCGTAGATCCAGATCAGCCAGTACATTCATGCTGTCTGATCAGGATATACATTGTTCACTTTTAGATTCAGTAAGTTATGTTTGACCAAGAAGCCTATAGGAGCTTTATCAAGCGACAGGAATTTATAATATATGTAGTAAAGGGATAATTCTGATTGCTTTCAATTTTCTTTTTCATTCATTATTTTAAAAGAATATGTTTTTTCAAAGCTGTAAAAATCTAAATATAAAATTTACGTGATGTGCCACACAATGATCTCCAATAGCTTCCATAACAGTTTACTGTCTAGAAAAATAAATAATAACATTTGTGTTTATAAAATTTGATCATAAAATATATAACACAACATAACCTATTAATATTTTGTTATATTGTCAAAATTGATGGGTATGCAAAAGAATTTATTAAATCTAAAAGGCTTGATAAATATAAATTTGTCATTGAAATTCTAATACACTAAAGTGTACTCATAATTTCGAGAAAAAAAAACATATTCCAAGTGAAAAGCTGAAAATGCACATTAAATATGTAATAGGATTAGTTATATTTCTAAAATAAATTGGAATTCATTTATCTTATCTTGATGAATTTGATAATTTTATAAATGATGTCCATATAAAGACTGAGTTACATCTCTATTCCACTTACAACTCATCAGTTAAGTGAATGTCTTTTTGTGCAACATGGATGTAACTTGAGTTACAACCGTATTGCACACAAAATTTATCCAATATGAGATACAACCTTTGGACAAATTTGCAATATTAAGTAATTTTTTTTTCAAAAACTTTTTTTTCTTTAATTATATTATATTTTTATATAAAATGAGCCATATTATGCAAAAAAGTCATTTTCCAAAAAAATTGGACTTACAACCCTGTTGCGCTCAACCCACGAAATGTCAATTCAAATAGGATGCCACAAACAATTAACGAAAAAGAGAACCTTTGGGGATACCGCCTTGGAACGGTCAGTGGCAAAAAATTGCCTCTGGGTGTTTAATCTAGGTCTAGGGTAAAGGAACCTCAAACTTGCCCATAAAATTAAGTTTTAAAGAAACCAACAAAATGATAAAAAAAATAAAGAAAATAAATTGTTGAAACAGTAACCTTTTTAAAAAAGTAATATATGCATATCAGGAATCCACAGACCACGATAAATATCAAAATCTTGCAGGCTAGGTTTGACTGAGCTTGTTCATATTCGGAAATTGAAATGCATACACTGTATTATATTCCGCGCCGCCTAGCCCCGGTATGAAATTAGTATTTACAGAAATCTATCTATCGTGCTCAACATCCTTCACTTTTGAAAGCCGCAACTTTTTAGACAATTTGATTAAACGGATCACTCAACCTCGGAAAGCCTATTAAGTTATTAAAGGCTTATTCAGATGTAATCCGATACAATATATCCTCCGTACCATATCGTATTTCATGATCATTGGCAATCATTACACATAGCCCAACTAAATAATTATCGACTTGCATGTCTAAAACAATATGTTGGATGTATCTGATCTTAGAATCCATAGTCTAATTTTTAAGACATATTGTAATTCTGGAAACATTTAGATTCCTTGCAATATAAAAATTTAGAAGGGGATTGCTTAGATGTTTATATATTTTATCATGTCGCATGTTTAAATAGATTCGGAGTGTGTAATATAAAATAAATCGCATGTCAGACAACATAATTGTGTGACATGTAACCTATCAATGAATTAGTCATGTCTGTAATATAATTGTAAGCACAATCAGATATCAAGGGAAGAGCAAAATACTCGTATCAGAATAAAGTGCATTTTGAAAAAGCCTCTTTGACAGCCTACGAAAAGGCAAGGAAAGGGGTTCATGACTATGTAAGGTCAGCTTCAGACATCAAAAAGCAATAAAAAAGGAAGATATTGAAAACAAGATTACAACCACGCAAACGTTTGCAAATGAAGAAAAGTTAAATAAGTACAAATGTACAAACTACTTCAGTGAATTTATTCCAGCTGTAATCAATTTGTACACATAAAATTAATACAATTTGCAGATTACACTGCGAAGCTGAGCTGAACTGATCCGTAACCTATCCGGTACCTGATACAAATTATTAAAAACATCTAGTTTTATGAAAAACATTTGTCCACTCATAAATTGACATTAAATACACACTGTGACATTAAATACACACTGTGTCTGTAGAGGGTATTTTGTCATGATTCTTATAAACGGATCAAGCTTTTGTATTAGATACAATTATCACTTAGTAGTCTCTCTTTGTACAATTTATCAACGCGAAAAAGTCCTTAAGTCTTTAAAGGGAAACCACTGTGATCTAACAACTCGACAAAACAAAATGAGTTATATTCTCAAGGTACCTCGATCTTAATTCATTTTAAAGTATTCATTGCCAGAACGGAAATGCATAATACTGTCGATACCGCCTAATCCCCGGATTGAGCGCTAAATTTACACCAATAACAAAACATTTCAAATGTTAGATCAACTTCAAATGATACTGCCTCTACCTAGGAGAGAACCCGCACCACAAAATCGATTGTTTGCTTATAAAGACGATTCGATTCCAAATGCTCTCACAACAGAAGATTAAGATAAAAGTTATAAAACTATGATTATATACAAAATGTTTCCTCAAAGTTCTTTTTTACTATTCGATTATTGCTATTAAAATGATGTTTCCTTTCAGACCAGATTAGGGAACACAACACACTCGCACACCAGAAGCTACGCTACGCCTCTACTTCGGAACTCTTTAATAAGGCGAGAGTCAGAAATGTAGTTTATATTAACAGAAATTATAATACTCAAGAAGTAACAAAGCGCATCTAATCATGGAGTGAGTCTAAGATCTAATCTACTAAATAGAAACTACCAAATATATGTCTAAGAACGGAAAACGGTTAAAAAGTTCCTGCTCGTTGGAGTCTTAGACGATGTATCCTATCATGTAGTAATTATACTGGGAATAAACCAGAAACATCCAAATGCCCAAACAAAGGCTACAAAGCGTCTTTACTTCGGACTGCTTTATCAAGTGAAGTGCCCGAGATGTAACGTCTCCAACTCGAAATAGTGCTTTATCAAGAGTAATGTGTGGGATGTAGTCATTACTTATGGATACAACAGGCGTTTTTCTAAATACTTAATACAAGCTGCACAACTGGTCATATTCAGAGTGATGTACAACGGGAAAATTTCCGAGATGTAGTCCATACACATCGATAAAACAGACGTGTTTCTCAACACTTTATAGAGGCTACACGGCAGTTCTACTTCAGAGTCCTTTCTCGAGAGAACAGAGATTTATTTCTAACACCTGGATAAAAACAGAAGTTTGTTTTTAAATAATCCATAATAAAGACAACCCTGTTATTCAACTTTAGAGTGCTTTATCACGAGAAGAGGTTGCGATATAGTCCACACACATAGATAAAATAGACGTTTTGTTTTAATACAACCCATAAGAGGCAACAAAGCGATTCAAGTTTAGAGTGCTTGTCACGAAAAGAGTTTGAGAGAAATTCCACTCGCATGGATAAAACAGAGGTTATTCCAAAGGCCTAACAGAGGCCAAGAAGCAGTTCAACTTCAGTGTGCTTCATCGCGAGTAGCCTCATAGATGTAGTCCGTATACATTTACAAGAAATACGTAAAATGAGATACACAGAGAATTTACGACAACATGAGAAGAGTCTGAGATGTATTCCTCATACATGGAAAGTTTAACTTCTGTTTACTCAATGGAGTTATTATGACAGAGGTGAGATTAATGGGAATACCGCAGATACTTGCATATGAAAAACGTTTTATTCGGAATGGCGAAGTATTGTTGAACAATTTGACAAAAGTTCGTTCAGTTTTGAGGAAAATATTTCCCTACACTGAAAATAAGAAATCGAAATTTGTTTTTGTGATTAATTTTGATAAAATATACAAATGTACGTAATGTAACATTCGCAGTGCACACTTAACAAATTATTTTATTGGACACTTAAAAATAGATTTTGTAATATCGATTAAAATATCATTTTTTATCAACATTCAAATTAAAAAGCAGAATCAAAACGTGCATTACTGTGTTAATGAGGAATTGAAGATTTGCTTTCATTGGATAAATTACGGTTTCTAGCATTCCATTGCAGTGAGGCACGAATAACCAAAATTGCTCGTGAACACATGCACATTATTAAATTAAATATTGTTTGGGATCACATAATTTGCAAAAACACCTCGTTACGTGAACGTGGTCTATATTTAATATAAACTGAACGTATTGGTTATACAATGAATATTTCGATTTGAAATGTGTCCAGCGACAGAGTTCATTAAGTGTACACTTCCGTTTTGATTTCAAAAGCTATTTTATATACATGATATGTTTGTTTATGTTGTTTGGATTTTTATGTTTATGTATTAAATTTGAAGTCATTTTATAAAGTAATTGAGTTAGAGTTTATATCAAGTCGGATTTTAGATGCATACTGTTGATCCAAACGAGTGTTCAAATACTAACAAAAGACATGTGCTTTATATTTCTTGTTCTTCAAAAAGGAACTATGCAACGAGGTAAGTGACAATATTTTGCCACAGAACTAAACCACGTTTTTCACTTCAAAGAACAAATTTTAAACCGAAAACAACGATCTTCGTTTGAATAGTTTCTATATTACACTTAGCTAAAAAAAGATCTAGGTTTGCATGTAATATTGCATGATTAAAAAAAAACAAAAAACAAACAACACAACCATTCATATCAGGAATAGCCACGTAAATAACGCCAGTCTAGTAAAAATATTCAAACGCTTGTTCGAATTACTTGACAATGTTCATTACATCGATTCATAAAAGAATTTTTATTTTACGACAATATAAGTTTCTCTTAAACAGAAAAGGATTATAGAAGTATATTAGAACGTATGTGTTTTAGCTTTATTAAGCCCCTGTTAGAATATAGAGACATTGTCTAGTCTAACTGTACAGTTGAACAATCGAATTCACTTGAATCTATTCAATTGAAAGCAGCTAGAATTGTTACAGGCGCAACCAAACTGCGAAATCACAAATTGTATCTGATTCAAGAGCTTCTATGGCAAAAACTAAGTGAACGCAGAAAACACCACAAACTAGTCTTATTCTACAAAATGAATAACAATCTTGTACCAAACTACCTTCAGTCAATGCTACCAACCACCAACCAATCCAGAACCACTTACACATTAAGAAATAATTCCGACCCTACTCAAGTTCATTTTAAAACGACACTCTATCGTGAATCATTTCTACCAAGCACTGTCCACGAATGGAATAATCTTCCAAGTGCCACCAAAAATGGCTTAACGCTTACAAGTTTTAAATCCAAGTTGATAGGCAACATCCACAAACCCCCACCTTTTTACAGAATAGGACTTAGAGCTCTCCAAATTCACCACACCAGACTGCGCCTAAACTGTAGCTCACTAAACGATCACCTATTTAGATGTTACGTAGTTGAATCCCCTCTATGCACCTGTGGTGATCGAGAAAGTACAGACCACTATCTCCTTAAATGTCCGAATTTTTCAGATCAGCGACGATTATACCTTAATGACCTCCCATGTCCTCCTCTTATAAACAATCTACTGTTTGGGTCTGAGCATCTCTCAAACGAAGCTAACACTACGTTATTTACTAATGTACAGATGTATATTCAATCTACAAGCAGGTTCCTAAACTAGGTTTTGAGTTTGGCATTTCATCCCTTCTCTCTCTCTCCCCCCTCTCTCTCTAATATATATTTCCATTTCTCTCCTCTTCTCCTCACCTTTTCACACTCTCCTCCCATAAGCACCCTTTTTCTCTCCATTATTATACTTCTTAAACGATATACTTACCGGACAAATATATGCACAACTAATGTATTGTATTTAACTGTTTTTAAAATATCACAAGATGAAAACGATTTATTTCAAAACCCTTGAGGCGATTTTTGATCTCAGTACAATTTGTATTCAGACATTTTGTTATATTATAGTGCGCAGTATTTATTATTTACACACCCCAAGATGTCTGATTACTCTAAAGCATAATGCGACATGAACGTGGTAACCAATCAGGTACAGTTTTGAACTTTTGTCTTATTATTAAAATGCATCAGTGAAAGTAGTTTTATTGTAAATACCAATCCTTTGATAAGAGGTAAATTATTCTTCAAATAAAAACTGCAACTGTAAAATATTATATGAATTTATAAAAATAAGATATCCTTATCAGGAAATCAAGCTCACTACTCAGCCGAATAAAAGAAAGAAATTGTGAGAGGGTTCTCAGTTTATAAGATGACCAGTTTTAGGAATACGTCACCATCATTATTTGACACCGATTACAGGTTTTGTACTCGTACATGTACTGATCACACTACCGATTGCTTTGCACGGGGAGGATTTCTCCGGCAGCCACACTGCACAAACGACCGAAGTTTAGAAATACGACCAATGGAATATAAGGAAACTAATATGCTACTGCTCCTCTTGTAGGTTCACGACAAATTTTAGAAAAAGGACACTGGAAAAAACTAATAAAACCGCTTCCATTGCAACGATAAGGGATAATATAACTTATTTTGTCGCCGAGGTTTATTCTATGTTATACGATGCACCAACCTCGCATTTGTCCACCTCGGTGTCGTAACGCCAACAAACCACGTCAACAATGCGAGAACTAGCATACAAACACATAAAAGATAACAATGGAAGCTTGTGACGATTATAAGCAAACTGGTTATTCAATCAATAACAGTTTTGAGATCCGCTACCCAGTGAACTCATCAAGATCACCATGGCAGGATTGAAAGAACTCAGTCGATAAGTTCTTAAAGTTTTTAATAAACATTCATAGAGATAAGATACAGTTACGATAATATTACATGTATTTCTGTTTCAACATACAATCAAACAAAATTATCGGCCAAGAATTGTGTTCAAGCCACCACATGGAGCGGTCTGCTCTCCTGGCTTTGGTGTTTCATGGAAATAATGAGCAAGATTCTGTAGCCTGTAAAGTATTAAAACATATATTGTTGTTATTGAGCGTTTCTTATCATTTTGCAATTACTCATTTGATAGTGGTTAAATCAGTTTGATGTCTTTTTTGGATCTAAATATTTCATATTATTGTAATGTAACTGACGTGCATGTAAATTCGTTGACTTACTGTATTGGGTGAAACTTTTGTGCTACCGAGACGACAATTATCGAAATCTTTATTTATAACTAAAAATAGACAGGAGTTTATATATTGAACTAAGACAACAGTAAGGTTCCTCCTGCAAAACTGAAGATACATTAAAATTATTTATCGTGGGGACACATAATACTGAGTAGACACTAGTAATCTATATAGATTCCATATTCGACATTAAAGCAATTGTAAAAGGATACAATTTGGTTTATTTTTACTTAAAGAAATAAGAAACGCATTTTTTTAAACACGAAATATATTACGAGTTACAAAAAGTTGCGTTTCTTATTTATTTAAGTATATTTTATATAGTGAAAGAAGTTAGAAATTTAAATTCTTTAAACGCGAATAATATTTCGTGTTTAAAGAAGATGCGTTTCTAATTTAGTTAAGTATATTGTAAAGGTTTTAAAATAAGTGAAGTTAAGACTTACGCATGGCACACAAGTGGGCATCCGTAGTTCAGAACGTTTCCCTCGGACACGAGTTTGTGGCATTCTTGTTCACAGGCAGCCTCGGTGGGATCTGAGCCGACAACATCTAGGATGATCTGTACATCACACTTCAGAGAGCTGAGGTCGACTGTAAAACAAAACCATTTATTTATTTATTTGTTTTAACCTTTATTAATCATGAAAGATGGCTGATACTTGGGTCAAAACCCGCGTCCCATGATTTTGGAAATATAATTATGGTGATTCGGACCTACAACCTCCGGATCAGTATTACGACACTCTACACTTAGTTTTCCCAATATTAAATGATAAAACACAGGTCATTAATAAAACCTTAAATGGATTAAAAGTTGAATGTGAAAATAGATGAAATGGGAACTTTGAAAGCCATCGAACACGACAAATATGAAAATATTGCAGGCTCGGTTTGATTGAGCCTGTTTATGGACAGTAATGGAAATGTCTTTTGTCTGCCCACGCCGCATAGCCCCGGATACAGCGCAACTCAATATTTACACCAATAAACAGTACAATTTTGACCATCCCAAACGATGCTGTGCATATGGCGGTGAAAATGGAACCTTTAATGCGGTATTTTCAGATTAATACCATTCCATAATCAGCGGTGTATGGTCCCCAGATAAAAGAATGGGTTTGCCCTAAACGAGAAAAAATGGGCTAAACAAAACAGAATACAATTTTGACAGGGGAAAAATATAACAACTAAATACATTTACAATTAATTTTCATTTAATATACTTATACATGTACAGACACGAAACTTCGAAATAAAACAAAATATTGAATCATACACTAAATACTGATTAGCTATAGGAAGCAAATAAGATTTAAAAGCGCATTTTTTTTGAAAAAAAAAATGTAAAAACAACCCAGTTCTTTTCTGCCAAAGTGAGTACTTAATGTCTAAACATTCATTAATTTACTGCTTGATTTGTAAAGAACTGGAGAAAAGTTGTTAAATACTTACAAAGATTATCAACTTGGAAGCCACCAAAGATGAATCTCTCTGAAAAAAGGCAAATACTTCAAACCTTATTTTCGTAGGGGTTTAAATTTACCTTTTCTGTCATTTACTCTCTTGCTGTTAACACATTTGTCCTTTAAAATTATCAAATTTATGATATTGTTTAGTAATTCGTGTTTTAACTTGCCTATATCTAATTATTTAATATGAATTTAGGCTATGCCTAGGTACGGCAAAAGCATTTTCCAAATAAACTGAAACTGGTTTATTTAGTTAAACGCCTATTTCTTTAACATATTCAATGGCATTGTACAGTAAAGCAATTTTAGTAAAAGAGTAAATATATATATATATAGAAAATGACATATACAGGGCAAATGAACGACAAATAAACACGATAAAATAAATTAAAGAAATCAGCCTAGTAAAATGTCCGAAGTATTAAAAGCTTATTAAGATATAAAACAATAAAAAATAATGTCTATCTCGGTAGAAATTCTAGTCACATTTTCATATTACGATCGGTTTACATCTTAATCTTAAAACAATGCGTAAAAATCTCTAAAATAGTAGGATTTGAGATTTTTATTGAACATTTCCATAGAAGAAGACTGTCTTATATACAGAGGCAATTTATTCCAGAGAGTTGGACCAACGGTGCTAAAACTTCTGTCTTTAAATGTTTTCCTGTTGTTAAAGGGAACAGCAAAACAGTAATCCACATTATCAGCAGATCTTAGATTTGGTCTTTAGATGACAGGTTTGTGTAACAGTTCTGTTAGATAAACTGGAGCGGTACCTATAAAACAGTTATACATTGTACACAGTATTTTGTTAAAGTTGATCTAGCTTTTATTGGTAACCAATGCAGTTCAAACAAGGAGTCTTTGGAACTAACATATTTACCACGTTGCAAAACAAGTTTAGCGCACATATTCTGGATAGGCTGTAATTCACTTTCTAAAAATTCCAAACAATATAGCGTTGCAATAATCCAAATGTGAGATTACAACTTCATCGATATAGTTGATAATAGTTCACTTTCCTTGAGTTCTGTTCGAAGAATTCTACTTTTCAACCTATCTTTGATCTTGACTGGACTTAGAGTAGACATAGATTTTGTATAAGTAGCACTGAATGAACCAATTGTTCACAATTACAAAACATAATACTAGGTGCAGTCAGCTGTACTGGAACCAACCTGTAATAAGAATGTCATACCACCAGTCTTTATATTTTTTTTTTAAAGAAAGACAGAAATAAATTGCAGTTGTCAGGAAAGCACCTTAATCGATTTTAAGGTAATGAATTACAAGCACACAGTCAGAATCATATGCAGAATCATTATGGTAGAAAAATATGCATGCCAGGAATTTTTTTCAGAAAATAAATGACAACTGACAACTGAACAAACCCAAGTCCAGAGGAGCGGATCAAAACAATCCATGTTGAAAGCTGAACTCTGATATTGAGGAGTCTCCCAAATGTTACATTTTATTCTTTTATTGATCATGTCCATCATGATCTACATTTGTATCCTGGTTTCTTTGAACTCTTTCAGTCAGCACTGTAAAATAGTTGTTCCACAGTCCTCAAGTAAACATATAGTATTTTTTATTTTGTTAATGGTGTGTAAACTATTATTGATATGTATATCGTGTCTGGCTCTGCATAGTAAGATTGATAATGATATTCTCTTTAACACCGTATCAATGTTAATTATCAAAACATTATGTGCAGCTTTAATCTTACACATTGTTGCCTAGCCATTTCTTAGAATCATTGAATTGTAATACGGAGTGATGAAACCATTGGTTAGGCCATGAGTGACAGTAGCAATATCTTTCCACAGAACCCAGTTCTCAATTATATGCTTGCAGATCATAATCCTGTAGTGAAAAGTTTTAGAAACAACTCCTTGTAGAGACATGCTAAGACAATTAAAAAAAAAACAGTTGCCATTCCCTGGAACATCAATATTTGAATACTGAACTCCATTAAAACACTTATTGTTGCAGTGGCCTTGTTGTTTTTTTTCTGGTTGTTTTTATTACTTGCTGAGTACCTATGTTCTGTTAATATTGAAGTGTCAATTTGTTGTACACTTTGTTCATTTATAGCATTAAAAAAGTTTTGGTCTTATGCACGAAATCCTTCTTTCAATAACACTTGGATTTAACATGTAACTATGGCTCATTCAAAATGGTGCATTCTTAAAATTATTAAAAGAATGTTAAGTTTACATATTTGCATGTATTGAAATTTGTTATTATTTAAAAATTATAATAAAAAAAAAATTTAAGTGATGGAATCGACCTGCATATTTATCCTCACATTTACATCAATAGGACAACTATAGACGTTAAAAATTACAAATGCTCTTATGCCTTAGTCTTGATGATCATGGGTGAAACTCCTGTGCAACAGATTTGAAATGATCGTCGATGTACAGAAAAATGTGTTATTTTCATGAAGAAAAATATTTTAAATTAATTTAACACTGCAGCAGATATTTTACCCACCAAAAAATTGGTATGTCACTACTTCGGTATAGCTAGAGTCTAGTGTGCGGCATCGCAAGAGTCTAGTGTTCAACAGACGTAACCGTTACACGGACCTTAACGGGAATCAGGTTATTAGCAAACAACGTTGTCTGACTGTGAAGCAAAATAATCATGCCGGCGTTCTTTTTGAGAACGAAATACATTTAACCAAGAAAAACAATTTTTTTGTGTGGGATGATTCAATTTCAGTAGCGCCTTGCTTATTTATGACGAAAATCGAAAATGGTTAAAATTTGCATGTATGGTAGAGACCGTTTAAATATCTTAAGAAAAAAAAAACTACCGGAAGTTAATGGCCGCTAGAAAAGGACACGGGTAAATATCCAACTTATCAAAATTACATCCGACCCTGATTACATACATACGTGTTACCTATAAGCGGCAACGCCCGGGCGCTTCGCGCCCGGGCTTATGCCGTAATAACATATAATGCATTGCAAATAGAATTTTAGGGATTGTTTAGGTCTAACTATTTTTCTTTACTATTGTTCATTAATTTAAATGTGAAGTGTAAACACTAAACTTCAAAATTTGAGAGAAGCAAAAATCATGCCTGACTAACATTAAATTGACCTTAGAGATATTTACTGTGTCCTTCATTCCGAGATAACTGTCCACTGACAAGTTAAAATTCACAAGTTCAGAATTCAAATTATGAGCGGAAAGGAAATGAAGATAAATAAAAACACATCTGAACGGGATATGAAAAGGAACGAAGTAGTTACCTTGAGGTGCGGCCAATATGATAGGTAAAAGACACAACAACAGTTTCATTTTGAGTTATCTGAAAGATAATGTTTTTAAAATTTGAGAACACCGTTATTTAAATGTTTAAGTGGTTTCAATTTCTTTTTATCATTTGTTAATTTGATAATAATACTAATATTAATAAGAGCAACACTAAATCGCACTTTTTGTATACATGCGTGTGTTTTACACTAAAATATTAATTATCATAATGTAAACACAACAAATTTTCATACTCATTTTACTTAAAATTTATAAAAAGTAAATATTGTTTTTTGTTCAATTATATAATAGTTTGAACACAGAACACAAATTTAATATAAGAAATTGTTCGTGAATGCCATTTTACAGTAAAAATAACTTGAAAAATTAATTAATACAACAAAAAGAACTCACCTATTGCTCGTTTATCAATAAGAACTGACTTTGTCGGAAGATCAACACCATTTATAACGTCATTCATTGGTCAGTTACATAAGATCTTGATCTTATCTTTGGGGTTAGAATACAATGTTTAGATTTCCAACAAGTAAGTCGGTCACTGGTCAGTGGCAGCATAAAGAACCACGGGAAGGTAACAGACAGAAGCGTAACACACGTGAGAAATTGACGTCTTGATGAATTAACAGCATTCACTATGTGCAGCTCAAACAGAGGCATTATGCTCTTTATGATCATGTTTATAAAAACGTAATTCACCTGAAATTTACTAAGTTATAAACACAGGTTGCTGTATTTATTGACATTATTTACATTTGAAATGTTAATGCCACCTCTGTCATCTCTGTTAGTGTGTAAGTTGTTCATTCTTTGTCATTCAATCTTGTGTCATATTTAATAAACACGCTGATAATTGCTTTAGTAGGTTTTTTCCCAATACCTCTCCGATTGCCAATTGCTAAATTCGTGTATAAACTATGAGTCAAGTTAAGTTTCGGGAAAGCCAAACGGCTTTCGGACACAGTTTCGGATACGAGCAAACATGTGGAAGGGTCTCTGACCTTCCAAAGGAGTGGTGGATATTTTCGTTGCTTGAATAATTTCGAATCCGAAAGGACGACAACACTCATTTGCGAAGAGACTATTATTACCTGTCTGTTATTTAAACACATTTATGTTATTATAAACAGCTCACTGCACACTCATCCACTTGAGTAGGTAGTTGGCTGTAGAAATGAATGCTACAACATTTAGTCAACATGAATAATCTTACCCCGGACTGTTCATGAATAAACAGTGTTACTTGCTGAAACTCCAGTTACGTCAGTTTTAAATTAAAATTACTTTCATCGAGGCTTATGTTATCTGATGAAAATAACAAAAACATCTACAAGTATTTTAAAGGATTGTGGTATTTTTAATCTTTGATTTCGGATCAAACATTTTGCTAGTTGTTACATGTAGTACTTTTTTAAATAAAAAGAACATTTTAGATTTCAATCTGAAACCTATCTGTGATATAGATGCAAGCTGAATATTTTATATGATTGATATTTTGTGAACATATAAAGTCTTTATAATGTCTTTTTATGGTTGGTCCTGATCGAACTAGAGTAAATTACGGAACTTAATCTAAGATGCATTGTTAAATGTTACGATATTTTTTTCAATATGGTCTATGTATTACTAAACTCGGAATCGGCATTCTACATTTTTTGTTTGGCCTACAAGGACAAAAATAACTCGTCAACAAAATATTTGGCATAGTCTTTATACTAAATAAAGTCCTCTGGCGTGTCTTATCTTGTATTTGTTTCATGCCCTGATTCATAGTTCTTATCCAATTTTATCATGATTTTTCATGGCTCGAACTAAAACTTTGATGACACCATAGTTTGTTTGTCTTCCTTTTACATTAAAAAAGTAACATTAATATTTGTCGAGGTAGTTATTGTTACTGCTGATTTAACTCAATGGGCTCTTTGGGTATTGAGTTTCTATATAGATGCAAGATAAATAAGTCGTTAATATCGTTTAGTTCCATGACATTTTCTTGCAATTACTTATAAAGGATAAACCACAAAAATCCACACACCCAACTATAAGACTATACGACAATGTTAAGGAAATGAATTGACATCACGATTTTCAGAATAAATGATATATCTTACAATTTGTTCTTATTGTTATCACAGCCGAATCAAATACTGTCATATTTCTCAAACGGTAGCTTTGACAAAACACAAAATAACGACTGTGTTTGTGTTTTTTTCAAAATCAATCAATTCCCCCTTTTAATAACACTACATTCTACTCGCAGGAAAGAAAAAGTTTTCTTTCTTTTCTCACAGTTATTTGCAATACGTCAAATACTTAGCTTAGAATAAATCAGCGCAATTTTAGATTGTATTTGCTTTATAATATACAGAATGGCCGCTTAAAATTTAAAAACAAAAGAGATGAGTGTGTAGTGAAGTTATGCCACGTTTTGCCGGTGATATTTCGTTTCTTTCTCCAACCTCTTCCAAAGGCATACAAATACAGAAATGCTTTTGCGGTATTACGATCTCAGTCCTTGTTTTTGGTCTTTCAAATCCTACAAAGAGCTACAACTTGGTATGGAACTGTATTATGAAGGAATAAAGCGGGAAGACGGACAAGACAAGTTGAAATAATATCACCTAGTAAGTGTTTGTTTTATTTTCTTATAAATATAAGCTGTGTTTAATTTCCATACAATATCGACTTGGTGAACAATCAAGTTTAAATTTAATACACAGTTTTGTTAATAACTCTAAGTGAATGGCGAAAAGTAGCCACATATAAAACTTATAACTTTTCTGCAAAAACAAGAAAATCAAATAATACTTTGTCTGGTTATTAAGATTTTAAACCAAAGGCTTGTAAGCAACTAGTGTAAAAGCTATGTTGTTGATACATAGATTCTTATCGCATCTCCACCCACAGCATATTCCCCAACACAACCAACATCCAATATGACATCCTCCAGCCCTTCTCGTCTGAACACCTGCAACAAACAAAAGATATTGTAATAATAATTGCCAGTGTAATGTGAAGCGAACACTGTACAGGACGAAAAAGGCTAAAATTTAAAAAGTGAACATCTAATTGCCGGCCAGATTTAAGTGAACAAATATGATTCGTTTGTCTGTAGTACGATTAATTAGCAATCACACTCTTAACAAAAAGATATACCGTTTGCATCAGAACTGTAAAATTCGTGTTAATATCAAAAACTAATACATATTTATACATTTAAAATTTCATTCTAATTTAATATAATTTCCGTTGATTCGACCAAATTTTGACAAGTCCCTTCTAATTTTGGTTCAAAACATTTTGAACTTACTTTAAATAACTTACATTTGCTTGACTGATTGCCGCAAGATGATTGTAGATAAATATTTACACGAAACCAGTATTGTTTAAAAACATCGTAAATTTCTGATGAAAATGATTTGTTTCTTATGAGTCGTAGCACTGCGAATATTGAAATTACTTGGTACACCACAGGACTACCATCAATTTTGTCTGGACCTTCTTTGGCGTGGTATTCTTAGGTGTCGTTTCTCTAAGCACATTTAGACGATTATTTATATTTAAAGTTAGCCTGATGACATAAAATGATAAATATTATTAATTCTATATTGCAACTCTTCTTCGATTGATGACTGTCTAGAACTAGAGTTCAAAAGAAAATCTAAAAACAATTTTATCTACATTTAAAAAATGATGCTTGGAAATTTTAAAATGGTGTCAATTATACGGAATCGACCCTACGATTTCGACGCGCGAAGCGCGTCGAAATCGTGTCGATTCCGATTACGGTATTGCGCATGAGCAAAAAGGAGTAACTAGCCACTTTGAAACCGTGTGGCAAAATAAGGCTACTGATTGGACCATGTGACTTTCATCCGGGTGCAATAGTCTTTTGTGCTTACTTCCGGATTTAAAAACTAAAAAGCCGCCATTTTGTTTCTCGATTCACATTTTCAGAAGTTCTTCTTCCTTATGTTAAATAAGTTTCTACATTGAGTAAAACCTAATATTGTCACAGAGTTAGAGTATAACTGTAGACTCCACCGTAGCGATGCGCATTGCGGTAGTTGTTCGAATTTTGGTAATTAATTACAATACAGAGTGGCAAAGTGACAATTACACCGGTTTCCCCAATATTCTAAACGTTGGAAATTTACGACGTTTTTATTTATTTTTTTACTGCAATCATCCACAAGAACAGTAAGTTTAACATGGCAGATTAGATAGTAATATCGATTGCTTTCGTTTTAATTTGGTGTGGGAAAGCGATTAGGTATTGCGTTGAATTAACTCTGGATATTGCAGACTGGACAGAACTAGTCAAATGAAATCTGACCAGCTTGAAGATGTGTATTCATGATCAGGACTCGAACCCAAGGTTTGCAGATATAGCATAAGGCTACTCTCCTAATATAAGTTGTTTGAGGCATGGTAAAGCTGTGTTTACCAAATGCTATCTGAATAACGCTTCATTTACAACAAATAAAATTTTTTAGAGCTACATTTCATAAAAAAATGAGGCATAGTGTAGAATGATTTAAATAGGAAGCACGGCGAAGCCGTGTTTACCACTTATTATTTATTTCAGATGTTAGGAATAATTGCTCGGCAGAGGTGTAGAAATTTTCTTTTACCCACTCGCCCTGCAGGTCGAGTGAATGAGTAAGTGCACTCGCCCTTACACTTTACAGAAAGTACACTCGCCCTTACATTTTAAATAAAATACTCTTTCTGTAAAGCTTTGTTTACCAAATACTATCTGAATAATGCTTCATTTACAAGAAATAAAAATTATTAAAGCTACATTTCATAAAAACAATGAGGCATAGTGTAGAATGATTTAAATGGGAAGCACGGCGAAGCCGTGTTTACCACTTATTATTTATTTCAGATTTTAGGAATAATTGCTCTGACAGAGGTGTAGAAATTTTCTTTGACCCAATCTTTGAAATTCCGGAAATCGAATTGTATTTTGTAAACAAAGTGAAAATATTTCATTTTTCGAAGAAAACACTTGTGCTTTGCTGAAAAATTTACTCGCCCTGCCGGTCGAGTGTTTCGGCCACTTCGCTTGACCCAACAGATCATTTACTCGCCATGGCGAGCGGTCGAGTGGAATTCTACACCTCTGCTCTGTCAAACAAGTAACTGTTACAAGTTCAAATGTGTTGCATGGTGAAGCCGTGTTGACCGTTAATTAATTGGTATAAATTTGAAAATTTATTTATTTTATTTAGTTTTCACAGTCCAATAGTTTGTGTCGAGCTTTTGTATACATACCTTGGTCCAGATGTTTGAGTGTAATGGTCGCTACAGACTTCCCGAAAGTTGTAAAAAAGTGTCAGACATGAGGTCAGTCAAGATGTGAAAATCTGTCTGACCGAAACAATTTCTGTCTGACTGAAACATTTAACACATTAAATAAGCAAAACACAGTATTAAGGGTTTTTTTTTTCAGTGGTACAAATTGTCATTATGACGAATACGTAAAATATTTTATTCAGATATCCTCACTCATTTCCCTCGGAACAGTCTCGAATCAAAACAGCGAGTAAAATGATAATTTAGCGAGTAAAATTGGAATATGCAGATCAAATTTGTACCGGACAGGTCTGACGGTCCGGCAACTTTAAGGAAGTCTGTCACTAAGGAAATAAATTAAGTCATCGGAAGGTACTGTAAAACGCATTAATTTCGCGAGGTCAAAATTTCGCGATTTTCTTCAAAAATCAGCATTTTTCTTTATTCGCGTATTTATGAATTCGCGACGTCGCCAGGCTCGAAACCGAAAGTTAAAAGTATAGTTTATTACCATGATCACGATTTCATCGTAAAACACTTGCAAATGGTACAGATAAATACCATTGTCCTTACTAAGATAAAGAGCAATTTACTATCAATAAACACAATATTGTTATACAAGCTGCTTTTTGTTTAGGTGTGAAATATAACAAACGACGCTGACAATAGCTATATTGTTTCCTGTATCAGAATAAATTACTCAAAACATAACATAGTTTAAGGAAATAATCGTTTATATTTTTTGCCAAATTTATTTAAATACTTAAATCAAATAAATGAATGGTGGCCAAAAAGGAATTATATGTGGTGATTGAAGTGATTAACAGTTCTATTTTAAGTTTCGCCTTTACGGATACTTCTTTTATCGTATATATCAAAACTCATCATATTTTCGCGATATTTATGAATTCGCGAGGTAAGCGATTCGCGAATATTAGCGAAAATAAAACTAACGCGAATAAAACCAGTTTTACAGTATATGCATGCATCGGGCAAATAATATCGTTTATAAAATTTGTTTTTTGTAATTTGTATTTCAGTTTGAAGTATACATATGAAAGATGCGTGACAAATCTGGTTCATGAAACTGGAATAGGAGAAAAATTAGACTACTGGAGAGGTAATTTTTTTTTAATTTACCCTTAATAAACTGTACAAACACTCAAACAGCACAGAATTTGCCCTTCCTTTACATGACTTTGCATGGCTGGACAAACCCACTAGCCCGACGCCTTGGACAAGCTGAAAATTGTATCGCACAATCTCAAAATATCTGATTGCTTGTCCGTGGGCTAGCTTTTTTAGTGAAGACTAGTTTAAACGTTAATTTGATATGCGCCATTCTCTTTTAGCACCATATGCATATCATATTACAACAGCAATAAGTTTATTACAAAATAACATGTTTTGAGATCTATTTTAACATTATTAAGCCCCCATTGAATGCTACCTCTTGAATTTCCTGTTTCTTTCTTTACTGTTAATACTGACTAATCAGAATTTGCTTATTTGCGCAAAAGTGGGACTAGCTGAAATGTTTACCCAGCTAGTTCTGGACTTGTTACTAAAAATCTAAATTTGTCCAGCCCTGCTATGGTGTACCATAATCTCTGGCATGTTCGCACAACATCACCTGAACATGCCAAATTTTTGGAAGACACAGAATCAAACGCCACAAAGTTTCTCTGCGGACCATGTTGTACATACATGATGGGTCCCTGTGGTCACTTATTTAATCCTTTATTTAGACGATAACTCTCATAATCTTGTTCACATTTTTTTAGAAAGGAAACAATGCTGTTTCAGTTTTCAAAATAATTAACTTAACCTACTTCATGGACACACCTTTTTACCACAAATGGTCAGCCCATGTAAATCCAGATCAGATGGCATAGATGTAGATTCAGATCAGCTGGCACATCTCTTTGTGGTCTTTCAAATGTGATAACACTCTGGTTTTATGCTAATCTTGTGTAGGAATTAAAGATGGCATGAAATTTGTCATCATTACCATCTTCCTTTTATGTGATTTTAATAAAAAGACCCTACATGTAATAAATAAATTATGGCAACAGTATGAATTGTTCACTGTTAACTGCAACAGCAATTTATGTACATCTTCATAAGCCACAAAAGTTACTGTATAACTGACTTACTAGTTATCAGAGAAGATTTAAAATAAAACATTTATTTTCAGAGATGTGTATCACCAACCTTATGAAGCCTATAGATACTTATGCAGAATTGGTAGACAGCTATGGCACAGAATATGAACATTACCATAGTAAACAGATACAAGGTTTGCATAAATTTTCTTTATTTTCATTTATTAAAGCTGCATGAATGTATAATAGACATCACACTGAATCTACCGGTGCATGAATATAAGTTACTATGTTCCTTTTTTTTACATTTTACTTCATGAATACACCTTTTATCACATTAGTGACCAATGTATATCCAGTTCAGCAGGCTCATCTGTGCAGTCTGATCAGGATCTAGACTGTTTAAGTTTAGATTCATGAGGTTATTTATGACCAAGAAGCAACCAGTTTAGATCCAGATCAAAAAATGTTCGGCTGACGTGGAACTATTATCACTATTGTCCATGCGATTTAAAGAGTCTCCATAGAGTAAGTCAGGAGTCAGGATACCTGAAGTAATTATCAGAGCATACAAAATCAATGTATTTGACAAATTTTATTTTTGTGTCTAAATATTTTAAATCAATTTTAACTGTCGACAAATAAATTTATAAAAGCAATAAGATATAAAATTATTTTTGAAGATAAATTAATTTGCTGTTGAATTTAATATTTCAGGAAAACAGCTTCACATGAAATGCTGTGGGGAGACCAGGTTAACTGTTCTAGACAGTAGAGGGAGCATACAGTTTACATTTACTTCTACTACTAATTCCTGCAATAGAAGGTGCTGCTTTGGAAGTTTATGTTACTTGACAAGAAAAAGAATTGTCTAAACAATTATACTGTGTGATTGTGATATCAAATAATACAAAAACGTTTTAATGTAGACCTCATTGAAGAACAGTAAATGAACAACACCATCAGTATAATTTTGTTATGAATATAATTTGCTGTTAAATGGAACCATAGAAAATAGGAATAGACTCCTTCAGCATTTGCTTTTCATGGACTAATTTGAATGTTTCATTCTATTCGGATAATAAATTCCTCTACTGTCACTCATAGTATTATCTTAAGTCCTCAGACCCAAAAGTATGTTTGTTGATTTTAAGCTTGAATATTCAAAGAATATGACAAGCTTCGCTACTTGCTCTGTCATTGGTGTCACCATATTCCAACTAGGTATTTTAGGTGTTGTGGAATGATGTTTTACAATCTACCTTGTTACCCAGGTTTTTATGAGTCTACATTTCTTATACCATCGCAGACATCCCGAAAGTTGCCAGACCGAAGGACCTGTCTGGTAAAATTTGAGCCGGTCAGACAAGATTTCTAATGTTATCAGACCGAATGTCAGACAAAAATTTGAACTCCTTATACTTGCAAATAGCCTTATAACATGTTTCGGTCTGACGGATTTTGTTTCGGTCAGACAGATTTTCACATCTCATCTGACCAAATGTCTGACACATATTTTCAACTTTCGGGAAGTCTGCCATCGGTCAGCCTTGCATTTTGATCACATTTTGGTGCTGTTTAACTAAGAGTTTACAGGCAAACTGGTGTATTCAACATCTCAAAGGATTCTTCCAAACTTCACAGAATCATTCAGCTCACTAAGATGTAGTGATGCATCTTACAACCTTGATCAGTTTTGGTTAAAAAGTAAAACAACAAATGATGACTTGTTCCTTTGTTTTACTGTTAAACATACGATATACATCACTTTTGATTCGTTGATTCCGAGAGAGGCAGTGCCTTAGTTCATATTATTTCATAACTTTGGAAATATCCCATCGGTACATTTCTGTTTGATATTATACTTTAATTACTAATGTTATTAGCCCAGCACATTTCAGAAAATCGGCGGGTAATAATTTTAGTTCTGGTGTCAGTTTGATGAAGTATTATTAAAAATTTTCTACATATATATGCCATTTGCTAAACATTCATTTAATCATTTAATTGTGCAACATTATCCATGAAATCAGCTCGCCAATTAAATTCTGTAAGAAAGGAAAACAGAACATGCTTAAAGCATGCTATCACTTTTAGATGTTTCGAAGGACGATAAAGAGTTAACCTTCTTTTTTCTGTAAGTATGAAATAATTTTACTAAGGTTTAGTTTTAAGCGGAAAACTCAGGCTGGCTGCCAAAACAGTGGACTATGTTAAATTAAAATATTTAATTAAAATATGATAACTAAGATTTTATCTAGTTTCTCTGCAAAACAGCAAGTCTTAGTGATGTTCATATTTATATTTTGGATGTATCGTCATTTCATAAAACAGTAAAAAATACTGACATACATGCAGTTGTTTTTGTGGAGAATTGGTAAAATTCAAAATTTGATGGCAGTCACATTCATTTGGACAATTATTAACCACACTTTAACGTTTAAGATTTATAAAAAAAGCTAAGAAAAAATATTACTATAACTTTATGTGTTAAAGTTGACAATACTTTTTGGGATAGAAATAGTAAAACAGGAATTGTCAGACTCAGAAAACACAGCATTCCAAATCTGTCAAAAAGAAGAGAGAACATTAGTTCATAAATGATAAATTTCAAACAAGTCACCACAGAAATGACTACCTGAGAGGTTGGCGTCTTAGAACGGACAAAGGCAAATCAATTAAAATTTGCTTTTAGGTATGCATTTCAAATCCTTTCGAAACTTCTTGTGGAATGTTAACAGATAAGACTTACAATAAATCTAAAAATATTTCACTTACCTCACAATCATAGGAACATCTTATTTAAACATAGCAAAAATACTGGTAACAAGAAAGATGTCTACTCAGTGATCAGTGTTTGAGTAATAGAGTTTCATCTGATTTCATTAAGGTCATTGATTACGTACCTTTTTCGCTTGATATTGCCATTAGCTTCTCATATTATAAATACGTGTGTTCTTTTGCATCCAGCATTGTCGAGCGGATTGATGAGAGCGAAACATAAGCGAAAGCATATCAATAACCAACACACGCGGAGATCAAAGGCTCTCAACGCAACAGCAAAGAAGTATAGAAATGAGCGCATGTTTTTTTTTAAATAATCATTTTTAAACGTGACAACACGAACAATTAATTAACAAAAAAAAGAAAGGGTTTAACGCCTTGGAACGATCAGTAGCAAAACAAAACAATATACCTCACGGAGTTTAAACAATGTGCTAGGGAGCATCATCCTCACACTTGCCCCGACTGGATAAATTCATCAAGAGAACTTATGCTTGTTTATGCTCGAGACCATTAGGGCAAGTGTATGGTCGTTGGGCACTAGAACCTGATTAAGATTTCAGTAGCATAGTGTTTTGCCACTGACCGTTCTCAGGCTGTAACTCCAGGTTCTCGTGTTCGTTATTGTTTGTGGTTTCCCGTTTGAAATTGATCATTTTATTAAACCATGCTCTTTTTCTTCTCTGCTTTTTGAATGTGTTGGGAGGCTGTGTTTTCTGGATGTGACCATTCCTTATATGCGTCAAGTACTGTCCTTGATAAATGACAATGCGCGAGTAACTTTTATTTATTTTGAATTCATTTAATTATTAACATTAGCTGTATGTTAAAAATGTTGAACATTGTCTTTAATTTTGTAGGTAATAATAATAATAATAATAAAAATAATAATAATAGTTATAATAATAATAATAGTAATAATAATAATAATAATAATAATAATAATAATAATAATAATAATAACTGAACCTGAACATGCAACGGGGCGAACTGCATATATCTGTCTGTAAACACAATTCTCTGCAATTTCTTTTGAAACCTCCTGTGGACTCAGCAATTTCGTTCCATCACAATCAAGGCCAAATCCGTCTTCCTGAAATTAATTATTATCACAACTATTTATATCATAATATGATAAATATAATTTACAAGAAGGTTTCCGTTTGCAAGTTTAAACATCCGTTTAAAACATTCATTTCATATCTTCAAAGTTCTCCCCGCGGATGCATGTAGAGAGAAATGAAAAAAGATTTATCATCTACTCAAAGGAAAATGTAAAACACTTGTAAATGGTATATGAATCTTCTTTTGGCCTTACTGATTTATCGGGCAATAAACTATAAAAAAAAACAACATAATATTGTTATGCAAGCTGTCTTTTGTTAATGTGTGAAATATAACAAACAGCGCTAAAATAGGCTAAATGGTTTCCTGTTTCAGGTTGGACTACCCTGTTTTCCTTATTAGTATTTGTAAATTAAATTTGCGAGGTTAACGATTCGCGAATATTAGCGAAAATGAAACTAATTAGACAAACCAGTTCTACAGTATAGTTATCTTTTAAAATGTTAATCGTAAAAACCATCTGTAAATTTCTTAAAGAAAGGTTTCCAACATGATATTCTACAGCGCTCTACAGGCCTTTTGATTAACTACAGTTGATCACTATGCTTACCATTTTGGTTGCACGCCGGTGGCATAAGTTTGAGAGTTTATGAAGGCTTATGAGGAAATATTTTCTTTAAAGAACCTAGACGCTCGATTTGTTTCTTTTATCCTTGTCATCATGTTCTCGCTAATTTGACTCAAGGGGCTCTGGTCTCTGATCATCGAGTACTCACCCATTTTTCTTTGCAATGCTATTTACTTCTCATGTTTTATATATGTGTGTGCTTTTGCATGCAACATTGTTAAGCTAATGGGTGAGTTGGAGTCATTCAAACAAGACAACTTGTACTTGTTTGTTGATAAGAGAACCTGTTGGTGCAAGTGTGAAGTTGGTGCACCTAAGAACCTGGTTTAAATTACCAGTGACAAACTGGTTTGCCACTGACCGTTCGGAGGCGGTAACCCATCGGGTTATCACTTTCGTTAATGTTTTGTGGCGTCCATTTTCATACTGATCATTGTAATACCATGCTCTCTATTCCTTTCTACTTTTTGGCTGTGTGGGGAGGCTGTGTCTGCTGAATGTGCCTTTTCTGATACGTTAATTCACTTTTTAATATTCAATGTACAGATGAACTTCAGAATCGGGGCCTGTCGAGATCGTTATCAAGGAGGAGAAAGCGGCGTTGTAGTGAGCTATAGGTTTAGTTACCTCAAACATGTGTCTGACATAACAGACGTCAGCTCCTTCTGGTCGTTCGACTTCGTATCCCTGAAATTGAGGAATGAATATTTTACGGTGTTTATATTTATCTTTTTGTTCTTTTTCGTATTTCGTAATCGTTGCATTGCAGAAAATCTTTAAAAATGGTTTATCGGTACCACAAATAAATGAAAATCTTTTGCAAGTTATATCGCCGATACTAAGATTTAAATTAAAAATATATCAGGAGTTTTAAATCGCTACTGCAGCAAGGTATTTCTAAGTCGGTATTTTAAATTTTATTAATAAACTAAAGAAAATAAAAGGCGACAATGTGTTAATTTCTCTAATATTCGTAAAAACCATCTGTATATTCTAAAAGAAATGTAATCAAATGATATTGTACAGCGCTTTGCATGCTTGGTGATTTACCCCTCTACAGTTGTTTATTATGCTTAACTCTATATTTGCAAGACGATGGCAGGGGTTTTAAAGTTTATGGAGGTATATATGGAAATCTTGCTACGGAAGCTAAAACCTCGATCTGTTTCATTTTTCCCTGTCATCGTGATGTTGCAGATTTGACTCCAGGGGCTCTGAACTCAATAAGGTAATTGAGTTCCCAAATAGATAAGCTTCTTATGTTTAATCTGTTTGTCTGCTTTTGCTTGTAACATTGTCAAGTTGATGATTGGTTTGTAGTCAATACACCTAGACAAACTGTATTTGTTTGTTCATATGAGAACCTGTTGGGGCAAGGATGAGGTTGATTGAACACTCTAGACCCACCCCACCCAGTGACAAATTGATTTGCCACTGACCGTTCCAAGGCAGTTACCCCTCGGATTCTCATTTTTGTTTATTGTTTGTAGTGTCTATTTTGTAATTGATCATTTTCTTATCCTTGCTCTTTCATATTTTTTACTGGTTCTTTGGGAAGGACGTGCTTTCTGGATGCGGCCATTCCTGATATGCAAATTTCACTAGTTGTTTGTTATTGTTCTTTATTCAAGTGATTAATAGAACACTTTTAAATGTTGTTTCTTATGAATTGATGAATAAAACAACAGCGATCTACAGAAACGAATATTCAGTGAAACTAATAAGCAGATAAAAGAATGGATTTGCCCTAAACGAGAACACAATGGGCGGAACTAAACAGAATAGAATTTTGACAGGGGATCAGAGAATTTAAATCTTGCATATCACAGACAACGTCAAAGGCACAATTTAAACAGCTGGAAATATATGATTGTGGTGATTGAACAATATCCAAATTTATATTGGCTGGGATATTGAAACCACTCATCTATAAACTGGCCGACATATTAGAACAAAAAAATCTTGAAAGATCTTATAACACCTAATAAGCCCTTCATTTATTCATGTATAAACAACTACAGGTTTACAGTTTAAGCTCTTAGTGAACGATGACTTTAATATGCAAAACGTGAAAATCACTAACTGTATCACTTAAATTATGCAATTAATTAAATTTAATTGCACGATTGGAGAGTAAAAGATTTACATAACAAGCTTTTTGTTACAAAAGTTAATATATAACAAGATTATTTTTTTTATAAAATTTCGAATGAAACTACCTGAGACGCAAGAACGTTATATGTGGTCACATTGTTGCCAAATTTGTCCTTTAGTCTGACTTCGTTGTCATGACCTTCACGAATGATTGTTACCTCATAATCATCGATATCTTCATTAGTGTTGACTTGAAAAAAGGGCTGCAATTAAAGTATATTTCGTAAAGTTAATGATAAAGGCTCAAAATGAAATTATACTAGTATCTATGTTTAAATAAATAAATATTGCCTGTGTGTATTGTGAAAGAAAGTAAATTTAGACTAGTTGTGACATTAAAAATTGAAGAAGACCAATGATCGAAACATATTAATGAAATTCAAGGAAAACTTACTTCCTACTTTCACTTTCTACTTTTACTTTGAACCAGGAAGTAAGATTTCCTAGGATTTCTTGAAAACCCTAACATTATTTTGACGAATAGGCACTAAACATTGTAGACCAGCATATACTTATTTCAGGTATGAGTTGCTTTGGTATATTGTTCATGAATTTCAGAGTTCTCGTGCAAATGATTTTTCTTTGTTTTAGTATGTGCTTGGTAATTATTGAATTAGACTAAATTGAGCTTGCAAACATTTACTACATCCATAGCTAAATACATTTCTTTACTAAAATCTAGGTGGCAATAAGTATTTTCCCCAACATTCATTTTTGAAATTTGAGCTAGTTTTCGCCATTTGCAATGTTTGCGACCTCTTAAAAACTATTAATCTGAAAATATCGAAACTGATCGAACTTCTTATTACTTTACTAGAACAATAGCAAAACATGTTTCCCCCAGTGACTACAAAAGGAAAATTTGACATTCATGTTTGCATTGTTTATAACTATTGTTCTAGTAAAGTTTATGGAACTAAATTCTAAGACATTGTTAACCTTGATATAGACACCTTCCTGTGACTGAAGTTTAATACTATGGTGGATAATATGGAAGTTTGGACTCCCGGCAATAAGGCTACACTCAATGAGAGAAATTGTTTCATATTTCTATTTTTTTTATAATTCCTGATTGACCTGTAACATTTATATGCCCTATAATTGATATCTGAAGTAACAAGGAGATTTATAATTATTAAATAACATGAAATTTATGAAAATAGGAAACCTGTTTTGTTGTTTAATTTGTTTATTTATTTCTTTTAAATTTTGAAGAGAAATATATGTATATTATTTTGTAATATCAAGTTGTCTTTGCATCAACAATGTGATGTGAATATCTTATCATTAATGGCGCTGTCCATTTTAACTCATTCTTTTTCCATCTATGTCTTTACATACACTGATTTAACATATGTAATGGAGAAAGGATGAATGTATTAGTCCCTATGTTCTAACAAGGTACCTTGTGTTCTACTTAAATTCAATAAGTAAATTATTATACAACGTAAGCCCCGTTGGTATCTTGTGTTTCGTTTCAACCAGGGGCAAATAGTCCATATGTTACTTTGTAAACATGTTTAAATTTCCTGCAAGGACCATTGGAATCTATATTTTTGTTCATATTTAGAAACGGAACCAAACCTGGCTCAATTGTTATATTGATTATGTAATTTGTCATGTATAGTGACTATACCACGTGAATTTTTACCAATCATGAGGTGTACCGCCCATAGTTAATTAAGGCAGCACATGCGTTTTCTATTTTGGATTCCGCGATAGATATTAGTATTTATGTATTGTAAGCTAATTATATGTTGTTTGTTGAAACTGTGAAAACCACTAAGTTCTACTGTCATGCGATATTGCTGCTAAAATACCTGTTGCGCACTGTTACAAAATAGCGATGCAAACTCGTTTTATTATTTCCTAAATTAGAACCGATTCGTCTGATAATGAGTTTCATGTGGTCAAATGCAAAATTTACCTGTCTCTGAGCCACTCCAATGTTTAATCTATATTTCATAAAGTTCTTACTTATTCGTTGTTTTTGTTTTGTTTTTTGTTGTATAGTGTAGAGTAGGGATGTCAACAGATATCCGAATATTCGGATATTCGTTCGGATAATCGGATATCCGGATCGAATTTGGCATCCAGATATCCGTTTATAAAAACTTTAAATTTTTAATATTTCTTTTATTGTGCTAAATTATCTTTCTACAATGTCCGTATGCATTTAAGCATAAGAATGGTAAACGGATTATCGAGAGGTGATGACACGCAGTAAATTGGGCTTCACAGGTTTAAAAATGTGTAAAAGTATGACAGTATACATAAGAACTTGCTAATTAATGGTCAACGTTTGAAGTTAATCTATTTTGAGCAAAGAAAATTATTTTTAATTCTTTGTGATCGGCTTTATTGAGAAGGCATAGAGCTATAATTCTGTAGACAACAGGTCTGGCGGTCATAAATCAATTACTCACGTTTAATTATGTCAGTTTGCTTCTATCTATAAAATTATTGATGAATTTATTTTTTATTTGATCTCGCGATCTTGATTTATTAACATCTACGTTCTAAACAAATAATTTGTTATGCCTTCCTTTCTTTAGTTCGCTGTTCGCGACATTTTGTGTTCATTCACACAGTTATTTTATCGTTTTAATTCCAAACTTTTTGCAATATTTATTTAACAACTCAAAAAAGAAAATACTTATTAAGAATACCCAATGCTGTAGTTAATAAATTTAAATATTAAAGTTATGAAGCGTTTATGTCTATGGAAACGACATATTTCTAGTAGCAAAGTGTTTATATTCATATATCCGGATATCCGTTCGGATCGTTCAACGGATATCCGGATACCAAATTTAGGATCCGTTGACATCCCTAGTGTAGAGATATAGATCGTTCTGACTTGTATGTGCATGTTTAAGTTTAGTTCTGAAAACACTTAGCAGATAACTTATGTACGGCCCTATTTGTAGTTATGTAGTTATGTCTGTCCCCAACAAACAAAATAATCACACATCAGATATTGTTAAAGCTCCCCCATCATCCCACATATTTGTCAAACTTATAAATCATGTTGTTCAATGTATTTGAACCTGATTCTAATAAAAGATGTGTTCTGTTATGTTCTGTTCTGGCAAGGTCATTATCGATAATGGCCCTGCGATTTTAGTTTTAGGTTTTCAATTGTTATCATTGGTTTAATCACATTTCATCATTAAAATAAGAATAAATTGTACATACCCGTAAAATATTCCCGATTTAAAATCACTTCTTTCCTTTTTATTTTCCATTAATTTGCACATAGCTAGCCTAAAAACTGGCGTAAAAGAAGCTCGCAGCAGAGGTAGATCTATAAGAATGAAACACTCTCAAATCATTCAATTTGCATTTACAGACTCATACCACGATTATCACTTCTAGCATTCAAAGTTTAGCAAATTCCTATCCTTTCCCTTGAGTAAAAATAAAATAAACTAATTGTACTCAATGAAATAGTAAACATTCGTTAAATGACGTCACATCTATACTCAAATGACGTAGTGACAGACATCATAATGGTACAGTAGTAATTTTATAAAGTAAAGTGCCCAATCAAGTACAAACTGAAGCAAGATTAGCGTACACATACCATATTCTCAGCAACGGTTCAAATGTAAGGTACATGTAAACGTTGAGAAAAGTTAAAACATTCAAGCACAAATATAAAAAGTAAGCAACACAAAACATCAGTTTAAATGCCAACATGGGTTCGATGTTACAGACAACAATATGTGAGGTACTTTTTTCTAACAAATGTAAAGACTATGAGGTATTTGTAATAGTGTATTTGACTTTGATATTTCCTTGTCACGTAAATAGATGACAATAAATAAAATTGCTGCTTTATCTCTTAATAATTGAAAGGCCTTTTAAAGGACCTCGTGTAAATTCTCAGTATCATATAACACAAGGTGGCAGTTACATTTTTAAGTGTGTGTTTAGATGTAAATAGAACCGTAGGGAATATTAAGGTACATGTATAGCTTTTTGGGTTGGGAGACCCAGTAAGGTTAATCCAGTTTTCAGACTCTTGTTCACCGACGTTCACTAGCGTTCAAACAACGCACTTCTGGCGATATCCCAGCTACCATGGACGACTAACAACGTTTCCTCTAATCGCTATCCCCCATGAACTTCTTGTATCTTGAAGTCAACATTGAAAAATCAGTTACAGTCTGTGAGTCTTTGAAAGACTGGCTTCCGTCTCTATGTTCTGTAATATGTTTGTCTGTCATTCAAACATTTTACCAAGAAAACTGACTCTGACAGGCACTTCATTTTTGTGGTTTTGCCTTCCCTTAGAACACAGATCGTAGGTGGTTCAACAGAAATCTGAAAAAGAAAGCAAGAACTGAAATGAACCTAAACATTTGTAAAAAAAAATGTATTAAAAGTATTTAAAATAGAACTATCCAGCCGGGTGCCAACACAACAGTGCGTTAAGTACACAAATTTATGGATCGGGCTTTACCTAAACCCCTTTTTGAAAAATCATTTATAAAGTGGAAAGATAATAATCGATATATTTGACGTTGCATTCTGAATATGTAAACATACTCTCTTCTATAGAGCAATGTTTCTTGTAAAAAGATCCCACGAAAGGTCGGAATTAATAATAATAATAATAATAATAATAATAATAATAATAATAATAATAATAATTATTATTATTTTTATTATTAGTATTATTATTATAATTATTATTATTTTCATTTAACATGTTCAAAGAATGCAACTTATAATACAAATTAACATACATTTCATAGCATTCATTTATCTGTCTTGATAGGATATTGGAAAAACAGGTTTGGGCAAACAATTCAAAACCTACAACCTGGAAAAATATATCCTGGAGGCAAAATTAAACATATTCAGGAACATAATTGTAATGGCAATTTAATTTGGCAAAATGCGTCTAAATTTAAAAGTCCTTTCTAAATAAAAAATGTCCATTTATCTTTGTTATCCATTTTTATATATTTAATGACTATATAAGTTCGAGAGTGTTAAACGTCCCATCTTTATATATATATCTTTATATATATAGAATTTATTAAAATAAACAAATGCTTTTTATTTTCCTCTCTAATTTTGGCTGTGTAGGGGGCTGTGTCTGCTAGGTGTGGCCATGCCTGATATGCATATTTTACTTTTTTCATTGAAACTCTTTATCAAAACATATCAAAAGAAAGATACTATTGATAATTGATAAATTAAAACATATAGGTTTTATGTAAATCGTTCTCCAAATTTAATTACAAGCATATTACCTCACTAAAATAAGGACGAGACATTGATTGATCATCTTAAGACAAAACCGTTGTTTCATCTTCTAATGTTATATTGAAACAAATGAAAAGAGATATTGAAGAGCAGAAGTACATAACTAACAGTACATATCTGAAAAGAAATTATGAAAAAGAGGGACTGATAAATAACCCGTTCCGAGGTTGAATGGAAATGCAGTAACATGTAAATGATGAGAGAAAATGAAGCAACTATCTGAACAAAAACTGTCACACACATTTTGTAAAGTTTTGATCTGCACATACATTCAAATTGTATTATGGAATATCATGAAATATTATATATAATATTTTAATATCAGTTCCCTTATACGACCGTGTTATATGATGCCCAGGCTCACCAAACGATAAAGGACACCACAAAACAAAACAAAACAAAATCAATACTCACGGGGCACCGCTTTGTGACAGTCATTGAAGTTGGGTTTTTAAAATCAGTTTCTAAGAAGAGAGAGAAAAAAGGTACTTATCAGGAAATAAATTGAAAAAAAACCAACACAAATAACAGAGAAAATTAGAACCCGGATATCCTTCTTTGGAACAGTCAGTAGCATTGGGTTTTTAAATTAGATTCATCCTATAGATGTACAGGAAGTTATCAAAACATTTATTGTAGTGTGACGCGGAAGTAAGCTGCGACTTCTGTATTTACAAACATTATTCCTGCACGTGCTCAGCGTGGAAATCATGATAGTGATGATACTGTCCCGACTGTGTCTAGCCAGGCTAGCTTGTCAACACAACAGCGAGGGCGTAGCTATAGTAGATCTCCACCATCTTCACAACATCGATCTCGTACTAGGCGCCAATCTACGTCGCAAAACCAGAGAAAGGGTGCGCGGGGACATGCGCCCAGTCGATCTCAGTCGTCCAATCGTGTTTCCGTCGATTCTATTAGTACCAAGAGGACTGAACCTGCTATTAAGCGGCCATGGGCATCTGATAGTGTACACAACGGACTGTCGTCATCTCAGTAGGACATCCGGCGGGATGGTTCCACACATGTGCTGAAAAATAAAAACATAAATATTGGTTTTCTGAATGTCAGTGGCTTACTGAAACGTAAAAATTATCCTGACTTTGTTGATTACATTACTAGTTATGATATATTTTGTATTGCAGAAACTCATTTGGACGATACTGATATTGTTGATATTCCAGGCTATATAGTTTTAGCAAAACATAGAAAACAGAGTTATAAACGCAAGTCAGGTGGTATGGGCATGTACATTAAAGAAAATCTTTCCCCATTCGTTGACTTTGTGGAAAGCAATTCAGAATACGTTTTGTGGACTAAAATTAACCAGGAATTTACACATTTAGACGAACCTATTGTTTTAGGTTCGGTGTATATACCTCCCGAAAATTCTCGCTTTCTAAATGAAGACTGTATTTCAGAATTAGAAAACGAAATTTCATTTAACTGCTCGAACTATAAATATGTATATTTAACTGGCGATACAAATGGTAGAATTGGCCGCTTGAACGACTTTATCTCTACTGATCCTCATTTTATTGAAATGTTTGATATTGACACAGAATTGCAGGCTCAACTAAATCAATATGCTATTCTCGAAAATATGTCGGTTCCATTGGAAAGGTGTTCTCTTGACCATAAAACGAATGTAAACGGCTTGCGACTTATACAAATTTGCAGAAACAATAATCTCTTTTTATTTAATGGGCGTCTATTCAAAGACAAAAGTAAGGGTTCATTTACTTTTAGAAACAAGTCTGTAATTTACTATGTAATGGCCACCGCGGCGTGTTTTAAGCATATCAGTGAATTTGAAATTATCGAAACAGATTCTCTCTTCTCTGATGGTCACAATGCTTTGCATTGGACAATACAAATTCCAGAAACTCGTTATAACAATAAAAACAAACAAATACATCGAAACCCGCTTACTTGGAAAACTAACTTATCAGCAAATTATGTTTCTAATATTGATACCAACAAGATAAACAATTTAACAGAGCAATTAAATACTTTACCAGTTTCGCAAGAAACTATAGAATACGTCACCGATGAACTCGCAACTATTTTTTCCACACAGCCGAAGTGACGTTCCCAAAAAGAAAGCAAACCAGTTTCTCTAGTAATGTAAATGATAAACCGTGGTTCGGTACTATAATACCCCTTTTCAAAAATAAAGGTGACCCAAAATGTCCTACCAGTTACAGACCAATCACCATTTTAAGTTGTCTCGGCAAGCTTTTTACTGCAGTTCTGAACCAAAGACTAACCACATATCTAGAAGAAAATGATATACTTGACGAAAATCAAGCTGGTTTTAGAAAAGGTTATTCTTGCTCCGACCATATTTTTACACTCTATTCCTTAATAGAAATCCTTAAAAAACGGAAGCTGAAATTGTATTGCATTTTCGTAGATTGTTCACAAGCTTTTGACAAAGTGTAGAGGGTAGGACTCTGGCATAAACTTTTAAACAGCTCTGTTAATGGAAAATTCTTCGCTGTTATCAATAACATGTATAAAAATATTAAATCTTGTATCTCACATAATGGCACATTTTCTCCAACATTCATCTCTGAAATTGGTGTGAGACAAGGTAAGAATCTCTCACCTGTCCTATTCTCATTATTTTTAAATGACCTTCAGGCAAACATGCACCTTAATGGCGCAGTTGGCATAGAGCTTGAAGATACAAACGATCTTACCTTATGGCTTAAGCTACTTATCTTGGTTTATGCAGACGATACCATTATAGTGTCTGACAACCCTGTTGACTTTCAAAATAGTCTCAATATTTTCTATCGTTGTTGTAATGACTGGCACTTAAAGGTCAATATCAACAAAACCAAAGTCGTTGTATTCGGGGTAAGACAAACACAAAATTACAATTTTATGTTAGGTGATGAAACTATAGTAAGCACAGATCAATATCATTACTTAGGAGTTACATTTGCAAACAACGGTTCATTCCTAAGAACGCCCGCCCGGCTAGCTCAGTGGATAGAGCATCGGACTGTCAATCCAGGGGTCGTGAGTTCGATCCCCAGCCGAGGCGGGAAAAATTTCTCCGTGACAATTGAACTCGGACATTGCGTCTGAGAGTCATTTGTCCCTCACCTCTGATTCAAGTGAGGAAGCAGTCAGTCGCTTGCGGAGAAATTGGTTAGTACTGGTTAGAGACCCAGGAACACCGGTTAGGTGGACTGACCGCCGGGATATAACCAGAAAGGTGTTGAAACCAGGCGTTAAACCCCAAACAAACAAACAATCATTCCTAAGAGCTAGGAAGCATGTCGTCGAGCAAGCTACAAAAGCTATGCATTTGCTATTTACTAGATCCCAAAACGCAGACCTCCCTATTGATCTTACCATTAAGTTATTTGACCACACTGTATTACCTATTCTCACATATGGATCTGAAATTTTTGGTTACGAAAATCTTGATTTACTAGAATAGGTACACAACGAATTTTTGCGAAAATTAACTAAGGCCAGGCGATCAACGCCAATGTCTTTTCTCTACGGCGAATTAGGTCGGTACCCAATTTCAATAACTTTTCAAAGTCGAATGATTTCTTATTGGAACCGTTTATTAACAGGAAAAGATAACAAAATATCGCTCCAAATTTATAAATACATGATAAACCAAACCAACAATGATTACAAATGGCCTAACAAAATTAAAGAGATTCTTTTTTCTGTAGGACGACCAGATCTTTGGGAAAACCAGTTCCAAATTCGAAATAAAAATATCCACAAGCATATAAGGCAAATACTCATAGATCAGTTCAAACAAAAGTGACATGATGAGCTCCAGCAGAGTAATAAAGGTCGAATTTACTGCAGTTTCAAAGAAAATCACTGTTATGAATCACATTTTAACGAACTTGAAGAACACGAATATATTAGTCTTTTTAAATTTCGAACAGCTAATCATTTGTTACCTGTAGAAACGGGGCGTCATGACGGAACACCTTTCCAAGAGCGACGATGCACATTATGCAACCGAGACGACCAGAAAGGCTGTGAAAATCATTACCTTTTATATTGTAACTTTTTTCAGAGTGAAAGAGATGTCTTTTTAAGTAATTTAAATAATCAGGCCCACGACCTATCGCTGAAAACACTCTTATCGTCGAAATCACTTCCAGTCTTAAAACATGTTAGTAAGTTTGTACAAAAAATTATGAAAAAATATCAACGTTGACCTACCTTTGTACATGCCGATACCTCCAAATATTAATTATTGAATATTTACCTGTTGATATTTCTCCCGTACATGTTATTTCCGTATCCCGCACGTTTTTCTCGCTGTACAATTTCATTGACTGCACTGGTCTTCATTCATAATTCGACCACGTGATCATTACACTAGTGTTACCCTAAATAGACTAGCAAGATAAATATGTTCTTCAGGTGCGTAGCTGATTCTTGAATTTTGAAAACCCCGTCAGAAATTCTGATCAATACTTATGATTAATATATTTCGCAACAGAAACGTGTAAATGCCATTTGTTAATTATATGTGTTATATGCCGTTTCTTTTTCTTGTCGCTAGCGATGCTTTATTTACCACTTAAATGCGCTTGAAATAGCTTTCAAATATATACAATTGTAAACCTATCGATTGAGGACGAAATTAACTAACGTTCCAAGTATTGACAATTAATTTGACAACTTTACGAATCTCCCCCGCCAAACCAACTTGTTGATATGTCTCTTCAGTTAACAAAATCTTAGTAGTAAACATCATGTACTATCTATTTTATGTTATTATTGAAAATTATCAATTTATCAGTGATACATGTACTTCTCTTTCTCATGTCATTATTTTCTTTTTTTGTTTTGTCATTCTGTAGTTACTTTTGCATTGTTTGTTGTTGTTCTTGTGTGAGGGTTTATGTTTGACCGGAAACCCACACTTGATGTTTAATATATGCATTTATTATATATCCCCATGTTGTAGCGCACTACCTGGGTGTAATAAAAGAGATGTTCTGTTCTGTTCTGTTCTGTTCTGTATTAGTTTCGAGAATTAGCAACGACATTTCTATTACATTGTCACAGTCAGTTATTGTCCATCTGTTAAAACGGGAATAAAGTATTTTTTTTGAAGATACATCATTATTTTTATAAAGATTATGAAAGAAGATTATCATTTAATAATATAAAAGATTAAAAGCAACTCCGTATTCTGTAAATAGATACTTAAGTTAATTGGTGCAAAGCGGTTATGTATTCAATACCAGACAGAACAAAGCAAAACACAAGACCGTATCAACGTTTTTTCGCTTTTAATTTCAAACATCCGGCGGAAACAATAAGAGGAATGGCGTGTTCAAATGTGTTACTAACATTTCGTTCAGATAGATTAACCACAATTAAATTCGTATACTTGTTTGTATTTGTTTATCTGCTTTCAATTAAAGCATTTAAATAACTGTGTTTAAAGGCAGAAAAGCACGTAAATATATGCTCAGACATTTATGTATGCACGACTATCAAGGATGGTAAACTTAACGGGCGCTGATGTTAAGATGCAGAGGCATTATATTTCAGATCTCAATCTTACCGTTTTTATTACCAAATGTGTTTTTATGAACGATCATTACTCCACTGGACACGGATGTTGTAAGTTATTTGAGAACAAAGGTATTTTAAAGTCAGTCATTACCGATATATTCAAGCTGTCATTGGAACATACCAAGATATGTAACTTTATTTGTTATTTTCGCTCAGCTTGGAATATGCGGCATAGCCCAAAACGTTCATGCCAATTGATGCCCCTTAGCACAAACCTACTTTGATTTTGCAAGTTTGTCGTGTATGAAAGTTTTGTAAGACAAAAAATTAAATCTATGCAAAAAAGGAATTGTCACACCCTGAAAGCTAAGCCAACCGACGCAGCAAACCGAAGAGATAAAACCTAAGAATGTGCATGTCAGGACTGGCCATATCAACATCTTTTTATTCTTAGTTGTAAAATTGAAAGAAGCGATATGCATGTATAATTTCTCCATTTCCGTTAAACTGTCGTCCATTTGTAGCATGCATGCATGTTATACTTTCCTTTTGTATTAGCAGTGTATGAAGGCTGTATTTAAATGTGACATTTCCTGATATGTTCTTTCAATTGATGTTCTTCAAGTTATTGTTAACAGCGATTTTAACCAGAATAGTAACTATGTACACTTTTTTTTATTATGATGTATTGTATTGCTATAGTCATTAAATAGACGAAAAGGAACTTTCAGACACTGATCGTGCGCATTTAACCGAACGATTCGCCTGTTGTAACAGACATACCAAGAGTGTTATATTTGCAACTCATCCAATTGCATGCTGTTTAAAAAGCATTTTTGTCGTTTAAAGTAGCAAGGTTGTTACATTTCCGTGTAGACTTTAAGGTTATCAAAATGTTGGTGAAACATTGCTCCGATCGGCTGTATGTTCACGTGACATCCTGTGATGTGTCGGTTGCTCTGGCTGTAATCGTTGTATTTCCTTATACTCCTCTCTATATAATGATGTCTTTCTAGCCATTCTTCATCGTATATCAATTCACTGGTAAACAACACAAGGTAGGATAAATTTTGTTGTTATTTGAAATTTTCAGAAGTTTAGTTAAACAAAGAATGTCCAGTTTTAATAGACATTTTAAGCAATACAGTGTGTAAATGTATAATAGTGTATGTGTATGTTGGAAAAAAATCGAATCAATAAACAGAACACATCATAGATTGTTTGATGTAAAGCGTTGACGATTATTGAAAGTGAAGTTCCATTTTTAACTGCCGTTAATATCTTTTGGCTCATTGATATGCCAGTAGTCATTTTTTGCTGATTTTAAAATGTATTACTAATATAAATGTTAACTATATTGTTTTGATTCATATGGTCAGTGTAAGAAGAGAACAAGGCTTAGCATGCGTTTGTTCACAATTTGTCATTTTCCTGATGACCACAGATTATAAGAGATGCATTAGACAGAGTTTGATTTTATAATTGATAATTTGTCGTATAGTTTTGTCCAAATATTTCAAACTATTGAAACAAAAAAGACGAATTTTTTTTTAACGACTACTTCTGATCTGGGTTAAAAAATTAGAGTTATATTTAACCCAGTTCTGATAGTGTTCCTTTTTTATTTTATGATCGTAAATACTTAAGTATGCCAAACAGACAGCGTGTTGTTTGATGAAAATACATTTTTTTATTCCTAATTCTAATCTCGGTATTGTGGAAAAATGTAAAAGTATATGTTTCTTTCATTTTTGTTCCCCTTTTTTTTTCGTGGTGGTCTATCGATAAACGTTTTTGTAGTTCAGGTCCAAGAATGTATTTAAAATTAAGGCTTCCCCATCAACGTGTATTGTAACTTCCTGTATAAATAAACAGTGGTTTATATGTCGTTTGCTGTATTTGTTCATTTCTTCCAGAATTTTTCTTTACTGCAAGTTTTAGGGTCAGGATGTTATCTGTATTTACCGTTGTTGTCATGATATGCAGTTTTTATTCGTCGTCAGCCGGAAGAAGTATAGATGTAAGTATTCATTTGTTTATGAATACACATATACGCGTACACAAACGATTCTAGCACCCCGTTCTGGGCCGTATAAGGCTCAAGGAGTTGAACTATTTTTGTGCAATGACAATATCGATAACATTATTGTACGTTACATTACAAGATCCGAAAACAACTATTCGACAAAGTCTTAAACAATTCTTTTCCTTGGAAAACATTTAAGATGAAATTATTGTTAAATCAACATAAAACTGCAAAGTGAACTGATAAATGTATGTTAAAATACATTAAGTTCGATTGGCAAGTACTTAACAAGTATCTGACAAACTCTGGCAGAACCAATCATACAGCTAAATTTTACTTCTGTGATTGGTTTTGATAAGAATAGGCATACATTTATAATATACATCGAGATATTTATATCGATAAGCAGCAATTTCTGATCTCTGGAAGGGTCGAGCTTTATCGCCCTCAAAAGTATTCAAAATAATTTAGTGAAAGTTCAAGTCATTTATAATCAGTCATTCGATGACGTTAAATTTTTCACAGAGACATTGACAACATCAACTGCGAAGAATAAGTGATTCTAAATAAAATTTGTTAAATACGTCAGTCGCGAGGGTGTTTGTTCGAAACCATACATCAAATAAGAAAAATTAGAAAGGATGTACTTGCCCAACTAGCTAGTTTAATTGCTTTAGGTTAGAATAGATGCTAAGGAAAAGGTATTTATATGTTTGCGCAGTTGTGGAAAAAATTAATCAGTCAAAAAGTGTTGTAACGCCTCTCAGCAGGTAAAGTAATATTTAAGTAATAATTAATTAATTCAATAACAAAATCTAGTAAATTTTTTCACCGTGTTTAATGGTCCGATGAATATAATGATTAGTTGAAAGTAGTATTGAACGTTTATGATAAATGATATTGCCTCTACTGGGGAGCGAACCCGCACCATCACGGCAACAGCGCCAAGCCATGCAACTCCGACAACGCAAACGACTGAGCTAGCCGGTAAAAATAAAAAAAGGCTTTTGGGATAACCCTTAAAAACGTTATCAGCACTGCATGACATCGGAATCAGATTATTTTACTGGTAACAGTACTAACTATATATACGGGGAGACTTAATACCTTAAACACAAATAGCGCTAGTGTGAATTTCAAATGATATTGCCTCTATGGGAATAGAAATTTCTTTAACTTTTGATTTCAGCCTTACTTTCAAGTTAACACCAACGATCTTAATAATGATTATGCGGTGACCATCGTTCGCAAAGGTAATGAAAGTGAGGTTCGATTTCAAGACGGCGACAGAGTTACAACATACTACTTTCTAGCAGCACAGGTAAATCTATGTTGAATGATTGTAAGTTTATTTTTAAACAGACGCTTTTTGACGAGAAAAGTCTTGTTACAGTGCAACACAAGTTATATCCATATCACATAAGGCAAGTAAGAATTTCGATTTGTCTTCGAAAAAGATGTAACTATGAACGGTGCACAATGTTTTGTATTTTGAGGTCGGCGAGCACGCACGTTTTACCACGAGTTTCTGCGAAAATATTGTTAGTTATTCGCTTTGTCGTTCATGTGGCATATCAAAAACTTGTCTTTTAATAAATACTGTCATGTTGCTATGTTTTCCCAAATTAATACAAAGCACAACCAATTACGGGTTATAGCAGGGTGATGAATATGATTACCAACGCCATAAGAAGCGATTAAGATTTGCAGTATCCAATGGGAATGTATAACAGCCGGTTTATGTTATTTGATGTTATTTACAATTTAATCAAAATAAAGATGGCACTGCATCTTATTTATAATTTCCTTTAATGTAATTTGTTTTCTGTTTACGCATTTTATCATTTTCAATGCAAAAAGATATTTCTTGTTTAAACTATTTCAGCAGTACCAAATAGAAAAACCGGATTGGAACGATAACTGTTATGTTAGACGTGCCTACCAGGTAATACATGTATCAAGTGTTTATAATTGTCAGCAAGGGAGACAAAAGTTGACTTGCATTTCTGTTTATCTACTTTCACCAAATGTTCTTTAGTTTTTTATTAAACTCTTTAAACCAATCCAAAATACCTGCGAACTTTGCCAATTTGTATTGTATATTGAGAAATATAGGACTTATAATGTAAAAAATAGAAACAATTTGACACGTCATAAAGAAAGAAAACATAACAATAAGCGTTCCTTGTATTTTAGAAATCGGATTATTTAATTCGCAAATCTTTTTTCGCATGACCTTGTGCACAACTACTTTTCTGACGGGTATGATTTTGGTAAATAAAGATGTCTCTTTTCCCACCATCATGCTGATTTTAGTTTTTGTGCTAATGTTTCAAACGATCTCCTTATTTTCCTTGACCGTGCCGTGGGTGATTTATAGGGATAGACGGCGTGTACAGTAAGATGCATTTCGATTACTGCCCATGAACATGATCAATCAAACCGAACCTGTAATATTTTCATATTTGTTATGTTCGGTGAATTTTCGTTTTATCTATTTATGTGTTTGTTTTGCACAAAACATTATCGAGTAGTTAGGTAGGTTGGGTTTTTTTACGGTGGAGTGAGATTGATACACCCATTAGATTCCAAGTGGCAAACGCTATACTTATTACCATTCCTTAGCAGTAAATCCTCGGATTTGTTTTATTAATAATTGTTACCTATGTTTATTTTACAAACTGTTGCTATGATTTTCTCTGTTGGAAAGCTGTGTTTTATAAATATAGCTTTTCCTGTGAAATGCCTTTTGCGAACTTACATTAACAATTCATTTTCTAAATAATGACTTTAAATCTTCATAGCTGTTAAGATATCCTATGTTTACAACATGCATGTTTCTCATCACCATACAATCCTGTCATGTAGTACATTGTAACTGTTGTAATTTTTTACAACCTTAATATCGTCAATAAAACAAAAACATGGTTATTTATATCTTATATTATTATGCATGTTAAATAATTATATTTTCTAGCAAAGCGGGTTCGGTCTGGATTGTGAGTATCAGCAACTCATGACCTCAGGTGAGGTTACAGATGAAATTTCAGAAAAGTGTGGCAACAGACAGATTTATGCAGTTCGACCTGATGAATGTACAGGTAAAACAACAAAATCGTGCTAGGTATATAACTAAACAAGTAAAAAATTGCTGCTTATGCAGCAAAAGGAGTACACGGCCTAAAAAGCGAGCTGTTTGTATCAAACTATTCCATTTTAACTATTTGTAAACCTGTTTAAAATGTGTATTATGCCTATTTGATTATTTGGTTGTTTTAGCCATCGTTATTCATCTTGGTTAGGGGAAATAAGAAAATCAGGGAAACTACTCAGCGCATATATCATGGGTGGGTTGAGCGCAACACGGTTGTAAGTCACTTTTTAAAAAAAGTTTTCAGTATTAACAAAAAACTAATTTGTTATTCTCATATTTGAATGTTTATTCTTTTCTTTTTATATACATATAAACTTATAAAGAAGAAATGTTAAAAAATAATTTCCAAAAGAGATATTTATAAATATATGACCTACAACCGTTTTCCACTTAAAATTTGACATAAATGCGAACAATGATTATTTATTGCAAAAGAGATCTTTGAATATACAACTATATATTAAAACATTCTGGTTTTAAGCCATTCATAGTTCATGGTAACTGGTAAGGGGATTGCTGTTAATCAAACCCCAGTAATGAAAATTTGAATTCATGCTTATATTTTATATTTTATAAATTATGTACATATCAAGACTGAGTTACATCTCTATTCCACTTACAACTCACCCCAGTTGCCTTTTTGTGCAACATGGTTTTAATTTGAGTTTCAACCGTATTGCACACAATATTTATTTAATATGAGATTTAGCCTTATGATTTATTTGTAATATTTAGTTTTTTTTCAAACACATTTTTTCTTTAATCATATTATGTACAATGTATTAATATAAAATGAGCCATATTATGCAAAAAATTTCAAAAAAAATGGAATTACAACCCTATTGCGCTCAACCCACGATTATTGTTTATTCTAATCAGGGTCGATCTATGATTTTACTTTTTGGGCTACGTTTGCCTTAATCGTAAAATCATTCTAAAGAGACATCACACGTGCGATCAAGCGCGATTTTAACACTGGGAGCGCGGAGGAGATGATTTTGGCTGCATAACAGTGACATGTTGATATAAAAAGTTACTTATTTATAATTCAATAATATGTAATCATTTGGTAAATAAAACGTTTAAATCATTAGTATACTGAAATACTGCAAGCAATAATAGGATCCCAGTTCATTAATTTGACATCGATTCTCTCTATAATATATTGTAGCACACGCTCCTTGCATACATATTCGTTTAACACACGCTCCTTGTGTGTCCGACATTTTTGTTATTTTTCAAGTTTGTTTCGGTAAACATGAAAACATAACAGTTAATTGCGGAATAAGACATCGTAAATTTCTAAGATAGTTCGTAAATACGTTTAGATCGGTTGCAAACCTTAACGTTTATATCCAAGATAATCCTATTTGATCGATAGAGTACACGTAGTTTTGATAATTATTGTAAACATTTTTAATCACGTTTAGTCAAAATGTCCGCCAAAGATTCAGCTGCTGACTGTCGCGTATTACGTCATCAATAATTGTGAATTTTGTCATAGGTAATGTGTGGGCGTTCTTTGTTTATAAACAAACGCACATTGTAAACTTTTGGACAACTAGCGGTTTAAAACATTTTTACTTGTTATTAAAAGAAAAAGAAGATGTCATACCAGAGGTAATTGTTGTAAATATGTTTAATTATTTGATTCCTAGTCAAATATCCCGTCAATCCATTCATTATTACTGTAGAACTGGATTTATTCGCGTTGGTTTTATTTTCGCTAATATTCGCGAATCGCTTGCCTCGCGAATTCATAAATATCGCGAATATATGATGAGTTTTGATATATTCGATACTAATTATCCGAAAAGATTCAACTTAATATAGAACTGTTAATCTCTTCAAACGCCACATATAACTCCTTTTGATCCACCATTCATTTATTTGATTTAACTATTTGAATAAATTTGGCAAATAATATAAACGAGTATTTCCTTAAACTATGTTAACTTTTGAGTAATTTATTCTGATACAGGAAACAATATAGCTATTGTCAGCGTTGTTTGTTATATTTCGCACCATAACAAAAGGCAGCTTGCCTAACAATATTATGTTTATTGATAGTTAATTGCTTTATATCTCAGTAAGGACAATGTTATATATCTGTACCGTTTGCATGTGTTTAACGATGAAATCGTGGTCATGGTTATAACTTATACTTTTATATTTTCGGTTTCGAGTCTGACGACGTCGCGAATTTATGAATACGCGAATAAAAAAATTGCTGATTTTTGACGAAAATCGCGAAATTTTGACCTCGCGAAATTAATGCGTTTTACAGTAATAAATTCTGCCAGGATTTCTGCCGGACCTGCGGAAATCCGCTTGTAAACTTCTGCAGTTTTCTGCCGACGTGAATGACGTCATAGGTAATTTACGCCGAATTCTGCCGTTTTCCGCCGTTGTTGGCAGAATTCTTTCCCACTATAAATACCCCAGTTTTTCTTAGTCAGGGGAGATCAGAAATAGTAATATTAGAGGCCATAAGGGATTTTTTGGCTCCTGGAATTAATATTGATCTAGATAAAGGTACATTAATGATTTTGAATCTAAATGCAGTAATTGAATACTATTATTATTATTTAGAATTGAATGCTTATAGATCTGATGGTACTGACAACTGAATTCTATTGCTGATGTAGAATTGAATTCTTGTACATCTAATTGTATTGACAACTGAATATTATTGCTGATATAGAGTTGGACTCTTATTTATCTCATTGTATTGACAATTGAATACTAGATCTATTGCTGATTTGATACCGAAGTAGTAAATAAGTAATTTAACTTTTAACTGAATACCGTATTAAACTGAATTTCGTTTGAAACTTGAAAGTGCATCTGTTTTTACTTGTCCCTATAGTGAGCTCAATTAGATGCTCTAAAATTATGTCGCGGCCTGCCATCTGAAGAAATAAACGCTACCACATCGGAGACATATAAACCAAGGTCGCCACAATATAAACCTAATAATAATTTTACATAAAATGAAAACAAAAGATGCATCAGTAATAATGTTTCATCCATACTTATTGAATGTTTTTAGGGGCGGATCAAGAGTCGTTGTTTTGTTTGTTTGTTTGTTCTTGTTTTTTTTTTGGAGGGGGGGGGGGGGGGGGGGCGGGGGGAGAGTTAAGAAGGGGGGGGGGGGGGGGTTCGGGGGTGTGATCGAACCCCGTTTAATGCAGGAATATTTAAATTTCACTGAGATGTTGCTAATTTTGGAAATTATCATGTAACTATCATAAGACTTCCCCTATCGAACCACTTTCTGAAAATCTAGCATCCGACCCTGTTCTTTGAATACGACATTGTTTTCCATATTCTGTGTAGCGCTACTTATTCCATTCATTTAACTGGTATTACCTCCTTACTCAACCATGGTTTTAATACACTGAGGAAATCCCGCAACATATCGCCATTTCCTGGATGTTGACACTTGACTTTTATGTATTATGTATTAGGCAAGCCGAGAACGATTTTGATAAAAAAAAACGAAGATCTGATGGTAGGAGTATATTGTTAATGGCATCGCATAGTCGCCCAAGAACCCATATGTTTGAGCCGTGGCGGCCGGGGTTAGCGGTCTCTGCTCTTGCGGTTTCAGCTCCTATGCGCCTACATCACCTACCTTCTTATTCTTGAAATTGCTAAGGCAGTGTAGCGGTGATCTATCCATGTTAATTCATTTCGGCTGATAACAACAGCAATCTACATCATGCTTTACCTCTTTTGTCTGTACCCTTCCCTTCTAAGGCATAGGCCTTTCTGTCATCAAGTTGACAGATGTTGGTAAGTTTAGGCCTATGCCTGTCTTGTACAGTTTGGACAAAAATAGCGTAGGATTGAATCTAAAGGGGAATAAAATCAGCAAGATGCGAAGTAACATAACTTTGAAATGTTGCGCGACTTTAAAGAAATTTGATGAGGAGAAGGTGCTCCTAAATGCCATTTACTTAAGAAGGAAATCAGTTCTCTGATGCGGTGCCTGTTTACATAAAATTTGCCCTTGTTCACATTACGTCGCCTTATTATTACAATGTTCTAAGTGATATTTTTCGAAAAATGAGATTTTTATACCGTTGTAATCGTGGAAAAAAGACCTATCTGAATATGGTTTCAGAATTGGTTGATTCACTTTAGTTTTTAAAATTCCCAATCACACAATGTTCTATCTTGAGGTTTATTCACACTCGTGTAAGGATTTCACTGTTCTAAGTAACTGTAAAAAAGTAAGTTAGAACATTGTAATAATAAGGCGACGAGTTACTTGCGGAGAAAATAATGGTTAGTACTGGTTAGTCCAAGAACACTGGTTAGGTTAAACCGAAAGTAGAGAATTTTTAAAAAGTTAAAGATAAAGACTAAACACAAACTCATGTAATTTATAGACTTCATCAAAACACACACGCTGCTGTTTTTCTGAGCGAATTCGGTGGAATATGAAGGTTTTAGAGAAATCTGAAACTTTGGAGACGATTTTCTCCAAACTGTAAAAAAGTAAGTTAGAACATTGTAATAATAAGGCGACGATTAGCAAAACGAAAGCACAATACCAAATTTCAACAGAAATCGACACAATGCTTGATGGATCATTTGCATTTATTTTACATGAAGATACAAATTTAGGCCAATGACTATAAGTAAGTACAATGATTTGTGCATTTAAGTTGCAAATTTAAGCCCATACCTGTTAGTTATCACAATGCTTTCTTCCAATTCGCATATTGAAAAGTAAACTAAAATTACTATTATTGCGAAAGTAAAATACTTATTTAATATGAGAAATGTATCAAACAGATAAATAACAGTCACTAATATTGATTATCCGACAGATGTCGAAACTGGTACAGAAAGATTGGCCAAAACATGATCTACAGCTTTAGAGAACCATCGTCTGGAACCACTTTTACAGAAAGTCAGAATTGATTGAGAACAATGGAAATTGAAATGTAAAAAAGAAAATGATGTTGAGAAGTTAGCCGAAAAAATCGTAAAATTTGATACTTTCACATTCCGTGATTAAATTAGTAGCACGTATTTTGACAGATTGTAGACAAAAGTTCCGCTAAAATGTCGAAAACGTTTACCGTTTATGATCTGATAAGAGTCGGATTTTACTATGTTTTTAAGTTGGTTCTAAATAAAAGATTTCAAAGGCTTGACCCAATAGCAAATTCGAAATTGTAGACAAAAGTTCCGCTAAATGCCAAAAACGTTTACCGTTTATGCTCTGATAAGAGTCGGATTTTACTATGTTTTTAAGTTGGTTCTAAATATAAGATTTCAAAGGCTTGACCCAATAGCAAATTCGAAATTTGATAAATTGCTAAAGTGGAAGTCAATAGGATTTGATTTAGTGGTCTATAGCCTAAACAGTCACGTGCTCCTCCATGTTACATCTCAATTCGTTATTTCAATATACACGGCCTTGCGAGGCCGTGTAATCAGAAGTTAACTGGCTTGCTTCTTAGAAAACCAAAGAGCAAAGAAATGTTTGCAGGGAATTAAAACGACTTTATCGTAAAGGGACAAAAGCTAAAAACAAATTTTATATTCTTGAATAATATTTCTTCACAAAATATCCTTACATTCGAATTTTTGTCATTCGAAGGCCTGGTGTACTTTCCTAAAGTTGTTAAATAATTTGTGCACTTAGTTCTCAAGCATATTAAATAATAATAATAGATTTCAAGGCTTTGCAATATGTTGTCGTTTCTTTTTAAGATGAGAACCGTGGATGGCATGGATCTGTCGGAGGATGCATTTGGTACATATTTGGCTTCGCCTGCGGAAGAATTTCGTGGTAGTAAAGATTCACAACTGCAAATATTTGGGCTCATATTCTAAGATGCTTTGTGTGAAAAAAAAACTAAAAAAACAAAGCATGATCTTTCGCAGAAGATATTTAACGATATAACAAATATCTTTTTGCCTACATTTTCGATTTTTCGCAGACTCAAATCTTGTTTTCTCATAAACGTTTTTTCCTGTTTGTAAACGAGTAAAAATCATCAGTACGGTTTGTTCACTTTTGTTCATTGATAAATTCATAGTTTTCTTTGCAGCATTGTCGTTTTAAAAAAAGAACAGAATACATAATTTTATTGATCCCATCTTAGTTTATGTAAACCTTTTTAACAACCTTTTGATAATTGTAACAGTTTGTTATTACTAAAATAAATGTAACAAAGTGGTTTACCTTTTCTCATTCTTAACTGATTTGAAGAAACATATTTGTAGAAAGACGGTCTTAACACATGCAATAACACAATTAATATCGCTTTCGAATCATGATTTGAAATAGATTTTAAATCAAAGGACTGTAGGTACTGATGGGTCGGCCATCAAAACACAATTGAATAGCAATGGATTTTTGGGTTTGATAAGTTGTACCAGAAATATACTTTCGCCTCAAGAACGGGGAACAATTTACTTTATGTCCTCTGAGACGTAGATCTTCGACCCCAAAAACAATTAATGTCCATTTATCAAGTCAAGACAAATACTGTTATCAAGTTTGCAGACGCGGTGACATGGAAAGCGAACCTGGTGGTAGGACAATATGTCTAAAGACATAATGAGAATATGATTGGACTTGTAGACGATAATATGAAATTGACCAATCAAAATTAACTGAAGGACATCATACTTCATAGTTCATATGGTCAACAGTGAAACAAAGCTGGTCAAAGTTCTCAAACACAACGCTTTATTTAAAGGTATTACTCCTATCGTCCTTGCATTTTGCATTTAGACAGACTTTTTAATTTTTCATTTTATCAATGAGAGTGCAATGACAAATGGAATATTACCTTAATGGCGTGAATACTTTTGTAACGTTTGGAGGAATCCTGTGAGCAGTTGTTTGCAAGCGCAGTATCATTAGACAGCACCTAAAATTCTGAGTTGAGATACTGTGACACCAATGACAGAAAAAAGTAGCTAAGCTAGTCATAATCTTTGAATATTCAAACTTGAAATCGACAAACAGAATCGGGTCACATGATTTAAAATAATACTACACGTGACACTATGGTTTTTTTCAATGGTTCTATTATTCAGAAAATAATGTTCAAACACACAATTACACTGATGCTTTTTGTCAACTGATGTTTTTTCAATGAGGTTCACATTAAAACGTTTTTGTTATATTTTATATAACTTGTCTCCATTTCACATCCACTATTTGTATCAACATTTGTGATTTTTTATTCTTGTCCATTACAAAAGCAACATGCTTCATTGCAGGAATTATTGGCAATCTAAAGGCTGTATGCTCCCTCAGACAGTCATAGACAGAATTGTCAAACTGGTCTCCTCACAGCATTGCATGTAACGCTGTTATCCTGAAATATTAATTTCAACAAATAACCTATTTATATTGAAGTTGTAATGATTTTAGCTGAAGTGTCTTTGTTTTCCTTAAATTAAGGGTAATTTTGGTTATTAATTGCCAGAATCCACCAAAAAGTTACATTAGATGGGTGTCGCCCTGGGAACTAGATCAGGTTAAAAATGCAAGAACAAGAAAGGGAATAACCCCATCTTGACATAAAGAACTTGGAGTCATGATGAGTGTGTTGTCATGAGCAATATAATTTGAAAGTTTGATGTAGAAATATTAAGAAAAGGCAAAGTTAAAGTCAACTTTAAGTTTTTCTGTTAAAATAAAAGTACAAAAGAGATTAACTCCATCAAATGTGACCTTGACATGAAAATTAACATCAGCTCAAGCATGTTGTCAAAACAATATAATTTGAAAATTTCATGAAGAAATATTAAGAAATGGCAAAGTTATAACCAACATTACGTTTTTGGGACAGATGGACGGACAGACAAAGCGATCCCTATGTATTGCCTTTTCTTTGAAAGGGCGACACAAAAATGACCCTTTAGATTCAGCAGCTAGTGGACACCTGGAAAACAATAGATCAGTATCAGCAAGAACAACTTTGGTGTCTGATCTGGATCTGATCGGAATCTACACTGTTTGCATATTTTTAAGAAATAGCCTCATGAAGCTTATTATGAACCGTGTAGATCCTGTCAAGACTGCACAGATGTGCCTGCTGATCTGGATATACACTGGTCACTCATGTCATGTATTCATGGAAGAAAGGGCAAAAACAACACAGTAACTTTTATATAGGATGATTAATTTTCTTGTGAACTGAGGTCTCACAAGTCAACACATACATACAAACACAATTTTATGTTTTCTTGTTACAAGATACAAAAATACAAATACCAACATATACAGATAGATTTAGTGTGTCTCTATCATACATTCATGCAGCTTTAATAAATGAAAATAAAAAATGCAAACCTTGTCTTCATTTTCTACAGTAACATTCATATTCTGCTCCCTAATGTTCTACCAATTCTGCAGACATTTCAAGTCCACAGCTTTCACAAGACTGATGATACACATGGCTGAAAATAATGTTGTATTTTAAATCATAAAAAATAACCCAAATCAATTTCACTGTACTTTTTGTTGCTTATGAAGCTGTACATAAATTGATGTTGCAGGTTAACAGTTAACAGATTACACTGTTGTCATAATTCATATTAAGGTATTTTTTTTTTATATAAATATCACACAAAAGAGGTTTTTCTGATGTAAGCTTCATGCCATCTTCAATTCCTATAGGCTCATACACAATTTATCCCATTTAACTTTTTCCTCCATGTATATGCCTTTATGGCATGGGTGATCAGTGTAGATCTAGATCAGCCGACACATCCATACTGCCTGATTAGGATCTAAACCGTTAGCTTTTTTATTCAATAGGTTATTTCTGATCACAATGTGACCAGTGCAGATCCAGATCAGATCTGCTATCTGATCTGGATCTCTACACTGGTTGCAAAGGCATGAAAATGTGTATATATGTAGTAAAGGGTTAATTATTACAAAAAACACACCTGCATTTTGATACTTCATTTCACTAGATGGATACACCTTTAACACATAAGCAACTATTGTAGATCTAGGTGCTGACACATCTCCTTCCAGTTAATTAGAGCTTTAAATGTATCTAATGAACAGAGTAGATACAGATCAGACCACAAAATGTCTGATATGCAAGCTGGTCTGGAGCTACATTTGTGCTATCTCTATCTGATGTGGATTTACACTGGTTGCCCATGTGGTAAAATGGCGTGTAAATGGAGTAAAGGGTCAAGTTATTAACCATGAAAGTGGAAACAGCATTGGATTTTTTAGACACATTCATATGAGATTATCCTACTTAATAAACGAATAAGCAACCACAAGAACCCATCGTGTTAGTTCAAGGTGGCCCACAGATGAATATTATTATTAGGGATGGGAACGAGTAGCAAATTCGGTACTCGGGTACTCGGATCTTGTTCCGGTAGAGTACTCGAGTACTCGAAACCTTTCTCTAACGTTAGAGAAAATATCAGCTTCTATAAGTTCTAACGATCGTACCGGGTATGATCATGCCAGACTGCCTGTCATTATCGATCACTCAAGATGATGCACAGCACATTTACAGGAAACAAAAATACCATAATGACACTGAGTCCTTTTTAATGCAATTTTGACCATCAACTTTTGAAAATATTTAACTAAACAATCGACCATTCATTACCTCGTGTCACGAAATAGAACATCACCATAAAATGTACACAACGTAAAATTTTGCAAACTTCCAATCAACAATCGCATTTGAATATAATTATTTAGATAAACAAACTCAATTAAAAGACCGACCGAAGAGAACGTACTTATAATATTCAGTTGCTAATTTTCGTGATTGCATATTGTCTGTGTCAAGGCATCAAACAATAAAGTCAATTAGGCGCCAGTTATCGGATATATCTGCCCCTAATTGTCATCTTGTTTATTGGAAACCAGGTGCGAGGTGTTCATAATCAACTGTCAGTTGGCATTTGTAAGATTCCATAAAGACAACTGTTATAAAATTGGTTGAATTTTGGTACATTTTGTAATCGAGTACCCGGATACTTTATGAACTACTCGGGTACTCGGACGTTAATCGGGTACCTGAGTACTCGCATACTCGTTCCCATCTCTAATTATTATATATAATGTTAATAATCAGGTGAATTCAAGTTGACCTTGTTATTGGGTCAAGGGTGGTCATATATGACTGAGGCAGAAGGCCGAGGGTAAATATGACAGCCCGAGGCCCAATAACATGGTCAAATTCATATGAAGACTAAACTGGGCCAATACAGGTGTTCTGGACCTATATGAGAATTGCTGGGCCTTTATAAAATACTTAAGTATTGATGTGGTGTACCATGTAGTGTCTACCAGGAAAATGGCATGTTCAGGTCAGGTGATGACATGCCTCGAGATTTTGCTACACTGCAGTCATGTAAAAAAAGGGCAAAGTATGCAATGCCTGTACTGTATATTAATACAGGGCTCTCACTAGAGAGAGACTTGAAGGAATTAGTCTCATCAAAAGTGACCAGACTTCTCTCTTCGTAGAGCTTTGTGAGAAGTCATTTTGTATTTAAGATATAGGGAAAGAAAGCTGTTGACTGCATACTTCCCCATAATGCAGTAAATGATGAAAAAACTTCTCCCTGATTTGCAAGTCTGGTGAGAGCCCTGTTAATAGTCAATTAGTAAAATTTAATATACCATTAGCCTTCTTCCTCTCCTCTTCCAATTTCATGCTTTTTGAACCAGAGATGGCACATTTCTTTCATTTGATTGTATCACTGAAATTATAAAAAAACACAAAATTGCAAGGGTGCAAGTTAGGAATTCGGAAAAACCTGAAATCCTGAAAATTTATTTAGGAAAAATGAAGAAAATAAATCATTTTTAGACACACAAAAACCTGATTTTCAGGCAAACGCACCCATGAAATTATAACAATTATTTTGATCTTTGCTCAAATTACAAATATTCTTTATAATAACTTATTTTATTATTTAAGTGAGTGATCATAACAATTAGTTTACTCTCATTTTGTACTTTGCTAGAATGGTCTTTCTTCAGATTGTTTCTATTCTGCATTGGAATCCATTCAGTCTGAGGTGTATCTACAAAAAGTCACGCACAATCTATTGGACTGTGAAAAATGTTTTTCCTTTAGTTGCTGTGAAAAAGAGTGATGTCATTTGTTTTGTAGTTAATATGCCTGTTCCAACAGCCATTCAAGAAAATTTAATAAAGTTATATTGATTAACTTTTGATTAACTGGATTCCTTCATCACTTCCAGAGAAGTTATTATGTGTTTCCTTCTTTTGAAAAAATAAAATATGGATCCTGGCATGTCACTTTAAAATTAACCAGAAAGTATCAGACTGCAAAAAGTCAAAAATGTGTTGACTGCTCTTATAAACTGGTCAAATTGGGTTGTCACTAAAATTCACAAAGTGGGTTCCTTTCCAAATAACTACTGGTAATTTATTTTACATTGCTGATCAGAATTCAAGTCTGGATAAAAATCATAGAATGAAATAGACATAAAATTAATGTCTGAAGTAGTTTTGGTTTATTTTACCTTAAAACAATTCGTATTGGAAAGCTTATGAATACTTGTTACATCAAAATTATTGAACTGAAACACTGTGTAAACCTAGGTTCACTTCAATACTTAATAGTGGTGTAACATATAAAAGGAGATAATATATTCATTTTTATAATTTGGCACATGTTTGTAGTGAACACAATTTATATCTTTGCTTTTCATTTCATAATTTATTGTTACTTTGTCAGGCAATTCTACTATTAACAAGACTTAATTTAACACTATGAAACTAATTTGAGTTATTTATCAAATTACAGGAACCTGAATTTCCATCAGAAAATATCCAGATAAGAAAAAATATTACATTTTCCCAATGCAACGGATGTGTTACCCACCCATTAACATGTTACAAGAATTTACCAGTTGCAATGTCAGGGCACTAGACAACTTTTGGGGACAGGTACCCATACCCGCAGAAAGGGGAATATTACGTCATTTTAAGACAAAAAGGGGAATTTTAGGTAATATACATGTTTTGAATTTAAAGGGTCACACACTGTAAATGTAACACTGTTTTCTATCTCTGATTATAATAGCAAGCATATTTTGTGACAGTAGACTTACAAATAAAACAATTTAGTTACTTTTTTTTAATTTTTTTTAATGTTTTTTTTTAGATTTTTTAGGGGAATTTTTTTCTGAAATAGGGGAAAAAACATACTATTATGACAGGGGAATGGGGCCCATATTCGGCCCTAAAATCAGCAAAAAAAAGAGTGCCCTGAATGTTGACAGCGTTATCGCAGCTCAAGCATTACAGAGAAACTAAAATATACTGTTTACAATAATTACATCTTCTAAACAGTCATTCTGGATTTAACTCAAACATTATTTTCTACCTGCACTTTTGTTGTCCACTTCATAGCATGACGTCAAACAGTTCGACACTGCTTCAAATGGGGTATTATGTCAAATTTGGTTGATACAGGTCTGACCAGAACCAAAGATCATCTAAACCTGTTTATGAATAATAAAATCAATTAAAAAATACTTCATTCTTTCTTCCAGGATGCTAAATTCACCTGACATGCATTTAAGAGATACTATTAAATAAATATTGTGAAGTTCCCATTTCTGTATAAACTCGGTGAATCCCTGAGGTGCTACTCTTTTTCTTCTTATGGTTTTCCCTGGGTTATTAATTTTGAGAATATCTGTTCTGATTAAATGACCTGTGAGACACATGGAATGAGTGTAAGACAAAATTGAAAGTAGGAAAAACTTCTGATAGCGGATTTCATAAGGTCTACATATAATGCGCAATTATTGAAAATTAGAATTCTATACTTCAGAAAATCTTGTGTCAACTATGTAGCTGGTCACGGTTTGGAAAATGGTTATATCGGAAAATGTCATTCATTTCAGATCTGGATATTTTCTGATGGAAATTCAGGTTCTTGTGATCAAATGCATAAAATGCATTTATTAATATATCTGTTAAATCAATTCATGTATGAATTTTAACTTACTTTAAACATAATTTTTAGAGATCAAAATGTGATAAAAAAATAAATCATTGTGAATCAGATGCTTTATGTTTTACTTTAATTTAAAGCATTCCAATGGGAATAAAATTCTTACACGAGTGAAGATATTTAACCAAGTAATTCGTTTATCGTTTAAAATCCAACTTCTTTCAATGCAATACATTGAAATAATTTGATTACTTACATCTCTACAAGGTTCCACAATTAATACGCGAGCTCTAGCGAGCCCCCGAAGGGTCGAGCGTTTACGGTAACATGCGTATGTATCCGAAACTCCAAACCTTCTTGAACTGTAAACAGAACTACAGGAAGTTGGGTGACTTGACACCGGTTTATTAGTCTGGACTACCTGCCCTTAACAGTACTGTTAGCAGTACGACAGGAACCAGGCAGCGGTTAATTAGAGTTATGCCCCCCTTGGTTTCAAATTTTTATTAAAAAAATAATTTTTATTTTTAATAAGAAGAATAGTCAACATAATGCATTTGTAACACAAAATATACAATCATTTTTATAGTTTGTTTTTTTTTTCAATAAAAATATACATATGACGTAATGTCGGAGATCAATCGCGCGCGCAACTATCAAATTGTAACGCCGTATGGTCAGGTTTATAGCCTAGCTGAAATAACCAAAGTTACTTCCCTTTAATGTTAGTTTGCATTTGGGTCTACTTAGAAATATAGAATTCAAGGAGACAGAAGTATACTCTCTCTCAGTAAGTAGTTTGAAAGAGATTACGTTATATTATAATTGGTTTTCATAGTTTTGAATGCTGACAAACAGAGATAAACGTTAATTGTTAGGTAGACGCTCATTCTGTATTTTCATTGAATAAAGGAAATAGACGGAGATGGCCGATGTTGTTGTTTGTAGGACCAATCAAAATTTAGTTTCGGTCCAGTAGTAACCAACAGGTATATAAGGCGAAGTTTGTAGATTTTAAGTTAGAATGCTGCTAGATCTTCACAGAGATAGTAGATCTACAAGAAATCAAAAGGCTGTAACTTTGCAGTAAATAGAGCTACGAAATCTATTTCCCGCGTTCTCTGCGAAAGCATTGCTTTCAGGAGAGGGTTTAGATTAGATAGCATATAAATACCGGGTTGCAGTCTTGAGGTTGTGTGATCATCGCCTAACGTCATATATAGCCCATCAACTGTAGTAAGTTTGATGAGAGAGGCCAGCTGTTGGTGAACAACGTTATTATAGTTGAGCTCATAATATAGCCCATCAACTGTAGTGAGTTTGATGAGAGAGGCTTACTATTGGTGAGCAACGTTTTAATAGTTGAGCTCATATATAGCTCATCAACTGTGATGAGTTGGATGTAATAGGCCACCTATTGATTAATAGTCTTATATATATATAGTTGAGCGTCTAGCTGAAGCCTTTGATTATAGTCGCTCAAGTAGAGTGGTCAACTGTGGTTATCTGTTATTGAGTTTGAAATCAAGAGCTGACAATCCTACTTTATAATTATTGTTGATTTAACATTTAAATAATTATTTTAAAAATCATTTGTTCATAATCAGTGGGTCAAAAAAGGCCCAAGGAAAATTATATATGGTCAGCTCTAGTTTGAAACAGCAGAGTTAGCTGTTATCAGGTAATTAATAATCATAGACGCTCGGTTGCACGTTACAAAAGTGGAGGCAGCGGTGGGATGCCACAGAACTACACTACCAGTAGTTGAGCCACGCCATTATATATAAGGTATATTTTTGTTTGAAGTAGTATAGTTGAAGTACAGTGTATTACTGGTAAGCATTGGTTTTATAAAAGTAGTATAGGGATCACTTTAAAATCTTATATTTGTTTGCATAGATATACAGCAGCGACTGTATATACTAAAGTAGAAAATGGCAAGAGAGCCAGATTCGAGAGATATGATGTCGTTTATAGAGCAGACAGATGCTCTTAAACGAGAAAATCGGGCTTTGAAATTAAAGCTGGAAATCGAAGCCTTAGAAAGGGAGATAAATACTATGACAACAGCCTTAGAAACTGTTGATTTGACGGGCAGTCAATGTAGTTCAGCTCATAGTTTGTTTGTCGCCCCTCAGTCTAGTAGTACCCCATATGTACAAATATGTGGTATTAGGGAGTTTATAGATGCACCCAATATTAAAGATGTAGGGGCAGGAATCTCTGAAGATGAAACCCATCTTGCATGGGATAGATTTGTGACGAAACGACCACAAGTATGTCAACCCACAATTGTTGAGCCAAAAACAGTTAGTGATGATAATAGATTACCTGTCATGAAAGAGCCTAAAGTTTATATGAAGCCTGCAACATTTGATGGCTCGGGCTCTTGGCTAGATTACAAAGCTCACTTCGAAGCTTGCGCCGAAATAAATGGTTGGAACATGAAACAGAAGGGACTATATTTAGCTGTATCTTTTCGAGGTCAAGCTCAGGGTGTATTAAGCAACCTAACCGCCGACAAACAAGAGTATGAGCAATTGTCGAAGGCGTTAGAAGAAAGATTTGCACCACCAAATCAAACCGAACTATATAGAGCTCAGCTGAGAGATAGACATCAACGGGCGACTGAAACTCTTGCAGAAATGGGTCAAGATATTCGAAGGCTGACCAATTTAGCCTATCCATCCGCGCCAGCTGATGTGCGCGAAACATTGGCTAAGGAACAGTTTATAGACTCGCTTATCAGCTCTGACATGAGATTAAGGATTAAACAAGCAAGGCCAACCAATCTTAATGAAGCTGTTAGGCATGCAGTTGAACTTGAAGCTTTTCATAGAGCTGAGCGAACGTCTGCAGAATCACAAGGTTATCTGAGATCAATGAACCCAGCTGATACAGATCTCGCTGATAAGACAAAAGCTGAGCTGCAGTCATTAAAACAGACCATAGAAGATATGAAAAAGGAATTTTCTTCTATGCGAGATAGCAGAAACTCGCGTCAACAAGGCTATAGTGGAAAGAATAATCAACAACAATCACACAAGAAAGAGCATTTCTCAAAGAAAAACGAGAACCATCAGAATGATCATCGCAACGATGTTAAAGAGTTAATTTGCTATGAATGCGGCAGAACGGGTCATATTAGGCGACATTGTAGAAAGAGGGACAAAAACAGTAACAAAGCAAGCTTTCAAGATCAAGGAGCACAGAAAGTGAACTCATCAAATACGTTGGGTGCCGGTTTATATGTTAAAGCAAAAATAAATGGTGTGGAAGCCAACTGTCTTGTTGATACCGGAGCAACATTTACGGTTGTCTCAACCAAACTTCTACAATCGAGTTCGTACACTACGACTCTTGAAAGTTTTAAACAAGATGTTGTGACCGCTTCTGGAACACCTTTGAATGTTGAGGGAAAAACATCGGTAGTGATTGTGTTGAATGGTCACAAATCTCTGAAAGATTTAATTGTATCAAACATAGATGTTGATGCAATATTAGGACTTGATTACATGAAACAGCAACACATTGTTGTTGATGTCGGAATTGAAATAATAACCATAGGTCAGCAAACGATTTATTTAAATGTTGTGGGACCTATTGGAATTCAAAGGGTTGGATCGTGCAACATGCTTGCAAATAGGAAGAAAACAAGAAAGCATAGGAAGAAACTTAACAGAATGCAAAAAGCTAAGTCACAGGTACTGTCTGGCGAGGAAACAAAGAAGGGCAACGAAACAGATACTGAGACACAATTGGCTCATATTAACAATTCTAAAGATAATGTTTCCTGTATTTTCAGGATGGCGAAGACGAAGACAACTGTGCGGAAACCGGCTGTGACTACGGTCTGCCTATTGTGCAAAGTTGCTGTGAAAGGTGAAGGTTTCGCGCAACACGTTCTAGCCTGTACCAGTTCAAGGCTAAGATGTAGCGAATGTGGACTGACTTTTCTAAAGTCAACGTATCTTAATCAACATAAGAAAAGAGCTCACATGGGTAGCTCTGGAGAAGCTCTGTTAAAGGAAAGTGAGAAAGTAGAGAGTGTTGATGAAAGTGAACACTCGAGCAATAACAATGAAGGAAGTGACTGGGATAGTGACCCAGAAATCTTCTTGGAAGATAATAATGAGAAGATTTTAAGGAAGAAGAAACCAACGCAGTAACTCCAGTTATTAAGGATGTAATAACTGTTGAAAGTGCTGATGATACAGCAACGGATAATCGTAAGGTGGATGACCTTACTAGTGGGCGCATTATACGGAAACGTACTATGCCGGATCCCGTTTTGGCACCAGTGAAGTGTAAGAAAACCTTGACTGATCTTGATGTTGTGCTTGATCCTGTTTTGACATCAGGAGAAGATAAGAAGGTCTTCACTGATGGAAAAGTGTCCAGTGCTGAAGATGAGCCGGAGATTGACGGGAACAATAATGTGACAGAGACAATGTCAATCGTACATGAGGCAAACCCATGTAATCCGACAATATCGGAACAATGCAGTGTGGAAGTACAGACAGTGAAGATTTGTGCAGCTAGAAGCAAGGCAGATGACAGTGTTCAAGTAAGAGAAACTGAGGATGATATATTTGGCAAACATGTTGCCAATGAGTTAAGATTGATAACACGTACCAAGGCTAAGAGGTATGCCAAGTTTCAAATCCAAAAATTGATATTTGAAGCCCAGGAGGCTACTGACTAAGACGCTTTGTCTGATAATGTGTTAGTTCACAGGCAGTGGACATGAATAATACATAAATCTGGATGATGTTTATAAAGTGTTTGTTCTTTTTTTAAATCATGCGGGTCGCATGTACACGGAGGCGTGGGTAGTGTAACGCCGTATGGTCAGGTTTATAGCCTAGCTGAAATAACCAAAGTTACTTCCCTTTAATGTTAGTTTGCATTTGGGTCTACTTAGAAATATAGCATTCAAGGAGACAGAAGTATACTCTCTCTCAGTAAATAGTTTGAAAGAGACGTCATATATAGCCCATCAACTGTAGTAAGTTTGATGAGAGAGGCCAGCTGTTGGTGAACAACGTTATTATAGTTGAGCTCATAATATAGCCCATCAACTGTAGTGAGTTTGATGAGAGAGGCTTACTATTGGTGAACAACGTTTTAATAGTTGAGCTCATATATAGCTCATCAACTGTGATGAGTTGGATGTAATAGGCCACCTATTGATTAATAGTCTTACATATATATAGTTGAGCGTCTAGCTGAAGCCTTTGATTATAGTCGCTCAAGTAGAGTGGTCAACTGTAGTTATCTGTTATTGAGTTCGAAATCAAGAGCTGACAATCCTACTTTATAATTATTGTTGATTTAACATTTAAATAATTATTTTAAAAATCATTTCTTCCGCGCCGGTAAACTTAGCGTTTCAGGCTTCCTGACAGATCTTTTTGAATGCTTTGAGGTAGATTTCATTATGTTTGTACATGTGTTTGTCAAATATATGCAAAACGTCGACCCATTGTTTCTCACTTTCCTATCTGCAGTGCATAAGCATTTTGTTTAGCAAAAATACATGAATAGGCGATTCGCCCCATAACGATTCGCCCCATGCTGAAGTCATTATCACAAAAGTTTGATTTATTCGATAAAATAAGTGTAATTAATTCTAATTTTCCTGGTCACCGACAAACAAAAATATATGAGACATTCCTTTACATTAAATAATATAAACAATACAGACGGCTTCGTACTATAAGGTATTTATTCTCTACACACAGAATCTGCAACATTTGTACACAAATAATTCTTACGATCAGGTGAAATTTTGTTTATTTATAAAAGAATGTTAAAACTAACCTAACCAGCAATTAAGTGGTTATATGAAAAAAATCAAAAAAATGATGTCAACGCATACACATAAATTTGAAACACTGAGAAGGCTTATTGTGTCAAACAAACACAACATAATATCAGTAAAAAATTTCAATTCAATTCTCAGCTTTTGCTTATAACTAAAGTGAAGCAAGTAGCCACGCACAAAACGAAAGACTTTTCCACACAGACACGAAGATTCAATAAATAAATTCAGATTTTGTTTAAGTTTACTACACGTTTTTTGTTTGTGTAGATATATTGATATCTAATCGCATCTCCATCCACAGCATACTCCCCAGCACAACCAGCACCCAATGTGACATCCTCCAGCCCTCGTCTGAACATCTACAACAAACAAAACGTATTATAATAAATTATTATAGTGAAATTGTCAGTTTACTTTGACGCAAATATTGAAGAAGCAAGTTAGGCTTTAATGTAAAAAGAAATAATTTGAGAAAAACAACATTGTCGGAGAAATGAATTTATTTGAGGCTGTATAAATATTTGTACACCGAGCTCAGACGAATATATGCTCTTATTACCAAGCACAAACTAAAATGAAAAACACCGTTTGTTTGAGAATTCGGAAATTCATAAAATATATATCTAATTAACATATGTACATGTAGGCATCTTTAGATGATTTGTCAAAATAATGAAAGAATGTATCTTTACAAAATCGGAAACGTCTTTGACTTCAGTCTAATCTTCAACAATTTTATCTCAAAACTTGATTGTTATTTTGACAGATGTCTGTTAGATATTGTAGATACATCATTGAACAATAGTGGTGTTAATTTAGAAGTTTTTAGTATGTAACTGCATGGAAGTATTATAGCAATATTACTTTTTAGACCTTGAGCTGCCAATAGACCCCCCTCCCCCCCATAAGGGAATTTTGAAGGGTATGTTTTTCTGAAAGCCTATACCATTCTACGCATTTTGCAAGTTGTTTGCACTCTGGCGAGTGGGGCGTTTTTCCGTAACGCCTGTTTGAATATGTTACCTTTGAAAAAAAGTTTGTGTAAGAATGAAATATTTGACAGTTGTAAAAGTTTTAAAATAAACCTATTAATTCTACACCAGGAAGCTCTAAACTACATTCATATGCAATAAAACATCTGTAACCTAAGGTATTGCTCTAAAATAGTGATTAAGTTATGTTACTTAACATAGACACCTAGTAAAATAAGATGTATGAAACATTTCTTACGTGCAGTAGCAAGTAATTTGTGCTTATAAGTAAAATATAGTAAGGTAAATGAGAATTCAGGACAAATGTAATACAGTGATATACATTGGGACATAAGCTCGTAACGCTATATTGAAATATGTTACCGAAAGAAAAGAAAATGGGAAAACATGCCATAAATGTATTAGACCTTGAGCTGCCAATAGACCCTCTCCCCCTGGGGGAATTTTGAAGGGTATGTTTTTCTGAAAGCCTATCCCATTCTTCGCATTTTGCAATGTGTTTGCTTTCTGGCGATTGGGGCTTTTTACCGTAACGCCTGGTTGATTATGTGACCTTTGAGAAAATTTTATGCGTTGAAGAAATAATTGGCAATTATAAAAGTTCTGAAATAAACATATTTTTTTCCCAGGAAGTTGGTGTTTTTTTAAATTTTAAATGCAATTAAACATCTGCAACCCAAGGTATAGGTCTATAAATAGTCATTAAGATACATGTGTATGTTACTTAACATCAAAACCTAGTTTAAAAAGTTGTATGAAACATTTCTTACTTACATTAGCAAGTAATTTCTGTTTTATTTGCTTAATTCATTAATATAAGAAAGCAACATATGCATATCAGGAATCGCCACACTCAAAAAACACAGCCTCCCCACGCAGCGAAAAAGAAGAGAGGAAGATAGAGAGAGCGCATGTTTTATATATGTATGTCAATTCAAATAGGACGCCACAAACAATTAATAAACAAGAGAACCAAGAATGCAGTATTTTAATGTAATAAAGTCACATTGAGACACACTTCTTGTTTAATGTATGTAAATAGATACATATATTTGTAAATTCCAACCAACCAAAATATCTGAAAACAAACAATGGAAAAAACATCTCAAAGATAGCAAATAAAATATTTATAAATACATGTGAACTAAATTATAAAGGAATAAACTCTGAAAAAAAAGTAATATATGCATATCAGGAATCGCCACACTCAAAATACACAGCCTCCCCACGCAGCGAAAAAGAAGAGAGGAAGAGAAAGAGCGCATGTTTTATATATGTATGTCAATTAAAATAGGACGCCACAAACAATTAACGAAGAAGAGAACCTTTGGGGATACCGCCTTGGAACGGTCAGTGGCAAAACAAATTGCCACTGGGGGTTTAAACCAGGTTCTAGGGTGCACCAACCTCACACTTGCCCCAACAGGTTCTCGTATCACAAAACAAGTACAAATTGTCTTGGTGAAATAACTCCAACCCACCCATCAGCTCAACAATGTTGCATGCAAAAGCATACAAACATATAAACATAAGAATTAATCGCATTGTAAAGCCAAAGGGCGGGTACTCAATGATCTTTCCGAGACCAGAGCACCTGGAGTAAAATCAGCAAGAACACGATGACAGGGATAAAAGAAACAAATCGAGCTTCTAGGTTCTTTTAAGAAAAGATTTCCCCATAAACTTTCATAAACTCTTACACCCCTGCCACCGTCGTGCAACCAAAGAGGTAAGCATAATGATCAACTGTAGATGGGTTAATCACCAGGCCTGCAGAGCGCTGTAAAATATCATGTTGGTAACCTTTCTTTTTAAATTTACAGATGGTTTTTACGAATAACCGGGAGAAATTTGCATCGCCTTTTATCTTCTTAAGTTTATAAATTAAATCTCCATAAAAAACTGGCTGTGAAATTCCTTGTTGCAATAGTGATTTTAAACTGCAGCTGTATTTATGAATTAGATCTGGATATCGGCGATAAAACTTGCAAAAGGTTTTCCTTAATTTGTGATACCGATAACCTTGTTTTAAAAGTTTTTCTGTAATGCAAAGATTACGTTCATTGAAATCATTCACATCGTTGCAAGCTCTTGAAAAGCGAACAAGCTGTGAGATATAAACCCCGTAAGAAGTTGCACGAGGAACATCGCCGTCTAGAAACGGAAAATTTACTATATTAAAATTAAAATCATCTCTTTTATCATAAATTTTAGTAGTGACGTAACCATTTTCGATGGATAGATTTAAATCAAGGAAGTTTGCTTGCTTTTCTGAAGTGTTCGCTTTATTAAGTTGTAGTTCTTTAGGATAAATCTTATTAACCAGTGATGGAAAATGGTTATTATCTATATTTAATAAATCATCAAGGTACCTCGAGGTGTTGTTAAAAGCTGTAATAATATCATCTTGATGTTCGGTAGAAAGAGATAACATAAAATCTTTTTCATAACAGTATAAAAACAGATCAGCAACAAGGGGTGCACAATTAGTACCCATTGGAATGCCTATTACTTGTTTATAAATAGAGGTACCAAATCTCAAATAAATATTATCCAATAAAAATGTGAGCGCCTGGATAAGGTCTTGACAGGTCCATGAAGTATAATTATCATAAGAACCATCTGTAAAGAATGCCCTATGTTCATTACAAGCAATAAATGTTTTATTTTCTCTAGCAAAAGTTTTTTCAATGAGACTGGTTAGCTTGTCTCTTATTAAATTATGAGGGAGAGAAGTATACAAGGTAGAAAAATCATATGTAGACAAACAGAACGCCTGAAAATTATTTGATTTAAGTTTCTTCAAAACGTCATTTGAATTTTTTATAGACCAAAATAAATTTTTGCCAGTAGTTTCAAAAACTTTTTCGCAATACCTAATTACATGTTCTTTTATAGCTGTAAGACAAGATGTTAAGAGCACGGATAACTTTGTTGTTGTACAAGAACTAGAGTTAGCGATAAATCTTGCTTTGTACGGTGTTTTGTGCATTTTAGGAAACCAATACATAGTAGGTACTTTGTCTTGTTTAGGCTCAACACTGATTCTAAATTTTGTAATTTGTAGAGTGTGTGCAGTAACAATATCACTCTCAGATGAAGATGTCAGTGTATAAGCATTAGTGCTATTAAGCTCTTCAGTTTGAACATTTATATAGTGTATACGTCACACTATAATAACATTATTTGAAGCCTTATCAGCAGGTGTTAAAACAAATTTGTTGTGAAAATCTTGAATACCCTTTTTCAAATGACGAAAGTTAAAACGAGGTCGAGGTGGTAGTAAAGCTATGTTTCTTTTATAGAAGGATATACGAGTGTCAATTATTTTGAATATTTGTTTTTTCCAGTTTGAAAGAGCATTAGGCTCAGCATGTTCTCGTTTACACCATTTATTGCAAAAAGAGTTTAAAGACTCTGCAATTTCCGCACGACAGGTATTAAAGTCGATGTCCGATGGAATTCTGTATTTTGGACCTTTTGAAATTAAATTGCGGATTCTAAAGTCTTTGATAACATTTAGATCCCCTGTAACGATATGACCGGCAGGTTGATAGCAAAATTTTGAATTAGAACAGTCTCAAGATAATGGTGTGTTTTCAACAATCTGTAAATCCGAGGTAATTTTGTTGTAATTGAAAATTGTGTTTCTAATAGGCTTGTTATATTTATAACAAACGATGGGTGTTTCAGTATTCTTGAAATAATTTGGTATAGCCGATTCAACAGTTTTATCTTTAAATATACTTGGAAGGTCAATAAAATCTATGCCTTTATTTAAAAATGAAATTTTAAGGAAATGTCTTTGGTGATCAGATTCCAAGTCAATGTGTGGTCTTAGAACATGCCGAGTGTAACACTGAGTAAGGCTTGCAACCTCATAAAGTGGATGAGTTCTAATAACAATATCATCGGCTTCCTTATCCACTTTATGTAAACTTGAAATAGAAAGAGAAGCTAAACGCGACAGCATAGCATGTCTACCAGAATGTTTTAAAATATTTTGAAGGTCATAAATAGAACAATGAACACGGGATTTTCTTTTGATGTTACCATTAGTCCTTATCCCATGTGACCTCGATTTACGTTTTCGTATTTGAAGCAAACCAAAAATGTCAAAATCAGGGTTTTTTGAAATGTTGCCTTCTTGATAAATGTTATCATTTAAACCAAGTGGATAAGGAGTTTGTAGTTTTTTTATCCAGTTATCTTCTGCAACAAGTCTTGCTCTAATTTTAAATGCTCTTGAAGCACTGTTATCAAATATAATTTTTTCCACAGGTTGAATATTTACGTGTTTTAAAGTGTGGCCTGATTGTTTAAAATGTTTATATAAATATGTATTGGTTTTATTATTTATGAAAGACATATTGTGTGATTTAAAGGTAAACTGTGTTAAACACTTTGTTAATATTATCTTTAACTTTAGTTATATGTGACTTTAGTATTATGCTATATCATATACTTATGCCTATGGTTAATAAATTTGAAGTTTTGGTGTAATTGTTTTTGTTTTAAATACACCTCTTCATGAGTTTTAAAGATTAGTTAGCTTTATATCATAATAAAAATAAATACCATATCATAAATCACCATTTTTAAATATGTTACCCAAAAAAACGTATTTTAGTTACCAACTTTCCTGCACTTTATGTATCTGTATTAAAATAGGTAATATACATGTATATTAAGAATTATGTTACAAAAGGAAATAAAGGTATTGATGCTGGTGATATTAAACAGTAATGAATTTTTTATTTAAATTTAGTTAAACTTTAGAGGTTAATGATCTGTGTACTGCTCAATATGTCTTGAAATAAATTTGTATGATGTAGATGGTTCAAGTTCGTCCTATTTTAAATCTTTTCAAATTAACAATAAACCTATCAATATGGCTCATTGACAACAATCTGATTAAAATCATATCCTGAAAACCGCTACGCTATCAGGATCTGACGACGAGTAACTAAAACGTGTTTTTATCACAAACCGTTTGAACCAACCAGATTGTCGCCTACAAAATCGCGAAAGTGAAAGTAAACATTCTTTATTAAACCATAAAAAGTGTTGAGAGCCTGCGTAAGACATATTTTGCTGATTTTTTGTGTTTATGTAGTATTGCAATTATTTCTAATGTAATAACATCTTCAGATCATTTTGCGAGCGCTGTATATCATGCTTCCTGTGTTGATAATTTCTAAAAATAGTAATCGGGGAAAACCGCTAAAGCTTATGTACGGTATCTACGGGCCGTCATCAGATCTAACATTTTGTTAGATCTGACTTTAGTGAGATTGCATTGACAACATTGTAATACAGCTTACGTTTGCATTAATCATGGGCTGTTGCATCCAGTCTAAAGCTAAGTCCAGATACTCACGATTGGTTCTAACAAAATGTAGAAAAGAAAGAATAAACAAAATTAACATTTTTTTTAATCATTTTATTGTTCTATTTATGTTTTTAGTCATCCTATAATATGTTACCAATTTTTACTTTAATAATCAGCAAAATTAATAAGAAAAGAAAAGCAAGAAACTGCAAATGATTAGTTAATGAACATTTTGATAAATATTTTTATATAATATTATATTATGTTAAAGTTGATCTATAACAAATTTCAAAGCTACTTCATTTAAACTACACAAATAAGCTGATTAAATTATCTGATATTCGAAATGTTTTTAAAAGTAGTTTTTTTTTATCTAAAATACCGGTACTTAGTTTCGGTGTAGAATTCATAAAACATTGAAAAAGCATGAGCATTATATAGCAATTTTTTTGACTCGAGTAAAAGAATTTTTACCTAAAAAAATTATTATACATAAGTCAACGTTAACTTGTCTATTAGCTTATCATCACCTGCATTACACAGATTGTCTTTCAGATAAGGATGTTTCTCTTTAACACTTGTTTGTCTTTAAGAAAAATAACATTCTACAAAGATCTTACGGAATTCTTAACATATTCTTAAGCATTCTTTGAACAATGGAAAAAATAATGTTTCATTTAGGACAATTTATTTTTCTTATTTCAAATGTTTTATTTAACAGCAATGTCAGTTATTATTGCTCTAAAAGACCAGAACTTGTGCTTTCAACCTTGTTTTTAGTAAATATAGTTTATAGAAAGTTCATATTCACATTATGAATGACTCTACGGTAATCTAAATACAAACTACCGGGTAAAACACGGTTTTTGAAATTTATTTTCTTTATTCTAAGTGATCTCTCTGAAAAAACATTATTTAAATAATTAGGTAACATATAATTAGTTTTAATAATTTTTGTTTGTAACACTTTTCAAAGCAATATTTTTGTCTCTTGTATTTTTACTTTTTTGGATCCAATCTCTAATTTTTATTTAGAATTCAATTTATAAATGCATTGTACTTTGTCAATATTGTAACTTCGGAATTATATGTTACGGAGATTTGAAGGTTTAAAATGGACAAGCTTAAACACTTTAACATTTTAACCACATAACATAACATAACATAGTATACACAAGAAACTTCTTACTATTATTATTTTACAGTTTAATCTAAAATGATTGCATAGTCGTGATACAGTTTTGTAAATGTAATCAGTTCTTTGTACAACTATATCAGTTTTAGAGAAAATACTTCATTCAATCATTAATATTAGTTACAAAAAACGTCTGTGAATGTAATAAGAAATCTACACAGGGCTAACAAACATCAGGACATTGCACAGAGCACACATAGTTAATTTCTTCAAATAGATATCAGCTAACACCATTAAAAATAAATAAAAACAAGGAAATAAGCCTTATTTTAATAAGTAACATATGTTATGTATGTTGAAAATTTGAAGTCATGCAAGTTTCAAGAACACTTACATTAATAAAGCTCAATAATTTAATTAAACTCTATTTTATATGCTTGTTTATCCCAAAACATGAATATAATGTTTGAATTAGCGATATGGTAACATATAAGATTATGGAAAAATTATTACAATTGCCAGTGTGATTTTTATGACAATCACACTGTTTTATATTGTTTGATCATGCAGCTTTCAAAAACATGTATTATTGCCTAAGTTTGATTACAAATAAAAATCCTACAGGTAAGTCTCCGACTTAAATTTCATCTTTTTAGTGTTATGTATGTTATACACTAAATATGTTACTTAAGTGCAAATATTTTGAAATGAAAACTACATCAATCAACAGATAATACTTCATCCTTATATAAAAATACAAGTTTTATTAAATCGTATCTGGAATAGAGCAGAATTAAAGATTCAAAATCCATATATTTTTTCTACAAATTTTAGGGGTAACATATTAAAACCTCCGTAACACCATTATGCCCCACTCTCCAGAGTGCAAACAAACTGCAAAATATCCAGGACATAACAGGCTTTCAGAAAAACCATGTCTACAAAATTCCGTAAGGGGGGGAGCAAACATGTTCCTGGCCACCGGCCTATTTATAGTTACATTTGCTTGGACAAAGATTACCATATACAGAGTTTGTGGTTTTAGTGTGATTTTTTAAAAGCAAAAGTTTTTTTTTTCGCATTTCATTTTTCAATATTCTGTTAGGTTTAATTGGTATAATGTGGACATTTGTTAAATTAAGGTTCAGTCTCATGAGTAATCAGTTATGTAACTTGACGGAGAACTTCTAAATCAAGAAAGAGACTTTCTACATGTATGTTTGGTATGATTACACAATAAAAAGTGTTCACAAATGAAATAAATTTTTTGAAAATCTGTGAGGTTCAAATTCTGAATAATGCTTACATCAGAACAATAGCTAACCATGACAACTTGTGAGTGTTTGTTGCTTTGAGAACCTGTTGGGTCAAGTGTGAGGTTGGTGCACCCTATAAACTGGTTTAAATCCCCCAGTAGCAAATTGTTTTCTCAATGACCATTCCAAGGCGGTACCATCTCTGAAGGCCGTTTAGCACGGTACATAATTATATTTATGTAAATATCAGTATCGCTCAACTGTGAAGTTTTGATATTTGTCCTGTTCGGTGGCATTCAAAGTTATTTTTCATATATTTATGATGTCTATGATGCTGTAAGGTCAACACAGAAAATTTCATGTCTGTATTTTAGATTTCGATTTCATCAAAATTAAAAGCAACTTTATTAAATGTGCAAAACTGAAAACGGTGGACAATAAATGGCATAAAGATACAATTTCCTTGATATTAGAATTAGAAATGGAAAAGCCAAGTTAATATCTTTTAGCGGTTCATTATTTTGTTTTGTTGCTCCAGTCCCACAAAAGAACCCCTTTACTTAAGAAAATGAAAATTCTGATGCAAAATTAAGTCATTTCATAAACTAGATAGTAGAGTTAGCATTAAAACTGTAAGTTCAAAGTACGAGCTTATTTATTGTATTTGGAAAGAAAGTTATACTTAAATTACAAATATATGTTTTGATTGCTGACAGCGCGGGCAAGTGAAATTAATTTCTTCACCTGCACATGCGACAGGCCGTACAGCATATATCTTCCGATTTACACAATTCTCTGCAACTTCTTTTGAAACATCCTCTGGGCTAAGCAATTTCATCCCGTCACAATCAAGACCGTATCCATCTTCCTACAATAATTATGTTTAATAATTGAATGAATTCAGTTACTTCTTATCACTAGAGTTTTAGATTTTTTAATTGCCAATTCCCCAGTAGCGGTCTGCAGCAAATAGATTCCAATCATACAGAGGCTGCATATACATAACATGTCAGAAGTTGATGTCACTGTGCCTATGACATCTATGCAGATATAATAATACATGTTATATGACTACTACTACTACTACTACTACTACTACTACTACTACTACTTGAACTATGTCTTATAATAATAATAATAATAATAATAATAATAATAATAATAATAATAATAATAATATGACTGCTAATTATAATAATAATAATAATAATAATAAAACATATATTTTAAAACTAAATTATTGCATGTTTTGTCAATACATTTGTTACAGTAATTATAGTTCTAATAACCTCATACATGTGTCTGATATAACAAGCATCTGATCCTTCTGGTTTTTCGGCTTCATATCCCTATACGAAATAAATAATAATTTGTTCTAATTTTATGGTCCTCTCTCATGATGCTAATTAACCAATGCTATTAATATGAACTAAGGCACTGCCTCTCTCGGAATCGACAACCGAAAACTAAAACTACAGTGAACAATGGCTGCTCATTAACATTCTGTTGGTATCTTCTTAACATTTTTAATGTCAGCATTTTAGCAAATGAATATAACTCAAAACTAATTTCATTCTGTTGTAATGTTTTATTTTATATTACAGTTTATGGATATGGTGAACATAATTGATACTTTAGAAGCATTAGATATAAAATTCTGTATTCATATACTATTATGTATACTGACCGCAAATAAAAAGTTACCACTTTTACCATTTGCATTGATGTATTGAAACTATTCAGTATCGCGAAATAGCACTAGTACATTCTTGCAATTTTGGGTAACTCACTGTCATCAGGGTTTTTTTTCTGCTGAATTTACTTAACAATTGAAAGTTTCCAATGTTTTCTTTTAAGACAAACTCTGGCGTTTATTTTCTCAACCTTTGAAAATGGAAAAAAAATCAACAAAATGGAAACCAGGTAACTTGAAATTGACAGAATGGTGGCAACATAGTAATTGTTTCAAATTTCATCATAAGTAGAAATTCCTATAAATCCATTCAAATTTAATCAATTACTTACAGCCGTTAGTTATTATCAAAGTAATTATCAAAGTGTTAACTTTCTATTGACAAGGAGTATATATACACTGTATGGTAAACCCCCTCATTTAGACCACACTGATATTAAGACCACCTTCATAGTAAGTATCCTATTTTATAGTTTTGATATACCTCCCCAAAATATAAGACCACTCAACTATAATAACCACTGTTTCCCAGTCCCAAAGGCGGTCTTAGCATTAAGTGGTGATAATTGCCACTATAAAGTAAATTCTAATAATTCTTGGTATTGCACAAAGATTTATTTCACAAATAAAATTTAAAAAATCGAAGTTACCTTGAACAACTGTAAAATCAGTCACATTTGAATAACCAGTCAATAATCCTATGCTATTCATTTGTAAATATACCTTTGTAAAATCAAATAAACCATGTTTGAATTAACCCTTTCCTCTATATATATGCAAAATTTTATTGCAGATCCTGGTCAGGCAGAACACACATGCCATGTAATCAGGATCTACACTGTTTGCTTTCTGGTCAGAAATAACCTAATAAATCATTAAACAAACAGTTTGATATCTTTTTAGTTCATATCTAATTAAAGCTATACTGGTATAAAACCCTTTACTTGACAGATCTATACACCTTTATTGAAAATTAAACAGTGTAGAATTTGATCAGCGGGCACAGTTGTCCCATCTGATCATGATCTACACTGTTCGCATTCTTATATATGTATTATTTCTAACCAAAATGAAAACAGTGAAGGTCCTAAGGACGATCAGACATTACAAATGTGCGAAATAATCGAGATCTACACTAGTCACACATGCAATAAAATGCATACATATTGAAGTCAAGAGTTATGATAGTGATTCATATTGTACTGCATCCGAGGCCTTAGAGGCATAATTTTGTCAACAATGCTGACACATAACTACAAAAAATGTGTCCAATGCAATGATCAAAAACATAATCCATCTACTGAAAGCCAAAAGCGGTCATCAGCCTTTTTTCTTTTGCCGATGACCCATTCTGGCTTTTAATAGATGGTACGTAAAAATAACCATTAGTAAAAATATGGAAAATAAAATGTTTGTCAACAGAACTCCGTACATCTTAAACAATTAATGTGTCCTAGGTATGCAATGCTCAAGAACATATGCAAAAATAACAATTTTGTCAACATTACTTACACATTACTCATACAAAAATGCATCCAAGAACATATGCAAAGTTAACAGTTTTGTCAACATTACTGACACATAACTCATACAAAAAATGTGTACTAGGGATGCAATACTCAAGAGCATATGTAAAAATAACAATTATGTCTTCATAAATCTCACATACATGTAACTCATACAAAAAACACATCCTATGGATGTAATGGTCAAGAACATATGTAAAAGTAACAATTTTGTCTACATTACTCATAGCAAAAATGCACCCTATAGATGCAATGCTGTCTGATCAGGATCTAAACTGTTCGCTTTTTTATTCATTAGGTTATTTCTGATCAAATTGCGACCAGTGCAGATCCTGATCAGATGACACTGATGTGCCAGCTGATCTGGATCTACACTGGTCTCACATGCGTATTTATGGAGGAAAGGGTTAAAAACAGAGAAATACCTTATTTTTACATTTTCACAAATTTGTTTTCTATCTGTTAAGAAGCATTTAACTAAGATACCCCTCTTTCTGTACCAATCAGATGGTACATAGTGAGCGTGTGATTTTTTGTAGTATTTCGAATTGTCATTTTATTCTACTCTTCCACACACACACACATTCTTGGAGACTGAATTCTTCATTTAATATCTTTCAGAGCATTACAAGTTTTCCAATTAAACTTAAACAAAGCATTATGTTGGCATGTTGCAAAGTAAGTTTTTAAATATATATGTGTAGACAGTCTGTGGTTCAATCTGTCAGTCTGTGGTGCTATGTTGTCCAACAATTGCAGTGGAAGATCTGGTCACATAAAAAACAATTCAACAGCAAAATAATGAGAATCCTGGGCTAGAAGTCAAATTCTTCAAAGAAGACCTTGGATGTTCATCAACAACTTAATGTTTTCACACAGCATCGCCCATAAAAGTTGCTGAGTAGTTGTTTGGCTCTTTCCAACCACTTGTGAGAATTAATGATACATTACCCATTAATTCATTTAGTTTTTGCAGATTTTCCACGTTGACAGAGAAAACTATCAAAATATAAACGCTTTGTATGTTCCAACTTGTGATGAAGAATTCAAATACAGTGGAGGCGTGTCAAATCATGCCGCAGACAGCTGAAGTTGCAGACTGGCTGAAAAAGTAAAATATTAATATTAATGATGAACCACATTTATGTAAGTTTTAACACTGAATAACCTTCACCTGTATTGCACATATAGAAATACAAATACAACTTTTAAAATAAAAGATCTATCATTGAAAAATTATTCAGATACAATGGTATTTAGAATGGTGAAAGATTTGAGATGTGTTAAGGAAATTTATGAGCTACAATACTATGTTTATTATTAATAAAAGAATTTTAATAAAAATAAAACCATAAACCTACATGAGTACTTTTGTTTGCATGGTGCCAGTCTTTGAATCAGACACTTCATTGTGATACTGCTGTCAAAGCTGCACTAACCCATGATTGACTGTGTCATCTTTCTAGCATCACCTGGACCTGAAATATGACAGGAAGAGTTGAGAAATTATTCATCTTGTAAACATTATATTTAACATTTTACTCCAGATAATATGCCTTTTATCACATGGGCTACCAGTATAGATCCAAATCAGCTACCACGTCTGTGTCATATGATCTGGATCTAAACTGTTAACGATTTGTCAGAAATAACCTGAAGAATCTAAATGCACGCTGTTACGTTCTGATCAGACAGAATGGTTTAAGATCTAGTCCATATCTGATGGCTTTCATTTGGGTATGGAAACATTTGGGTTGTTTAAAGTGATTGAAGCCCAGTGGCTTAACTTTTGAAGCCCAGTGTCTTCACTTGGGTATGTAAAATAATTAGATTTTTTAAAATGATATTAATCAATTTAATGAAAGAAAAAGAAAGTATAAAGTCTGAATTATTTGAACAAGAAATACCTGGGAATGGCATGAACTATTCTCCCCAAAATACCAAAGAAATGTCAGAACACCAAAATTAATAAAGATATGACAAAATAGTGGTTCATTAACCCTTTAATAAACATTTCCTCCAAATGTGGTAAACACCGCTATGCTGTGCATGAACTTTAAATTTTCCACAAGATATTAATAAAACATCAAATGCATGTATTGAAGAATTTCACTTTTCCTGAACACCACTTCTTTAAATATGTACTATTACCGGTATATAAATCTAAAACTTTTTATAAAAAGGAAAAAAAAATTAACACACATCAATAAAAATATTAAAGGATCATTCAAAGACATTACCAAATACATGTTGTTATTTTTAAAAATCATCACTGCAATGGTTTAGTGCACTTAAACCCTTTTCTCCATAGATATGCCTTTTATCAGGAGCAAAAAATTAGAGTCAAATCAGCCTGCAAAAGTTAAAATGTATACAGTCTGGATCTACTATGTTTGCTTCTTTATGTAAAGGATCTAAAAGCAAACAGTGAAGATCCACAACTGCATCAAAAACTGTTGGTTTTAATCCTTTACTCCATAGATACAATTATATTACATGGGCAATTATTTCTTTGGGAAAAAGATTTGTCATTACAACCTTTTGATTGAATTCGGAATTTTATCATGGTAAGAAACTCAATTTGATGATGGTAAATCATGTTAAATAACTTTACGGTCTTTCTTCTGTAAAAAAAAAGGAATATGCATATCAGGAATAGATCGTTAAAATCTAGAATCTCAACGCTATAGTATGGTACATTATGGATGAAGCCAAATACTAAAATTCAGGCTATCGCGGAAAGTCTGTAACAGAAAATTCCGTAAATCAATTAATCTAATTAATAGTTAGTAATTAATTTTTATGCCATTGCAAAATGTGATTTTTAAATAATTATTAGATATAATTATATATACCGTATAAGTGGTTATTTCTGCGGTGGATTTATTTCTGCTATTTCTGCGGTTAAATAAACGACTGCAAATTAAAAATCCGCAGAATATTTATCCCTTTGTGAACTTTATAACGGTCATATAGCATTCTACATTTTGACTTAATAAATGTGTAAAGTAATAACGAACGACGACACACTTTTTTTAACGGGTTGCATAAAAAAATAGATGAAACGAAAGGCTATGTACAACAGTTATACATGCTTTATTAAACAATATTTGAATAAACGATTACGTTCAGATTTTCCATTTGCAGCTGATTGGTAACTCAAACATAATAAATGTACATGTATTAGCTTTTACTATATTTATATAAGTATGTATGGCAATGGCATCGATCTTTATGTTTCCACTTTCTAAAGAGACTGCATAATTTTAGTCTGGTTATGAAAGAACTTGATGCCGCAGAAATAAAACCACCCATGAATTTCAACAAAACTGCAGGATTTGGAGCCCGCAGAAATAACCACTTATACGGTAGGTATTTTCTTAAATATTTGGGTAACAGTTTTAGGGCCATTTGTCATTTTGACGAAAAGTTTTCATACATACTCCTTTTTACGCATGTGTGACCAGTGTAAATCCAGATCAACCGGCTCATCTGTGCTGTCTGATCAGGATCTGCACAGGTTGCATAATGGTCAGAAATTACCTAATGAATAAAAAAGCGACCAGGTTAGATCTTGATCAGACGGAACGAATGTTCCGGCTGATCTGGATGTAAACTGTTCGCACACACAATAATGGTGTATCTATGGAGATTGGGTTAAAACACGGCTTTGTCGTGCCTGTAATTAAAAAAATAATGAGAAAATGCTCATCAAAATGTACCTCATTGCAAAACACTGTTATGTCATTTATACAATAATTGAGATGGGAATTTAGTTAAACTCTTGTTGCTTAGGTACTTAGTCAGGTTAAAAATAAAAATTCCATGTACAAGAAACGGCATAACTCTGTCAAAGTTGCTAGATCTTAAAGATTTTGGCATCAAGTGTTGAATGCAAGTAAGCAATAATTAATATGAACTAAGGCACTGCCTCTCTCGGAATCGACGAATCAAAAGTGATGTATATCGTATGTTTAACAGTAAAACAAAGAAACAAGTCATCATTTGTTGTTTCACTTTTTAACCAAAACTGATCAAGGTTGTAAGATGCAACACTACATCTTAGTGAGCTGAATGATTCTGTGGTTTGGAAGAATCCTTTGAGATGTTGAATACATCAGTTTGCCTGTAAACTCTTAGTTAAAAAACACCAAAATGCAAGGCTGACCGTATAAGAAATGTAGACTCATAAAATCTGGTTAACAAGGTAGATTGTAAAACATCATTCCACAACACCTAAAATACCTAGTTGGAATATGGTGACACCAATGACAGAGCAAGTAGCGAAGCTTGTCATATTCTTTGAATATTCAAGCTTGAAATCAACAAACATACTTTTGGGTCTGAGGACTTAAGATAATACTATGAGTGACAGTAGAGGAATTTATTATCTGAATAGAATGAAACATTCAAATTAGTCCATGAAAAGCAAATGCTGAAGGAGTCTATTCCTATTTTCTATGGTTCCATTTAACAGCAAATTATATTCATAACAAAATTATACTGATGGTGTTGTTCATTTACTGTTATTCAATGAGGTCTACATTAAAACGTTTTTGTATTATTTGATATCACAATCACACAGTATAATTGTATAGACAATTCTTTTTCTTGTCAAGTGACATCCAAAGCAGCACCTTCTATTGCAGGAATTAGTAGTGGAAGTATATGTTAACTGTATGCTCCCTCTACTGTCTAGAACAGTTAACCTGGTCTCCCCACAGCATTTCATGTGAAGCTGTTTTCCTGAAATATTAAATTCAACAGCAAATTAATTTATCTTCAAAAATAATTTTATATCTTATTGCGTTTAGAAATTTATTTGTCGACAGTTAAAATGGATTTAAAATATTAAGACACAAAAATAAAATGTGTCAAATACATTGATTTTGTATGCTCTGATAATTACTTCAGGTATCCTGAGTCCTGACTTACTCTATGGAGACTCTTTAAATCACATGGACAACAGTATAGTTCCACGTCAGCCGAACATTTTTGGTGTCTGATCTGGATCTAAACTGGTTGCTTCTTGATCAGAAATAACCTCATGAATCTAAACTTTAACAGTCTAGATCCTGATCAGACTGCACAGATGAGCATGCTGAACTGGATATACATTGGTCACTAATGTGATAAAGGGTGTATTCATGAAGTAAAATGTAAAAAAAACAACTAACATTGTAACTTATATTCACGCACCGGTAGATTCAGTGTGATGTCTATTAAACATACATGCAGCTTTAATAAATGAAAATAAAGAAAATTTATGAAAACCTTGTATCTGTTTACTATGGTAATGTTCATATTCTGTGCCATAGCTGTCTACCAATTCTGCATAAGTATCTATAGGCTTCATAAGCTTGTTGATACACATCTCTGAAAATAAATGTTTTATTTTAAATTTTCTCTGATAACTAGTAAGTCATTTATACAGTACATTTTGTGGTTTATGAAGATGTACATAAATTGCTGTTGCAGTTAACAGTGAACAATTCATACTGTTGCCATAATTTATTTATTACATGTAGGGTCTTTTTATTAAAATCACTTAAAAGGAAGATGGAAATGATGAAAAATTTTATGCCATCTTTAATTCCTACACAAGATTAGCATAAAACCAGAGTGTTATCACATTTTAAAGAACACAAAAAGATGTGCCAGCTGATCTGAATCTACATCTATGCCATCTGATCTGGATTTACATGGGCTGACCATTTGTGGTAAAAAGGTGTGTCCATGAAGTAGGTTAAAAAAATGAAATATGCATATCAGGAATGGCCACATCCAGCATACACAGCCTCCCCACACAGCCAACAAGTAGAGAGGAAAAGAGAGCATGGTATTACAAAAATCAGTTTCAAACTGGACGCTACAAACAAATAACGGAAGTGAGAACCGGAGGGGTTACCGCCTTGGAACGGTCAGTGGCAAAACAAATTGCCACTGGGGGTTTAAACCAGGTTCTAGGGTGCACCAACCTCACACTTGCCCCAACAGGTTCTCGTATCACAAAACAAGTACAAATTGTCTTGGTGAAATAACTCCAACCCACCCATCAGCTCAATAATGTTGCATGCAAAAGCATACAAACATATAAACATAAGAATTTAATAGCATTGCAAAGCCAAAGGGCGGGTACTCAATGATCTTACAGAGACCAGAGCACCTGGAGTAAAATCAGCAAGATCACGATGACAGGGATAAAAGAAACAAATCGAGCTTCTAGGTTCTTTTTAGAAAAGATTTCCCCAAAAACTTTCATAAACTCTTAAACCCCTGCCACCGTCGTGCAACCAAAGAGGTAAGCATAATGATCAACTGTAGATGGGTTAATCACCAGGCCTGCAGAGCGCTGTAAAATATCATGTTGGTAACCTTTCTTTTTAAATTTACAGATGGTTTTTACGAATAACCGGGAGAAATTAACATCGCCTTTTATCTTCTTAAGTTTATAAATTAAATCTCCATAAAAAACTGGCTGTGAAATACCTTGTTGCAATAGTGATTTTAAACTGCACCTGTATTTATGAATTAGATCTGGATATCGGCGATGAAACTTGCAAAAGGTTTTCCTTAATTTGTGATACCGATAACCTTGTTTTAAAAGTTTTTCTGTAATGCAAAAGATTACGTTCATTGAAATCATTCACATCGTTGCAAGCTCTTCAAAAGCGAACAAGCTGTGAGATATAAACCCCGCAAGAAGTCGCACGAGGAACATCGCCGTCTAGAAACGGAAAATTTACTATATTAAAATTAAAATCATATCTTTTATCATAAATTTTAGTAGTGACGTAACCATTGTCAATGGATAGATTTAAATCAAGAAAGTTTGCTTGCTTTTCTGAAGTGTTCGCTTTATTAAGCTGTAGTTCTTTAATAGGATAAATCTTATTAACCAGTGATGGAAAATGGTTATTATCTATACACTAGTCAAAAGTTCTAAGTGCACACATGATAAATGTTAATTTTTTAAATTATTTGATTGAATCTTTTAAAATAGTGTAAACTAGAATGAAGAAGAATCAATATTCTATTAAAGCACACCAAACATTTTAAGTCTGCTTAACCAGATTAAAAAATAATAATATTTTAGCTCACCTGTTCTCAGAAAGCAATTCTCAAGTTAATTATCATTGCATCGGCTATCATCTGTGATCGTTTTCTCATCTCTGTATAATTTAAATTTCATGCAAATTTAAAGGAAATACTGTAGTTTGCCATTCCATTGCACTGAAATAGCTTTCTGTAGCTTTGTAATGGTCTGCTGGACAAGATGAGCCAACACACTCAACTCTATTTTATCCATAACGTTTTTACATGATTCCAAGGAGAAAATTCCATCTTTAACACAATGTTTTATGCCAAAAGTTTTTGAATTGTCTAACAGTTTGGGATGATACAATTCTCTATGATAGATGTGTAACAACCTTTCCAAACGAAGAAATGTATTCATTTCGATAAAATTGACCAGTTTTCGGACACGCTTTTTGACCAAATAAGCGTCATTTTCGAATAAATCCATTTTAAAGTTTATTGAATTTCTATGAATTTTAGTTTTAAATTTTTATTTATTGGACACTTATCCAACAAATGTTACACTAATATTTTCGACTCTACGTTGTTTTACGTAAATATTTAATGACGTAATTGAGTAACATCAGCGTTCAACGTAAGCAACGTAATCAATCTAGAAAATAATATCGTTTGGTTTTCTTCTTAAATTAATAAAATATGCAAAAATAAGGTATTTCTTTTTCATTTACGAAAACCGTCAAGATTTTTTTACAACAAATTTGAAGTTGTTCCTGTGAAAAGAATTTTGACGGCAATGTCGTTGTCTGCTGACGTCAACCGTTCCATGGTTACAATTTGTTGGTGTGTTCTTCGTGTTTGTCTGGAGTCGGTGAACATGTGAAAAACAAAAACGATTGTAAAAAAATTAACTTCGCTTGCCCCACGGGGATAATGCATAAAAAGCGTATGCCGACGTGGATGACGTAAAACGTAAAACATATGCAAGGTTTTCAAAAAATTATTATTGTTTGATCATTATTAACATAAAGTCAAACTTTACTTTACTTTACTTTAGGATATTCAAACTTGAAAAGTGTGCACTTAGAACTTTTGACCAGTGTATTTAATAAATCATCAAGGTACCTCGATGTGTTGTTAAAAGCTGTAATAATATCATCTTGATGTTCGGTAGAAAGAGATAACATAAAATCTCTTTCATAACAGTATAAGTTATTACTGTGAATACTGAAACAGCATTGTTTTCTTTCTAAAAAAAGTGAACAAGATTAAGAGGTTTATCCACTAAATAAAGGATTAAATAAATGACCACAGGCCCTGTGGCACAGGGACCCATCATGTATGTACAACATGGTCCGCAGACAAACTTTGTGGCGTTTGATTATGTGTCTTCCAAAAATTTGGCATGTTCAGGTGATGTTGTGTGAACATGCCAGAGATTATGGTACACCATAGCAGGGCTGGACAAATTTAGATTTTTTAGTAACTATTCCAGAACTAGCTGGGTAAACATTTCAGCTAGTCCCACTTTTGCGCAAATAAGCAAATTCTGATTAGTCAGTATTAACAGTAAAGAAAGAAACAGGAAATTCAAGAGGAAGCATTACATGGGGGCTTGATAATGTTAAAATAGATCTTAAAACATGTTATTTTGTAATAAACTTATTGCTGTTGTAATATAATATGCATATGGTGCTAAAAGAGAATGGCGCATATCAAATTAACGTTTAAACTAGTCTACACTAAAAGATTGAGCTAGCCCACGGACAAGCAATCAGATATTTTGAGATTGTCCGATACAATTTTCAGCTTGTCCAAGGCGTCGGGCTAGTGGGTTTGTCCAGCTATGACAAGTCATGCAAAGGAAGGGCAAATTCTGTGCTGTTTAAGTGTTTGTACTGTTTTTAAGGGTAAATTAAAAAAAATACCTCTCCAGTAGTCTAATTTTTCTCCTATTCCAGTTTCATGCTCTTTGAACCAGATTTGTCACGCATCTTTCATATGTATACTTTAAACTGTAATACAAATTACAAAAAAAACAAATTTTATAAACGATATTATTTGCCCAATGTATGCATATATGCCTTCCGATGACTTAATTTATTTTCTTAGTGACAGACTTCCTTAAAGTCGCCGGACCGTCGGACCTGTCCGGTAAAATTTGGACTGGTCTGATGTGATTTCCAATGTTGTAGGACCGAATGTCCGGCAAAAATTTCATCTGCATATTCCAATTTTACTCGCTAAATTACAATTTTACTCGCTGTTTTGATTCGAGACTGTTCCGAGGGAAATGAGTCAGGATATCCGATTGAAATATTTTACGTATTCATTATAATGACAATTTGTACCACTGAAAAAAAAACAAAAACAAAAACACCCTTAATACTGTGTTTTGCTTATTTAATGTGTTAAATGTTTCAGTCAGACAGAAATTGTTTCGGTCAGACAGATTTTCACATCTTGTCTGACTTCATGTTTGACACTTTTTTACAACTTTCGGGAAGTCTGTAGCGATCATTACACTCAAACATCTGGACCCAGGCATGTATACAAAAGCTCGACACAAACTATTGGACTGTGAAATCTAAATAAAATAAATTTTTCAGCAAAGCACATGTGTGTTCTTCAAAAACTGAAATATTTTCACTTTGTTTACAAAATACAATTCGATTTCCGGAATTTCGGTCAATTTCCGGTGTATTCGGAACGTTTCTGATGTAAAGGTAACAGCAGCGATTTATTTTTATCCTCATTGGGTTTCCCAAATTAGAACGAGGCTGCAAGTGCACATATTTTCCAGCTGTATGTCAAAAATTATGTAGAAACAAATGAAGATAACGGTTTTTTTACACAAGATACGGGTGATGATGAAAAGTGAGAGAGCGAGCGAGACAGTAAGAAAGAGATAGAACGAAAAGAAAAACAAAAATTGCAACAGAAAGAGTATTTTATTTAAAATGTAAGGGCGAGTGTACTTTCTGTAAGGGCAAGTGCACTTACTCATTCACTCGACCTGCCGGGCGAGTGGGTCAAAGAAAATTTCTACACCTCTGCTAGAGCAATTATTCCTAAAATCTGAAATAAATAATTAGTGGTAAACACGGCTTCGCCGTGCTTCCTATTTAAATAATTCTACACTATGCCTCATTTTTTTATGAAATGTAGCTCTAATATTTTTTAATTGTTGTAAATGAAGCATTATTCAGATAGCATCTGGTAAACACAGCTTTACAGAAAGAGTATTTTATTTAAAATGTAAGGGCGAGTGTACTTTCAGTAAGGGCGAGTGCACTTTCTCATTCACTTGATCTGCAGGGCAAGTGGGTCAAAGAAAATTTCTACACCTCTGCAGAGCAATTATTCCTTAAATCTGAAATAAATAATAAGTGGTAAACACGGCTTCCTATTTAAATCATTCTACACTATGCCTCATTTTTTATGAAATGTTTTAGCTCTAAATTTTTATTTGTTGTAAATGAAGCATTATTCAGATAGCATTTGGTAAACACAGCTTTACCATACCTCAAATTTCAACTTATATTAGCAGAGTAGCTTTATCCTATATCTGCGAACCTTGGGTTCGAGTCCTGATCATGAATACACATCTTCCAATGCCATTAGCTGTTCAGATTTCATTTGAGCAGTTCTGTCCAGTCTTCAATATCCAGAATTATTCAACGTTATACCTAATCGCTTTCCCACACCAAATTAAAACGAAAGCAATCGATATTACTATTACTATTTCTTGTTGATGATTGCAGTAAAATAATAAATAAAAGCGTCGTAAATCTCCAATGTTTAGAATGTTGGGGAAACCGGTGTAATTGTCACTTTATCACTCTATATTTTAATAAACTAACCAAAATTCAAACAACTTCCGTAATGCGCATCGCTACGGTGGAGTCTACTGTTAGACCCTTACTCTGTGACAATATTAGGTTTTAATCAATGTAGAAACTTATTTACGTTAATTTTTTGGCGAGTTTAATCTTAATTGTTATCTAACATATGGAAGAAGAACTTCTGAAAATGTGAATCGAGAAACACAATAGCGGCTTTTCAGTTTTTAAATCCGGAAATAAGCACAAAAGACTATTTCACCCGGATGAAAGTCACATGGTCCAATCAGAAGCCTTATTTTGCGACACGGTTTCAAAGTTTCAAGGTACTCCTTTTTGCTCATGCGCAATACCGTAATCCGAATCGTAGGGTCGATTCCGTATTAATTTATTTTATTAAAAAACGTCACAGATTTACCGCAATAAATTTTCTTTTCGACGATAGAAACAAATTAGAGAAGCAAACATAACATAGATTTGATTTACACCAAGAAAGTAATTTTACAAATGACAGTCCCACGGCCAGCACTCTGAGGTTAGTTGTATATTACATTAACATACCCTTAAACAGTAACATTTTCATTGATTCAGACCACATAGGTATTTAATATTCAATTTTCGGGGTTTCACTAGTAAATATGTGTGTCAAAAAGAATAAACGGCAATAACCTGCTTCGTAGAATGCACGAGTTTTATCTGCCGTAGCAAAAGTTATAAGCTTAAAGCTGACATTAAGGTCAACGACTAATAATTGTACCAAGTTTAATTCAACGGATTATATAATCCTCGACCTCGACTGGGTCTCGGTCAAACCTTGACATCGGTGGTTCCTCATTCAATGTTATTTTGCAACAAATTCAATACAGTGAAATCATTTAAAGTCTAATCATGGTTATATGAAATCTTATATCTTTTTCTCGGATGGTCTGTTTGCATGCTAACTGACTGGAGCCAAGCTGAATGTTTTCTTCGATAACTTTATCGGGGAATATAGATACATGTTCATGTATTAATTGTGTCTGCTCTTATTGAACAATAGCTTAAGATGCAAAAAACAATTGACAAAATGCAAAATAAATTGTGCCATAGCTTCGGTTTTATTTTAATGTGGCTTGTTGAAAAAAAGTTCCTTAGTATTAATTTTATAGATCTAGCATGAATTTACAAGATGAGGTACATTATGCAAGAGGATCTATTAAATATATGACACTACCTGAGCCGCAAGGACGTTGTATGTTGTCACATTGTTACCGTATCTGTCCTTTAGTCTGACCTCGTTGTCGTGACCTTTGCGAATGATGGTAACCTCGAAATCATCGACATTTTCGTTAGTGTTGATTTGAAAGAATGGCTGAAATTAAATAATAATATTATTATATCGTATTTAAATTTTACAAACTATAAGGTTCTAATCCGAACCTTTCTAGTCACACAATAGGGGCTGGAAAGTGCTTATCGACTTAGTACAGGCTTTCTTTTGAACTCCTTATAAGAAAAATCTCAACACAGTTTCGAAAATACATAAAGAAATGCACCAATTCATATACGTTCTCAACCAGTGTTTGATCGTGGTGTTCTTTAATAAAAAAAGTAAATGCAATATATTTTTCTCCACGTTATTCATAAAACATCTTGCAAATTATACTTTTGATCCTCCAAAGAAGAGCGGCATACAAACAAAAATGTAACAAATAAGGAAACGAAGTTACAATTGACAGAACGGTAATATACGAAAATATGACATAACAAAATAGACCGAATATTAAAAATTACGTAAATTATGACGCTTAATACAGCCGATTCAAATGTTATGATAAAACACGATACCTTGCCGAAACGAAACGCAACGTAAGTATTTTATCAATCTGCCAGTAATAAATTAAATTTTTCACATGTATATGTTAGCGATATATTGTGGATAAAGCTGCATCTTGCCGAAACTAAACACAAGATAAAAGTTTGATCACAAATACATCGAGGTACATTAAATAATCAGTTTCAACGTATGTACTAAGCATAGGGCAAGGTAAAACAACGTAAAAACAAATCTGAAACACATTTTTATCATGTCGCTAGACACAGAAATGTATACATGTATTATTATGCAATATATGCAACAATACTACTTCTGTCGATGTTTTACATTTATAGTGAATGTATCGAGTTAATTTAAAACCATGAACTCTTGTAACATCGCCAAGCTCAAAGCTTATTAGACCGGAAATTATTTCCATGAGCTGGTTGCGTGGACTTACATAGCTGATTATATAAGTCATCACCCACGTATTTATGCAACTTTTTCCACATATTTTGACGGAAACTGTCGTTTCTCAAACGAAACAATACAAGGCGCTCAGCTATAGCATTGGTCGCAATTTCATATTTTATGCAAATAGTGTTATAGTCTCTTGAACAAAGCTTTGACATTAATACAAGAACAGTCCTACTATGTTAAGTAATTTATATGTTTCGCGGAATCGCCAGATACTACAAGGTATGAATGCCTTGTGTATAGTTATAAAATCTTCAATACAACTGTTTAATATACTTTTGTTGTGATACTCAAAATCGATTTGACTTGAAATGTGTTTGTTTATAATGTTTTTTAGAAGAACTAATGGAATGAAACGAAGCATTATGTACATAATCTATAAGAGAACTTGTTAAACGATACTTCCCGAACATTCTGTAAATGTCGGGTATAAAACCACATTGTTTTCTCGGTGAGTTCATGAATTTTATAAGGTGTGTTGCAAAAACTATTTTCACTTTCTTATTTAAATCTAGTTGACACAGCTGTCCGAAAAATAAAATCTTATGCTTATCAATTTCATTTTATACTGGAAATATGCCGATGCAAATTAAAGCAACATCAGTTCTTGTCGACCATGGCATATATTGCATAAATTTTAAGCACTGACTCTCTAATTTTAGTATTTGACTATCAATGATGTTGCTGCATGGTTCACAATCGTAGAGCGCTTTGGAAAGTACAATCATTTTGTAAAGGTGTCTGGAGGTAATAGGATGTTATTCTGTTTTATGTACACTTCAGTCAGCTAAGTTAAAGACAGTTTTACGTAATGTTGAATAAGAAATATTTTCGTTTAAGTTCATATCTTTGCTACACAAGACACCAAGATGTGTGTACGAATGAGATTCTTCTAAAGCATCAAGACCTATATATAACTTTCTTCTATTTTTAGTGAAGTCTATTTTGCTTCTTTAAAAACAACGACATTACTCTTAGTTGCGTTGCAATGATATCTTTCTTGAATTGAGTTATGATAACAGATATAAATTTAATGGGGTCCTACCCATCCTCGGAGACCCAGTGGTGATTCCGCTCGCTACATCACCCCTGGGACAATTAGTTGAATTTCATCCGATTTACCGCTTAACGAATACTATCATTTCATTGGTTTCATCCTAATTTTCGGATGAGCGAGATCACCAATGAAAATGATCCTTACAAATCGCTTCGGTTAAATTGCCAAGATGGAGGATTATTGTCGTTTAGCATGTGAAAAATTTGGTGTTTTGAATTTAAAGGATTTTCAACAAGAATGTGTGAAGCAATTAACGCGTAACAGGGACGTTTTCTTATCTGTGAAAACTGGAAGTGGAAAGAGTTTATGTTATCAATCTTTTTTTATCATATGGCGTGCGATGAACGAAACATTAAAGTGTCAAGTGTTCGTGGTTACGCCGCTTATTTCTATAATGAAAGAACAGTGTGAATACCTTAATTCTCTCGGAATAAGAAGTACATATTTGGGGAAAGATAATTCAGAGGATTCTGATATCATTAATGAACAGTATGACTTTATTTTCTCATCGCCAGAAAACTTGCTAAATGTTTGTAAGTGGCGACAGATGTTGGAGAAAACGTATTCATTTCGCCTCATGGTTGTGGATGAAGCGCACACTGTTTTGCACTGGTAATTTGTGTTTTTTTACATTTATAATTAAATCTATTTTAAATTTTATTTGCAGGTTCTTTATGATGTATATTTAAAAAAATAATTTTATAGTTGTAGTGACTGTAGTGCATATAGGCACTTCCAACAGCCTTGCTATTGGGTTAACCCTTTAGCGACGTGGTTGAGGGCCTGGACTACCAAACTGGCAGACCGGATTATTGTCTCCTCCAAGATTTACTTTATAGTTGACAAGCCGTCACCAGTTAAAAACTTTTTTCTGTCCTGTATTATATAAACATACATGTTTAGATTAAGGTAAGAACATGTCTGCAAAAGTATATAAGAGTAAAATAATATATAAAAAAATATTCACATTTGGAATTTACAATAGTTATTCAAATTTTTATACCGGAACAGCATATTTTTGCATCAAAACATGTCAAACAGTTTTGTTCTGGATGCTTTTTAGCATAGATAAATGTGTATGATGAAGGTGTTGAAACATTTTTTTTCTATTTCAGGGGAGAAGCTGGCAGAGATGATGAGCCCTTTCGTTTGTGGTACGGGAGACTGAGTGAAGCCCGTTCTCTAATCACGTGTCCTGTTTTGCTTATTACAGCAACAGCAAACAAATCAGCACGCAGAAAAATACAGAAGAAATTTGCTATGCATGACTGTTGTGAGTTAATAGATAATCCAGACCGCCCAAATATTAAGCTGTTTGTACAAAAGTATAAACGAACTGTGCCCATTGAAAGTGTTTTAGACTGCTAATATATCTTGTTAATGAAAAGCAAGAGCTTTGTGACAGATACATAGTGTTTTGTCCATCAATTGCTCTTTGTAGCAAAGTATTTACAGCATTTAGACTGGAAATTGGTAACAAGAAGATAAAGCATGTTGAAATGTATCACTCAAAAACCACAGACCAAACAAAAGAAATGATCAGGAAAGACTTGAATGACCCTAGCGGTCAAGTGCGGATTCTTGTTGCAACTAGTGCAGCAGGCATGGGTGTAAACTTTGTTGGAGTAAATTACGTAATTAATTTCGGGCCACCTAAGGACATGGATAGCTTTGTGCAACAGGTGGGGCGTTGTGGACGTGATGGGACACAGGCTATGGCCATGTTAATTTTCAACAAGGCACAATGTCGGGGCTTGGACAGTGAAATGAAGGATTATGTAAATAATAAATCTTCATGCAGGCGACAACTTATTCTGAAAACTTACAATGCAAAGTCGCCAGAACTCAAAAAACATTTGTGTTGTGATATTTGTGAAAGCTATTGCGATTGTAAAAGTGAGTGCAAAACATTTGACTTCCCAATTGTAATTAGTGAACATGATCCTGAAGAAGTTTACTCAGACACAGAGTGTGATGAGAGAATCAGCAGTAGCAGTTCAAATGTGTCTGAAAGCGATACAGAATAACAATGTCAAAATTTAAGTGATATACTGGTAAAATATTTTACAAGCATGTAAGTGTTAAAAATATGGAAATATGGGCAAAAATAATAATAAAGAACCTTCACTTCTTCTAAGGCACTTAGTCTTTAACCTCTATGTCATTGGCTGAAGACTAAATGGTCCCAAGTCCATGTAAAGCTGAGGGGAAGAAGTGTAAAATTATCATGAAAATTTAGCTTTATCTATTTAGGCAAAGTCTCTTGATGGCTGTTTTTATAGTAAAGTCCTATAGCTTAAGCAAAGCGGTCAACATGACACTAGTAAAGCATGATCTGACAGTTCCAGGTTCGACTCCTGGTAGGGTTTATAAACAGCTATCCTGAGATTGGGGGTCTATGAATTTACCAACTGGAATGTGCAAAGCAATACATGTATTGACCACCTCCTTCAGAGAGGGCATAATAAAACAAGCTTTAAAAAGTCATTTTCTAATGATATAAACAAAGTTGAATTAGAAACAACAATTATGTAGGTTTAAAAAATGTATTCTGTCTTTTATCAACTTTCACAAATTCACATACATGTAGATCCAATTCATCACAATGTTAGACACAAAAAGTAATTTTCAAGATAGTTTGACATATAAAAAACATTGCACGTGCACATTTGAAAAATGAAATAGGCAATGAACTTACTAATTAAGCTGTATATGTTATGGTAACATTATACACTGTATTAAATATTTTATAAAATGTCATTGTATCCATCCAATAGTGTTCAACAAATGCATGTACAATCACATGACTGAATTCATAAATACATATTTGCAATCTTTTTATTTTGATTGAATCATGTGTGAAGATTTTCAGCATCAATGCAGTGTATTGGGTCCTTAAACGTGCTAAAACTTGGCCATGTCAGTTCTCTAACCAAGCCTTGTTTTCTCAGGCACACAACCATTTGATGAACATCTTTACACTTGTCCACTGTTGGTCTATCACCTTTAGATCTGGCTAGAGTGTCCAATTCTTTTTTTATATTATTGACTTGCAATTCAACGCAATTGTCATTGGGAATATTATTATGAACACCACCTTTTAAGTTAACTGTCATGTTCCATTTGTACTCAAACGATTCTTTAAAACCCATCAAGGATATGACATAACTAATCATTCGCCAAAGCCACTGTTTATAATGGGTATGTTTAAGACTCGCATCATAAAGCCATTCAAAGTAGGCATTGGTGACAATTCGATCACCATCTCCTAACCTGTATGAATCAACAGTATCACGAAATAGCAGTGCCATAAAAAGAAAATGATGCACAGAATTAGTGGCATCAATGTTGGTATTCACGGTGTGAAATTCCCAGTTATGTTTTGACCTTAGATGTTTTCTGAAGCATGCCAAACCTTTGTAAGATTTTTTTACAAAAAAGACACTTAAATTCTCCTGTGTCACTCCTCATTGCATTCAGTTCAAGATCATCAGAGCTTAGTCCTTGCAAATCACTCCTTAGTTGATTGAAATGTGTACAGTCACAAATGTTAAGTTCATTCACAACTTGCGTAGCTACCCCATTTAGCCATTCTACCTTGCAATCATCACTCATAAGGTCAAGTAACACTGGTGTTGTCGGCTGACCATCCATCATATATCCATTTCCATTTGATCTAGGAATGTTCCGACAATGAAGGCATCAAGGACATCATCAATGAAGTGATGGTGAGGTCTAAAATGACATTAAAACTTTTACATATAAGCCATATCATGTAAAACCTACCTTAAGACGATGGTAACCAGCATGGCTCCATATGAGCCTGTGCATTGGTACGGTCTTTTCAGGATCTATGTGGTTTGCTATCAGACCGTATAAACATTGTACAATGTAGCACAGAACAACATGGATCTTGATGAGACTGTGTGGGTGCATAGGTTTATCTTGACCCAAGCTGGTCACAATTGCCTTAAGGTCCATTTTTGCATGCAACTGCTCAAATACATATTACAAAATGTACACAATAACCGATGTATAAGTTTATTATATTTGGTCCTAAACAGTGCATTACAGTTTACATAATAGGTATATTGAAACAATTTGGGCCTCAAGTGATTTTAACTACTTTTACTAAAGACAGTCTGTTCAGGATCATGTTTGCTATAGAACACTTCAAATTATTTTTTATCTGATGATGGATCCAAAATTTCCAGCAAATGTATAGCACATTTTATTTTCTTCAATTGGCACAATAAATTGTCAACAATTTAACTAATAGTTTTAACTTAATAGTTTTAATAGTTTTTTTAATAGTTTTATCTACCTGAACTTCTTAACAACATCATCAGGACCAGTTACATCTCTGCGATTTACCACATTGCGTAAGTTGTACTGTGAGCCTTGGTCCCTTGCACTGCCTTCTTTATAGAACAACTTGTATATGACCTGTGTATGACTGTTAGAGTGCAGACAGTAAATATCTGAAATCAGCTTAAAAAAGCAAAAGTAATTATACAAAACAAATTTTAAATAGAATGAAAAGCAAACAAAAATGCTCATTACCGTATTATTTTTAACAACACACCAGTTCAGTCATAACTAACAATTTTTAAATGATTGGAAGAAAGTATTTCTCAATCCTTCAATGCAATACTCCATAGTTATTTCATTGTCATCTTGATTTAAAGGTGTTATCCGACAGTTTGGGCCTATTTTTTGTGCTCAAACAACCAAGTTAGTTTGTGTTTTCCAGATAGATGTTGTAAATGCTGTCAAATAATTTCCTTTATATGTGGAAAGAGTGGTGTATAAAGCACAATTAGTTCTTTAAAACAGGTATTTCCTGTCTTAGCCATGCTGCAGAGTTAGCTATTTTTAGACTACGAAAGCAATGTGACTACCCACTGTTGTATTTGCGGGCTGTGACATCGATATATATTTTTAGAAAGAGTTTGTTGTATGCTTGTTTGTAGACTTGAATATGTATTTGATAAAGGAAAATTGACAGATACCACCTTTAAGTCTAGTGAACTGTTATCAAAACAATAATAAACACATAACAGTCCAAAGTAAAAAAAAAATAAATGGATTTAAATTCAGTAACTGTTTGAACGCAACTACAATATAAGTCAGAGGAAAAACAAGTGGCAAATAGCAAAAGGCAACGAAGAAACTAGCGAAGGCAGAAAGCAAGTAGCAAGTTAGAAAGCAGTAAACAATTTAAGGTAAAACAAATGAATAAAATTGTAGTAACAAAAATACTAACATGAACTGTGAACAAGAACTTCTTCAACAACATCCATTACTGATAGAAAGTTGAATTGTCTGTGTAGCCCTTCAGATCTGTGTATTATTCCCAAGACGCAGTCAAATGGAGTGTCATTTTTTTGCATTGCTTCCTGTGCTGTAAGTGCTCGGATATTAGTCAGAACATCTCCTCCAAACACAACCTTTTGGAATATGTCATTGTTTAAATGTGGTACAACCATTTCATGCACTTTTTCCAGAATTGTTATCATGCCAGTGTTAGAATTTTCACTTTCATCGATCAGATCACAGTTCAAAACTGTAGTTTTTTTTCTTAGTTTTTTCCATAAAAGGATGAGTGATGTACTCAGGATAGTGAATGTTTGCTTCCTGTATGAATTTAATATATTTAAGTAGAACCTGGGAAATGTGGAATACAAAGTTCTTTTTCACAGACTGCATTTGTTCTACTGATGGAATGTAATTGTATGACAGAATATTCATTATACTTTCTTGAGCAGGTGGAGGTCCTTGGATATTCAAATCCTCATATGTTACACGTCGTTGCTTCACCATAGTGAGGAACTAATGTAGACTTTTTCTTTGTTTGTCAATGCTCATAACCTTAGGTGCAATAGAAATATCCAAATTGTCACCAATTATTTATATGGTACTTGTTGCCCTTTCCTTGAAAGCATCTATCAGGTTGCCCACCTTTTGTTGCTGAACCTCCATAAGCATTTTCTTTTTATTTCTAACACTGGTGGCAGACACAGATAAACCTAGATCATGAATGATGTGCAAACCCTGTAACAAAATGAATATATGTTGTTGGCCTTTATTAAAATATGTTCTTTGGAGTTTGCAGAAAAAAATTTAAAAGGATGTCAGCAGGTTGGATGCAAGTCATTTTAACATATAAATCAAACCTACCCCTGCAAGATTTGTTAAAAAATATGAACATAATTTAGTCTTTTTATCTTTTCAAAAGTTAACAAAAATTTACTTTATCAAAAACTGCCACTTGTTTACCTGCTTATTCAAGCCAGAGCTATCTAGTACCAAGCCAAGAACGAACTGCAACAGGTTTAGGAATTGACATCTGGTATAGAGCAGGATGCTCACAGCCACTGCTAATCTAACCTCTTTTTTCTTCTTTCCCACTACCACTGACCTAAGCACATTGGATAGTGTAGGTAGCTTTTCATTGATCGTTTTCAATTGATCTTCCCATTTAAATCCTATTAAGTCATCTACACTTGTCACTTTAAATGATGTTGAGGATCTCTTTGACAGCTGTGCTACTTCAATGGTAATTTGTTTCCCCACAAATTTGGTAAATTCATTTCTATAACTCTCTTTCTTAGATAAATGTTTGATAACAGCATGATGAGTTCCTGCATTCATAATATTTCTCACTACTGCTTTATCAGCATTGTCTGTGATAGTTTTTGATCGCTCTATATTTTTGGCAGATTTCACTGTTATCTGTAATGAAGAAATAAAACAATCATTTACAATGGCAAATTATAAAAATATACTTGGATGCAGTCTTTCTTGATGTTTCGAATAATGAAATATATAATTATTTTAATTTTAAAGGTTTTCACTATCTTCTATGGCTGGCAGAAATTGACATGTTTTATTTTTAATTTCCTCAAAATATATATTATAATATTAAATAAAGATATTTTTGAAATGAAACATAATGTTAATTATCTAATAAATTCTATATATTATAATAAAAAGTGATGGTGTTTAAATACTTGCCTTTACATTAAAATCTTTTTGAATTGTTGTTTGAGTGCCTATTTCCGCAGTAGTCCGAACTTTGACTGGCGTCTTGGATGCAGTCTTTCTTGGTGTTTCGAATAATCTTTTTTTACTTTTTGGCGTAACACCACTAGGGGATCGTAGACTACAGGGTCGTTTCATACAATAACCAGGACCTGACAATAAGAAGAGAATTCTAAGAAATATATTTAACAAATAATGAAATAAAACTTGTGAAAAAATGTAGAAAAAGTGTTTTAAGTACTTTGAAAAAGCCTTTTCGGCGAAATATTAACAATAAAAAGAGTAAACTTACAGTGTTTTGTTTGAGGTCCCTTTAAGGACTAGTACAAGTAATGAAATATATAATTATTTTAATTTTAAAGGTTTTCAATATCTTCTATGGCTGGCAGAAATTGACATTTTTTTTTATTTCTTCAAATAAAGTTTAAGGCAATTTACAATGCAAAATGAATAAAAAATTATTTATAGAAATATCATTGCTATAAGCTGTGGCTATAATGCTACTTTTTATAGCTAAATCAAATAAATGAATAGATGACTTTACTGTTGCTTAGTTTGATTGTAAACAAAACTTACTACTTCTGGGTATAGTCGCCGTCTTGAGCATCGCTTGAACACCCGGCATGTCCCTTAGATTGGAAATATGTTTTTTTTGTTCCGTGACAAGTTTTTCCACTTTCACTTTAACTTCGGCAGCAAAGTTGCTAGCCCGGTTCAATTTATTGGTGCATTGTTTACAAGAAAACCCTGTTGGGTTAATATTTATCTCGTTGTATAACTCCCCCCATCTTTCAAAAGCCGTACTTGATGTCAGTGATCTATAGTCTCTATTTTTTATTTCAGAATCACACAGCTGACATTTAATCATGGGCGCAGCCATCTTGGTAGTCATTGACAACCCATTGACTTATGAGAGCGGTTATCTGCTTGGACCGCACGCTATCACGCTTCGTATCGATTTTCCGGCGTCAGATTCAAAGCTTTTCTAGCTAATTGTCCCAGTGGTTGATGTAGCGAGCGGAATCACCACTGGGTCTCCGAGGATGGGTCCTACCGATATACAGAGTTATCTCAATATTCTGTCTTAAATTACCTTCCTTTGTAACGCGCACCTGTCACTGGGTAGTTCCGGTCTGAGATTAACAATTAAAACAGACCTGCAGTAGTCATATATGGTCCTTTCAAATTCGTTTTAATAAGGTCTGGTTCGTTAGAGATCAGCGTAATGCCTAAAAACGTTTGATTATTATCATTGAATGGAAAAAATTGATAGTTTTTATAGTGCAGCGCATAAAATTTAAATTTTCTCTTCTAACCATTTTAAAACGTTGGAGAGGTTTGTGTTTAACATCGTTATGTTCGACCCCTGCGTAAAAATACGCATTTCTTATGCTCTGAAATGGCAGATTTGAGGAAAAGAAAAGCTAAAAACCTTGAAAAAGGTAGTAAAATTTACACCACATGATATAAAATACAGTTTGACGTTCGCCAATGTTCCAAACGCCCGTTCACGTTCATGCAACATTTTTTGCCAGGAATTTTTTTTTAAATAACTGAACCTTTTCCTACAAATTGAATGCACTCTATTCGGTTAATCGATTTGTGCCATGTTAGTATTGACATACTTTTTTCAATATACTGCTCTTTTTTCTCCGATTTTTTTTCTTATACAATTTAGAACATATTCAAACATTGTTATAAATGTTTTCACGTTTTCCACTTTATTTCTGACAATTTTTAGTTCATTTAGTTTTACAATCAATTTTAATTCATTAAATAAATAAATGTTTTGGTTAAACTTCCCGAGTGCTATTTTATTTAATTCAGTTCGGAGCGTTTTAAGTTGCCAATATCAAATAATCAATGTCTCGGGTCTCAAACATTATTGTGACAATTAATTAGAATACTTAATCTCTAGTCAGTTTCCTAAAACAACAGTTTTACCCCCAACAAGCAACATTTTCAACCTCTTACAAATCTACAACTAAACTTCAAAAGGCTTTTATCACACCTCCAGCTGGTAAAACCCTGTCTTGCTAATAAGATTACGTAACATGGTCATAAAACACCAGGCCCTTATCGCAATAAGCATTGTTTACATGACCAAACGGTGATTGGCTGAATACTTAAGTGAAATTTTAAAAAACTACAATCTCCATGCCAGCCAAAAAATAAATTTTCGTAAAGGATACACGTGCAGTTACGTAATGCATTTTAACTTCAAAAGCACTTTTAGACGTTTTATTTACACTTTTAACGCTACGCTTTATTACCGCTTCTAAACCGGAACTACCCAGTCAGCAAGGGAAATCACTCTTAATGGGAGGTAACTCAGTATATCGGTAGGCCCCTATTATCTTGGCCATGTTTCGCCAGAGAAACAACAACCATATCCTAAGTCGTTGGCGTACATGCGAGGTTTATACCATGCATTTTAAAGCTTTTGTTTGACAATTCTAGTTTGTTCATTAAGTCATTTATAAAGATTAGATATAACCTGGGGCTCATGACCGGCCCCTGTATGGTACCCTATAATATAAGGAACCAGTCAGATGTATAACCTTGTGTTTTACACAACTATAGACTTGTTCAATCATATTAAGTATTAACTTGTAGATTATATGGTGTATACCTGTTTTGAAAAGTTTTAGCGGAAGTACTGTGTGAGAGACTTGGTCGAAGCACTGTTTCACATCTAGAAAACACGAATACAGTTTGGAGTTACGTTCTAGAGCAAAGAAAACCCTTTCGCGTAAAATGAAAGAAGTCATCGTACAGCTCATTTGTTTTTGGAACCCTCCCTTGACAGGTTGACCACTATATTGTTATTGTTCATGTTGTCAACGAACTTCAGTATTGCTTTTTCAAATAGCTTTAAGATTGTTGTGCACAGTGGGATAACACGGTAACATTTCGGATTTGTCTTGCGTTTGTTCCCTCCCTGTAGTGAGTGGGAATTACCCCCCCCCCCTTTGAAAATCAGTTGGAATGTTAAATGTGATCATTGCTTGATATTTTTTTTCAAGACTGAAATAAGAAAGGGGCCCCGTACATCAAGTTCTCAAAATATACTTTGTCTACACTTAACAACTTTTCTAAGTATACACCTGCGAACTGGGGCATTACTGTCTTGATAAGTGAACTATTGCTCTAAAACTTTCAATTTAACATGCAAAAAACACTAACTGATTTATAAGTAAAATATTTTTCAAAATGACAGACAACTGACTGCTTACAATCATTTAGAGTACTGGCACCCACAGAATAATAATTCACATCAGAGAACAACGAGTATGACCACCAACAGCGCGTATAACTGGAAGATACATTGATCTGATTGAGCTCATACAGTTCGGAATGGGGAATCTTAACACAAAACCTAAAGAAGCGCAGTTCCAACTTGGCGAAGATTGCATGGTTGGTCCCTCCCGTTTCGTACTCTTCTGTCAAGATCAGACCACAGTTTTTCTTTTGGATTAAGATCCGGAATGTTAGCCTACCATGGACATATTCTTCGGTGTTCACCTCAAGAAAAGATCTGGTGTTCGCCGAACGATGACACGGTGCACCATCATGCATTTACTGCATGCACCTAGTATGTGCTTGAAGACATGGAAGGACAGTCGGAACAAGGACTTGTCGCTGATATTCTACAAAATTTAAGTTCCCTTGTATTAAAACCGCTGCAGTCCACTTGTGCATTGAAATAACATCCCACAGCATTAAAACTGATCCACCACAATAAAAAAATCCGCTTCAACAATATTTTCGCGATTTAACCGGTTACTACAGAAGGTGGTAATACGCGTATTAACTGATTTTGTGAATTTGTTTTAAGTGGGTGACAGTACTCTAAATGATTATGAGCAGTCAGTTGTTTGTCATTTTGAATAATGTTTTACTAATAAATCAGTTAGTATCACTTGCATGTTTTATTGAAAGTTCTAGAGCAATAAGTCACTTATCAAGCCAGTAATGACCCAGTACGCAGGTGTATACTTAGAAAAGTTATTAAGTGTAATTCGCACGCCTTAATTCTTTTAACATGATTTAAGGGCATCGTATATGTTTGTTTCATCGATATCAATTTTATCGCTATGTTGTATCTTTATGCCGGCATTTCCTCCATTGCTTTATTAATCTCCAAGAGGAATTGTTATCTATTTCAGCTGCGGTATCTATTTCACGTTCTAAGCTTTTGATGTAATTATGAAATATTATTTTGTGTGATCGTGTAAAACTACTTTTAGCAGTTTTATAATCTCGAAAACTTTGAGAGTTAAATTCACTGGATCGGCTTATGTAGGCGTATAGGTTCGTCGCACCAATATGGTTTAATATACGGCTTAAATTTTGATTTTAAAATAAATTTACTTGTAACAATATTAAGTATTCTCACTTTAGAGTTGTAAAGCGCATCTATATCGGTACTTGTTTTTTATCTCACACTTTAATACATTGTAAGTCTGTTAGTTCTGTATTATTTGTTACAAAAAGAATAAAAGTTATCAATACAATGTATTTTTTCGCATAATTCCAGTTAATAATACTTGTGGAGTTAGCTCGTTTTGGCGTTCGTTGACATAACTGTATACTCGAATACTATTGGACGGTGATTATAGACATATAACGCATCATCATCCAATATACGGCAAGAAATAACATTTTGTATATCAAGCTGTTGTATTAAACCATGGCCAATTAGTGTTTCCCTGTTGCCATTGAACGGCATACAACTGAACTCCGAAGTGCATACATCTAAAGAGTCCATTGAAACTAGACTGTGACTTAACATTAAATCAGTAAATAAAGAGCCTCTACACTGTTTACATGAATAAAAAATCTTTAAAAAAGAATCTAGAAACACGATCGATTTATCTTATTCCTGTCATCATGTTCTTGTTGATTTAAGTCCAGGGGCTCTGGTCGCGGTTCGGTCATTATGTACCAAAACTTTAATAATGCTTTAATATGTGTTTGTCGTTTGAAACTTTTTTAAGTTGATGGCGTATGAGCTTATTCACCAAGACAAATTGTTCTTGTTTGTTTATATGAACTCCGGCGACAAGAATTTTGCCATCGACCGTTCCAAGGCGGTAACCCCTCAGGTTTTTGGGTGATAATTTGTGATTTCCTATTTAAAATTGATAATTTGTATACCGCCGATGCTCTCTTTTCCTCCTTGCTTTCTTGCTACGTGGGAAGGCTGTGATTTTTAAGGGCAATTCCTGATATGCATATTTCACTTTTATTCTTCTATTGAATGTTTTTTTATATACCGAGTCAAACTCTTCAATATTTTTGTTCATGTAACCTGTAGACTTATTATTATCGATTTACCCTTCTGATCTTTGTGGCATATACTGAACATGCAAGTGCAGCAACAACAAGAAACGTCAACATCGAGACCCTCATTCTTTCAGTGACGTGAAGGCGAGTCTGACAAGCAAAAACAAAAACACAAACATTTGAACAACTAAGAAGAACAAATAATTATCATTAACTATAAAAAAACAATATTCCTACAAACCGTTGTAAATGTATAAAGTAAAATAAATTTAATTGCTTCTAAACAAAGTAAATAGGAAGGGTAGGGACACAAGTGCCAATCACATTCATTAAGACGTTTCACAATAAGCAATTGATGTAAAACTATATCTTAGCGTAAAGTTATTAAAGAACGTATACTGGCAATACCATATGGTTTGAAAATTACTTTTGAATAGTATTGATTAATAAATGAAACTCCAGGACCTGTTTACTTGTTTATAGACCGATAAGTTTTTGAACCTCAAATGTTAAATCACGATATTTACAAAACTTACAACTTAAACATCTAAATATAATAAGGCATGGCATGTCTTTTTTCTCAGGCTAATATAAAATGTATTAATTCTTTTAAGAATATAGTATCTTTCTCTTACTATTTCCCGGAAACAAACATCCACAACTCCCTTCCTTAACGAGCGAAATATTAATATAAATCTGATTGCTAGGACTTTTATGTGTAGTTTCGATTAAATTAGGCAATTGTTGTAGAAATTCTTATGCATGTTGGTTGTAAGAACGAGTTGCTTTTGAATTAAAAGCATTTCCTAGAAATCGGTTGAGACATCAAAAAACAAAGCAAGATATGCCAGTACATTTGTTCTCTAAGTAGTTTGTAGTTTGAGCTGGCTTTTAATTTTATCACTGACATTGTTTTTAATCAACGGCATATACTTAACTCCTACATGTATCGATTAATTATATATGTTTTTTTTATCAGTTTCTGAATTAATAATTTTTAATGATTAGGTCAACGACTACATGTGTATCTACCTTAAAAAAGTTTTATTCCATTAAGGTTCATTGTTCATTGTAACAAAAGTGCATCTCCACGTTACTTAGAAACGTTTATTTACATCATGCCAAAATACCTCACAACATCACTTAGATAAAATACTCTAAACCTGTATAATTCGCTTTCAGGAACTAAACATCTTTCGAAATACCATATTTCAGTTTCTACAAAAAATAAGTTCCAAAAATTAACTAAAAAGCATTACAATTATCATGATAATCTTAATTATATTATTTGTATCCTTTGTTTTATATATATATTATATTTAAATATCACACCTGCAATGATCAGAATTTTTACTGATTTAGTTTGTCTTTGAAATTCAGCTGCTACAGGATTAATTTAACATTGTAATATTTCTTCAGGAAAGCGATCAAGGCAGCGCTGTTATTATTGCCATTGCTTGGTATAACAAACTTTGTGGTGATGATCAAAAGTCCATCAGATCCCATTATGTTCGGCATCTGGTCTTATTCTTCGCACTTCTTGGTTTCCTTTCAAGGACTGCTCATCTCCATTTTGTATTGTTTCATGAATGAAGAGGTAAGTGCATATTCGTCATAAAGTTCTGCATAATTAATATTTTTGTAATGAAAATGTTATACATTCATAAAATCTCTATTTAATTTTTCTCCCAAACAGACCTAATGCAATGCCACATGTATCAAATCGGAATTAAACTTTATTAGATAATTTGACTCAAACACACTTACACTCTTCTAATTAAAACATTATAAAATGCATCATTTTACTTTTTTGTGGAATTGTTTAAACCACAAAGTCGGTCTCAGCTTTTGTAAAGAGAATATACTGAAACCGCCCAAAAATGCTAAACAATTGTTGTGCAACAGCTAAACAATCATTTCAGAATTGCACATAAAAGTTCAAAAATACATAAATGTGACTTTTGTTTTCCCTAACTGTGGTAAAATGTCAGTGATTTCCAATCGCACGGAGGTAATTCAATAATTATTTCATATAAAGAAGCAACAAAGATTTAAGTTTGAAGAGTATACCCCGAATCCACGCTGAGTAATTAAAATACGATCGGTGTAGTTAGAACATTTGTAATAAGTGTAAGTATAGTGCTCAGCGGCCTTTAGAGATTGTAAGTGGCTCTCTTCTTTTACAGTAAGTAAATTTCTAACGGATATTGCATGATAGAAAAACAGCTTTATTAGTTTAAACTATGCAATGAGTTTGTAGTGTGTGGCTTTGAATCTTCAGGTGCAACAAACTATAAAGAAGCGCTGGAGTCGTTTTCGACAACGTCACCTTATTCATACTTCCAGTGTTAGACGTCTAAGTCATTCAGGGTCCATGTTTACATCTGTATCGGAAGTCCCGCATCCTCAGGTACAACTTTACTTTACTTTACTTGCTTTATCATTAAGTTTTAAAGAAATCAACGAAAAGATAAGAAATAAAAAAAATAAAATTAGTTGAAACAGTAACTTTAAAAGCCACAGATCACGATAAATATCAAAATCTTGTAGGGTTTGTTTGACTGAGGTTGTTCATATTTGGAAATCGAAATGCATACGTTGTATATCATATTCCGCGCCGCCTAGCCCCGTTATGAATTCAATATTTACACAAATCTATGTATCGTGCTCAACATCCTTCACTGATGAAAGCCGCACCTTTTAAGACAATTTGATTAAACGAATCGGTCATCCTCAGAAAGCCTATTAAGTTATTAAAGGCTTATCAGGTGTAATCCGATGCAATATATCCTCATCGCATTTCATGATCATTGGCAATCATTACAAATAGCCCTCCGAAAAAATTATCGACTTGCATGTCGAAAACAATATACTGAATTATCTGAATATATCTGTGAATCCATTAATGTTTTAAGACAGATTGTAATTCTGGTAATGTCCCGATTTCTTGCATTTTATAGGAGGGGACTGCTGAGATAATAATATATTTCATAATGTCGCATGTTAAAATAGATTCAGAATGTGTTATATAAAATAAATCAAATGCCAGACAATATAATTGTGTGACATGTAACCTACCAATGAATTAGTCATTTCTGTAATATAATTGAAAGCACAATGAGATATATCAAAGGAAGCGCAAAACACTCGAATCAGAATAAAGTACATTTTTACAACGCCTCTTAGACAGCCTACGAAGTGGCATTAAAAGGGTGTAGATGATTATGTAAAGCCAGCTTCAGACTTCAAAAAGCAATCAAAAGGAACAAGTTTAAAACCTGTAAAATTTGCAAACTTCATTAGCGACAATTTCTAAAGCACACTAGCAATGCCAGAACGATGGGATTGGTCGCAAATGTTTGCAAATGAAGTAGAGTTAAATAAATACAAATCGCTTTCAAATCGGTGAATTTATTCCAGCTGTAATCAATTCGCACACATCAATATAATTTGCAGATTACAATATTAAGTTGAGCTGACAACTGCTCGATAACCTATCCGAAACCGGATACAAATTACATGTATTTTAAACACCTTGTTTTATGAAAACATTTGTCCACTTAACCCGGTTTGATGAAAATGGCATCCAATATGTTATCAAAAATAATGGTCTGACATTAAATATACACTGTGGCAATCAGCGGCAGATAAAATATATTTTGTCTGAAGAGGATATTTTGTCATAATTCTGGATAATTGAATAAGCTGTTTTATTGGATACAACCTATCGCTTAGTAGTCTGTCTTTGTACAATTGATCAACGCGAAAAAAGTCTTTAAAGGGAAAACACTGTGATCTAACAATTCGACAAAACAATATGAGTTACAGTACTGAAAATCATGAAATTGACAATCGGATCGGAAGCGGATCGGAAGCGGACCGCAAACCGATCCCTTTAGGAGCGCAATGGAAGCGCAATCGAATTGGAAACGGAATGGAATCGAAGCGAATCGCTTTGAGCGTTTGGATCGCTTGGAGTGAAAATACCGGAGCATTTAGACCGGATAGGAATTGCTTTGAACGTTTGGATCGCTTGGAGTGAAAAGACCGGAGCGTTTTGACTGGATCGGAATCGCTTTGAGCGTTTGGATCGCTTGGAGTGAAAAGACCGGAGCGTTTTGACCGGATCGGATCGGATCGCTTCTATTTACAGTTTTTCAGTTATGTATAGGAATCGGTATCGGAAGAATCGGTTTGAGCGTAAAGATCGTTTTGAGCGCAATGTCTTGCGTTATAGTTAATGACCAATGAAAATCGGGAGCGAAAAGATCGGAATCGGAAGAATCGGTTGAGCGTAAAGATCGTTTGGAGCGCATGGTCCGGAGTGAAAAAATTGGATTGCAATCGAATTGGAATTGGACCGCAATGGGAATGGAAACGGATCGGTTATAGATGGCATTAGGATCGGAAGCGGACCGGATCGGAATCGGAAAAATTGTCAATTTCATAATTTTCAGTACTGTATACTGTCAAGGTTCCTCGATATTATTGAATTTTAAGTGTATTACCTGTTCATTAGTTATGGAAATGCATAACACTGCTAATTCCAACTTATCCCTTTGGGATTGGGCGCAACTCAAAATTTACACCAATAACAGTACATTTCAAAATGGTGATCCATTTCAAACGGTTGTTTGCATATAAAGACGATTCCAATTGCTATGCTGAAGATTTAGATAAAAATTTTAAAAACTATGATAATATACAAAATGTTTCCTCAGTTCTTTTTTACTATTGGATTATTTCTATTACAACGATGTTTCCTTTCAGACCAGATTAGGGAACACAACCCACTCACACACCAGAAGCTACGCTACGCCTCTACTTCGGAATTCTTTAATAAGGCGAGAGTCAGAAATGTAGCTTATATAAAGAGAAATTATAATACTCAAGTAGTAACAAAGCGCCTCTTATCATGGAGTGAGACTAAGATCTAGGCTGAAGGTTATAAAGCTGAGATTGAAAACCAGTCTCAAATATCAAGCATCTGATTGGCTGAAATGGCGACTGGTCTCCATTTCAGCCAATCAGATGCTTGATATTTGAGACTGGTTTCCATTCTCTTTATAACCTTGGGAACTAATCTACTAAATAGAAACTACCAAATATATGTCTAAATACGGAAAATGATTAAAAAGTTCCCCCTCGTTGGTAAACATTATATCGAGAGGAGTCTAAGATGATGTATCCTATCATGTAGTAATTATACTAGGGATAAACCAGAAACATCCAAATGCCCAAACAAAGGATACAAGCGTCTTAACTTCGAAGATACTTTATCAAGTGAAGTGCCCGAGATGTAGCGTCTCCAACTCGAAATAGTGCTTTATCAAGAGTAATGTGTGAGATGTGGATAAGTTATTACTTATGGATACAACATGCGTTTTTTAATACTTAATACAGGCTGCACAACGGTTCATCTTCAGAGTGATGTACAATGGGAAAATTTACGAGATGAAGTCCTTACACATGGATAAAACAGACGTGTTTCTCAACATTTTACAGAAGCTACACGGCAGTTCTACTTCGGAGTCCTTTCTCACGAGAACAGAGATTTTTTTTCTAACACCTGGATAAAAACAGAAGTTTGTTTTTAAATAATCCATAATAAAGACAACCCTGTTATTCAACTTTAGAGTACTTATCACTTGAAGAGGTTGCGATATAGTCCACACAAATAGATAAAACAGACGTTTTGTTTTAATACAACCCATAAGTGGCAACAAAGCGATTCAAGTTTAGAGTGCTTGTCACGAAATGAGTGAGAGAAATTCAACTCGCATGGATAAAACAGAGGTTTTTCCAAAGAGGCCAAGAAGCAGTTCAACTTTAGTGTGCTTCATCACAAGTAGAGTCATAGATGTACTTCGTATACATTTACAAGAAATACGTAAAATGAGATACGCAGAAAATTTACGACAACATGAGAAGAGTCTGAGATGTATGCCACATACATGGAAAGTTTTACTTCTATTTACTCAATGGAGTTTATTATGACAGAAGTGAGATTAAGGGGATACCGCAGATACTTGCATATGAAAACGTTTTATTCGGAACGGCGAAGTATTGTTGAACAATTTGACAAAAGTTCGTTCAGTTTTGAGGAAAATATTTCCCTACATTGAAAATAAGAAACAGAATTTTGTTTTTGTGATTAATTTTGATAAAATATACGTAATAAAAACTATGTAAAATTCTCGGTGCACACTTAACGAATTATTTTACTGGACATTTAAAAAAAGATTTTGTAATATCGATTAAAATATCAATTCTTTTTATCAACATTCAAATTAAAAAGCAGAATCAAAGCGTGCATGACCGTGTTAATAAGGAAATAAAATGTTGTCTCATAAATTTGTGAAATCAGTGAATATCGTAATATTATACTGCTTCAACAGTGTTTGCAATAATATTGCATAGTACGTATCTTGTAATATTTATCTTTCCACCTAGTAACCGTAATGTCGCATAAAGTGTTACTGTTATTCGTAAGCAAGGTCTGTGTCGGAGTGTGTCGACCAAACTACAAATTATTACGACACTGTGCCTGCAATATAATTTATATTACAACGTATTTTGATAAATGAACACCTGAAACGTTAGTACAGTATATCTGATTACTTTTTGTAACATTCGAAACTGAATGATTATAGTTAGTGTCAATTATTTAGTAATATTTTCTGCAGAAATACCTGGAATTGCCCAATGGTCTTAGTAATCGATTTTCTTTTCGTGAAGATTTGCTGTCATTGGATAAATTACGGTTTCTAGCATTCTATTGCAGTGAGGCACGAATAACCAAAATGGCTCGTGCACACATGCGCATTATTAAATTTAATATTGTTTTGGATCACATAATTTGCAAAAAACACCTCGTTACGTGAACGTAGTCTGTATTTAATATAAACTGAACTTATTGGCTATACAATGAATATTTCTATTTGAAATGTGTCCAGCGACAGAGTTAATTAAGTGTACAGTTCAGTTTTGATTTCAAAAGCTATATTATATACCTGATATGTTTGTTTATGTTGTTTGGATTTTCATGTGTATGTATTAAATTTGAAGTCATTTTATAAAGTAATTGAGTTAGAATTTATATCAAGTCGGATTTTAGATTGACACTGTTGATCCAAACGAGTGTTCAAATACTAACAACAGACATATGCTTTATATTTCTTAATCTTTAAAAAGGAACTATGCAGCGGGGTAAGTGATAATATTTTGCCACAGAACTAAACCACGTCTGTCACTTCAAAGAACAAAAAAGAAAAACAACAACAAAAAAAAACAACGATCTTCGTTTGAATAGTTTCTATATTACACTTATCTAAAAAGATCTAGGTTTACATGTAATATTACTTGATTAAAACAAAACAAACAAACACAACAGAATCATTCATATCAGGAAACCCATGCAAATAACGCCGGTCTAGTAATAATATTCAAACGCTTTTTCGAATTACTTGACATGTCCATTAAATCGATTCGGAAATAAGTTCATTCTTAAGCTAAAACGGATATAGCCTGTGTTAGATCGGAAAATGCAACTTCATCCCAGCAATTTTGGCACAACGCGTTATTTACATTACACTTTGTTTGTGTGTTTTTAAAACATCACATGATGAAAACAGTTTTATTTCTAAACCATTAACTTAAAGGCGATACTTGATCTCATTACAATTTGTATTCAGACATTTTGTTATATTGTAGTGCGCAGTATTTATTTTTTACACACCCCAAGATATCTGAATTCTCTAAAGCAATATGCTACATGTACGTGGTAACCAATCAGGTACAGTTTTGAAATTTTGTCTTATTATTAAAATGCATCAGTGAAAGTAGTTTAATTGTAAATGCCAACCTTTTGATACAAGGCTAAATTATTCTTCAAATGCAATACTGCAACTGTAAAATATTTTATGAAATAATAAATATAAGATATCATCAGGAAATACAATCTCATTACTCAAAGGAATAAAAAAAAGAAATAGTGAGAGTGTACTCTGTTTATAAAACGACCAGTATCAGAAATACGTCACCATTATTCTTTGACACAGGTACAGTTATCAGGTTTTATACTCATACTGATCACAGTACCGAATGCTTTGCACGGGGAGAATTTCTCCGGCAGCCACAAACGACCGAAGTTTAGAAATACGACCAATAAAAATAAAGGAAGCTAATATGCTATTGCTCCTCTTGTAAGTTCACGACAAATTTTAGAAAAAAGACTCTGGAAAAAAAACTAATAAGAGCACTTTTCCCATTGCATCGATAAGGGATTCATAATAAACTTATTTTGTCACCAAGGTTTATTCGATGTTATACGATGCACCAACCTCGCATTTGTCCACCTGGGTCTCAAGAGCAAACATGTACAAGTTACCTTGGTGACATAACGCCTACAAACCACGACAACAATCCGAGAACTAACATACAAACACATAAAAGATAAAAATGGAACCTGGTGACGATTATAAGCAGATTGGTCATTCAATCTAAAACAGTTTTGAGATCAGAATACCCAGTTAACTCATCGAGATCACCATGGCATGATTAAAAGATCTCAATCGATCTCCTGTGTTCTTGAAGGTTATAAGAAACCTTTCTAAAGATAAGATACAGTTACGATAACATTTCATGTGTATTTCTGTTTCAACATACAATCAAACAAAATTATCGGCCAAGAATAGTGTTCAAGCCACCACATGGAGCAGTCTGCTCTCCTTGCTTTGGTGTTTCGTGGAAATAATGAGCAAGATTCTGTAGCCTGTAAGAAATTAAAACAGATATGGTTGTTATTGAGCGTTTCTTATCATTTTGCAATTACTCATTTGATAGTGGTTAAATGAGTTTGATGTCTTTTTTGGATCTAAATATTTCATATTATTGTAATGTAACTGACGTGCATGTAAATTCGTTGACTTACTGTATTGGGTGAAACTTTTGTGCTACCGAGACGACAATTATCGAAATCTTTATTTATAACTAAAAATAGACAGGAGTTTATATATTGAACTAAGACAACAGTTAGGTTCCTCCTGCAAAACTGAAGATACATTAAAATTATTTATCGTGGGGACACATAATACTGAGTAGACACGAGTAATCTATATAGATTTCGTATTCGAAATTTTAGCAATTGTAATAGGATACAATTTCGTTTATATTTACTTAAAGAAATTAGAAACGCAAATTCTTTAAACAAGAAATATATATTTTGAGTTTTAAAAGGTTACGTTTCTTATTCGTTTATGAGTTTTAAAAGGTTACGTTTCTTATTCGTTTATTCGTATATTCTATATAGTAAAATAAATTAGAAAGTTTAAACTCAAATTCTTCAAACGCGAATGATATTTCGTGTTTTAGGGCTAACTACACTCCTCCCAACCCATCGATAAAAAGTAAATTATCAAAATCTCAATAATGGCGAAATGCCGTTCAATGAAACCTTGCACAAATGTTTGTTATTATTGTATCTTTATTTTGCATATGGTAAGACACGTTAAAGAAGTTGCTTTTCTAATTTCTTTGAGTATATTGTAAACTTTAAGGTTTTTAAATAAGTGAAGTTAAGACTTACGCATGGCAAACGAGTGGGCATCCGTAGTTCAGAACGTTGCCCTCAGACACGAGTTTGTGGCATTCTTGTTCACAGGCAGCCTCGGTGGGGTCTGAGCCGACAACATCTAGGATGATCTGTACATCACACTTCAGAGAGCTGAGGTCGACTGTAAAATGAAACTATTTATTTATTTATTTATTTTAACCTGAATTAATCATGATAGATGGCTGATACTTGGGTCAAAACCCGCGTCCAATGATTTTGGAAATATAATTATGGTGATTCGGACCCACAACCTCCGGATCAGTATCACTACGCTCTACACTTAGTTCTTCTAAATATTAAATTAGAATAGAATAGAATAGAATATTTTTATTGCTAATCAAGGGTCATAAACAATGACAAGTTGAATCAATATAATAAAACACAATGGCAAGTATCAACAAAACCGACATACAAGTAAGGATGCTTAATCGGTACATTTGTATAAGTTAACACAAATAACCTAAGTCTTACTAGAACTCTAATTATTAAACACAGTTCATTAATTAATGTTAAATGAGTTAAAAGTCTAAGGTTAACCAAATTTAACAACTTAATTTATTTACATTTAATTTTCAAAATATTGAATCATACACTCGACTGATTTGCTATATGAAGCAAATATGAAAAAACGTACATTTTTGAAACAAATTTAAAAACAACCCATTTCTGACAAAGTGAGTAATGTCTAACAATTCATTAATAAGCTACTTGAATTGTGAAGAAGTGAAAAAGATTGGTAAATACTTACAAAGATTGTCAACTTGGAAACCGCCAAAGATGAATCTCTCTGAAATAAAATTGGAAAAATGTCAACCTTATTTTGTAGGGTCTCTATGTTTACTTTTTCTGTCATTTTCATATTGGTTAGTATACATATAATTATGCCCTTTAAGAAAAATATTTTTATTATATTTTTTATTTATTATTAATCAATGTTTATTTCCTATAACATATTATTTAATACAACCCTGATATAGAGCACAATGAAATTAAGGACTACCTTATGGGACAATCACTATTTCTGTGTTCCTTACCCCTTCCCACCGAAAATCATATCATGTAGACCATAGTTGTCAAGTCCTAGAGGTGGTAGCATACGTGGGAATTCAACACTGTAAGGGATATTAAAGGGAACGAAATAGTTACCTTGAGGTGCAGCAAGCACAATTGGTAAAAGACACAACAGCAGTTTCATTTTGAGTTATCTGAAAGACAAATAACAATGCTTTTTTTAAAATTAAAAACATTATCATTAAAGGGTTTAAGTGGTTTATTTTCTTGTTATCATTTCTTAATTTGATAATAATACAAATACTAATAACATCAACACTTAATCGCATTTTCGTATGCATGCGTGTGTTTTATACTAAAATATTTACCATCATTAAGTAAAAACACCAAATTTTCACACTCGGTTTTTTATTAACATTTATAAAAAAAGATAAATCTTTTTTTTTCATCTTTTGAAATATTATAGTTTTGAACAACGAACAACAGTTTAATACAAATAATTATTCGTTAAGGTCATTTAATAAATGTATTTTATAACTCGATTCTATAAAAAGAACTCACCTATTGCTCGTTCATCACTATGAACTGACTTTGTCGGAAGATCTACGCCATTTATAGCGTCTTCAAGTGGCCAGTTACACAAGATCTCAATCTAATCTTTGGGTATAGATACAATGTTTAGATTTCCAGCAAGCTAGTCGGCCACTGGTCAGTGGCAGCAAAAATGAGCACGGCTCATAAGTAAACGTAGAGGGTAACATACAGAAGCATAAAACACGACAGAAATTGACTCAAAGCTTTGAATGTGTTGATTTGCTACAAGTCAGTGGTTCAACTTTTTATTTTGAAATAATTATTTGAGACATTAAACTTAAAGAAAACATAGAAGATGACGTGTTCAGATATCTTTTTTTTGTTGCTCTAAGCTCCTGTATCACGATGTAGCAAATAGAAATTAAGTAAACTCTCGACTACAAGCTTTTATCTGAAACTTCAAGTAATCTTTAACGTCGGTAAACGGTTTTGATAAATTCAAAGCAAATCAGACTCAGAGCGTTACTGAATTAATGATCATGCTTATAAAATGTCAGTCTCAGAAATTAACCTGAAATGAAGAGCTTAACTAAAGTATAAACAGGTTGTTGTCATTATTGACAATAATATTATTGCTAGTGGAAATGCGTATGGCATATCTACATGTACATGTATAAGTCTGTGCGTTGTCAATTTAACGTATTCTTTGTCATTTTACCATTACAGACTAGGACGCTGATATTTCTTTAGTTATTTCTGGCCCACTTCCTCTACGATTTCCAGTTGTCAATTTGTATATGAAGTCTGAGTCAATTTAAGTAAAAGGAAAATCCACCATCTTTTCTGGGCACTGTTCCGCATACGATCGAACACGTGGAAGGGTATCTGTCCTTCCACAAGCGTGTTGGACATTTTCATCGCTTGAATAATTTCGACTCCGAGATGACAACAACCCTCATTTAGGACGCGTCACGGGAAAAAGAACCTTCGGAAAAATGACGTTGATTCTTGAAATGACGTCATAAAGTTTAGCAGAAGACATTGCGGCAAATTACCATTATGTTGTCAAAATGTGTGACGAAATCTCTAATTAGATATTTGATAATAAAAGATTATTATGCCGGAAACCCGTATTATCGTGCAGCTTAAAATTCAATTGAAAAAAAAAATGTGAACTCAAATGTTACCGTGTTTATAACATACAAAAAAGAACTTCAAAAGTTTATCTTTTAATTTCCAATCCATTTAACATCAGTAAATCACTTACAATTGACCTACTTTCATTTTCAAAACATGACGTCTGCCCTCTGTTTATAATATCCAATTACCCATAATTCCGTGCATAAAACATTTAGCTACACTGCACATCAAAAGTAAGGCACTGCTTAAACAGAAATAACTAAAACATTACACAGAAAGTGTTTCGTGAAATGTATGTCATAATAAATATAAAATGTCCCTTTTTCATTACAAATTGTTTAGTTTTGTTTACAAATGGGGTAGATATAATATTACAGAAGAATCATTCAATGGATCAACATTTCCAATTATCCTGTCTCTAAAAGAGTCTTAACTGGCACACCAAACATAAGGGCACATCTTCTAACTGATAATTTATGTTTATCTATTGAGTTCTATTTATTAAGATAATCGAAGTCCTTTTCCAGGTTTTCCCTTGGGTACAGTTTTCTTTACCGTAAAAATTTAGTTGGACAGATCTGAAGTGAAAAAAAAACACATGCTGGTGATGCTATATATTTTTCTGAATTTCTGCATCCTAACTTTTTATCTGCAGTATACATTAGCATGTTGCTGTTGCATTTACTTCCCTTGGGTACATTTATAGTAACGGAAATATAAAAATAGTAACGGAAGTTCAAACAAAAATAGTAACGGAAACGGAAGGTCAGACTTGGTTTGTTTTGAAAACGAGTGACAATTTCAGATTTTGTAGTATTTTTTGCGGGAAATAAGGAGCTTTTACCAGTGTGTTTACCTGTTTTTTTACACATTTTTGTTGTCTTCTTAAGATGGTGGACTGATCTTGAATAAATAACCGCGCGTGCTAACGGTTGCTTAGGGATTTAAGAGGATAAATGCGAGATTCACGATAATATGAACAATTAAAATTTTTAAAAAGTTGACCAAAGACACCTTTTCCCGTGGCATGCCCCATTTGTGAAAGGACTGTCGTAAATTTTATGTACATGTTGTACCTTTTTAAGACAACTGGAATTTTAGATTTTAATCAGAACACTATCTGTGATATAGATGCAGGCTGAACATTTTATATCTTTTGATATTTTGTGAAAATATCACGTCTCTTCAATGTCTTTTAGGGAATAGCCTGATCGAACTGCAGTTACTAAAGAGTCTTAATCTAAGATGCGTTTGTTCTTACTATTTAATATTATGGCATTTATTTAGTATTTTCTATATATTGCAATACTCGGATACGGCAATCAAAGTTTTTTGTTTGGCCTCCAAGGACACAAATAACTCGCCCTTGAAATATTTAATATAGTCTTAAACCTAAATATAGTCCTCGAGCGTGTTTTATCTTGTATTTGTTTCATGCTATTATTCATAGTTATTATTCAATGTTTATCATGATTCTAGTACTTAACTAAATTTAAATTTACATTGATGTTACAGTATTTAAATAATTAACGGTATTGTTTTCTTTTGAAATTTTTTTTGTTTGTTTCCAAATATTTATTAATATTAAGTTACTAGCAAAAAGCTAAATAATATTACCATCAACATGATCGATACATTATTTTTCTATCCTTTGTTGTATATATAGTCTTTTTTTTCAAAACTGTGACATGAACATTTTTATATCTATACTATTGTATTTGTAAATCAACGTTACTATTGACATAAAACATTAAGTTGAACTCTGACATTTTCATTAGGGTGTGAGTGGACAAAGTTCTCCCAGGTCTAGTCCACCTGTGATTATCAATATTTATTTGTTTTAAAAGGATTAATTCTATCTACAGGGGCACAGTTCTTTTTTATGAATATTTAATGTTTAATGTTAAGATCAATTTCAATTACTGAATAAAAATTAAAAAAATAAACAACACATTTGGAACTATTTTATTTTAACTATTAGGATAAGCAGATGTTGATTATAATTACAATAAGAAAACAAGATATATGGACATGATCAGATTTCTGTTGTTATGTCATAAAATATATATCCATTTAAGTTAAAAAGACGACACGACAAATCATTTAACAGACAATAAGGTGCAAAGTATTCTTAGTTACTGTAATACTATGTAAACAAATAAACCATATTTGATTTTTAAATTGAATCTTAAAATGTAACAGTTACATCAGTAGTTATCTTTATATGACAAAGCAAGTAATCGTGTCATTTTAAACGTTACTTTAAGTCAGTTGAAAAAGCACGTATTCAGTCTTTAAGGAGAGCTAATCCTTATTCATGTTCATATTATTAAAAGCTTTTTTCCACATTAAGAATCAAATGTTGTAGATAAATTGGTAACTATAACATTTGACAGCTAGTAGTGCCAAGTTCTTCCACAACATATGATTTTGCTCCAACAAAAATAGCATCGCCAACTCCAATATCCCCCTCTTTGGTTCTGTTCTAAAATAAGAAGATAAATTAAATGAATATATACAGTGCATTATATTATGTTTCTTTATACCAAGCGTAATAAATAAATATAGTTTAAGCGTTCCTCGCTTGAACGGGTTACAAGAGGAATAATCCGATACGTCTCAGGTCGGTAGACGGTCTTTTATAATCCAATACGTCTCAGGTCGGTAGACGGTCTTTTAGCTTAACCCCCTTTTCGTTTCCGGATTTGTATAAAACAAAAGGTTTTATTTGGGCGTTGGTAAAATTGGAAAATTTATAGTTTTGAAGTTATTGTTTGTTGAATATTTTGTTTCCCGCCCACCACACCCTTGAGGCAAGTTTAGTAAAATATTAATTAGCACAGTATCTTGTTTGATTTTCTTGTTGCGTTGTGCTGCTTTGTTTTCTGGTTATTTTCAGGAAGAAAACAAACAAGATGCAAACGTCACGGCTCCTGGAATTATACGTCTGCTTGAGGAAGTTTGCTTTGAAATTCTGGAATCCGTGGGAAGTTTTGTGTATTGACTTTGTTCGGAAAACTGTTTAAACTGATATTTGTTTACTTTTTCTCTGGTGAGTTGTTAAGTTGTAGCCACCAGCCTTTCGCAATATAATTAATAAGAAGAGAACCAAGTGTGCTTCTGGTCCCAGGGCTACTTTCTTCTCTATCTTAATTGAGTTTGTTGTAATTAGAAAATTATTCTGGTAAATTGTTGGAGCCATGGCCCTTACTCCCATTCAAAATAAAACAAAACAACAAAACATTTACTTCAGTGTTTGTATTGTTCTTTAAGGATTATTTCCGCTTGTAACACGTAAGAAGTTGATAGAAAATAAAAGGGCTGTAATCGATATACTGCAAGTATACTTTTATTTTTCGTCATATACTAGTTATAACTGTTTTGATAGTTTACATTTATCATTTATTGAGCTGTAAGATAACATTTTCAAAGAGTGTAGTTCAGTATTTAAACATCTGACAGCGAATGTACTTTAGTACTGTAGTCATTCCGGCAATATTTACTCAAAAGGACGAAAGTACGAGTTGCAGTTAACAAACCCCGGCCTGATCAGCTGTTTCATCATGCTAATGTTGGATCATGTTGTAGCTTGTAATTCATATAATTTTAGTTCTATGCCTTACACAAACCAAATACACTTGCGTCTGAGAAAAATGAAGAATTGGTCAACCTGAACTGCATGTTTCAATTTTTACCATGCAGTTAAGACATGGTATACAGTTTCACGCAACTTTGTGAATACATTGTACGAAAGTATGCACCAGAAACGTGATGAAGCTAAAATCTTAGCGTTAGTTCCGTTACTTACAAAACAGATCTAATTTAAAAGCGTGAAACTGTTTCTCTCTTACCAGAACATTGATCTGGTCGAACGGCATATATCAGTCTGTTTCCACAGTTGTCGCCAATGTCTTGTGTAACGTCTTTTGGGGCCATTAATTCCTTGTACTCACAGTCAAGGCCAAATCCGCTTTGCTACAATTATTAAACAATCATTATAACAATACTTAAGATGGCAGCAATATTATGAAGTTTAAATAAATAAGATATGCAAAGGGGCTAAAGTTTATCACGTGTTATCTCTAACACAATAGGTTTTAACCTGTAGGCGGATTTCAACGCGGATCTGATACATTCATGTGATGACGTGCGGTGTTGGTCATGAAACGTGGTGCATTATAAATATAAATATATTAAGAGAAAGTTAAAGTTTACTTTATTTATTTAAGATTTTATAACAAAATATAATAATTTGAAGTCGGTCAATACATGTTTTGTTATCGACCTAAATAAAGTGAAAATAACCTCGACTTCGTTTTCGGTCGATCTCATTTTTCTGCGGTCATTTTGTGCTGAGCCATTGAAATGGCAATACTTGATAATATTATTTTACGACCTATAAATGTTATATTGGTTGAAAACCGATCATAACAATAAGTGAGTATTTTATATTAATTAGCGAGTCCTTATGATTAGACAAGATCTGTATACTATTAAAACGTAACAATTACTTTTTCGAAAAGAGTCTATTAAATTACTTAATAAGGTTGGGGATTTTTTTTATTGTGGTACAGTTTTGTTCAAGTATTCTATAGTTAACATCCCTGGCGCGTTAAGTTAGTAATACTTTATAACATTTTTGTTTTACGTTTTATTATTTATGTAGTATGCCTGAGTATTTCTCCTTCTATGTGTGACAGAAGTGTTAGTTGAGACGCATGCGGTTGATAAGACCACAATGATTTTCGTTGTTTTGTACTAACAATATTTTTTTATGACTTATTACTTATTGTATTTATACATGATACCTTTCCGTTTAATGATCTCGTTTGACTATCTGTGCCCTGCTTTAGATTATAAAAGCAATTTTGAAGCATATACTATATAATAATTGTCTTAATCATACTATAATATTATAATGAAATTGTCTTCACCCAGTGATATATTAACAATGTATGATTACCGAGGTGATATTAATATATCCTTTTTCAAATTACTAGTTTGCTGCTTTGTTTAATTGTTTGTGGTGTCATATTTGAAATTTATCTTTTTATAAACATGTTCTTTTTTCTCTATACTTGTTGTCTGCGTGAAGCGGCTGTGTTTTCAGGCTATTCCTGATATACATATTTCACTTATTCATGTTGGTGAATACAAAAAACCTGTTAATATATGCCTAAATTGGTCATATCACTGAAAATTTCTTACATATAATATTGCTCTTAAGTTGTCTCATCTCAATAAGCATAGTCACTTTACCTCATAGTTATGTCTGACATAACAGACGTTCCTCCCGTCTGGTTTTTCTATTTGGTACTGCTACAACATAATGAAATAATAGTTATTAATAAGATATAGAGGATACAACATGAGTGATCATTTTATACTGAAATTATTAAACGAGTCATCTAAATCGATATAAAACGAGGCTTTTGCCGAGTTTTATATCGATTTAGATGACGAGTTTAATAATTTCAGTATAAAATGAACACGAATGATGTATTCTATTTATCACATACCCTGAAAAAAACAAGCAAAATCCATGAATTGTTCCTTTCTATCGCCTAGTAGAGCGAAATGAAAACGTGTGTAATTCGGTCGTATCGGATGATACATAAGCTAATCCCCAAAGAATTTATCCTACCGTTTACCCATTTGCCAAAATAAGTAAATAAAAAAAAATTAACTGCGCTAGACTCTAGATATTTAAAGAATCTACCAGTTATAGGCTTCTGAAGTTCTGTTGTATTAAATAAATCGATCTACTGTATGACGTCACTTGTGTAAACTTTCAAAGCGGCATATGACAACATTGAAATTTGCTGGATATAAACTCATAATTTGGATTGAAAATGTGGTTCTGGTGTTTTTATTTTCTTTTGGGGATGTTGTAAGATCACACCGATGATGTTCTGAAAACGATGTCAGCGTCTGGGTCATATTGTTTTCGATTTAAACTAAATGAAAATGGCTTTGTTGCTGTTGTTGAATTTCATCATGGACTTTCCTATTGCTATATTACGGAGTAAACAAGTGTCAGAAAGTTATATTTTCCGTGGATATTATCAATATAAGGGATGCTTAAGTTCCTTATAGAAGTTGATAGCTTGCCTGAAGTGATCAGATTTCAAAAGTAAGTCATTTTCATAAATTTGTTTTGATCGCTGATAACGCGGATGAATAGTGATTCGGCTGCGATATATAACTAGTTATATATCGAAAATATATAACGGGTGTTATTACACTCCCACACCGGAAGGTATGTGATAAAATTATTTATTTTTATATCGTTATCACTAATATTATTGTTTTATCTGTTTTCTTTTTTGTTTAATATCAACGAAAATCTGGTTAACAACCTAGCGTGATTACAATATCACTTTCGCAGTTGACAATCAAGATCGGTAAATTTTATCATCATCAACGTTCAGCATTATGCGATTTTTTAAAGCCATGGCTTAAACTAATTAAACATTATAGTAAAGAGAGCTAACAATCGACAATAAATGAGAAAACATTTCAATGTCGATAAGTGATCCTTCTTCGTGTCTTATAAAAATTATATAATCTGTTTTTGGAAATCTTGTGGATACTAACAACAAAGATAAAAAACCTTACATCGCCGTTAGACCAGAAACAGACTGTTGAAACAAATACTATAGCATATGACACAAAACTTGTATAATTCAATAAAAAGTTACCTTTGATGCAAGGAAGAGATATGTAGTGATGTTCTTGCCGTATTTATCGTGGAGTCTTACTTCGCTGTCATCACCTCTGCGAGCAATGGTCACCTCAATTTCATCTTCCAAATCCTTAGGATCAAATTGCAGTAAGGTCTAAAGTTAAAGAAAGTGGTATTTTATGTACATTGCATGACATTATTATTGAAATGATGGTGTGTAGTAATGGTCAGTTTTTTATGTAAATTTTAATTTTAGGCACAGAAATATGATTATATAATAACACGTAAACAGGCAAAATGAATTCTAGTATGTTCTCAAATTATTTCTTATTTTATAAATTATAAAGTGACTATTTATTATATTAAGGGGACACAAACACGCACATTGGTTTGCGTAATACATTTGAATTTCAAAGAGGTTTTCTAAGAAATTTGGCTAAATTAAAAATAGAAAAAAACAATAATAAAAACACTAAAAAAAAACGATTCTTAAGATAAATACAAATAAATTTTAAATGTAAAACATGATGAGAGTCTTTCTAGAATTTCTTTAAGTTGGCATTTCATTTCAAAATTATCTCAACAACCTATAATTGTACTTTGATATATTGATCAGTTTTTAACATGTTACATTTGTTAGTTTTATTTTCAGTATTGTTAATCAATGCATCGATGCTTTTTTCAGAAATAATCATTTGTGTTTATATTTTGAGAAAATTGTCTGTATTATATAGTTTTTATAATGATCTGGTGTACATGTTTAATTTTTATTTTAAAACAAAAATAAAGCTTTCAGTGTACATTATCCCAACTAAGAATATATTGGTTTTGATCAAGCTTTTTTTTATGAAATTCAATAAAAATGCATATACTACCAACATCACTGAGCTTCGACCTGATCGAAACTCAGTATACAAAAAACTGTATACACAAATAATCAGTTCACATGTTGATTCATTCCAAACGACGATGCATATGTGCAAATGACAAGGATCATCATATGCCAAATGCCAAATGCCGTATTCTAGGATCAATATCATAACATAAACAGAGGTGTATTGTCTTCAGACGAAAAGTAGGTTCGCCATTTAAGAGATTTTACTGGTCTGATCAAAACATAATAGAATTTGGAGAGGATGTATGTTAATATAAAACATGCGAATCGCAGCAGACGCCAAAATGCTACATTTTTAAATTATAAAATAGTACAATAAATCATATAACTCAGTTATCATCATATAAAACAGTGCACAAATTGTAAACAGTAAACAAACTTGTATATATACCAGCAGGAGTCCTTTCCAAGTGATAAAGAATCATTGTGTAAGTCCATACTTACATTTCTTTCGAGAGACGATGCAGAGGAACTGCTTGTCAGGGCAGCAAGAGTTAAAATAAGTAACATCGTGAAACTCATTCTTGATTTTATGTGCGAACACTTCTGTCAAGCAAAAATAATTATATTTAAGCGAATGAGTTATAAACTATTCATAAAGGACGATATCAAGTTTCCAGGGTCATTGATTTCAGCTAGAGCTTTGAACATGTAAAGTCTGTCGGACAGTTGTTCTATGGAAAGACATCGGCGGATAATAGATTGGCAGCAGACATTTTTACGATCTTGATACCAAATAAAACAAAATTTAAAAAAATTATTTCCGTAACACTTGCTGATATGGTTCATTAAACTAATATTATTCAGTCCCATCACATATTAATAATGCGATACACTGCACATTTTTCTATTCAAGTCTTTTTAACAGGATAAAGTGAAATTAGTAATGAAATTACTGAACTTAGAATTTACGTACATGTATAACATATTAAAATGCGATACACTAGATAGTCGCAATGAAGTTTTGTTAACAGAATAAAAATGAAGGTGTAAAGCTTTAGTAAAAAATTGAAATATGCATATCAGGAATCGCCACACTCACAAAGCACAGCCTTCCAACACAGCGAAAAAAAGAAAAGAAGAGAGCATGTTTGTTAAAAGAAAATAAAAGATATCGTGTCTTACCTTAAGATGCGTGCCGATGATGACGACGAAAAGTGCCTTGTTAGGACATCATTATATAGAGTGAAGTACAAGGAAATACCTCGATTATAGACAGAGCAACCGACGTGTCACAGGAAATCACGTGAATAAACAGGCGATCTGAGCAAAGTTTCATCAACATTTAGATAACCCTAAGTCTACACGAAATGCAGCTACCATGCAATTTTAACAATTTTAAATGACAAAAAGTGAACCATAAACAACATGCTATCGGACGAGTCGTAAAATCTGTTTCAATTTGTCATTAAGAACAGACTATTTGTTCATTTAAATGTATCTTAATTGCTATAGCATGATAATGATTACCAATGGTTAGAAATGTTCTGATTAAAATTGATGTAAAAGACGGTTTGTAAAAACGGAAATAAATTGAAATCAGAAACACTCAATAATATATATACAGCTTTCATACACAACCAAAGGTAATAAAATACAGAAGTATCAGTTTTATAATAAACGCATTTTAAACATAGGACATTCAAAGGAATGACCAAGGGGTTACGTTATTTGGACGTTTCAAATAATTTTTAGGATGCACCAAATATTTGCTCTCAAAGATGAAATGTAAAAAGCGCTAACACTTTATGTTGCAAACATATTGATATTGGTTGTTACTGGTTGTACCCTATCGTTTACTTTTCTTATTTGCAAATTTCTTCAAAACAGAAAAAAAACTAAATTGTTTATTCGTTTCGTATACACTAAACGGGTTTTTTTTATTCTAACATCATCATGGTCAAGGTCCAACTTCCATTAATATAATTATTACTAGTACCATAATACCCCAAAGTATTGGGACACCCTAAATATTGGGACAGCCTTATTTTTCACGAAAATAATTGCTTTTGCGTCCCAAAATATTGGGACACTTTTAGGATTCGTATTTTTTTGTGTCTCTAAGTTTTGGGACACTACAAGAAACGGTATTTTCGTGTCCCTAAATTTTGGGAAACAGGAAATGTGCTCAGTAGTTATGCAAGTCGGGCTGTTTTTTTCTCAATACTTACGATGCTTTTGAGTAGTTTATCTTATTATGCTGTATATTTGCAAAACAAATCTTTTAAACATTGAGATATTCAACATAAGGGGTTCAGAAAGAAAAAAAATAAATATAAAAAACCGATGTACATTCTCTTTTTTATTAAAATTACGTTTCTCTGTATTAATACGGGCTAACATTTTAATTTTAAGTTAATAATATACCAGTATCCAAATTATTTTATTCTGAGACTCGATTGTTTTAATCTGTTAATTGTATGTAACTCGCTAAACTGATTGTGCAGGTGCAGCTAGCAGCATAAGGCGAGTGTCAGTTGAGGTCCTAAGTATTAAAGTTAATTCTCATGAAAGCACTCTATCCATTATGACGACAAAGGTGTGAAAACATCCCAAATTAAGCCACCTGTTTCAATTGTCCAAGCGTATGTCATCAAACACATGCAAATGGATAAACAGAATTTCAATTACCGTTTAATGAAATAATGCTTGACACAAAAATAAATAATCATTATGTTTGCATAATAATTGGTGCATGCATACAAATCGATAATACCCGAAAATTGGGACACTTTTTGTACAAATATTTTTTGCAACCCTAACTTTCGGGACACGAAAAATTTTAATTATTTTTAACTGTCCCAATACTTAGGGTGATTACGGTAATACATTCATAATAACATTTTATTGAGTAATTATGCATCGCTTCAAGTGTCTTTCTGCCTTGACACAAAGTTATTCAAATGTATAAATTGACGGAGATTAAACAAATCATCATATATTGTGGTTAGTTCATCTAAACGTATTGCGAATTACTATGAGACCATGCCATTTCCTTGTATTGGTTCAGTCGGTTGTTTGAAGTTAACTAGATAACTAAATACGATACATCGCTGATACGAAATTGTGTTTTGCAATTTACTTGGTTTTTCCGCTATTGAAAACAAACAATACACAGTTTATCGGTAATCCTCATTTTAACGGGTTGACAATTACTGACTATAATAATCTTAAAGACAATTCTGGTTACCTCCCGTTATTGAAACAGAAACCACAGCTTTCTGACAACTAACTTGCCTTTAAAAGACGCAAGCATTTTTAAAACAACCTGCTACACTGTGGTTTTCGATTTCTTAACGATAAATGTTTCGTAAATTCTGATAAAATTATATAACAATAATGAAAAATAAAGCAACCTCGCAGGTTTCATTTAGAGAAGACATGATTTTAACAAAGTTTAACGAAAGGTTTTATATAGGAATAGAGAAATAAGGACTAATTTATTGTATTAAATACGCCTTCCTGTTTACAAAGTTTTGTGACCCTCTGAAATAAAAATATTATACTTAAACATTTGGTTTATCAGACCGATCTTCTGTATCTTAATGTTTTATCTTCTAGTAAAAGTGCATTGACCTTTCTTAATGTAATTTAAGACAACACATTAAACGAAAGGTCTTATTCTGTCATTCTATATGATCTCGTCATGATTATGCCAATACTTCTGACATACGAGAGCTTATCGATACATGGAAAAGGGAGTCCTGAAAGCCATCGAACACGACAAATAATAAAAATACTGCATGCTTGATTTGATTAAATAAGTTGATAGGCAGTTATGGGATTGCATCAAACTATGGCAGGCTAAGTTTGATTGAGCATGTTATGTGATAATTGTCCACGTCGCCAAGCCCCGGGTTGAGGGCAACTTAATAATTACACAATTATATGTATCAAAATCAAAGTTAACATAAGTAGAAATCAATTTTACATTTTATTTTAGAACGAAATCTACTACAAAACAGGAAAGTTATATGAATCTGTTTCGTTTATAATATGTCTATGAACCTGGTTATTGTTTAAGGCTACATTTGTTTTGACCGTTGAAAAACAGTATTTAAGGCAATTTGGATCAATTCGTCAACGGCTGCTGGTGAACATTCGTCGTCTGCACAACTTTATAACGCTATTTCAACAATTGACGCCAGCTGTCCGAAGACTCGTTTTCCCATGACTTTCCCTAACTTTGAGTGGATACACTTCGTTAACATCCCAACCCACAAGAACGACCGGATGGAGACAAGCGCTTCTGTTCGTAGATTTAATAAGTTATTGTGTCTATTGTCTGAAAGGAGTATGGTAATAAATAATCTCGTTATGTCACCGCCTGCAATATAATCGGCTCTGTTAAGTCCTCTATACAAAGCCTGCAAAAACTATTTAGTAGACTAAAATGGCTGACTTTCTAACTAATTACGGAAACAAGAAAGACTCCTCCGGATTGACAGACAGGTTCTCTTATCTTGTCAGAATACAACAAAAGATCAGACAAACCAGCTGAATTAACAGGAATAAAAATGAGGAAACGCTAACATTGACTGTCCAAAAACACAGACATTTGACATGCCTTGTACAACGTTATTGAATACAAGAGAAAATAACACGAAACAGAACTGAGGACGTTTGAAACTTATTTGGCAGTTCGTAAATGATTTTGGAACTTAATTCGTATAAAAACGTAATCTGTTTGTAGCTTAGAAGTTGATGATTCTGACCCATAGTAAAGCATTGGTCATTAATATTTTTACGTTACAGTAACAATTATTTTATTTTCCATGTTTCTTAAATGTAAATTTTGATTTAAAATATGTTAGTGTTCAGTGGATATTGCTATTAGTTTCATTTCAACTTTGCAAGTTACTATAATTTTAGTCTATTGTCGCTGTATAATTTCCAAGTACGCAAACGTTTCAGAACAATAAAATCATGTGTTACAAAATTGATATGATACTACAATACCATTTATCATTTGGTGAGTTATCTAACTCATTTACAGACCAATTATCATTTGCGGAGTTGTTTGCTGAGTTTTTCAACTCACGAAAAGGTTCTACACACATCAAACTCTCTAGTTAATGATATTATTAATCGTCCCTACCATTTGGTTTGCGTTTTTATTGGGCCTTCTACAGTCGCCTTAGGAATGTCATCGATAGAAAAGAAAATTATCAAAGATATTTGCCTGAGCAGTTACTGAATTGTTCCGGTAGAAAATTGTAGAGATCAAGGAATGATACACCCAGAAGACACAGCCTCCAAACGCAGTTAAAGTGAAGAGAGGATTAAGATCTTGGATAATAAATTATCAATTTAAATTTGAAATATATTGCCACTCTGGGTTTATAACCAATTCTAGGGTTCACCAACTTCACTTTCGTCACAATAACAAGAGCAAACAAGTTATCTTGGTGAAATAGCTCCAAGCCACCTATTAACTCAACAATTTTATAGCAAAAGCACAAAACATGTAACACATATTAAGAAATTAAAAGCAATGTCACAAAAGGATGTCTATTTTGATAATTTCTTATCGATCAAGTGTAACGACGACATTTGTTGTTATATGCAAAAAATACATCGTTTAAATTCGCTTTACATTAAACAGATTAACCTTGCTAGTTGCAAAAACCTACATGTATCTTCTGCTTATTGCCGCACTTTGACAGAACACAACAAGTGTTATTCATTTTGTATTATTAATTTATATTGACGCGGGAATCGATGCGGTAAATGCATTGTAAATCACACAAGATTAAATTTCTCAACATTTTCACATGTTCTTGGAAATCTGTCCGAAAACCATATTGTTAATTCATACAGAAGACTTGAATCATAGACTGTTCATTCTGTGTGCTGATACATTGAGATAACAAAGTGGATTAAGACCATAGACGCCTTTAATATAATAGATTTGTTTTTTAACAGAACGAATATTCAAGAAATATGAACGCTAAAAACTTTATCACTATACAGTTTTAATAATCAATTCGATTCTTACTTCTCTAAAGCTAGCAAAAAAAGTTCAGGATGAGCAAAAATGAAGTTCGGCTCTGATTATTTTGTTATTAGAAGTGTCATGAAATAATTAAGCTAACATTTATTAAATCCAAGCTATGATTCGTTAATTTGTGTCAATGAGCAATCCAAGATTAATATTTTGATAGCAGTCAAACCATGTCGTTTAAATTGGCCTACATTCCATCATTCCATCATACCCAAAATGGCGAACAAAATGGTATTTTAAAATTTGAACTATACTTCCAATGTCAATTCCAAACTATGTTTTGCATTTTAAGTAAAATTTTGAAAGATAAGAAATTTCAAAATCAGACAGATGTGTGTAAATAATTTATAGCGTATCGTACCTCAACAAAATAGCAATCACAGTCCTGCTTTTTGTAGTATCTGAGCTTAATTTATGTGATAAGAATATTGACTCTTTCTTTATACTTTCATTCAAATGTAATTTTAAATTAATTAAATTTTTCAGATTTGCCATTAAGTTAACCTTGGCAAAAGGAATATTTATACTAAATTTTACAATTCGACTGAAAGGAAATAGTGATTGATTTTGCTGTATTATCTTCTACTTCCCCCTTCACATTAATACACTTTTATCTAACCCTTTCCAGAAGAGGGTAATAATCTTTGATGTTTGGTGAATCTTGCTGTTCTTATCGTAGAATGTGCCTGGCGTATTTTTACTTTACATCTCAATTATTCAGTGATAAAATAAGCCCACCGAAAAAAGGGAATTCTGTGCAGAAAAGATAGAGACAATATTTAACAACAACGCATTATTGAAGTCATTTATTTTGTACAATATTACTTGATATCATTTGGTACAATATTACTCAGACCAAACAACACCAAATACAAAAACAACAAGCAAATTCGTTGAATTTATATCCCCCGCCGAGTACTGGTTATTACTAACACAACAGCTGTGAAGACATAGGGCTTTATTTAGATATTTATCATGGATGGCAAAACAGTGAAAAAAAACGTCAGATGGTGAAAAGGGTTGGGCAGCTCACCAGAATATAAAAATGAGACGAAAAGTCTTCAAGTTGTTAAAATGATGAACGCAGTAGTAAAAATATAGCGCGGTATTTGATTGAAATTCATGCAGAAGTTGCATAGAAGTAGCACAGAAACGAATACTACTCTATATGCATAGTGCATAACTTATCAAAGGGCCAAAACTCTGTGTTAATCGGTCACACCAGAACAAGACAACAATATGGGCATCTTGTCTTGGTATTGATGGTTTCCATAGTTTCCTGCTAAGAAATAGCAAGGAAACAAATACTCCTCTACATGCAAAATGCATAACTTATCAAAGGGCCATAACTCTGTGTTACAAGGTCTGACTGAAACAAGATGACAATATGCATATCTCCTGCTTGTATTAAACGTTTCCAGAAAAGTTCATTGAAATCCATCTAGTAGTTGCAGTGAAATAGCGTCGAAACAAATACTGCTGTATATGCATAATGCATAAGTTATCAAAGGGCCATAACTCTGTGTTAAACCGTCTGACAGGAACAAGACGACAGTATTCATATCTTCTCTTGGTATTGGTGGTTTCAAGAGTTTCGTTGAATTCCATTCAGTTGTTGCAGAGAAATAGCCCGGAAACAAAAAACTGCTCTATGTGCATAAGGCATAAGTTATCAAAGGGCCATAACTCTGTGTTAAACAGTCTGACTGGAACAAGACCACAATATGTGCATCTCTTCTTGGTACATGTATTGATGGTTCTCAGAAAGATTAATTGAAATCCATCTGGAAGTTGCAGAGAAATAGCAGAAACGAATACTGCTCTATATGCATAATGCATAAGTTATCAAAGGGCCATTACTCTGTGTTAAATAGTCTGACAAGAACAAGACTATGCTATGCACATTTCCTCTTGGTATAGATGGTTTCCAGAAAGTTTCATTGAAACCCAACAATAGTTGCAAAGAAAAAGCACGGAAACGAATACTGCTCTCTATGCATAATGCATAAGTTATCAAAGGGCCATAACTCTGTGTTAAACGGTCTGACCAAAACAAGACGATGATATGCGCATCTCCTCTTGGTATAGATGGTTTCCAGAAAGTTTCATTGAATTCCATTCAGTAGTTGCAGAGAAATAGCCCGGAAACGAATACTGCTCTATATGCATAATTCATAAGGTGTCAAAGGGCCATAACTCTGTGTTTAACAGTCTGACCAGAACAAAACGATGATATGCGCATCTCCTCTTGGTATTGATGGTTCTCAGAAAGATTCATTGAAATCCATCCGGTAGTTGCAAAGAAATAGCAGAAACGAATACTGCTCTATATGCATAATGCATAAGTTATCAAAGGGCAATTACTCTGTGTTAAATAGTCTGACGGGAACAAGACTATGATATGCGCATTTCCTCTTGGTATAGATGGTTTCCAGAAAGTTTCAGTGAAATCCATCCAATAGTTGCAAAGAGAAATAGCCCGGAAACGAATACTGCTCTATATGCATAATGCATAAGTAATTAAAGGGCAATAACTCTGTGTTAAATGGTCTGACCAAAACAAGAGGACGATATGCGCATCTTCTCTTGGTATAGATGGTTTCCAGCAAGTTTCATTGAAATCCATTCAGTAGTTGCAGAGAAATAGAGCGGAAACGAATACTGCTCTATATGCATAATGCACAAGTAATCAAAGGGCCATAACTCTGTGTTAAATGGTCTGACCGGAACAAGACAACAATATGCGAATCTCCTCTTGGTACTGATGGTTCCCACAAAGTTTCGTTGAAATCCATCCAGTGGTTGCGGAGAAATAGCGCGGAAACGAAATTCGGACGGACAGCGTGACGCCGTGACACCGTGACGCCGTGACACCGTGACGGACTGACAACGCCAAAACAATATCCCCCTCCCGATTTCATCGGCGGGGGATAACAATCAAATTCAGTATTCAAAAGACGTGAATTCAATTGATTTTTTATCATAGCACTTTAGGTATTACGAAACGCAAATTACAGAGGATGGTGCTAAAACTTGGTAAAAAAGTAATATATGCATATCAAGAATCGCCACACTCATAAATAAACTGCCTACCCACGCAGCAAAAAAGGAGAGAGAGAGAGAGAGAGAGAGAGAGAGAGAGAGAGAGAGAGAGTTTTATGTCAAATCAAATAGGACGCCATAAACAATGAACGAAGAAGAGAACCTTTGGGGATACCGCCTTGGAACGGTCAGTGGGAAAACAAAATGCCACTGGGGGTTTAAAACAGGTTCTAGGGTGTACCAACCTCACACTTGCCCCAACAGGTTCACAAAACAACCTTTTCATTCATTTAAGTTTTTTTTCACGAACGTTTTAGAGAGTGTCATCTGAGTGTTCTGGAAATAGTTCATTAGTTCATTACGTACAAGAGGAACGTTTCATACACTGATTACCAGGAATGCATGACAATATCGAACATTTCTCCTACTTCGCTGTAGATGAACACGATGCTGTTGACCTTCCTTTACATTGAAATCTCGATGTCCACTCATCTTGCTTCAATTTACCAAATTAAGTTTAGCGAGATTCAAAAGGGCTTATAATTCCCGACCACGCCATAACTTGTCAACTTGATATAGATGATACAATAAATTTGAAAGCCAACGAACACGGCAAAAATTATTGCTTTATTTGAGTCTGTTTACTGGCAGTTATGAAGTAAGCAAGTAGTAAGTAAGTAAAATCTTCATTAACAGAGGGTAAATTAGCTAAAAGATCCTTATACTAGTCTATCATACGGCATATTACTTCCTATGCCGCCAAGACCCGACTTGAGCGCAAATCAATATTAACACGCAAGCAGAAGACTTTCAAATGTAAACTTTACCTCTAATATAAAACAGTAAATGCCAAAAAAGCCCTTCTAATAAAAAGAAAGTCTTATACTAATAAATGAAAGGCAATTACAATGCCTTTTCTAGAAGTGAACATGGTTAAGCGTAGCCACATACACAGGTACAGACCGTACCACCTAGACCTCCAAGAGGCAAATGAAAACCTCCGGCATCGATAACCGAGTAAACTATAACAGACCACACTTGGGCAAAACAGACATAAACAATAAAGCGTGTGTAGGATACATTTTGATCGGTCAGAGACAACATGTACTGGAGTGTCAAAATGTTTGAAGCACTTTGATCAATCATTGACAACAAATATACTTGGGTTTCAAAACGTTCGAAGCACTTTGTTCGGCTATTGACAACAAAGTGTACTGATAATTTAAAACGTCAGATGAGTGCAACTGTCAATCCACTTGCAGCAATACAATCCGCTTCATTATATGTTCCGTAAAAGGCATATAAAACATGTAGTATTTTTTTATCCTGGTGTTGCATTTAATAATTGAAATAGGAACTTTTGATTGCATTCGTTACATGTAACTTACCAGGAAAGAAAAAACCCAGACAATTCAAGTAATTTAAATAAATACAAAAGAGGAATAACCTTCTCAAGGAGACAATTAACCATTTTCTAGATATTAAAACGTAAATCAATAATAATAACAACCCTTCAGTTTATCGCCAAATGCAACGACACGGATTGGTCAAAAGTCATCTGTTCCTTTGAATATGAACACGTGGGCGAAATTGAAATTTTAACGACCAAACCAAAATGTGGCCATACACGTTTAAACAAATTCTTCTACACCAGCCATCGATTATGGTCTTTCAATCTAGCGTTACAGATTACAATTTTCCGTCTCCCAGACAGAACATAGATTGTCAGCATGTTACACATCCTTAAGTTTGGCAGTGCATTTGAAAATATTAGACTTTTAAGCAAAAAACAGTTAGCTGGATTTCAGTATTTTCAGTCCTTGAATTCTTATTTGCAGTTGTTTGACGAAGACACAGAATGTAAAAAACTTAAACCGGTAAGTTGTAAATAAAAAAAAATGGACAAAAACGGTGGTTTGAAGTTTGAATTGTAAGGATTGACATTTAGAGTTAAAATTGACATTTTGAATCTTAGGAGTTGTTGATTCTGATCCCTAGTAAAGTATTAGTCAATAATATTTAGAGGTTACAGTAACCATTATTTTTTTCCCTTTTTTATAGAAATTTTGATTTGAAGTAGATCTATTTCTATGTCCAATGAATTACTCTCCTATTTTAATTTCAATTATTAACTAGTATTTGTTTCCTTATTTCTTCATATCACAGAAAATCATTTCAAACAGCCGACCTAGTTTTCTGGACGAATTATGGGTCATGTATTATATTTATTATTTAACTATTAATAGATGATGTTTAATATGTACATCTAGTTTGACCCAAGAGAGATAAGAGGGTTACTAAAAAAGTTCAGAAAAGATGTTGTTTTGGTTAATACGTGATTTTTGTTACTTATGCATTCAAAATTATTTTTTTGGAAATAAAATGTATTGTTATGAACGTTTTATGGGTAGAAACCTTAGTTTTTAAGTGAAATTGTTAAGTGATTTTGATGCGGTAGAAGAACTTTTTGAACATCCCTTTCAATAAGTTATGTTTGATTGCTCTCCCTTTGCATGTAAATATTGTATAGGAAGGATTCACAGGTAGCCAATATGGTAAAAAAAAATTCACTGATAAGAATTGACCTTAGCAACCTTGCTAGCGGTACACATTTTGTATGATTTGCATTCAGTTTACTATAAATTAGCTTGTGTTGAGGCATGGATCTGAAACCAAAATCTTTAAAAAAAAGTTTAGTAAGACACAACACTGTTGCTATGATGTTTGTAAAGGTGACTCGAGGTATACAGACAAAGATGGCATGAAAGATGTATCTTTATACCCTTTCCAAAACCAAAAACAAATGAACATAAGTTCAGAAAGTGGATACGTGCATGTGTTTGGCTGTATTTTATTATTGACAAAGCAAAAACTTTTTAAAAAGTGGACATGCAAATTCAGTTGATATTTTGTTGGAGGAAAAGGACCTACAGAAGGAAATCCAGACCCTATTCGAGCCTCTTACATTCCGCTTTAGGTATAGAACATTAAGTCAATCTTTTAGCTGTGGACATTTTATTTTGCATGGCAGAATAGTAATTTTGCTGCACCTATATAGATTTTCACTTGTGAAGTATGGTACTATAAATTTGGAACCATTTGCCCTATTCAATTAATAATAATGTCCTTCTCGTCCCCAGCTTCAATACATGCCTTGCATCTGAAAAACAATTACAACAACAACAAAAACAATACATTTAATTTCTACATTTGATAAAATATACTTAAGGACAATGAACAACAGGAAACAGATTGAACCAATTCATTGTCACATTTAGCAAAAAGTGTTTCTTTTATTTTCGGGGTACAGTTTTTTTACGCAATAACTTGTTTATTGTAAATAAATTTTCATAATTTTGGAATCTATATTACTGCAATGCATTCGGTATTATGAAACTGTGAAAAATGTTGATAATATGTATATTTTCCTTGCCAAAATGCAATTATCCCCACCGTCCGTTTTTATTGTCCTTAAGTTTATTAACTTAATTACTGGTAAGAATACCTACTTACATAATTAGCCATATTAATTTTGCAATATTGTAAACATAAATATACAGACAACATTAGTCATGATACATCATAAAGATAATGAAACTGCGCCTGTTTCTGACCACCTCCAGCTCAAGATTATATAATGCATGCTTTAACTGCTTGATATGAAAATACTATCAGAATTTCTATGAATCTTTTCGATTAATGCTTGCCTTTTCCCTGACAAGTTTAAACCTTGACACTGTAATCAAAGTTTGAGTTAAACATTTGAATGCTCAGGTTATGTCAGATGAGCGAAACTTAACTCAAGGTTCAGCATTTTCTGTTAAATTTACAGCAAATATCTTATCACAAGGAACCATTGTTTACACTGTATTGTACCACCTTCCTAGAAATGTGTATCATGTGGTACTCATAACACAAATTGATGACGTAGCTGTGAATCCTTCCTATTGAAAGGTTCTTGTTAACCTTTAACAATTTCATTGTGATCAAAGATTTCTTAACACTAATGTGGATTGCATAAAACACCTTTTTACTTTGTATCATTTAAATTTTAATGGCAACATCTATTTATGTCAGAAGTTCTCATGTCTATGTTTTGTGATATCTAGTCTAATTAAACGTTTTAACTACATTGCTTAACTTATGTGGAAAATATCCACTTCCCTCTAGCCAGGGATCTTTCATCCCTGCTGATATTCTTCAAGATATCATAATCACATCATTGCCAGTCATATGTAATATTCAATAAAATTTACCACTTATATAACTACTTATTAGCCTTTCCAATAAACAGTTTCGCAGTCCTGTACGAGTTTCTTCCCGCGACCGGAAATCAATCCAAAACGAGGCTCTGCGTGATTGCTGAACGATCGGACTAATGGCTTAAGCACAAAATAGCTAACATTATCCACAATATTGAACGTCTGCGTTCGTCGCCGTCGGTGAAAACATTATATATTCTAGCCAGACTTTTTTATTTTCACTATTTGTTAGATATTTAGATTTTTAATGATTAAAGAGCATGTACCATTCTTGTTGATAGTAGGCAGTATGAAACGCGATTTGGACAAACATAAGCATTAGTTTAACCAATTCTGTACAACAATTTCTTCTTAATATCTTTTCTGCTGAAAATATATTTTACTGGTGTGAATGTTGCAAATTGCTAAGACTGGTAATGCGCTATTATCCGGAAATCGTGATATGTCAACATCTGGTTACATGATCTGTAGACAAAAAATACAATCTAAATGTGTTTGATACTTACACATTTGAACAATAGAATTGTCCTAAAAATTTATGGCGTTTATGGTCAACGAATAAATAATTTGAATTTTTAAAATGTTACGTATACTTCACAACCAAATATGATTGATTCTGTCTTGAAAGAAAACAGGATCGGTAATCTGATTGTTTGTTGTAGAAGTATCATTCGTAGAATGAAATCCAAGGATTTAGATGACGGCTTCCAAGAAGATGGGAATATTTATATTACAATATGGTTGCATATCCAATTTAGATTTCTTAGGTTTGACAGTTTGTAATTTTGGCATAAAAGCCCTAACACTTAATTAAACATATATAAAACGTTTTGACAAAATTTGTTTCTTATTGACGGCTTTTGTTTCTATAACGTGCCGTTATGTTGATTAAGAATCCATAAAAGTGCTAAAACAAATACATTTGCTGGCATTCCAGTGGTTAAAGGACTCCGAAATACTTAAGAATTGGGCGGTGTAGATACCTTGCAAATAGTAATTACACGATCTCTATTGGTCAATGATATCTGCCCCTTGAAGTAATTGACAGATGACCCCGTGTGCGAGACAATTTGACATGTTTATGGCACACCGCCTTCAAAATCAGTCGCTGCCGACATAATCATAACATGATGTCAGTAGTTGATTAGACACGCTAATCCGGAAACGAAACTGAATTAAGCCGTGGAGAGAACACTGCGACTGGAAGTTAGTTCAAGTCGTTTAGTGTTTAACGCGAGGAATAAAGACTTGACACTTTTAGTCAAAGAAACTTGATAGTTTTATAAATTATTTTCAAAAATATCATGACGCTGATGTATTATTAGTAATTCAAAGAGAAAATATATTTTTCAAATAAGAATTTTATGATAAAAAAGAAAGTTGTAGGTACATATTCCCTATTACGTTATTACAGCGAATCATTTTTCAACAATCATTTTTCCCGTAGAGCAGTCACGTGACTGGACAGGGGAGGTAACCAAATAAATTCATCGAATTATTGGAAAGGCGTTCACTTGATCTCTATTTCATATTATAGGTTAAACTACAATTCACTTCATATCTACAATCAGATGGATCCAACCGCAACTTGGCTCAGGGACATTACAGCATTAGCATGAATGTCGTCCACATATAACACGTGTGTGTTATACTTTTCTTGTTTATCATTACATGTATCAGTATTTCCGTTTGTTTGTTTACAAGAATCTGTAACAATTAATTGTTAAACATCAAGATTAGCCCCAACAAGTAAATGCGATATCAGCTTGCAACCTTTCGCTAACGATTGCAGATCGATGTGGTACACTAATTACGCTGAGGCGATTTTTATTCCATTTAAGACAATATAAAAAAAGTAAACAACAATCACATATTCATTCAGTAATAATTTTGTATTTTCTAGACTATCGGCAGAGGTCTATAGATTTGCCTACAACATTTTGATATTACTCTTGGCTTCCCATGTTCTTTTTTCGCCCATGTATACATTTCTCCGGAATTTGTATTTTGTTTGGAAGATAAAAATGGTGAAAAGTTGCAAGGTATCTTGATAAATATAAAAATACGAAGTTTATATTAGTTTAAAATGATATTGCCTCTAAACATAGCAATTAAACTGGTAATTACAATGATCTTTTTCTTGACCAGTTACATTCGCCTAAATATAAATACTGTCCGTTTCTCTAAGCTAGACTTCATAGATATGTGACTGTCAAGTTGTAACATACTCGTATTATTCATAAATCAGTAAGAAAGTAAAGAAACAACCATGGATCGTGTTCAGAGATCGGTTATAATGAAACATCTGTTATTACCAACCATATTTCACTTTTTGTTGAAATATCTGATATTTAAAACGAGTCAGCCAATAATGTTAAAAAAAAGAAAAATATTTTTGTTTACTGTGCAAAAGTTCCTTAAAACTCGGTATGTCGTAATGCGACAAAGCCGCTCAAAACAGTGTCAAAATGCTTCAATTTCCCATTCGAATTTGAGCTACGTATTGTTCTTTAGTACCACATTGTGTCCTTAACTAGATGAATAATTATGTTCTCTCAAGATCTTCCATAAATCATACTGAGAGATGATTCTATTGATTAGGAGAGTACTTCATACAAACGATACATGGATAAATTGTTGGATTTGTATACTCTCTCAAGAAATCCTTTCTGTCAAACCAACATCACGACTGCAAAATGTTTTAACGGATTTCAATAATCTAATGATTTAATTTCGCGCGGACAAATTGTCGCACAAATACTGCAAATAAATTGTTTCGGGGGTTTAAATAAGAACAGTTTTATTATTTTTATTAGGACACACAATTACTTGGTTTAGGCGCATTTATCTCAGAGCAACTTCAAAATTTTTCAAACATTTTCCATTTCGAGGTTATGCTTTCTGTATTGTTTTACAACTTTGTTCCTTTGACCTTACCTTTTTCCAACAATGATCATATTTACTAGCCAATTTGTTTTACTGTTTGACACATTTTACGCCAAAATAGACCCTTACCAATGTAGCGTAGTAGTTATTTAATCTCAGGTGTATATTAAACGAACACTGATTAAAGTTTCTAAATAGTTTTACTTTTCGACTTCCAAAGTTACTAGATCAATTAATTATATTAACGTTTCAGAATAGTTTTCTATAAGCAAATAACTTAACAATAATTTCAGTTTGCATATATCCCGACTGACATGAATTCCCCTTATAATAATTTAGTAATTTAGAATTCCCCTTGCCAAAAGAGTTCGAATGAGAATTGTTTTCTGCCGTCCTTGGTCTGGCTTTTATTTAGAATTTCCCGAGACGGTCGCATAGTACCCGAATGAATCACTTTGACATGATGGCAGTTTTTAAGGTGTACTTGCGTCGTTCACTCGAGATATATGCGTGCAGTCATGTTTTATAATAATAACAAAAAGACATTAGCAAGTTATTAGCAAGTCACGAATACATGAAAATGGCCTACGAACAAAAGTCACTTGACAGTTTGATAAATGAATGAGACATGTACATTTTTAACCCTATATGATGAACACTTAAACTTTTAAAAGAAACCTAATAAAATAAAATACTAAAATCTTTTAAGAATATTAAGAAATAAACTTTTAAATTTTAGAGTACATAAGTAACCTATAATATGATGCGGCAAATTATAAATATAATTTCCCCATTACATTACAAATCCCTTCCTTTCTTTTTCAAAAACCAAAAAAAAAAGATATTTTGTGTCAGGAAGGTGAGATTTAAACGATGATTAGTTGTTTCTAATAATAAATATTAATTGATGACACTAAATGCAATTAACTTTTGACACTAAGAGCACGTCCGTTACTCTAAGAAATTAACAATGAGAATTTTGATTATCTAAAAATGATATGACTTGCTCATTAAAAAGTACCGGAAAACATAATTGCTAATTAGTTTAATGGTTCGTGTAAATATTTACAGCAAAGTTAGTCAGCAGTATCATTCTCGGAATAAGAATTTCCCAGTAAGGAGAATAAGAAATTAAGTGCAGTTTTGTTGTTATCATTTTTGCGTGTTATATTTCTTCTAGATGTAATTGATAAACTTTGTATTTAGAATTTGAATTTTAACTTTCCGTACCCGTAACTTAGATACTGCTGACTGCAAGAAATATTTACAACAATTATTTTCAAACAAATCATGTTACATAATGCAATATTGTTCCTGAAAGAAAAAGTTACATGATAGATCAACAGCATATAATGTTAAAACCTGAAAACAACACAAATGCATTTAAATTATTCAATCATTTCAACTTATTATAACAATTAATGAATGCACAGAAAACCCGTTTTAAGAACACAAAACAATTATTTATAACGGAGAGTCACTTAATAATATTATAACGGCAATATATGAAAGTCAAAATTTCATAATACCAGACAGTTACAAGTATACATTCATTACAATCATTGGTTCTGGTTATAGATCTTGCCGTGACGCGCTCCGTGTCCCTGTGCTTCATTGGTTTAGGTTTTCTTTCTTAACAATACACAATTTTCTGAAAATAGATAGCAGGTGTAATGCATTTGCATATAGCAAAACAACGTGATCATACATGAACAGTTCCGAATCTTATTATAATATATATATTTTTTAGGAAAAATTGATTTTTCCGATTTTATTCATATTTCACGGAAGACAAAAGATTGTACTTGCAGAACTGATAATTAGAACTAAATTATTAACTAACTTTATGTGTTAATTATGTTGATTTTCAAATTGATGAAATCCCGATAGCTTCAGTTTCTTTTACGGCTAAGGAGTTCGACAACGAGTTACCTCCCGTGTAAAAGAGACTGCTTATCATTATTTCCGAGAACGCGAAATATTTAGAAAGAAATAAAATAAAGCAATGGAACAATACGACATAAGATACTGTTTCCTCACTGCACCGCGCCATGTGTAGTTAATGTAGGTACTGTCCGGATCAATGGTATCTTCAGGTGAACCAAACGAGGCATCGCGGCCGTTGAAAGCGTGACTTCTTTCATGCTGCATCTCGCCGGGGGCAGGGTGTCTTGAAACTTGCTGTCTTTGAAAACGTTTTTTAATCCATCAACGTCTCACCGGAGATAGGTCGTGAATCCTTGCTTGAGTGAAAACATCTCGTCGTCGTTCGTTGTGAATAGTTGTAAAGATGAATTTCTGATCTCTTGTACTGTTATACTTCTTGAGATGTTGGCGAATAACCTCAAGATAATGTCAGTTAGAAATATCCACACTATAAAGAAATTTCAAGCTGGAAAAACTAATCTTGTAAATACAATATTTGCTGGAATGTCCATTATATGTTAATTGTCCAAAGGGTAATTCCATTCTCTGCTTTCTTAACCGGGTAGATGATTGACTCGTTCACTGGAGCATACTGACGGGAGAGCAATATGACCCTTGCTCTTTGATTTGTTCCTAGCCAATTAAACCCGCTTCCGCACAATGACATTTTTCACTGGCATCACTAACCCCATTTAATAAATACCCATTGATAATTAAATTTTAAACAATCCTAATTAATGTTATGTATGCATTAAAATCTGCCCAATGATCTTGTGCCGTAAAATGAAAATATGTTACAATGTAAACTATTTATGCGTAATGAAAACAAAAAAAATCTTAGAAAAAAAGCCAAAACCATACACTCCGTATTCATGGTACATGAAATAATGAAAAATCATTTTAAAAGAAAGAGTACATACTTATATTGACAAGCATACTTCATCAGACATACCGCTCAGACAGAAAAAATACCTTAAATGCCACGTGCATATGGACGCACACCTTAAGATAAACAGCATCGATTACTCGCATTTCCATTAATTATTTAAAAATACGTGCATACAAGCACACAACGATTAGAATCGATGACAGTGATATATATAATCGCGAAACGTGCTGAGACCGCACACCTAAATTACAAGTGTCACGTGACAATTATTCTCAAAAATTGTCGACATCGTTAGCGCACTCGCGTCCAATGCTTAAAGTAACATTAATGTGTGTAAGCCCGAAATGTAGGAAGCCGCACCCATACATTTTTAAACAAAAGGCCTACCGCTGATCGATTCAGCAACAAAGCTGCATACGTTAAACTTAAGTCAATTAATGCTATCGCGCATTTTCACGGTTTACATCAGTATACTACATTACTGAAACGCGAACATAGACATAAACATAGACATAGCCAAAGGCATGAAAATAGCCATAGGCATAAACATAGTCATAAACATCGACTTCCGGTACTCTCGGAATCAACTTAAATTCATCGCGTCAAAATCGCGGTTAATCAACAGTCTTTTACTGTTTTCTTCTCAAAAATATATACATATATATATATATGGGTGAGATAAGTAACCAACGAACAAACCTTCAGACATAAAGGAACAGATCTAAGCACCAGACACGGCGACATCGCCTAGCCAAGAGTGCTGTACATGGTTATAGACGTGCCATCCAAGTTCTCAATAGAGAAATTTTCCGGCAACGCATATAAACCATAACTATCCACAAATGACCCTCTGACTGCCTAGACATTTACATACACTTATTTTTATACATATACAAACATGTAGGACAATTACATATACACATCTATTAGCATCGTGCTTCCTCCTTTTTTTATTTTTGGAGTTTTTATGCACACTAGTGCTATAGACAGAGACACACACAATGAAAGTCAGCTGGATCTTTCGATACACTGAATTGAAGATATATATTAAGTTAAAGGGAGATAATTCAATTCAAACAGCTAACTTTCGGATTAAGGGATCCCCGAAAGGATTCATGTTCGTGGAGGTAAGATACATATGGGTGAGATAAGTAACCAACGAACAAACCTTCAGACATAAAGGAACAGATCTAAGCACCAGACACGGCGACATCGCCTAGCCAAGAGTGCTGTACATGGTTATAGACGTGCCATCCAAGTTCTCAATAGAGAAATTTTCCGGCAACGCATATAAACCATAACTATCCACAAATGACCCTCTGACTGCCTAGACATTTACATACACTTATTTTTATACATATACAAACATGTAGGACAATTACATATACACATCTATTAGCATCGTGCTTCCTCCTTTTTTATTTTTGGAGTTTTTATGCACACTAGTGCTATAGACAGAGACACACACAATGAAAGTCAGCTGGATCTTTCGATACACTGAATTGAAGATATATATTAAGTTAAAGGGAGATAATTCAATTCAAACAGCTAACTTTCGAATTAAGGGATCCCCGAAAGGATTCATGTTCGTGGAGGTAAGATACATATGGGTGAGATAAGTAACCAACGAACAAACCTTCAGACATAAAGGAACAGATCTTAGCACCAGACACGGCGACATCGCCTAGCCAAGAGTGCTGTACATGGTTATAGACGTGCCATCCATATATATATATATATGGATATATATATATATATATATATATATATATATATATATATATATATATATATATATATATCACGATACGCTCGGAACAAAAACTTATGAACAAAGATTGAATGGTCTCAGCGCTTGCAACGCGACAGTGAAATCACATAATCTAGTAATAATACCTTGTACAAAAAAAACCCTATCATTCATGAAAAACACTCATACCAAAATATGTTTAATATTTTTCTTTTTTAAGCTGATAGTTAATACCAAAAATAGTCTTTTTAATTTCTTTTTTTCTCTAATACATTTTTCTATTTTTTTCTAAAATATTTTCTTTGCATTTTTCTATTTTTTAAGCTGGTAGTTAAACTATACATTATATACTTCTTATCTCCTTTATAAAACAACTAAGAAGTTAATGCCAAAATAAGACCTACTACCGTTGCTGTTACAAAAATGTTTCCTAAAATTTTTGAGAGATATTGAAAAGTACAACAAAATGTGTGTGCAAAATTTTTTTAGATTGTTAAATTTCACTTGAACTAATGTAGCACGCAAACTTGTCGTTTTTTAACGTTTAAAAATTGTTTTTAACAAGTAAAGTTTTCAGTTTAATTTTTGGAAATTTTTTAAGAACAAATAGAGCCTAAATTAATTACTGATCTAACAGTTAAATTTTCAAAAATTACTAAACAAGAATTCGTCACCTTGACTAACATTTTCGATCTCCAAAAATAAAAATATACAATCCAAAAATAACCCCCTTCCCCAGTAATATTATAACCGGGTTCAATTCGTCGGGTTTCCGTCGAAGTAAAGAACACTTGTAAAGTTTCTGTATTTATTTGTTTAGTTCGATTTGATTGTTGATAACGATAAATAACAATAAATTGATGTTCACAATATTTGTTTCAGGTAATCCTGAGGAAGGTTTTCACTTGCAAATAAATGTCAAATATAAAACACTATTTATAAAATGTAGTTAAGGTAATCCTTATTTGTGAGCGGTATTCCTTCGCTCTTATATAAAATTTAAATGTTTCTTAGTGTAAAGTCAAAGTTAGAATGTCTTGATATAGTTATAAAATCCCTAAAATTTACGATAAGTAACCTGCCTTGGGCAATCGTAATCGTGACAACTATAAGGATATCTACATCTTATCAGTAATAAAATTGTCAAACCGCTTACGCAGAATTATAGATGTTACTTATGCAATTAAGTATCAAACTGATTATGACAATAAACTTCAAAATTAAGTAACACAATAAATATCTGAATTTAAAAAGAAAGAATTTTTACTTAAATAGTAGAACATCAACATTTGAGATAGCTACCATATTTTAGCATGGTAGCAATATCTTTAAAAGAAAAGCCTACATTTTTAAATTTTAATACCAGTTCCGTGTATCATGATTGGATTAAGATTTTATTAGCAAATGGAACTAACCTGTAAGCCTCCATTCTGACTTCTGTGACATTCTGCGTCATTCTGGTTTTCTGGCGTGACGTAAGGTAGATCTTTCTGCGCTGTGTCGTATAGTAGTTTTCCTCCTCGGTGTTCCGCGACGACCTCTAGAAGTAAGAATCCTGGCACTGGGCGGCAAAATCGCTCTTGTAGCGTAGTAGTTACTTAATCTCAGGTGTATATTAAACGAACACTGATTAAAGTTTCTAAATAGTTTTACTTTTCGACTTCCAAAGTTACTAGATCAATTAATTATATTAACGTTTCAGAATAGTTTTCTATAAGCAACTAACTTAACAATAATTTCAGTTTGCATATATCCCGACTGACATGAATTCCCCTTATAATAATTTAGTAATTTAGAATTCCCCTTGCCAAAAGAGTTCGAATGAGAATTGTTTTCTGCCGTCCTTGGTCTGGCTTTTATTTAGAATTTCCCGAGACGGTCGCATAGTAAACGAATGAATCACTTTGACATGATGGCAGTTTTTAAGGTGTACTTGCGTCGTTCACTCGAGATATATGCGTGCAGTCATGTTTTATAATTATAACAAAACGACATAAAAGTTATTAGCAAGTCACGAATACATGAAAATGACCTACGAACAGAAGTCACTTGACAGTTTGATAAATGAATGACACATGTACATTTTATAACCCTATATGATGGACACTTAAACTTTTAAAAGAAACCTAATAAAATAAAATCCTAAAACCTTTTAAGAATATTAAGAAATAAACTTTTAAATTTTAGTGTACATAAGAAACCTATAATATGATGCGGCAAATTATAAATATAATTTCCCCATTACATTACACCAAAAACGCAAAAACACTGTTTACAAATGATATCGCAGCGAACCCACACTGTCACGGCGACAGCGCCTAGCCCTGCAATTCCGACGACGTAACCAATAGAGCCAGGACAAACCCAAAAAGGTTTATCGGATAGTCCTGATATACGTTATCATCTCTGCACGACATCGGTAACGGATTATGTTACTGATTACAATACTGACTATATGTTCGGGGAGACTTTTTACCGCCGCCAAACTGCACAAATAGCGCTACTGTGAATTTCAAATGATATTGCCTCTACCTGGCAGCGAACAAGAAACAAACAAGAAAAATATTTCTCAAGGAAACCTATTGCAAACACGAACAAAATTAGAGAATTGGAACAAGAATCCAGTGGTATGTTGGTGTTCAACTGTAACAAACAATTTTGCCACCGGAGGTTACACCAGGTTCTAGGGTGCACCAAATTATGTTGAGAAATAAGCATTGCCTTTTATTTTTTAAGTTAATTATAATCAAATCTCTCAAACTACTGGCTTGTTGCTGAAGTGATCGTCACTTTATGTTTTCTTAACATAGAATCGTTAAAAAATCTCTTATCTTCGTAATTGGTTGTACACTTCATACGTCCGAATTCCATTCCTTTTTTCTCATGCGAAATATTACGTTCACTTTTGTTACCTACTAATGGTTCGGCATAAGTTGAATTCAATAATTCCTAGAAGTTTTTTTATTAATTTTATTTTTATGTGTTCATATGTTTCTCTATGGTTCCATTTATTGTTGCGAGAACATACTAGATTATGTAAAAGAAACATGACATATAACTGATCGGATCACATACTAAAATCTAGATGCATTGTAATATGATTGATAATATTGCAATAGACACCAAGAATTAAATACATGTATATTACGGATAGGACTGAACTATTATATACATATATTTTCACCAAGAGAACATTTATACTAAATCAGCACTTTTTTGCTCAGTACATGAACGAACAATCATTTTATACGTGAGTGCCGCTCTCTTACACAATCGGCTCATTACACTCACCTCTGTTATAGGCTGGGACTACTTTCAACTACTTTTACTAAAAGAAATAGTTCACCAATTACATTAACAATAGCTTGGTTTCTTCAGTTTTAATGAAAGATAGAGAAGATTTCAGTCACTTGTTTAACCTCAAGCTTTCAAATTCATAATTTATGACTGTATGAAATAAGGCTGTCGAGTTTGGTCAAAAATCTTGACATTGTGCCTTTCGCAGAGATGTAAAGTCAGTGTAAGGAAAGACAACTCTGCGAAGGAGATTGCGTGAATGCAAGTAAGCCCGATTTTACGGGACTCCACAGGGAAAAGGTGTCTACTGTAATATTTTTAATTTAAGTTGTTACTATATTTTTCAAGAAACTTACAGATCTGTTTTATTTTCTTATAGCTACTTGTACATTTATTTTACACATTTTGACTATATTATATTAATTTTGCCGCAAAATGCAAGAACAACAGCTTCGTTTAACTTTAGGACATCATTTTAAGTTACTACGTCAACTGTCCGAAGACAGATTTCTCGTAAGGTGCTCCATATTGTGGCCATAATCAAGTGCCATGACGACTGTAGGCGATACTTTGTTGTTATATGCAAAAGGTACATCTTCCGAACGCGCTAACAACCCAAAAAGATCTTTATTTGCTAGTTGCAACAACATACATTTATCTCTCGCTAACTGCCGCTTATTGGCAGAAAACAATTACGTGATATTCAGTTGTATTATTTATTTATATTGACGAGTCAATCGATGCGATTGATGCATTGTCAAAATCACGCAAGATTGAATTACACAACATTTTCTTGGCAATCTGTCAGAAAATCATATTGGTGTTTTATACGGAAGACTTGATTCATTGACATTTCATTCTGTGATATGATACATTCAAAAAACATAGTTGATTTAGACCATAGACGTTTTTAATATTTCAGATTTCTATTCTGTACAGAACGAACATTTCAGAAAGGGGAAAGCTTAAAACTTTATCACTGTACCGCTTTGAGAACAATGATCGATTCGATTCGTACGTTACTATAGCTAGCAAAACGTTTAGGCAGAGAAAAATGAAGTTTGTCTTTGATTATTTTGTTATTAGAAATGTCATGAAATCTTATAATTATAGTGTTAACATTTATGAAATCAAAGCTGTTATTCGATAATTTGTGTCGATCATGTTTTGAAAGACAATTGCATAACTGCAAAGAGCAATCCAAGATTAATATTGTGACAGCAGTCAAACCATGTCGTCACAAATTATTGCAGCCGCCCCATAGTTAAGGAACAATATAAATTGGCCTACATTCCATCATATCCAAAATCGCCTACAAAATGGGCTTTTAAAATTCAAACTGTACTTCTTATGTCAATTCCGAACTAAGTATTGCAGAGAGAGCATGCTTGTTATAAGTACGAGGGATGATCCAAAATAACGTAGACTTTTGTTATTGCAACTTAATTTTAAACACGTTCGCAATAAATTATATATTAAATTCAATCAGAACACAAGCGTTACAAAATGAGCTGAAATATAAATATATTTAATCGATTTCAAAAGCGCGTCGCTTATTTCAATAACCATGGTAACACGCAGGCGGCGCACGTCATTGCCATTTTACTTTACAAAGCAAATACCAGTCAATATAAACAAAACAACTTGTGGGACAAGAGCCAAACTTTGCAAGGTCAAAGCGCGGTAAAAGAATGATGTCATGCCAAAATTTTACGTCATTCGGACTTTGCGATTTAAAAGCAGTCAATATTTAAGAGAGCTATCACCAACGTGAAAACGTCAGAAATGTCGTCGTCGGATCGCCCGGAAATTATAAAATTCCGTCATGATCTTTGAAAATCACATCCTAAAAGAGGCTAAAAAAATTTAGCAGACTTCCGTAAGCCGAGCTGTAGTTTTTAAGTGGTACCAGTGTTTTTTGTACGGTCAGGAGAGCCATTAAATAGGCCGGGGTAAGGAAATAAGACAAAAAATCGGCGTTACGACAGTAACGTCAAGCCAGGAAGCAATTGAAGAGGACAAAAGATCAACTATTGTGGCGCTTTTCAAGCTGTTCTAGACTGGATCAGGTAGCGTGCAACGGTATGCCGAACAAATTACATTTTTAAAGGTATGTTAATAATTAATTAAATATTTTTTTTTTCAAAATATATTTTTGTTTGGTATTGGAATCATTAAGAAGGCATAAGTATCAAATAAGAATAAATAAGTTATTTATTTTAATTACACTTGAGTAAACAGCTACAGAGACTGTGTTCACAACCCAAAGACTTGTTATATTGTAACAAATACATTAAATGAATTATTTTTACAGGTACACGCCCGTTGCTAAAGAACCGCTATACTGTGGGTATTGCATTCCCGGTCGTTTCTTCGGCGGTACGAGCGAGAAGAGACCAATGTCTTGATCGCCTCATAACCACTTGCGAGGGTTTGACCAGCAATGACACACTGCTATGTTCGATCAATAGGTTCCCCGGCAACGCATTCCGGTGACGGGGTCTATTTAAAGAAACTTTGAACATACGCCGCTTCGCTAACGCTGCGACCGTGAATTAACGTCGTTGACGTTAAGAGATCTAATTTGACGTGCGCCGGATAGCGTTTGGTGTATGATTTTAATTGTTAATAGTTTTTGTACGTGCTGTCGAATTTTGCTGATATTTTGTTAAAATATGCTGGACATATTGCGATTAATGCTTGTGCAATTTTATTTGTGGTATTTTGAATAATATAAAAACTATAACCAAAGTCTACGTTATTTTGGATCATCCCTCGTATGTCAATTAAAATAAAACGCCACAAACAATGAACGAAAAAGAGAACCTGTGGGGAAACCGCCTTTGAACGGTCACTGGCAAAACAAATTGCCACGGGGGTTTAAACCAGGTTCTAGGGTGCACCAACCTCACACTTGCCCCCAACAGGTACTTATATCACAAAACAAACACAGAGCACCTGAAGTCAAATCAGCAAGAGCAAGACGACAGGGATAAAAGAAACAAATCGAGCTTCTAGGTTCTTTTAAAAAGAAGATTTCCCTATAAACCTTCATAAACTCTTAAACCCCTGCCACCGTCGTGCAACCAAAGAGGTATACATAATGATCAACTGTAGATGGGTTAATAACAAGGCCTGCAGAGCGCTGCAGAATTTCATGTTGGTAACCTTTCCTTTTGAATTTACGGATGGTTTTTACGAAAAACCGGGAGAAATTAACATTGCCTTTTATTTTCTTAAGATTATAAATTAAATCTCCATAAAAAAACTGGCCGTGAAATACCTTGTTGCGCAAATGATTTTAAACTGCGCCTGTATTTTTGAATTAAATCTTGGTATCGGCGATAAAACTTGCAAAAGGTTTTCCTTAATTTGGGATACCGATACCCTTGTTTTAAATGTTTTTCTTCTGTTATGCAAAGAGTACGTTCATTAAAATTATTAATACTATTGCAAGCTCTAGAAAAGCAAACAAGCTGTGAAATATAAACCCAGTAAGATGTTGCACAAGGAACATCGCCGCCTAAAAACTTACTATATTAAAATTAAAATCATCTCTTTTATCATATATTTTAGTTGGTATTACGTATCTATTTTGAATAGAAAGATTAAGATCAAGAAAAATTAATTGCTTATCTGAAGTGTTTGCTTTATTAAGTTGTAGTTCATTAAGATAAATTTTGTTTAAAAAACAGAGACGAAACATGGCCATTATCTATATTCAACAAATCATCAAAGGTATCTCGAGGTGTTGATAAAGGATGTAATAATATCATCCTGATGTTTGGTAGAAAGAGAAAACAAAATATCCATTTCATAACAGGAGAGGGTAATGATCTTTGATATATTGTGAAGTTAGCTGTTTTATCGTAGAATGTGCTTGACCAATTTTTACTTTACATGTTAATCATTCAGGGATAAATGAAGCCTACAGAAAAAAAAGTGAATTCCGTGCAAATACTTTAGAGACTTAAATTAAAAACAAATCATTACTGAAATCATTTATTTTGTCATATCATTTTGTTTCAATATTTTACAGATCAAATAACATAAACTACAAAAAATATCAGCATTAAGAAAGACATCAATTTATTTGATTTTTATTCTTGTATTTTAGGTTTTACGAAACACAAATAACAGACAATGGTGCTTAAACGTGGTAACCTTTTCATTCATTTAAGATAGTTTTTAGAGAGTGTCATTTAAGTGTTGCTGGAGAGATTTCATTATGTACAAGAGGCACGTTTCATACACTGATTACCCGGAATTCTGACAATATCGAACACTTCTCCTTCTTCGCTGTAGATTAGCACGATGATGTTGACTATCCTTTACATCGAAATCCCTCTGTCCACTCATCTTGCTTCAATTTACCAACACTAAAATTAGCGAGATTCAAAAGGGCTTATAATTCCCGACCACGCCATAACATGTCAACTTGATATAGAAGATACAATAAATTTGAAAGCCACCGGACAAGACAAAAATTATTGTTTTTTCTAGCCTGTTTATCGGAAGAAATGAAGTAAGCGAGTAGTTAGTAAGTAAAATCTTCATTAACAGAGAATAAATTAGCTAAATGATTCTTATACTAATCTATCATACGGCATATTACTTCCTATGCCGCCTAGACCCGACTTGAGCGCAAATCAATATTTAAACGCAAGCAGTAGACTTTCAAATGTAAACAATACCTCTTATACATAACAGTTTATACCACAAAAGCCCTTTTAATAAAAAGAAAGTCTTATACTAATACATGAAAGGCAATTACAATGCCTTTCTAGAAGTGAACATGGTTAAGCGTAGCCACATACACAGGTACAGACTGTACCACCTAGACCTCCAAGAGGCAAATGAAAACCTCCAAAATTCAGTTAATCGGGGTTCAAAAGGGATTCCCTTTTAAATCACCGACCATACCACAACATGTCAACACGACAAAGATGATCGGTTTATTTGCAGTTCATGGGTAGTAATATATTAAGTTAGTAGTAAGATAAGTAAATTTTTTATTTACAGAGGGTATATGATTATATGACTACTTCGGATAATACTCGTTTTGCTAAATTGAACTGTCGGTTGATGGTTTTATACTTCGAAAGACAGTTAATTCAACATTTAACTCGTTTCTCCGCGCCATTATTCATTTTTTTTCAGCGAGATATTCATGCTTTTATTCATTAAAACGAATACAAAAGTTGCATTTTTACACTGGAAACAGCAAGTAGTCATTCTGAATTTTAGCGTTCCCGATTACATGCCGTATCGCTTTGGCAGGCACTTGGCGCGAGACGTCCGGCTAAGGTTATGACGTCACTATTCTTTGGCAATCCACTTTGCAGGCACCTTGCGCGAGATGTACGGCTTAGGTAATGACGTCATTTAGCCATTGTATAAACGCGGGGCATATAAACTCGGCAGAAATTTGCCAAGCTGTCACTTTCTGGCTAACTTGCAAGCCAGTCACCTCAAAGTGTTTAAGCCATTTCTTGGCAGAACATTTATACATTAAAATTTTCTTACTCGGTCCTTTCTATAATAAATAGTTTTCCTCGATTTTAATGAGATTCTAATTTATATTACAGTCATTTAGTAGTTTGAAACTAGAATAACTGTGACCAATTTAAGCCATTTGTTGGCTATATCATTATTCCATTCCCGACCAAAAATCTGAGCATCAAGTTTCATTGCAGTTCCAATTTTTAATTCCTGTTGCAGAATTTATTACATTACCAGAAACGTGTACAAGTAGCAGTGTTTAATTGCATTACCAAGAACATATTTCATTAACAGTTACCGACCATTACCAAGAATCCAGAACCAGTTACATCATTCCACTATCAGTCGTCAAGCACGAGCTACCATATTCATATACCAGAGGCATATGTTATTATTTATCAGAGCAAGCCATCGCGTTATTTAGACTACTCAATACAAGTATCTTCATGTATTAGGTGGCTTTATACGAGACTAGGCATAAACGAGGTTCTAAGACGAGGCAATAGACGAGGTTCGATCACTGACGGGGCACAGACGAAGTTCTAAGATGAGGTTCATTATATGATCAGGCTTACCTGAAGAATTTAATTGTATATATTTAATCGAATAAATTATTGTTGTATTTTATTGCAGCATTTGTCGTTTATCTTCCATGTATTAAAACAGTTTTGTGTCTACGTGTGTTTCACAGAATCCACGTTAAAATATTCAGGGGTGCAGGGGATCGCAGACCCCACCTGCGTTTCAATATAAATTAGCTAATTTAAAAGTAACTTAATACTAATCTTCCATACGGCATATAACTTCCCATGACGCCTGGCCCCGAGTTGAGCTCGACTCAATATTTACAAGTAAATTACCAATGTTGATCCATCCCAAACGTTGGTGTGCATATGAAAGTGAACATGGAACCTTTACTGCGGTATTTTCAGATGAAAATGGGTTTGTTCTAAACAAGAAATAAGCGGGTGAAACTTAACAAAATAGTAAAATATGCATAATCACCACACTCACAAAACACAGCCTCCCCACGCAGCGAAAAAGAAGAGGAAGAGAGAGAGAGAGAGAGAGGTTTTAGGGTGCACCAACCTCCAACCTCACACTTGCCACAACAGGTTCCCATATCATACAACAAGTACAATTTGTCTTAGTGAAATAACTCCAACCCACCCTTCAACTTAACAATGTTGCATGCAAAAGCATACAAACATATAAAACATTAGACGCGAATAGCATTGAAAGCAAAAGGGGCTGGTACTAAATAACCTTACCGAGACCAGAGCACCTGGAGTCAAATCAGCAAGAAAAGATTTCCCTATAAACTTTTATAAACTCTTAAACCCGTGCCACCGTCGTGTAACCAAAGAGGTAAACAGAGAATAGAATTTGGCAGAAGATTTTTGAGCTCGGTGGTATCTCTTGACCATTGAAAGTAACTGATGTGTCATGTTTTTATTTTGATTTTAACACATTTATGATACCTAAAAAAGTATCGTTCTACGTAAAGCTATGCAATCGTTTTATTTGCAATTGTGCCCTTCAAATTTGACGTCAATAACGTTCATATTGTTGGTTTAGTGATAAATTGAATTCGAGATTCCATTAACAGCATGTAAAGGAAATAGCGGATGGAATCAAGCCATAGTTAGTTAAATAATGCAATTAACATATTACTTTCTTCCGACGGATATAATTTGCAATTTTATTAATGCCACCTTCGATAACAACAAGTCAAATACTCCTTTCTTTTAAAAAAGTTTGGTGAGCTTCTGAGTACATTCAATCAGTGCTGTTATCAGTTACGTCCTTTGAAGGGGTTGGGCACGATTCTTTTGTACTATGTCAATAGTACTAATTAAAATTCGTTTCTTCAAATATTTCAGCCAGATTATAGATAAGTGGTAACAATGTAGATTCGGATATTGTTCAATCACCCCAAGGATATACTTCCCGCTTTTTAAAACTTTTGCCTTTGGCGTTGTCATGCAGGATTTATATTCTCAGATCCTCTTTCAAAATTCTATTATGTTTAGTTCCGCCCAATTTTTTTTTCTCGTTTAGAGTAAACCCATTTTTTTAAATCTGGAGACCATACGCCATTGAACATGGAATGGTATTAATCAGAAAATATCACATTGAAGGTTCCATGTTAACCGTCATATACATGCAATCGTTTCGGATGGATCAAAATTGTACAGTTATTTGGTGTAAATATTAAGTTGCGCTCAACCCGGGGCAGTAATATGTATTTCCATTGCTGCCCATGAACAGGCTCAATCAAGTCGAGCCTACAATATTTTCATATTTGTCGTGTTCGATGGCTTTAAAAGTTCCCTTTTCATCTATTTCTGTAATAAAAATACTAATATTCATTTGGTTTATCTGACTGATCTTCTGTATCTTAAGGCGTCGCAAACATTGCAAATGGCGAAATCAGGCTAAAATTTCAAAATGAATTTTGGGGAAAATACTTATTGCCACCTAGATTTTAGTAAAGAAATGTATTTAGCTGAGGATGTAGTTAATGTTTGCCAGCTCAATTTAGTCTAATTCGTGTTCTAATTATCGAGCACATACTAAAACAAAAGAAAAACCGTTTGCATGAGAACTCTGAAACTCATGGACAATATACCAAACTTACTTCCTGGTTCAAAACGAAAGTAGAAATCTATAGAAATCTACTTTCGTTTTGAACCAGGAAGTAAGTTTTCCTTGAATTTCTGGTAAACCCTAACATTATTTAGACGAATTGGCACTAAACATTGTAGACCAGCATATACTTATTTCAGATATGTGTTGGTTTGGTATTATGTCCATGAATTTCAGATTTCTCATGCAAACGGTTTTTCTTTTGTTTTAGTCTGTGCTTGATAATTAGAACACGAACAAGACTAAATTGAGCTTGCAAACATAAACTACATCCATAGCTAAATACATTTCTTTACTAAAATCTAAGTGGAAATAAGTATTTCCCCCAAAATTCATTTTTGAAATTTAGCCAGTTTTCGCCATTTGCAATGTTTGCGACCTCTTAATGTTTATCTTCTAGTAAAAGTGCCTTGACCTATCTTCCCTTAATGTTATTCTAGACAACACATTAAACGAAATGACTTATTCGGTCATACTATGTACGATCTTGTCATGATAATGCCAATAGTTCTGACATACGAGAGCTTATCAAAAACATGGAAAAGGAGAACCTTGAAAACTACCAAACACGATCATAATATAAAAAGTGCTTGCTTTGATCGAGCATTTTGGGAATTAATATTACTTTCCACGTCGCCTAGCCACGGGTTGAGTGCATTTCAATATTTACACGGTTATACATGTGTGTATCAAGATCAAACATCATCTCTATTTAAAATGTTTTATTTATAAAAAGATGTCAACTACAATATCAAGGAAAGTATATGAATGTGTATCGTTTTATTCAATGATACTTGTTAGTTTCAAGACCTACTTTAACGGTTGCCGGTGAAAATTTTAAGATACCGGTAGCTCGTCTCGTATAAACGTGCCTTATGTGCTATTATTTGACATTAAAGTAGTTACTGTATTTTGAAAAAAAGATTTCCCCATCGTTTAAAGGTTACACATTTTGAAGATATATAATGCTTATATTACCGCGAAATAAGTAATGTCGTCTGCGCAACATTATAACGTTATTGCAATAACTGGCACCAGGTGTCCAAAGACACATTTCCTGTGACTTGCCCTAATTTAGAGTGGATACACTTCATTAATGTCCAAACCCACGAGAACAACCGGATGAAGACAAGCGCTTCGGTTCGTTTGCGTAATCAATAACAGTTACTCTGTCTGTTGTCTGAAATAATTTAAGAAATAAATAATCTCGTTATGTCACCGCCTGCAATATAATCGGCTCTATTATGTCCTGTATAAAAACCCTACTAAACTGTTTATTACACTAAAAAGACTGTCGATCTACGTAATTACGGAAACGAGAAAGACTCCGCCGACTTGACAGACAGTTTCTCTTATCTTGTCAGAATACAACAAAAGACCAGACAAATCAGCTGAATTAACAGGAATAAAAAGGGGGAACCACTCACATTCACCGTCCAAAAACACAGACATTTGATATGCCTTGCAGCGTTATTGAACACAAAAGAAAATATCACGAAGCAGAACTGGGGACGTTTGAAACTTATTTAGCAGTTCGTTAGTGTTTTTGGACATAGATTCGTAATAAAAATGTAACGTGTTTGTAGCTTACAAGTTAATGAATCTGACCCCTAGTAAATCATTAGTCATTAATATTTAGACGTTACAGTGACAGTTATTTTATTTTCCCTGTTTCTTAAATGTAAATTTTGATTTAAATATGCTCACAATATATTGCTATTAGTTTCATTTCAATTTTGCACGTTACTATGTTTTAGTCGATTGTCGCTGTATAATTCCAAAGTACGCACTCGTTTCAGAAGATTAATTGCAAGTTTTACAAGATTGACATGATACTACAGCATCATTTATCGTTTAGTGAGTTATTGAACTCATGTACCGACCATTTATCATTTGCTGAGATGTTTGCTAAGTTATTTAACCCATGAAAAGATTTTACACGCATAATTTCTCTAGATAATGATATTATTAATCGCCCCTACCATTTGGTTTGCGTTGATATTGGCATAACGGGCATTTTACGATCGTCACTGCAATGTCGTCGATAGAAAAGAAAATAATCAAAGATATTTGAGCAGTTAATGAATTGTAACGTTAGACAATTGTAGAGATCAAGAAAGGATACAGCCAGAAGACACAGCCTCCCAACGCTCTTAACAAGAAGAGAGGATACGATCTTGGATAATAAATGATCAAATTTAATTTGAAACAAATTGCCACTGTGGGTTTAAAACAGATTCTAAGGTTTACCAACTACACTTTCGTTGAATTAGCTCCAACCCACCTACCAACTCGACAATGTAAAGCGGCAATTGTTATATTAGGAAGTGTCATGAAATCGAATATTAAAATGTTAACATTTATGAAATCAAAGCTGGCATTCATTTAATTTGTGTCGATCATGATTTGAAAGACAATTGTATAACTTCAAAGAGCAATCCAAGATTAATATTTTGACAGCAGTCAAACCTTCACAAATTATTGCAGCCATCTCATAGTTAAGGAAAAATATAAATTGGCCTACATTACATCATACCCATAATCGCGTACAAAATGGGCTTTTAAAATTTGAACTATACTTCCAATATTAATTCCAAACTAAGTTTTGCATTTTAAGTACAAGTTACATATTTTTCTAAATCAGAAAAGAGCTTGTATATTAGTTATTTACTGTATCGTACCTCGACAAACTAGCAAATCACAGCCCTGCTTCCAGCATTTTGTAGTATCTGAGCTTAAAGTGATAAGATTAGTGGCTCTTATTTTATATGTTGATTCAAATTTAATTTAATTTTATGTTTCAGATTTGCCATTAACTTAACATTGGCAACAGAAATATTAATGATAAAGTTTACAATTCTGAAAGGATATAGTTATTGATTTGGTGGTACTGTCTTCTACTTTTCCCTTCACATTTACATTTTATCTATCCCTTTCCTGAAGACGGTAATGATATATGGTGAATCTCGCTGTTCTTATCGTAGATTGTGCCTGACCTATTTTTACTTCACATGTCAATCATTAAGTGATGAATTAGGCCCATCGTGAATTTTGTGCAGATAATTTAGAAACTATTATTAAAACTAACACGTTTTTGAATGTCATTTTGCAATATTGCACAGATCAAACAACACCAAATACGAAAAACACTATCGAATATCTGCATTAAAAAGATGTTTATAAAATAGATTTTTATAATTGTACTTTTAATTAGGTTTAGGAAACGCAAACTACAGAGGATGGTGCTAAAACTTGGTAACATTTTCATTCATTTACGTTTTTTTTTTCACGAAAGTTTTAGAGTGTCATTTGAGTGTTCTGGAAATAGTTCATTACATACAAGAGGCACGTTTCATACACTGATTACCAAGAATGCATGACAATATCGAACACTTCTCCTACTTCGCAGTAGATGAGCAAGATGCCGTTGACCATCCTTGATAAGTCCAATGATCTTGCTTAAATTTACCAAAATTAAGTTTATCGGGATTCACCGACCACGCCATAACATGTCAACTTGACATAGATAATAAAATAGTTTTAGAAGCCACCGAACACGAAAAAATATTGGTTAATTTAAGCCTGTTTATTGGAGGTAATAAAGTAAGTAAGTAGTAAATAAGTAAAATCTTTATTAACAGAGGGTAAATTAGCTAAATGAGCTTATTACATGTACTTATCTCTCATACGGCATATTACTTCCTGTGCCGCGTAGACCCGACCTGAGCCCAAATAAATATTTACACACAAGCAGTAGACTTTCAAATGTAAATTATACCTCTTAATTGGTATACCTATTTTCCCGTTTAATATTGGTGAAATATTTATGTGGAAAATGGTCTAAAGAAAACAGTATATACCAAAAAACTTTAATAAAAAGGACAGTCTTATACTAGTATATTAAAGGCAATTTTAGCGCTTTTTCTGGAAGTGAACATAGTTAAGTGTAGCCACATACACAAGTACAGACCTTGCCAAGTATACCAGCAAGAGGCAAATAAAACCTCTAACAAAGATAACCGATTAAAACTATAACAGACCACACTTGGGCAAAACAGACATAAAAAATTAAGCATGTGCAGGATACATTTTGATCGGTCAAAAATGTACTGGAATGTCAAAATGTTTTGAAGCACTTTGATCCGTTATTAACAACAAAATGTACTGATGTATCCGAACGTCTGATGCGCGCAACCGACAATCCACTTTCAGCAATAAAATCTGCGTCATTATATGTTCCGTAAAACGCATACAAAATCATGTATAAACCATTCAGTCTAATACTGGCGTTACATTGATTAACTGAAATATGATCATTTCATTAGAGCCCTTAAATTACAGGAGAAGAACAAAGACCAGACAATTCAAGTACTAGTAATTTAAATGAATTAAAAAAGAGGAGCAACGCACAAAAGCAGACAATCAACCATTTTCAGCAGTATAAACGTAACTCAATTACAAGACCCTAACATAAGTTTTACACAAAATGCATTTCTTCTCTTTGACTATGAACACATTCGGGAATTTGTAATTTTAACAAACGACAAAATACAATGGTGTCATAAATGTTGAAACAATTTCTCCTACACCGGCCATAACTTATAATCTTTTAATACAGCATCACCGATTACAATTGTCAGTCTTTGAGACAGAACATAGACTGTCTGCATGTAACATACCCTTAATTATGGCATTGCATATCAGAATCATGTTGCTGATATAAGCAAACCCGGTTAGCTGGTTTTCTTTACTATCAGTAATTTATTATAAGCAGTAATTTTCCAAAGGCCACATAATGTATAAAACTGATAAGGTAAATTGTAAATGTAAAGAATTGACAAAAACAATGATTCGTAAAATGACAAGCCAATACAATACGAACTAAACATTCCAAATTTAAAAGATCCATATTATACAAAATTATGATTATTTTCAAATAAAATACATTTTTTAAATGGTAAGCAGTAGCATATAGCAATTACTGTCACAGTAACATTTTTAATAAAGTAGAACCTTATGAACACTATTCAATCCTATTTAAATAGTATAGTAGTTGCGCTATTTAATGGACTTTATAACCCAGATACATGTCTACGAATAAATATCCTAGCAAAAACGTTTTAGGAGGAAATCTTATTAGGTTATGTCTAGAAGTATTTATTAAATCCATGCAAAGCATTTTCCATGAACATACTTTTCATCTATAGACATAGCTAATAAAGTTAAATGCCATGTTTTTTGTGCATTTTTGTTACTTTCTTATAAAGAAACGAAGAAGAATACAAGGCGTGCGCCAAAATCCAAAATGCAAACATTAATTGGACAAAACCTTGCAAACATCAATCATTCAAAACAATAACCGATGTGGCATCGATAATGAAAAACAGTTGAACATTTTAGGACTGTTTTTGTGTCTTATCTGGATAATGTTTCAAAGTTCCACCAGAAACTTTGACCGCCCATAGATTCAATCAGTGCTGTTATCAGGGCCCAATATCATAAAACTAAGATTTGAGACCAGTCTCAAATCTCAAGCATCTGATTGGCTGAAATGGCGACTGGTCGTCATTTCAGCCAATCAGATGCTTGAGATTAGCGACTGATCTCCAGATTTAGTTTTATGATATTGGGCACAGTTACCATCTTTGAAGGCCGTTGAACACGATACATATATATTTATGTAAATATTGAGGAGCGCTTAGCCCGTGCTAGGCGGCGTGAACAGCAGTATGCATTTCCTTTACTGTCCGCGGATATTTTTAATAGGTCGTTTACGATTGTTTGCAAAGATCTTTTGCATCTGCTTTTTCATTGTCTTTTCTCTTTTACACAGCGCTTTACCAGGCTCGATGTATTACAACGCTTTATACATAGAAAACGTTAAATACTGAGATTCAACAGGCGGCCGTTCGTTGTATATAGTAAATGCGGCGAAGACGAGTGGAATTGTTAGACTTTTAAGGAAAATGTCCTATTTCTATTGTGTTTAGTTTCGCCCATTGTTTTCTCGTTTAGGACAACCCCATTCCCTTTGGGGACCAAACGGCGCTAAACATGGAATGGTATTAATCTGAAAATACCGCAGTGAAAGCTCCATATTCACCGCCATATGCATACCATCGTTTTGGGTGTATCAAAATTGTACTGTTTATTGTTATAAATTTTGAGTTGCGCCCAACCCGGGGCTAGGCGGTGTGGGTAGTAATATGCATTTCCATTTCTGGCCAATCAAACCGAGCCTGCAATATTTTCATATTTTGTCGAGTTCATTGGCTTTCAAAGTTCCCTTTTCATCTATTTCAAATCTCAAAAATGGTTAAGTGTGGAATGATACCAAGAAATGTGTACAAGTTTTCTTGTGCTGGCGATTATTCGTAACTGCCACATTTTTCACACGCTAAGAAACCCACAATTAATATACAACAATGCGCGATATTACGACTCTCAGATTTTATTAAATATTTGTTTCCTTATTTGGTCATTTTATATAAATCATTTTAAAAAGCTGACATAGTGTTTTGTCATTATCGGTTTTCTCCGTGTGTTTGTTTATAAGAAATTGTAGCAATTAATTGTTAAACGTCAAGATTAGCCTATGAAAATAAATGAGATATCTGCATGCAACCCTCGCTAAAGATGATTTCAGATCAATGTGGTACACTTATTACACTGAAGCGAGGTTAATTTCATTTAAGACAATCGGTAGACGTACACAACTTTTAAATATTCATCCAGTATAATTGTTTTTTCGTCCATATTAGACAATCAGCAGAGGTTCACAGTAGTTCTTGCAAAATTTTGATATTTCTCGTGTTCGGTGGCTTTCCACTTTACTTGTTTCCTATCCATGCTTATCTTGTATTTTCAGATTTGTCTGTTTTTTTCTTCAGGTATCATCGTTTTTGTCTATTTTCGGTTATCTTTGTTACCATCTGCTTCCATGCTGGTCTACGTTGAAATGTCTTCAATTGCGTTTGTTGCTACCTTCACCTTTTTTTACTCACGAGTAAAAGATAACGCTTTATTCTAGACGAGAAAACATTAAATCATGATCAAATTTCCCATTTCTCCATATATTTCTACTGCGCTTTTCTTTGGAATCAATTTAATATTATACAAGTCGATGAGATAGATAACTTCGTTCAGACATCGAACTCAATTACAACATGTCAGAGCTATTTTACAAATCATCTAAAAGAAACATGACATATTACTGTCCGAAACACATACTAAAATCTAGATGAATTGTAATGTGATTGATTATGTTGCAATAGACACCAAGAATTAGATATATTACAGATAGGATTGAACAATAAAATTCATATATTTTCTTACTGAGACAAAATTTATTAAATAAATCCAAGTCAGCATTATATTGAATTGTACATTAACAAACCATCATTTTTAGGCGAGTGCAAGTAAGCCCGATTTTATGAGCACGTATCATCTTCTACTGTATAATATGAGAAGAAGGGTACCTTCGATTACTTTTTTCGACATCGTAGTTGTAACTATATTTAGAAAAAATGGCTGTTGTAATTGTTTAATTTCTTATCATAATCATTTAACATTTATAAAAATGAAATATTTAACAAAAATACAAAATTAAGACAGTTGAGTCGGCTGATGGTGTTTTTTTTCTTTTTAAACGATATTCAAGACCTTAAGGCATTTTGTCGTATTTTATTTTCATTTTCCGTAACATTAATATTATCGTTAATGCAGAACCGCTTACACATTGTATCTTACCGAATCAGAATCCGCAAAAAGTTTTTGAGTTTCAGGTAACATTTTTTACGTAGTCATTATAGGATCGCTTGTACCGTTCCGTTTACAAACATCACGTTTTATACTAGCGTATAGACAAGTATAAAATATGCGAATAGTGTAAAATATGTTTTGACAAAATTAATAAATGATATAACTGGTTATTGAGAATGATTATTCCAGAATAAATATAACAAAAATGTCATTCTGTTGAATATAATATTTTCTTATTTCATTTTGAACGTAGCGGAGAACGCATGCGCACAAACTTATGAAAGAACTGTATTGGTGACACTATTCTATAGCACTGTGTGAGGTTCCTGTAAAAACGGAATTCCTAGCGACGCAATTGTAATAACTCACTAACAACTATTATAGTAACATTCTCTGGAACACTAAAAGATAATATTCTATAATGAGCGATAATTACGGGATGTTCAAGTCACGTGATTCCATTTTTAAGTTGATGGTTCTCACATGCGTACAATTAGCCCCTCTTAACATCAACAAGATTATTTGATTTATATGCGACTGCAAATTGCATTTAATGATTCCTGCAAAGAGTGCAAAGTGTTCATTTAGAAAATTAAAGTGTACAATAGAATGGTAAGATTAAAAAGATGGGGAGTGAAAAATACGGCGAAAAAGGTCAATTACCCACTTGACCTAAAAGGTTCTTGAAAATTCACACAAAGGATTTATACGTACATGTGCAAAATGGGCAATGTTATAATCAAATAGAAATATATAAATACTAGGTTCGTATATTGTTTTTTCTTTTATTACAAAATGTGTCAAAACAGTAACGAATTTGCAGCAAAATCCATTTAACAACACCCTATAAATTCCCATAAACGGTTCTGCTACATGTAGTTTCTATTTAAACAAACTGAAACTTTGAAGAAGATGCTTTGAAGGGTTTCTATCGTCGAGTTCTGATTACTGCATGTTTTGATTTTCTAAATATAACACATTGCATTTCAATCCATTACTGATAATATTGTCTTTTATGTAAAATCTATATAATTTTATATATCACATTAAGTGTGGTCAATACTATTAAATTTAGCCATATTTTAAAATCTTACATTATTGAGATAAGTGCATGTTAACTTAGAAGGTGATCATGTATCTAAATCTAAAGTTTGGTTGAAAACTTTAATAAAATCGTGATTGCAGAAGAAGACACACTAATTTCTAAAATAGTTTTACTATATTGGGAGATGGGCGAGGTCGTGTTTTTCTTATTACATTCTTATGTACAGTAAGTTCAGTATCTGGTATACGCTTTAGTACAATTTCCCTCTTTATAATAATAATAATAATAATAATTAAAGATGTCCGTTACATGTAATGTATTGTTGATTGAGAAAAAGGACGCGTTCCTAATGGCGAAAAGGAAGTTAAAATGCCAGATTCTCAGTATGAAGCCATTTTGGTTCACTTTAATGCCGTAAACATTAGCCGCGCGAAACTGACACATCTATATAAATGTACCACGTTAACAGATTCGTGTATTCCCAAAAGCGGGAAACACATGTTGCAGGTATTTCCGTAAACATTAGCCGCGCGAAACTGACACATTTATATATATGTACCACGTTAACAGATTGGTGTATTCCTAAAAGCGGGAAACACATGTTGCAGGTATTTCCGTGAACATTAACCGCGCGAAACTGACACATTTATATATATGTACCACGTTAACAGATTCGTGTATTCCCAAAAGCGGGAAACACATGTTGCCGGTATTTCACACAAAAAAAATTAATTGTCCCTATTGTAAGATTATGACAGATGAAAACAACAATTCTATTAGAAAGCACAGCTACTGATAAACATTAATTTAAAGCCAAATCTGACGAATCTATCTCTTAATTATACAGTTTACTTGTGTAAATATAATTGTACCGTTTACTTGTGTAAATATTGCGTTGTGTTCAACTCGAAGCTAGGCGTCGTCGACAGTCATTTCCATTACTGCTCATGTACAATGTAAAGACTCAATCAAGCCGATTCTGCAATAGTTTTCATATTTGTCGTGTTCGTTGCATTTATGAGTTTCGCTTTCATCTGACAATAACTACCCTCGTCAAGCCACTTTTTGGCAAAATATTCTTTTCATGCACATACTCTTCACAAAGCCAGTAAATTTGTTTAGTAGACTAGAATGCTGCGAAAATAACACAATACTTCCTCGCATTGACAGACGGCTTCCTTTAAATTGTCAGGCCATAACAAAAGGTCAGACTAATCCGATTAATTAAACTAATAAAATAAGGCGTCATGCACAAAGCACTTGACTCCCCGTGCCAGACAACCTAGGATAGTTTAAAGGACAAATACATTTTAAGTAAATCATTTAATATGAACACAAGCAAAAACATTTTAAATCGACAAATTAGTTACATGTCTTGATCTGCTGCCAAAACGCTGCATGAGACTGATATTAGAATAATACTAACTGGACTACTGTTTAAATTATTGATAGAAAAAGTTGCATCAAGTTCTACATTGCACAGGAAATCAATAAGCATAAACTCCAAAGAGAGGATACGCTTTGACTTATATCTTATGATTGTCCTAAAGCGAAATGCTGACTATCTGACAGAAAGGAGATCTGATTCAATATTATGTTTAACTTATCTGCTGTATTTATACAGCCCATTCTATCCGGTTCAAATCTAGCACTGAGTGTAATAAACACTAGTCAAAGGACACAGTATCAATGAGCAGTATCAAGATTCAAGTCAAATCTTTTACTTATTTAATTTAGTTACTTTGATCTCTGAAGATCACTTACGAGTAATTTAACCTTTCCACGTAGGTTGTTACATTATACACCAAGTTACATGTACAAGAAACTTCATGAAACGATGAGTAAGAGAAAATTGAGAAGAGATCAGGGCCCAAGATCATAAAAATAAGTTTTGAGATCAGTCTCAAATCTCAAGGATCTGATTGGCTGAAGTGGCGACTGGTCGCCATTTCAGCCAATCAGATGCTTGAGATTTGAGACTGATCTCCAGTTTTAGTTTTATGATCTTGTGCACAGTCCGCTTTAAACAAGAAAATTATTATTTAAATGTTACATACATGTATAAGGCATGAGTATTTAAAAAGGTCAATGTGCTTTTATAACTGAACTTTTTAAAATTTTGATGTTTAAAAATATATGATTAATTTAAAAAATCATAAATGCGTATTCTTCTTATTAATTTGTAAATCATAACAATAATTATTGAATTGTTATCGATGCACTGGGACAAACTCTGAAATCCCTGATACGCTTGAGCGTGTGCAGTAAGCAATAATTTGTTCTTGGATACGTCAGATATTAGTGATAGTAAGATCAAATCTTTTCCCTTCTACAATGTTAGAGCAGAATATGTTCTTAACCTCTTATGCTTTATATGTGTGCGTGCTTTTGTCGAGTTGATGGGTGGCTTTAAGCTTATTGTCCAATTCTCAAATTTTACTTGTTTGTTCATATGAGAGCCTGTCGGGGCAAGTGGTTTAAACTCCCAACGGCAAATTGTTTTGGTGTTGACCGTTCCAATGCGGTAACACTTCGGGTTCTAATTTTCGTTAATTGTTTGTGGTGTCTTGAAACTGAACATTAAATAATCCATGCTTTCTTTTCCTTTAAACGTTTTGGCTGTGTGGGAGTCTGTGTCATTTGAATGCAGCCATTCCTGATATGCATATTTTACTTTTTTTGGTGCTGAAAACTCTATTTCCTTGTTTTTCTGTCAATAATGTCATTTGAAATGTCGGTCGTAGACGGGACCGCTAAACAACCCGTCATTTTTTTAAATTAATAAGTTTATTCTTAATTGAAAGTTAACCGTTGAACGGAATTGTCTCTTCTTTTCCCATAACGTAGTTTTAAAACGTGACAGCAATTCTTTATCCTCACAAACAAAGTTAGTCCTCAATTCAAAACGAGAATCTCGCTATTAACCTTAGGTTTCTTTTCTTTGACATTAAGTATTGTGTAATGCACTCTTGAGAGACTTCAATAATTGAGAAGAAATGTGTTGGTAAACTGTAAACTTTGTATAAAAGGAAAACAATTCTTACAGAGTTCATGATGAATTAACGCGATTGTGAAAGTTATATGGTAAAGAGAATCAAAAACAATTACAAACCACTTCACATAGATCTGAGGGAAGGCAGATAATAATACACTGATAAAAACCAGTAACAAAGAGGACCGACATTTGGACGAAACAGACACTACAAGTTCAACAATGATAAGGTACCAAAACGACCAGCGTCAATAAAAATACAGGCTAATGTGAGTTAAGATTTAAACAAGCGCAACCTTCTTTCTTTCTCTTTGTGACGAAAAACTAAATTAATAAAATGTAATACAATTCCCTAACAATTAAATAAAAACTTACAGTAACTCGCATAAATAAAACTAAAATGCGATCTGGTTATTTTGTTTAATATGGTTTGTGTGCTTTTGCATACACCATAATTGTCAAGTTGATCAGCGCACTGAAGTTTATTGATAGGAACAACATTAATTATTATTATATACAGTTTTCAATACAGTTTTCAAAAGTCTCTAAGTCAGCGACCCTAAACCAATATTTTGCAGTACGTACAAATCTTAGCTATGTTTTAGTACTCTTACAACGGATATCTTCATTTGAAATTCACGGTAGCGTTATTTGTGCAGTGTGGCGGCCGTAAAAAGTCTCCCCGTACACATAGTCAGTACTGTTATCAGTAAAATAACCCGTTACCAATGTCATGCAGTGATTGTTACGTATATCAGGGCTATCCGATCAACCTTTTTTGGAGGTTGTCCCGGTTAGCTCAATTGGTTGCGTCGCAGGAATTGCAGGGCTATGCGCTGTCGCCGTGACGGTGCGGGTTCGCTCCCAGCTAGAGGCACTTTCATTACTAACTCTGCTGTAAGTTTTATTTAAAAGTTCTTTTACATATCTAAAGATTGTTAATATGAGAAATTACTTGTACAATTACAAATTGCACAGGACCAACTGAACACACAAAGCTATAAATGTAAATAAATCATAGTCAGAAAACAACAGTGAACCCAGTCTCACTTTTGCTCTTATATTTGTTAAGCTTATAACAAGTACCAACATTTATTGTTATACATTTAATATCATAATGTTAATAATAATAATAATAATAATAATTATAATAATAATAATAATAATAATAATTATTATTATTATTATTATTATTATTATTATTATTACATGTATGTGTTATTATTATTTAACAAAAACCCATAACACATAACAATATGTATCAATGCTCAATATCGGCAAGCTGTATTAATTGATTAAACCATCTTCACCACTTCCATTTAATAGTGTTTAAAGTAGAACAAAAAATAAAAGCTTTGAACTTTTTATTCAGTGTCATCTTTCCGTTCTTACATGCTTCTATTTTGAGATTCTACGTTTCATTACACGTAATTTGTCATCAAATCCTCCGATTTGCTATTGAATATTACACGAATAATTAAACCACCATTTCTGCACGACATTCCATATCATATTCATGACTAATATTCCTAATTATTCTATAAGATGAATTTATGATCATTGTATCCTGTCTTTGTCTTGCTATATTAGTTTATGTTAATTGTTAATATTTGAGAAATTTGTGTGTGACAAATGCTTAGTAAAGTACATGTATTATAGACTCTTTTTGTTCAGTTGTATCAATTTGTGTTGTGGTAACTGTTTCTCTGTAGACTAACTTACATAATAATACAGTTAGGTTTCTTTCTGATAATGAAACCATTTTCCCAGATGTCAAGGAATTTAAAGGAAACCTGTAAATTATTTTGGCGTTTTAGTTTTATAATTTTCGATAGTGACAAAAGTGTTATTGTTTGCGTTAGCATTTAACAACACATATTCTTTTGAGTTCTATTTGAACATCGTCAGAACTTTTACAAAACACAATATCAAGTTGGTTCAAACTTAGCATTAAAGAAAATCTTTTAAATATTTAGAACGATTGTCATTTATTATAATCACCTACTTTCCATAAAATGTAATATGCATATAAGAAATTGACACAACCAGAAAAAACAGCCTCCCCACGCAGCCACAATGTTAATTGATGAATATTCTGTTTTTTACCTGGTACGAAATCAGTAGGTATGAATGAAAATTTTACCTTAATTTTTGTATTACAGTTTCGATATCTACTCAATGTATCATTTGACAAACGCGAAAAAATGATCTGATTTGCTGTCCTGGTATCCAATTTGTTCATTGTATAAGGACGACATATTTCCGTTGTTTCAAATGCAGACAGCGTTTTATTTGGTGACAACCATTGGGCATCGTGAGACACTACTTGTTAAGGATAAAACTGAGTAATGCAAATAGTATTTACTGAACAAATGATTGGGCCTTGTGATTAAATCCCCGCACTGTTACATTTAGGTAAATTCATGATATAACATTTATACATTATTTCGTATTGTCCAATACTACTGTGTAAACTAAACCAGATTTAATTTCAAACTATAGACAATTAACGGCCCGGGCAACGCCATTTTGTCATAAGGTCTAGTTTGATATGCAGATATATTGATTTACCGAATGCTCAAATGCATGTTTAAATACGATATATTATGTACTATTAGATAACACTAGATTTTCATCTATGTATCAACGTATGAAAACCGTTACAAGTTAATGCATTATGTAATACTTCGATGGCATTTAAAGCTGATCTTAGAGATTGTAAAGAATAATATAATTACATTGATGTCTAGACAAAAAGGGTTTGTTATTGTTTCCGAGAGAGATGGAAATCACAGAACACCAATTTACTGGGCAATTTTTTCTACTTTCATGCATATTCGTCTCTTATATATACTTGGTATCCAAAACTCGTAAATTCATGTACACCTAGATAGTTCTTTATACTATAAAGACATGTAATCATAGAATCTATATGTCCGCAAAATTAATAATAGTCGCCGATTTGTGCGACGCCTATATTAAATAGTTCATCTAAACGAAATAAATTACAACGCGTTATTTTTTTCAAGAAAGATAGGATCCACAGGCAAGTATTGATCATCAATTATTCAATTACAAGTAGATATTATCATATGTCTTCACCTAGTTCATGAATTACTTTTAAGTAGATGTATATTTATTACAATGCACGATTTTGGCATTGTCTAAAAACTGGACTTACGTGGTATAAAAAAATATTGCATTTTTATAAATAATTATGACAAATAACCAAATTTCACTTAACATCGACTAATCCGTAAAATGGCGAAATTCAATGTTTATGTTATTTCAAAGTGAATTCATAAATATGCACACAACTAATTCTGTTAGATTTCTGGTCGGCAAGTATGATACCATAACAACCAACAGCTCTTTCACATTCGAAACATAGTAATCGTTTAAACAGTCTTGCAAAATGAGGAACCGTAGGAAAAGCATATCTTTGCAACAATACAATTAAAAAGTGTCAGTTAATCATAATAAATGATATTGCCTCTAGCTGGGAGCGAACCCGCACCGTCACGGCGGCAGCGCCTAAGTAATATCTAGCAAAAACGAAATGAATATATTAATATAATAAATTAAATTTATCACGTTGCTATAACCTCAAAGTAAGCGATGCTCCGTTACAAAAATATGATTGTTACCAAACGATAAGTTCGTTATTGAACTATAAATTAGTCGTATAACTTTAATGTCTTGCTCTTGCTGATATGACTCCAGGTGCCAAGGTTATAAAGCTGAGATTGGAAACCAGCCAATCAGATGCTTGAGATTTGAGACTGGTTTTCATGCTCAGTTTTATAACCTTGGGCACATGTGTTCTGACTTTAAGACATAATGTACCCACATAGTTTGCTTGACAATATCATTTGCTTCCTTCGTTTCTTTGAATTTGCAAGGAACATAGCCGAGGTAATGTGTGGGAAAGAGCTATTTTACCAAGTCAATTTGTATTTGTTTGATCATATGACATGTATGAAAAACTGTTAGGGCAAGTGTTATGGTTGGCGCACCCTAGAAACTAGTTAAAACCTCTAGTGCCATATTGTTTGGCATGCTCTCTTTTCATTTTCATCTGTGTGATGAGCTGAGTTTTCTGAGCGTAGCTATTCCTGACTTTCTACTTAGTGGTGTATCTTTAAAACGATAATTCGATTTGATCATAAATTACCCAACCTGCTACCTACCATATGTGCTTCACATCCTTGCTTCTGAATTTTTTTCGCCCGAAAATACCGTAAGGTCTGAATATGATTTTCTGATACGTGTTTTGTTACTGTCTCTGATGTCTAGTTGAAAAATACGTCATCATATACAGTGAAAACAATTTACCCGTCGATAGTGGTCGATCCTGAATTATACTATTCAAATTATACGCAGAAATCTGTTTAGATAAGGCTAAGAAGTTATTTTGAAGTCGATCTAAACAAAATCTAAATGCTCTTTGAGCTAGATACTAATTTTATCAAAACTATTTCGAGAAATGATGTTATCACAGTTAAGCTTAAGGCAGACACCACGACTGCAAGCTGGCTCATTCAGGCTCAATTGAATCAATTGTTCGTAGAAGGCATCGTTTTGTCTATTGTTACTATTTATGTGAATTGTGAGTAATGTACTGCATAATTCAGAATATGACACAGGAGTCAATTGCATATCACATCAAATATTGTAATTCATATTCTCTTAAATTTCATAATCTAGAGAAAGATAAAAAATATCTGTATTTTGTCTATGCACTGTTTGTTTGGCAGATACATGTACAGTACAATTTAATAAGATAAACTGTTTCTTTTCAGGTTTTGCGTGTGTGCGTGTGGATACATCCCTGGTCTATGTTTTTTTATTTCTCGAGACATTAAGCTTTCATTCTCATTTGTTTAATATTTTAAAATGAGTGACATGCCATTTAAGCTTTGTAGGTTACGATTTTATTTCCGAATATCATCACACTGGTAATTTGCTTATGATTAACGTTTTTTCCGGGGAAAGGTAAACTTAAATGGAAATAATTGTTTTGATTTATTGCTAAATTTCGTTTTTAAGAGGTTTTTCAAACTGTTTGGAAAAATTCTATTGCAATGTATTACTTCATGCTTCTGGTTCTGTTATAACGACATAGTTTCAATTTAAATCATTTATTTTCCTCTAATAAATTCACACCGTGATGATCTGTTTTCTATTTATATATAACATGGTGTCATTTCACTGGGGTTAAATTTCGCGCATTTACCCTTTAAATTAAACATGTTAAAATCCGCTCGGATTATCCTGTTACCACAGTATGTAGTTTTTGCATATGCCTTTCTAAACAACATTGATGTTAGACAGCAGTCTTAAGTTTACTTCTTTTTATGCACCCCCTCGAAGAAGCTGAGGTATATTGCTTTGAAAATGTCGGTCGGTCCGTCCGTCCGTTGATCCGTCCGTCCGTAACCACTTGTCAGATTAATAACTAGAAAACACTTTCACCCATGGTGCTCAAAGTTGGTGGCGAGGTTGGTCATCATTTGTAGATGACCCCTTTTTGATCTTCAGGTTAGTAGGTCAAGGTAACAGTAACCTTCAACACAAAAGTTTTGTCCGATCAATAACAACACAGTAGGTTCACCTATGGTCCTAAAATTCGGTAGAGAGGTTGTTCATCAGTTCATCAATTGCAGATGGCCCCTGTTGATTTTCAGGTCAGTAGGGCAATGGTCGATATATCAGCTATGCTTTAAAATGTGGAGAATCAAATATTGCGATTAAATACTTATTTAAAATGAATTTTTATAAAATGAGGTTAACACATTCAAAAAAAAGTCTTCTAACACAGTTAAGAAACAGAGACTAAAAGAGAGCATGTGTTGACAATACAATCGAAAAAGAAACCAGTAAAATTACAAAAAATGAAAACCTGCTGGATTACCTTGTTGAAACAATTAGTGTTCAAGCATATTGCCATTGGGATATCAACCAACCTACAACTCGCCCAGTCAGGTTCTTATACAAACAACCAAGTACAAGTTGCCTTGCTGAATTACTTCCAATTCACAAACCTATAATATTGCCTGCAAAAGCACGCAAGCAAAAAAATAAATAGTTTATTATAAGCAATATCGATTTGGTCGAGTTTGATTTCCCCGTCAGAAACTTTAACAAATAATTGTTTGACAGCATAATTAGCTAAAAGAAATTTACGATATATTGACATGATTTAACGAGAGTAGTGTATACGTAATAAGAAAATAAAATCGAGGACATGCTTATTCAAGACGAGATTGACATATTCCTTAAACACTTTTTTGTAATATTCTAATTTTTGCAGTTAAATTATCAGAATGTGTAAAGTATAATGCAGCGCCAAATTGATATATACTGTGCACACTGTTCCGTAATCTGATACTTCAAACGGATGTTGTCTGTAGCATCTTGGAACAGTCTGTCATTGGGGTTTATACTTACAGTCACTATTTATCAAAATTTAAAGGGTAACTGACTGCGCTGGGCCCAAGATCGTAAAACTGGGATTAGCGACCAGTCGCCGTTTCAGCTAATTAGATGCTTAAAATGTGAGACTGGACTCCTGATTTAGTTTTATGATCTTGGGCCATGCTTCTTTTGTTACTGTTGTTATTATTTATTGTTGTAATACATGTTGTATTCATTCTCTTTGATTTTGCATTAAATAGTAATATAAGTTATAATGACTTTAAACCGTCAATATATTATCTATAATACTGAAGGTCTGCATTCGGGTTCAAAGTTCTGTATTGCTCTTCACTGGAAGTTCCAAGCAGTCCGCGCGTGAAAGATAACCCGAGGGTTACCTCCTTGGAATGTTCAGCCTCAATACATTTTTAAACTAGGTTCTATATGCATTAACAACAAACCTGCCCCAACAGGTTCTCATATGCAGATATAAGTACAAGTTGTCTTGGTGAATTAGCTCCAACCCTTTATTCAACACGACAATATTGCATGCAAAAGCACACGCTCGTATAAAAAATAAGAAGCCATTATCACTCAAATTAGTCAGATACTCTATGACCTTACCGAAATCAAAGTTACTGAAGTCAAAATCGATTAAGAGCACAATGAGAGGAATACAGGAAACAGGTCGAGCTTCTTCGTTGTTTTTTTTAAAGTTTTCCTAGTAATCTTAATAAACTGCTATCCTCTTCTACTGTCTTGAGGGAGGGAAGATAAAGATTGAAACAATATTTATTAATATTGTTGAAGTTACATTATTTATTAATTCAAATGACGGTGTAGCTATTTTGGCTTCCGCTAGTTTGTGTTTCAAAAGGAAGATATTTCAGAATTCTACTTTTACCGCATAGAAGGTTCCATTTTCAAATCCTTGTGCATACCATCGTTTGGAATGGCAGTAATATGCATTCAATGTTAAGACCGAAAACCCGTAAAAACCTTAATTAAGTCGTGTTCGATGAGCGGCCACTTCAGATATTCTACATTGATACGTGTTTAATTGCACGTCTCCTAATAACAGGATTTTTTTAAACTTAACAATAAGACATATTTTTTATAAATTAATAAATAACTGACTTGATAATTACTATGTTGCAAATGTAGAAATAGATGCTGGGAAGCGAGATGAATCATTTTCTACTATGCAGTTTCTTTTGTCTTCAGATACTGTATATTGCTTGCAAAATAGTTCGATTTGCAATTTAAATGCAACTTAACAGCATTTAGTTTGAATATTTAACAACATCACAGTCTTAAAACGTTCGTGATGTTTTATGTAAATTGTATTTTATTTCAGTTTGTTAAATGCCCAGACGATTATAAAAGTTTGTTATTGAAACAATTTCTTAATGGAAAATTACAAAATTGTTGTTTTTTTTTCGTTTACATTTAATATTTAAATATTCCCACATTTTGCTTTAAATCTTTAGTTATCATATTAAAAAGTTTACTTTAATGGATCAAGTGTAATGTTAAAGTTTCAGTACAGGTTCAGAACACTATTTCCACTAACTGCGAAATGCAGATACCGTAAATGATATGCCGAAAAACGTACATGTTTGAGTCATGTCGTCGAACGTATATACTGGTATCAGTCATAAATTTTGACATAAATTCCTCCATTTTTTCTTCATTATGAAGGCAAAAAAGTGAAATATGCATATCAAGAATGGCCACATTCAGCAGACGACAAATGTAATGTTTACAGGCAAATAACCATGTCGAAGTTTCCCCCAGTGGCAAAATTTGTTTGCCACTGTGTCGTTGCAAGGCGGTAATCCCCCAGGTTTTCTTTTCCGTTAATTGAGTGTGGTGTCACATTTAAGTTTGATCATTTGATTAATTCATGCTTTTTCCCTCTCTTTAAATAATACAAACCAATGCTCTCTTTTAGCGATTTTGCCGAGAGGCTTTGTTTTCGGGTGTTTTCGGGTGTGGCTATTCCTGAAATAAATATTTCACTGTCTTCAATAAAAGTGTCTAGCTTAATTTTTTTTTGGTTGACTGAAAGAAATACACTCTGATAAGTACAAACCTACGGTAAAATTCGCTTCTATTCAGTAAGTTATAGGCAGTTTAAGGTAGAACAATTAATCACAACCACTAATAAGACATTGAAGGATTCCACTCTGTACCCAAGATCATAAAACTAAGTTTTGAGATCAGTCTCAAATCTCAAGGATCTGATTGGCTGAAATGGCGACTGGTCGCCATTTCAGTCAGTCAGATGCTTGAGATTTGAGACTGATCTCCAGATTTAGTTTATGATCTTGGGTACAGAACTGTGAAAAGTCATTTTCAATAACTGAGTAACCGACACGGTAACCTATTTGTTTTACTTGACCTTATTTCAATGCGATAATGATACATCATATTGTCAGCTTAACTTCTTAGTTCTCAGACACAAATAAGGCCTTATTTGTTAAGTAATTGCCATTAATTTCATTTTAAACTTAGCGAATGCAGGTTTTTAAGGCGGTTGTTTTGTGTTAAAAATCATACAGAGTCTAACCTGTTCTAAAGACAACCTGTAAACAAAGACAACCTGTGGACAGAGACCGCACTTTATTTGTCCCACTGACTGATAGAAATAACAATATCTGAACAAGAATCACTTGCCTTTAAAGACACTTCTTGTGTTTATTCTCGGTGTGTTCTTTCAAATTGAATGCAGGTTTGATAGTAACTAATTTAGTTTTTCAAAATTCGTAACAAAGAACATTGAGACGGTATTTTCAGTTTCAAAAAGATATCCTTATCGGAATGTGCTTTCGGACTACCAATTATTGATATTGGTAACAATGAAACAAACGCGAAATTTTTCTGTCTTTAGAATTAGGACGTTTATATGTCATTATAGCATCCGTGAGCCTGCGAAATAACTTAATAGCCTTTTTTAAGTCAACGTTGAATTTACGTAACTGGTGACCAAAAGACCGAACAAGCAAATAAGCTTTATTTATGCCGTTAAGTTGAGCTTACGTTACGGTCAACGTGCTGTTTGGATTTTTTTATTTAACTTGGGACCATTGGCGCTCAAAGGTAAGATGAAGCCAACATATTGCGAGCAAAACATGTGCTGCAGCATAGGATACATACCAGAAAAACATGTAAGCCGTTCATTTTCTCGTTTCTTCTTTCCAAAACAGTCAAGTTAAAAATTGCAACACATAACTTAAATTATTTATAATATACATTATCAATCGGAACACAAGCAAGTAACCCTTTCATTTGACAATGTACGATATCTTTCTTCCGAAAAAGTCTCATTTATGTCTTTGCAACACATAACATACATGTAATCAATCTAATATAAATTATAAATCGCAACACAAGTAAATATTGCAAAATGAAGAATTTTGTAGTACATTGAGGGGACTGATCTATGCAACTACTTAACATATGTAATTTGTCTATTCTCTTTGTGTTATTTTAATTCAAATGACCGATAATTATATCAACACTGATATGAAGCAATTAAGGCGGGCAATAATCAATGTAAAGAAGTACATGTAAAACATCAGTACTATCTGCGTAAATAGGTTAAAACAAAAGTTTGAATTTCAATTAAATCCTAACATTTCAGTGCAAAATAACTTAAGATGTCAACTGCTTCCGCTTAAAATCTTAGACTAAGTGTATTCTTTATTGCTTAGCTAAAACTTTTACTTGTTTCCTCATCTTAATTAAATTGTCGCATTGTTGCTGTAATTTTTTTAAAATTCTCTATTAAAAATAATTCAAATTTATCGTTTATTTCCGTGACACATAAACTCAGTTCAAATTAAAATGTCGCTTTTAATGATAAACTCAACGTTATCGTAGAGGAAAATCGGTCATTTTATTCCAGTATTCGAAATTTGAGTTGTTTATCGCTGTGCTTGAGCAAGACGATTTCAAAATAAAGCACCTTTTCATATAGAGTTGTTTTGTATCCTTTATTTTATGACTACTAATATTCATTACATACATTAATTAAAAAACTGACATTTGTCCAAGCCAACAAACTGACAAAGGACTCCATCGTCAAATCTTAGGCATCTGATTGGCTGAAACGGACTGGTCTTTAGTTTAAGACCGACCTTCAGTTTTAGTTTTATGATTTTTGATCTTTCGCTCATGATAGAAACTATTGATAAGAGTTCATGAATGTCCTTGTTCAAAAAAAGGATCAATGATGTGATTTTATTAATTTAAATGCCATTGTTGTCGTTATTGAACTGTCATCTATAAAAAATAAACATATTATAATCTCTCTACTGGCAAAATGCGTTACCATAAAACTTTGCCCAGATAAATGTTATCAATGTATCCTTATTTTACAAATCGTTAAGAAAAGTTTGAACAGTAAAGAAAAAAGTTGGACCTCTCTAAAATTCTATTTACACCTAAGCACAAAAACTAAGCATCACAAAACAAAAATTTTAATGCCAACATCAGTAATACTTTACTGACAACAATTTAATTATAAGGTTCCTTAAACGAACTTCCAATTATGAAGAAAGAAATCAGCAGTGTTATTTTGTTAATCTATTTACGCGACCAGGAAATATCACGTCGCTCAAAACAAATTTTACGAACACCTCATCTTGATCCCCTTTGTTTTAAAGAATTTGAGATTTAGCTATTTTTCTTTACTGTAAGTTCTATGTTTTCTTAACGTTTGTAAAATAAAGATACATTAATATCATTTACTTGGGCTAAGTTTTATTAAACTGATTTTGCCGTTAGAGAAATGTTTTTTTTTTTCATTATCAACGATGACAGTGCAATGACGGAAGGTTTAAAACAAAAGCTCACATCAAATCCTGGAGAAATTAGAAAACGTAGTCTCATTTGTAACTAACTATACGGGTATTAGGTACATAAACAAATTAAAACTCTTAGAACTACAATTACAAATGATGGTTCAGGCATTCATTTATCATCTTTTAGATAATATACATGTATTTCCATGCTGAAACACCTTTAGAGAATTTTTTTTTCATGAAACCAAATAGGCCAGTTTTACAGAAAATCTTATACTCTGGACATCTGAGAATCTATGCTTAGGAAGAATGAATATTACATTAATAAAGCTTGTATAAGAAGTGAAATAAGGAAGTCAATTTGTATCGATGTCATCATAAAGACCATTGTCGTGCTACAGAAGTATAACAGCCACTAACAAAAGGTGGAAATGCTTGCATATCAAACATAACCAGTTTAGCAAACAACCAGATATAATGATATTGTTTTTCAATTTAAGATTGAATCGATATTTGATGATGTTAAATTGGGCATGAAAAACGTTTAGTTATTAAAACTGATTCAATTCTTGTATTGACACACATATTTACTCTTATTATTTTACCGAAGTTATGAGAGTTATTCTTGATAATTCGGGGTTTAAACTGTTGAAACTGCCACGTTGGCGACAAATAGAACCTTTTTTCAGCAAATCAAGGCAAATCGTGCGTGCTCGCCGACGTAACCAGTCATAACTTTGACAGATTTTATGATTAAGTAATACATGTACCTCACATATAATATATGATAAGTTAAATAAAACATGCAATAATTCTTCGTAGACAATGCAATGTGTGTGAATAAAAATGAATTTATTTCAAGCGTAAGTCATTGTACTCGTAGTGTCTCCTTTGAGGTCATAAACCTATTTCGTATTATTTTTAGTGCCTTTTGGCTTTGTTGGGAGGCTGTGTTTTCTGAGTGTTGCTACAGTACTGTGAAAGTTAAAGGTTACAAACGAAACGCACGATACATGATATACGGACGCACGATACACGATAAACGGACGCACGATACGCGATAGACGGACGCACAATACAAGTTATACGCACGATACACGATACTGCCGATTCATTTAATATGTGGACGAGATTTCTTAAAATTTGAAAATGCCATCAAATATAAGATGAATGGTTGAAATTAAATCAAATAAAATTGCATAAGCAAGTAACTTATTCACACAACATGATAAAATAAAAAAAAAACGCTTGATGCACGATGCACGAATTACGGACGCAAGATGCACGTTAGACAGACGCACGATACACGTTAGACGGACGCACGATACACGACAGACGGAAATTTTGTAACATTAAACTTTCACAGTACTGTATTCCCGATACGCATATTTCACTTCTGTTGCTATGTTTACAGACGGCAATCAAAACATGCCATCGTATGCGCCAGCAGGTAGTCTGTTTTTCTACTCAAAATTGTACTGTTTATTGATGGAATTATTGACTTGCGCTCAACCCGAGGCTAGGCGGCGTGGACAGTAATATGCATGTCAATTACTGTCCATGAACAGGCTCAATCAAACCGAGCCTGCAATATTTTCATATTTGTCGTGTTCAGTGCCTTTCAAAGTTCCCTTTTCATCTATTTCCATGAAAGTATATTTTCATCTTCCAACGTCGTTTCTTAATAAACAATCTTGGGAGTACTGGCATACGTTTAATTAGTGTTTTGGAAGTTTATGTATTTATAATAAACGGAAGTATTTTAATTGAAAAAAATATGTGAGACAAACGTATTTCAATATGCCTAGTAATTTAGCTATCTTGGCTGATGTTAATCAGTGTAGGTGTGCTTTTTAATCAACTGCGATATATGGGCTGCCGAGTATCGTTTAAAATTTCACTGTTTGGAAAAGAACTATATCCTCAAACGGATATTGTGACGTAATAAAGTTATTTTAGTTTGCAAGAAATTAAGTGTTGTGTAATAATTTCAAGGATTAAATCAACAGAAAAGGCACTTTATTTAGAGAAGTTATTTAAATAGAAACGTAAAATTTCTTTTGTGCACAGGAATGTCTTGAAGTTCGTAAATTATATGAAAACTACATAATCATGATATCGAAATCGGCTTCCACGAGGAGTAAAACTGATTTGATAGTATTGTAATTCCGCGTTTGTTTTGGACAGTTACGTTAATTATGTATCTAAATAGAGTAGGCCACCAAATACACTTAACCAACATTTATTCTATCTTTTTTTGATTTCTCAGAATCGAAGATCAGTTTTCTAACTCCAAACATAGAATATACAACAATTTTTCTGAAATAATAATTAGTTTCTCTATCTGCCTTTAAAAACCACCGACCATGTTGAAAGAGTGAACTCAAATTTCATGCCAGAAATTTAAAAAAATTATGATCACTTGTAGTTAGACAATTTTAAGGGTAGAACACGTAGAACAGGTAACCTTTCACAAACTTTCGAGACATTGTATTTAATCCAGGTTAGGTTGTTTTATGATGACTTTTTAAAATTCTGTTCTGATCATGTATAGTGAATACGTATGTTGTTTGTATAACCTTCTACGAAACGTTTATTGTGTTTTTCGCACAATTTGCATCAGTTTTTTGTGATATGATGACTGTAATGATTTAACTATGGGATAAGGATTTATTAAAGAGCATGTACAAAATATAATCGATCCAGACCAACAAAAATGCGTAAGTACTAAATACCGAAAGAAAATCATCATTACACCGAAACGTATAAGCTTTCGTAAAACTTGAATGTGCTTTATTCCTCTATTTGACCCAGATATTATTATCAGTTCCTCTCCAAATTAAAGTTTGTCATTTATGTTATACATTTATGTTTTCATACTGTATTGGTAAAATTGAATTTCCGCAGGACTTCCTCGCATACTTCCTGAAATGGGGCGCGTCACGGGAAAAGGTACCTTCGGACAGTTGACGTCAATCTTTGAATTGACGTCATAAATTTGAGCAGACGACATTATTTATTATGCATTTCGCGGTAAAAATACCATATTATTGTCAAAATATGCAATAAAATCACATTTTAGTTATAAGAAATTGATTTATAGTTGTAAGTTTATTCTTAATTTAGTAAAAACTAAAATATCTCTAAAAATGACCGAAGGTACCTTTTCCCGTGACGTGCCCCAAATATGTTTATCGCCGATTACCAGATGGCTTCGTTCTGGCTTGATACGTGCTTTAAATGTGTAATTAAGAAAACCAGCCTCGCTGGTAAAAATAGAAATGTATTGTCGAGTTTAGCCGTAATTGTCTTTTAAGACTTGAAAATTCGACCTGATTTATTATTGAACTGAATGCTACTGTAAGATAACGAATAGGCGTATTATGTTATTTATATCATTTATTATTGATGATTCGCAAGTGATACGTTCCTTATATCGACACACAGATACATAATTTGTTTGTCCTTGTAGAAGAATCTGTAAGAGAGATATAGGTCTAGGCCTAAATCATATTAACATCTTTATCTTTATACTCACGGAATTATAACATAAGAAAACCTTATTTTAAGGTCTTCACTGACAGATAGATTTCATCATCTAAACAAACTTGGTCAATAACCTACTATTAAACTCAATATCAAGTCTATGAGAAAGAAAACGATAATGAAGTCGCAATCGATGGGCGGCCACTTAAGATCATTTATAGTGATACGTGTATAATACCTTATTTCTTTACAAAACATGATTTTGATCATCAGTTTACAGTAATTGCATGTTTCTAAATTGCTTCAATTAACGCTTTCTATAGAACTTGACTTGATCATTTTTATGTTCCCCGTGTAGGAGCAAACTTCTTTATGCGAGATATGCAGGCTGAGCACTTTCCTTTCGTTTTCAGATTCATTACCAGCAATAAATGTTTATTTGCAATGGATATGCAATATAACAACGTTGTTATGAAAAACTGTTTGAATGTTAACCAACACCATTTTGTGTCTGCAAAGCGTGTGATAAAATAAAAATGGTATTTTATGTCTGATTGTTAAATGTCAGGATGGTTTTATATGTTTGATATGGAAACAATTTTTAATGGAGTTGTCGCAAAACTGGTTTCAGGTTCTATAGCTGTCGATAACAGTTTCGTGATTATTCGATAAGACTGGAGTTGCCATGCGCATCTTTAATCACTGCTCCTAAAAGCGCACCTGTTAGTCATACTCAACACATCTGATCACTTCTATTAATTTTCACGTGTACGTTTTAAGCTGTCAGTTTTTCGAAAATAGTATAACGTAATATAATTGTAATATAACTAAAATGTTTGGGTTAATATGCCATTAAATAATGGTAAAGATATCTTATTCAATAGCAACTCGTATTTGGCTTTTTGTTCATCTCTTCCACTAATAACCATTTGTTTAAAACCATGAGCTGTGCAATTTAATCACCGCTGTTTCCGAGTTCATGGAACATCGCCCTCTCTTGATTACATCTTGTGTGCATGTATTTTTGCTTTCCAACAATTTGAAGCACTCTAAAATGAACTGCGTTAGGCATGTTCTTAAAAAATACATACAAGCATTAAGTGCAATATGAATTCTCGGTAAAGCTGCATCAATAGACATTCTTCAATACACAGAAAGGTATAATAGAAATGTAAATTATGCATATCAGGAATTCAGAAAAACAGCCTCCCCACACTGTCAAGAAGAGAGGGCGAGAGCATGGTAAATAAAATGATCAGTTTCAAAAAAGACACCACAAACAGTTAACAAAACTGAGAACCCGAGGAGTTACCGCTTTGGAACGGTCAGTGGCAAATCAAATTGCCACTAGGGGCTTAAACCAGGTTCTAGGGTGCACAAACCTCACACTTGCCCCAACAGGTTCTCATATCACAAACCAAAACTGTCTTGGTGAAAGAACTCCAACCCACCAATCGGCTCAACAATGCTGCAAGCAAAAGCACACAAGCATATAAAACATAAGAAGCTGATAGCATTGCAAAGCCAAAGGGCGGGTACTCATAGATCTTACCAGAGAGATACCGGGGAGGAATCATGCCAGTACGATCAATTATAGTAATTCAATAATGTATTACATAACCTAAAGGGAAAGTATTAGGAAATCCGATCACATGAATGGGTAAGTTTTCTGAGATATTATTTTTTTGAAAACAAAATCGCTCTATGACGTCAAAAACTTACCTATATGACGCCAAGTTCAACAAAAACTGTTACACCCTTGCTAATTAAAACACGTTTTTTCTTTTAGATCACCGTTGCATTATATTGAAATTTTGATAGTATGCATAAAATTATTATTTAAGTTAAGGCGCTAAGTTATTTAAGGAAAAGAAGCAAACGTGTGCTAAAATAACATATTGAAAAATCTATTCCATTACGATAACTTTAAAAAAAATGTTCCTCGTCAGATCTTTGGTACATAATGTCACAATTTCAGAACCTCGACAAAAATGCCATATTTGTTCCTTTGAGTGAGCCTTCCAATACTTGCATCAAGCACTTATATGACTTTTATAATCTCAACCGGGAATAACGCAACTGATATTGTTACCTATGGTAACACATGGCCTAAGTGTAAGCTAATCATTCATATCCAGCTAAATAACGTCATCTGGCTCCATTATACCACCATTGACCAATAAACCAAAAATGTAAATTACTAAATAGTAAAAATTGTGAAACTAAAAAAAACAGTGTTATAAATTTTATTTGCGAAATCAAATCAAGTAGAACTAGATTGTGAATCAAAATGTTTCGGAGATAGCTCAAATAAGATTAATTTATAATAAATAAGATTGGTAAATTAAAATGTTTGTACTGTGTGACAACTGTTTTTAAACAGTGGTTTTTATTTTTATTGCTACAAATGTATGGATAGTGATATCTGTTACAAAGTCCACATAATTGCATTGCGGTACATGTAGTACTTTGAACTCATTTAATATAATGCACAATAACTGCTATTTGTCTTGGTGGAGATTGTGGCAGGAAGTGCGATGGATTAAATTATAGGCATTGAACTTTCAGTTTCTCAACTCTATGTTATTAAGGGCTTACCACACTCCTCACAACCGCGTTCATCGATAATTTTTTTTTCAAAATCTCAATAATGGCAAAATGCCGTTCAATGAAACTTTGCACCAATGAATGTTACTAATGTATCTTTGTTTTGCATACAGTAAGACACGTTAGAAAAGTAAAGAAAAAAGCTAGATTTAAAAATTCTATTTACATAAATTCACAAAAACTAAGCGATACAAAACATAATTTTAAATTCCCACGTGAGTGTAATGATACTGACAAGAAAATGTTGTGTACTTTGTAAAGAACTTTAAACTACTAAAAGAGAAATCAGTGATTGTCATCCGTTTAGGCGACCAGGAAGCGACCAGGAAATTGAAGGTCAAACACACTTTTACTAATATTTGGTAAAGTTTACATATGTTAGTCACGAGGACACAAGACAGCGTTGTCATTATCATATTACTAATGTGGGCATTTAAAATGATGTTTTGTGTTGTTTAGCTTTTTGTGAATTTATGTAAATAGAAGTTGAGGGAATTTTTAGATCTCGCTATTTTTCTTTACTGTTCTAACGTGTCTTACAATATGCAAAATAAAGATACATTAGTAACAGTTATTTGTGCAAAGAGATTTTGATAATTTTCTTTTTATCGATGAACATGATTGGGAGGAGTGAGGTAAGCCCTTAATGCAAACGCGATATCAACACAATACATTTGTACCAAGGACATAAATAAGTGTTGGCCATAACATGTCAATGTTTGATTTATCTGACAGCATTGATTTAACAAATATTGCTGACAATGAGGATTTCTAAGACGATAAGCCCGTTGGTCATTAACCGCCTTAAATAACAGACTGATAAAAGATAAAGTAATATGTGGATCAAGTCTAAATCGATGACCATCCTTAAAAGATCGTTTTATTCCAGGAGAATTTCCTAATAAAGTAAGTACGACACTTTAATAACTGGATGATTTGTTGTTACCCGTTTAATACTTCTCATATATATTTGAAGACATATTTCGCTATAACTTTATATGTACCTCTTACAATGGATATTTTATTTTGTATTATAACCCCTGTGCTGTAAATCAACCGTGATGTTATTCTCGTAAACATTCTCGTTAAGAAAAATGGCAGACAATTTGTGGCTACAATTTCAGAAAGTTCAGTGGTCAATGTCTTAATGGTGCTATGTAATGACTTGCGATAGAGGGCCATTGAGCCTCTTTAGCGATGATATGTAACCTTCAAGTAGAAATTTCCTCCAGGCATATTTGAAACTTGACCTTGTACATGTATGTAATTAAGAATTACAGTCTTGGACGCCGCTATTAAATCACAAAATACTTAACGGAACAGTAAATGGTTAAGATCCCGATGGGAGTAATTAAACGGATTCGTTTCAATGGCTGTCGACTGCAGGATTGGTCTTATGTAGGAAAATGAACGTAAACAAAATACACATAAAAATAAACTGTAATTAAAAATGTTTCCGGTATATGGAATAAATAACAATAGCGCGGTAAAACAGATGCAATTGAGTGAATATGTCCTAGACATTGATGCGAACACAATTATGTGGAAATTAACACTGTTGAATATACATTGATGCAGTAGCTTTTTTTTTCGTTTCGGGCCCCATTGTGGGTAACCCCATTTTTTCGGCAAAACGTATTACATCATTTCTTACACATTTATTCGACAATGCATAATTTTAGGTTCAAGGGTCTAAACATCACTGATACATATCCGAGTACAACAATAACATTAGTATGATACTATAATAGAATCTAGTCGCTCCCGTCCCCCTCCCCCAGTATGGCGGTAGATTTCAATTAAAACAAAAAACTTTATATGTTTGTATAAACTTCTTTGTAAAATACATCAATGTGAGTAGTAGCTATTTTTAAGTGCAGCTTCATTTCTGAATTTAATTTGGATATCAGCAAAAATCTTTAAAAAAAATTGTGGTACCGATTCCTCCTTATTTTTTTTTTCGTTATACAAAGATTGCTTAAACAGAAATCTTTAATACTGTTGCAAGGTCTGTGAACAAGCTTTGAAATATAAACACCATTAGATGTTGCACGTGGGACACTACTCCTCCCGCACCATCCCCAAAAGGAACATATTTAAATCGAAATAGAATTTTTAAAACACTGCTGCAGTGCGATATTTCTCAACCTGTGTTTTGTTTGCATATCATTAATAGAAAATATAAGAAATATCGATTTCTCTTCGTGAATTACAAAGGAAAGACTTCAAATATGATATTATAAAACATGTTTGCGAAATTAACATTAACTTTGTTAAAGAAGTACATAATGTCCATTTTCGAGATAAGGTTTGCACTTCGTAAATGCAAATAATGGGCACTGTATATATATCAAGTGATACGTTGTAAAACTAATGAAACCAGTAAGTGCTGTTGGTAAGCTTGTTTCCGAGTTCATTGTCTGAAGTGTTCACCGCTGTAAGAAAGTGTTACAAAAATTCCCGAATAAAAGATAATGTAACCATAGAAATGCCCGTCAACCAAGAACCAACTTAATTAATAAGAACTAGAATATTAAGAACATGGTATTTCCATCTCAAAGATTAATTATTACAAGGTCAGATGGTATCGTTTATTTTATGGGATGACCGTTTGTAAGGTTTCTCGGTAACGGATTATACGAATGTTAATCAGAAATATCCATTTACCATTTTCATTTGCAAAGGACAAGACGAGAATTAATTGTATAAATTCAATTACTATGATCATTGTTGAGATCTAGAAAATAACTATGCGTTATCTACAAAAACAGTAAGTAACAGTAAGTAAACGAAATGATACTATACATTTTCCTTCATTTGTGTAATTCTTTGAAACACCTGACAAGTCTATTCAATTTGATAACCTTTCTTAGTTTGTTTTCGTATGAAATTCTAGAATATTGCATTGTTTAGCAAAATAATCAAATGAACTCGAGACAGTTTATAAGTCCGTATTTTAATTACTAGTAGTGTCTGTCTAGTTTGCACTGTCCTCAATATCAAGAATATATTTAGGTAGATTTTAAGCTCAACTCAAAGTCATTAGCTTTCAACTTTAAATAAACACAGCTTCTTTTATTGGTTTTGATTTACAAAAAATAGTTATATAATAATAATAGCTTGTTAAATGCAGTAAACTTATGTGCGTTATCCATATATTCTAATTGAAACTTCCAAGCACTGTTCAAGTAGAAATCAAGTAGAAATCCAAATATCTGACTTTAAACTAAAGCATTTTAAAATATCTCAGTAGGATATATTGCTATTTGAAATATTTCCATGAAATTAGTACGATTTATTTTATTTGAAGAAACATGTTTTCAGGTAAATAACAAGAATTTTAAATTAGTAATACTCAGAAATTGAATCAATTTGACTTGTGGAGTTTAAAATTGATTTCGAGCATGCATTAGAATGTTACACTAGTTAAACGCTATAAACTTTTCGTTAATCATTTGTGAACATGGGCAGAAAAGTGATAAATCAAATTGTTACAGTATAAAAGCTATTGACAGCATAAACAAAAATCATAGCATAAAGTGTCAGCAATTTTAAACTGTCAGTGGAGAAAAATAAACCCTCATCAAAGTTTATGCCCAACTCAAACGAATTTGGGAGAAAAACTTTCCTAAGCTTTCCTTATTTAATTAAGATTTCAAAACCTCCCTTAAAGTTTGCAACATTCGCAACGTGATCAAGAAAACGGGTATATTTAATGTAGAAAATGCTATTATAGTAAAACGTTCGTATTTACGAACTAAACAAAAAGGCGAAATATGCATATCAGGAATCGCCACATTCAGAAAAAAAACAGCCTCCCCACACAGTCAAGAAGAAGAGAGGGGGAGAGAGCATGGTTAATAAAATGATCAGTTTCAAAAAAGACACCACTAACAATAAACAAAAATGAGAACCCGAGGGGTTACCGCCTTGGAACGGTCCGTGGCAAATCAAATTGCCACTGGGGGGTTTAAACCAGGTTCTAGGGTGCACCAACCTCACACTTGCCCCAACAGGTTCTCATGTCACAAAACAAGTACAAGTTGTCTTGGTGAAAAGACTCCAACCCACTTATCGGCTTAACAATGTTGCATGCAAAAGCACACAAACATATAAAACATAAGAATCTAAGAGCATTGCAAAGCCGAAGGGGCGGGTACACAATGATCTTACAGAGACCAGAGCTCCTGGAGTAAAATCAGCAAGAACACGATGACAGGGATAAAAGAAACAAGTCGAGCTTCTAGGTTCTTTTAAGAAAAGATTTCCCCATAAACCTTCATAAACTCTTAAACCCCTGCCACCGTCGTGCAACTAAAGAGGTAAGCATAATGATCAACTGTAGAAGGGTTAATCACCAGGCATGCAGAGCGCTGTAAAATATCATGTTGGTAACCTTTCTTTTTAAATTTACAGATGGTTTTTACGAATAACCGGGAGAAATTAACACTGCCTTTTATCTTTTTAAGTTTATAAATTAAATCTCCATAAAAAACTGGCTGTGAAATACCATGTTGCAAAAGTGATTTTAAACTGCATTTGTATTTATGAATTAAATCTGGATATCGGCGATAAAACTTGCAAAAGGTTTTCCTTAATTTGTGATACCGATAACCTTGTTTTAAAAGTTTTTCTGTAATGCAAAGATTACGTTCATTGAAATCATTAACATCGTTGCAAGCTGTGAGATATAAATCCAATAAGATGTTGCACGGGGATTATCGCCGTCTAAAAACGGAAAATTTACTATATTAAAATTAAAATCATCTCTTTTATCATAAATTTTAGTAGTGACAAGGCTTATTCACAAACATTTGCAAAGGACAGTCTAGTGATTGCTAAGTGATAATGAAATAATTGTTCCTTTACTTTACATTTATGGGAATCAAACCCGCACGTCGACGAACGTACAAGCTTCATAACGAGAAATCTAGTGATTGGATTAGCCAGGATACCCTAAAACAGTTTTTGCGGATAAAATTGATAACGTGGTCGTCATAATAATGTGACACCGGTGACGGCCGCCACACTACACAAACAGTGTTACTGCGAATTATTATGAGCCCACACTTGAAATCGAACGCGTAGCCAAATAACGTCGACCGACAGAGCTAGTCGGACAATCTGTCACTGATGATACAGTACTCACTTATAAATACGGGGAGACTTTCTACGGCCGCAGTATCTAAGTTTTGAGATCAGTCTCAAATCTCAAGCATCTGATTGGCTGAAATGGCGACTGGTGGCCATTTCAGCCAATCAGATGCTTGAGATTTGAGACTGATCTCCAGATTTAGTTTTATGATCTTTGGCCCAGATAAACAACGGACATCAAACTGAAACAGTTACTTACAAATTAACTTTATAATAGTTTAAGGGATCCTTGAGAAATATATTTTTGCGTTTTAAGATGTATTATTATTCTAAATAGTTTCTGTAATTTCGTATCGTAAATTCCTCTATATGGTAAATGTTAATGAAAAATATCCAAAGATATGGCTTCATTTGTACAAAAAGGAATTAAGAGGCATTATAACACTCCGTGATTAATGTTTAACTTGATAGATTAAAACTCATCACTCTTCTCCACTAGTAGGCGTCTGAGCAAGGAAGATTTAATAATGAAATGTGTTTTGGCAAAAATAATTAGCTTTTTCTAAGATCAATTCTAAGACTTGTTGTTGTTTTTTAAAAAGACTTTCTATTGAGTAATATGGAGTTTCTTATAAAATGTACTTTAAATCAAAGTTGAACTTATCATTAAAATCACTAAAAGTGACAATACACTTAATTTCAATGAACTATTTTGATAATTTTAAGTGAAAGGGAATATATTCTATTAAAGGAATAGGTTTTTTCGGAGTAACAGCGCGATCTTAAGCTATTCTGTTCTATGTAGCACACATATATGAGAGCATAAAGTTGACATTTCATTTCGTTTAATAAGCACTGATATGTACAAAAAAGAAGAATAAAGTCAAATAGGTAGATCTACAGGAAAACACCTAAGGCTAAAATTAGAAATATATGCTTTAAATAAAGTTTGCTAAATTTAGGTGAAACGATCAGTTGAACGCTTTGAAAAGAAATCAGTTACTGCAGTACAGCAAAGTTATCACACTGACCATTATACATTATACATTTAAAATAAAAAATATATTGATATTGTTGATTATTTAACTAAACCTAGTGATCTTTTATTTTATACACTGCGTTTAAAGCAATATTTATCACAAGCATTGTTAGTTCAGTGGTAGAATGCTCGCCTGCCATGCATTTAGCCTGGTTTCGAATCCTGGCTGACGCACACCTTTCTGCTTTCTTCTTATAATGTTATCATAGAACATGGACCTTTATGTGTCTAAATCCAATTTTGACATAGGAAATGAAAATCACACTTTTTTCATCTTGAAAATAAAACAAATGTGAACCTCATCAAAATTTTATATTATCAATGGCGAACCTTCCGGACCTTAATATGCTTTGTCATATTCGGTTCATCGTTATAATAACAAAAATACCGAAAAAATGTAAACTTACCATAAAATAAAATAAAGTGTTTCGTTTTGCAATATTTTGTTCTTGATTTAATTTGTAGTGTGTGCATAAATGTATATCCTGACATTTCATAACGTGTTGCTATTTTTCCACAGAGGCCAAGGTTATCACACTTTTCGTAAATAATGATGAGATCGATGTTTGTTTACATTAAAGTCTTAAACAAAATGTTTGACAGTAAAATTTAGAAATCTGTGTCATGTAACGAAGGAAAACACAATAGTTTAAATAGATGAAAAGGAAAGTTTGAAAGTTACCGTACAGGACAAATACGAATATATATTGAAGACTCGGTGTGCAGTTATTATAAACAACAGTTTTTTATAATAACAGAAAATCGAGCCTGCAATATATTTATTTATTTTTCTTTCAAACAACAGTCTGACCCTGATTATATAAAGGTAGACTAAGTTTCCTAGTCACTTAACATTAATTAAAATATGAAATTCTATCTAGTCCACAAAGTACACATAACAGTACTAGTAGCAATGTATTCTGAGTGTTGCTATTCCTGATTGGCAAGTTTGACTTTGTTCAAAAAATGTTTTTACGGATACACTTTTTTGATATAAACTGAAAAAAAATTAATAGTACTAAGACCTGGTCGCTCCAAATGCACAAAACACCTTATTAAGCAAGATTTATCGCCAACTCCAGTTCTTGTGCAACAACAGGAATATCTTTGCGCCAAATATCTTGTCTTACGGCTATAAAAGAACATGGTTTTTGAAATGAAATGACTTGCAAAATTCTATTTCTGCCTATTTAAAACCCAGGTGACGAGACGATTTGAAGAAACATAAATCATAGAAATTTCAGGCGTTTTCTTTCATGTCTTTGTCAACTTATGATTTATTTCACTTTAAACACTTAACTAACTCATAATCTAGAATTTGTCAAGTTCACCAGTATCACTTTATACAAACGTTTGCAAGAGAAATAACATGTTTATCGCTGGTAATGAATATAAAGAATGTTTACCGCTTGTTCTCATTTATATCATGATAATTATACCTTTGGACTTGTCTAGATAAAGTCGCTCTCTCTGGTGCTCTGGTATGAGAAAGAGTGTTTAGTAGCAATCTTTTTACTTGACGTTACTTGAATAAGCTTTTAATTGTATATTGTTAATTGTGTTTGCTTTTACATGCACCATTGTCGAATGGAAGGGTGGGTAGGAGCTTATTCACCAAGACAACTTGTCTTTTTTACCGCTGAGTGCTATTGGGCAGACTTATGTTTACTATGAGATTAAATTGTATTTTTAATGTCATGTTAGTGTATTTAAAGTAAAACAAATATATTTGAACAAAAATATTTGAGTATGATGTGGAAAATTAAATGATGTTGGTTTAAATTTGTAATTGATAATCAAAACGTTTGGGTTAGATAAATGATGGTGTTTTTATCAAATTAGAAACGATGAATTGCCCCTTATTAGAAAAAGACTTACCTGAAAATGTAGTACAATTATTTATCACAAACACTGTATTGAGAAGTAACCGCTTTAGAACAGTCAGTTCCAAAAAATGTAAGTAGTTTTAACAGGATCTTTCGTACCCTAGCTATGTACTCAACTTATCAGTTAATGTTCTAGGTACATGCATGAACTTTGTTAATTGAGATGACTTCAAGACTGATTAGGCTAACCCTTTTAATTATAAAATGAATTTATTGATATAGGTTTAATTCAATTACAGTTTAGTCACGATTTTTCATGTTTTGGCAGTAAAATTCGTTTCCATTACTGCTCATGAACCAGCTTAATTAAGCCGAGCCTACAACTTTTTTATAATTGTCGCGTTCGGTGACTTTCAAAGCTCAACTCAATTTTATCTATTTTTATTAAAAAAAACATATATTTGTTTTTCCTACTTTTATTTGATTTATTTGCTGACGCACCTTTATCTCCAATTTTGTGACTCATCCTGTCAGGATACGGTAACGGTTCAGTACAAAACTATCAATATCTATAAATAATGTATATATTTTCATTTTGTTAATAATTTGACTCCGTTTTATCCTATGAGTGGATTTTAATTGAAGTTGATATTTTGATGGTTTCTTCTCCCTATCTTCGACCGTTTACAAATCTTTTATTTGACCCTGTTATAAAGAGGGTAAATGAGAATCGATTCTACGATTGATATTAATGTTCTCACAGAAAAATACATTCTTGTTTCAACACTTAACAAGATAAGCACGATTTACGCATATTTTAAAGAGGGCAAAAGTAAAACATTCAAAATTTAAGTGTTTTTATGTACTTATTTGAGGTCAATTTAAAAATGCATTTAAGTAATGGAAATCAAATTATTTCGCATTGAATTTTTCAAATGTTATCAATCACTATATTATGGATGAAGGTTTCAAAGGCAGTCACTATTAAAACATTTTAGGTGGGGCGAGGGACGGGGTATAGAAGGTGAGCGCGAGATCCGCACAAATATGAACACATGGGGTATACCAGCACCGACGATGCAGAGTTTCAACTTAATCCATTCATTTTGAGTGTTAAGTGTATTGAGAAATTCGAAATAATATTTCGTCTGTGTATTAATGGTGGGATGATATTAAATGACCGCTCATGGTTTATGCAGGTTAAACGACTTTACACTGTCCGCACAATGATGTCGTCTTGGCAATTTTGTTTTTCAATGGTGCCAAAAAGGTGAATACAGAACTTTTTTTCCCATCCCGGGAAGTTTTGTGTTGCCTTTCGTCTAAATCTAGGGCTGGACAATAACAGGTGAATTATGTTGTTACAACGTTTTAGCTTTCCAAATAGATAGTCGGTCATTAGAAAATTAATTAATAGAAAAGGTATTTCGCGCTTGCATTTACTTGTTGAGCAATAGAAGTCAAGGATTTGTCCGATTTTGTCGATCTTTACCACGTAGATTCTATCTGAAAAAAACCCAACAACAAACAGTTATGAATGTAGTTGTACAAAGCTGTTACTATTAAATTAAAGCACGCAAAAACGATAGTTGAAATGCTGATGTTTGATTGCTTGATATATAAAGAAAACGTGGACCGGCGAAAGACATTATTGTAAATAATCATGTTTCTTGTAGGGGCCTGAACCGGTTTAAAACTGCGATATTTTCAGCTGACTAGCAGTCTTTAGATACAATTGTGAAAAAGCTAATGAAAGGCGATGTGTTATTTCATGTTATGTTCGAGATAGATTCGAACTAGCAGTCGAATATAACATAGCAAAAAGAGATAGGTTCGTACAAAATGCATTTTGTTGCTAGCTTGTAAAACATACACGCACATTTGCATTTGACTATCCCTTCTCCGTGTACTGTACTATTTGTTATGTTGAATAAATAGGATTGTTATATATCACTTAGAATGTTCATAACAAACAATCTCTTTCTTCGAATATCAAAGTAAAAACTATCCTTATTATATAAAGTAAGACTGTATTTTTGTAGGTTAACGGAAAGGATGTTTCATATTTTAAAATAGATAATACTTTCTTATAAAGATCTACCTTTGAATAGCAAACCACATGATAAATTATAATGTTTAAATGTTTGATGTGGTTTGTTATTTCAAGATTTATCTGAATTTTATTTGAAACCACATAACTTTATATAATGTGAACATTATTGTAGGAGTGGTAATTTGGGTCATCAATGAAAGTAATGCTTGCTTATATTTTTACTGAGTCAGTTTTATCAGGGAGTAAAACGTGTGATAAGCATACCAACATTGTCTTGTTACCCGACTATTAATAATAAAAAATACTATTATTCTGGCTGTTTTTATTGTGTAGACAATTTGTAATAAAAACTTCTCGTTACAAGATATGCAATGTGGATTTCTCTAACGAAAGCAATTGTGAAACAGCTAAATGAATGATGGTGCATGTATCATTATCACAATACGATCAAATACGTTGTTTTGAAAACTCGCACTGGCATACTCTCAAATTATCATCATTCATAAAATAGAAAAAAAGAAAACTTGTTGCAAGAACGAGCATACATAACAATATCCAAATATTGTTTCATCACCATTTGGTAGACCTTACTTATAATTTTACAACATAGCATTTCCCTGCTTGAGACGGTGCAAGTGTTAACCGGTGTTACCCTTCACAGTTCAAGTGCCGCCCGTTATTATATGTCAGGATGACAGACAATTATTATATTATGATCAGGATGACCGACAATGAATGAGGTTCCAGTATAATGTTTAAAATCAGCGTTCGTTATGAAGCATGAAAACAGGCTTATACATTCTTTATGTATTTTATTTCAATTTATGTTTGAATGTTGATTTACAACTGTTTTTCACAGTAACTGAATCAGTTTCACAAAAAGAATGGACTCGATTGCCGCCGCGTCAAGTGTAAACGCGATGTGTTCTCTGCTGACATTTAACATGATACCTTATATTTTATCACCCAGCGAAAAAAGAAGAGAGAAAAAGGAAGCGTGTTTTTAAAAGTATGTCAAATTCAAGACGCCACCAACAATTAACGAATAAGAGAATCGGGGTAACAGCCTTGGAACGGTCAGTGGTAAAACAATTTGCTATTGGGGGCTTAAACCAGGTTCTGTGGTGCACTAACGTTACACTTGCCCCAACAGGTTCACATATTACTAAGTACACGTTGTCTTGGTGAAATAACTCCAACCTACCCATCAGCTCAACAATGCTGAATGCGAAAGCACACAAACATATGAAACATAAGGAGCTAATAGCATTGAAATGCTAAAGGGGAGGGTACTAAATGATCTTACCGAGACCAGAGTACATGGAGTCAAATCAGAAAAAAAACATGATGACAGGAATAAAACAAACAAATCGAGCGTATAGGTTCTTTTAAAAAAAGATTTCACCATAAGTCTTCATACAATCTAAAACCCCTGCAAGCATAATGATCAACTGAAGATGGGTTAATCACCAGGCCTGTAGAACGCTCTAGTATATCATGTTGGTAACCTTTCTTTTCGAGTTTACAGATGGGTTTTACGAATAACCGGAAGAAATTAACATTGATTTTTTTTCTTAAGTTAATAAATAAAGTCTCCATAAACACTGGCTGTGAAATACCTTGTTGCAATTATAGTGACTTTAAACTGCACCTGTATTTTTGAAATATATCTGGGTATCGGCGATAAAACTTGCAAAAGGTTTTCCTTATTTTGTGATACCGATAACCTTGTTTTAAAAGTTGTTCTATTATGCAAAGTTTACGTTCATTGAAATCATTAACATCATTGCATGCTCTAGAAAAGCTAACAAGCAGTGCGATATAAACCCCGTTAGATGTTGCACGAGAAACATTGCCGTCTAAAACAGAAAATTTACTATACTTAATTTAAAATCATCTTTTTGTCATATATTTAAGAAGACGTTTCAATAGAAAGATTAAGATCAAGAAAGTTTGCTTGCTTTTATGAAGCTTTTGCTTTATTTGGTAGTTCAGTAGGATACTTTTTATTAACCAGAGATGGAAAAAACAATAATCTATATTCAATAAAACATCAAGATACCTGGAGTTGTTGTTAAATGATGAAATAATTGACATCCTGGTGTTCGGTAGAAAGAGATAACATAAAATTTATAACAATATCATCGGTTTTCTTATCCACTTTCTGTAAAATTTGATATCAGTATAAAATGTAAAATATGCATAACAGGAATCGCCACACTCACACAACACAGCCTCCCCACGCAGCGAAAAGAACAGGAGGAAGAGAGAGAGAGCATGTTTGATATAAGTATGTCAATTTAAATAGGAGGCACAATTCACGAAAAAGAGAACCTATGGGGATACCGCAGTGGAACGGTCAGTGGCAAAACAAATTGCCCCTGGGGGTTTAAACCAGGTTCTAGGGTGCACCAACCTCACACTTGCCCAACAGGTTCTCATTTTAACAAACAAGTACAAGTTGTCTTGGTGGAATGACTCCAACTCACCCATCAGCTCAACAATGTTGCATGCTAAAGCACACAAACAAATAAAACATAAGAAGCTAATAGCATTTCAAAGCCAAAAACAGATCTGCAAGGTTGCACAAGGGTGCACAATTTGACCCATTGAAATGCCTATTACTTGTTTATAAATAGAGGTATCAAATCTCACATAAATATTATCCTTTAAAAACGTGAGCGCCTCGACAATGTCTTGACATGTCCATAAGGTATAATTATCATAAGAACCATCTGTGAAAATGCCCTATGTTCATTACAAGCAATACAGGTTTTATTTTCTCTAGAAAACGTTTTTCAATGAGTGGCTAGCTTGTCTCAAAATAATGATTCTAAATTAAAATTTTTATAATTCGTAGAGTGTCTGCAGTAACAATATCAAACTCAGATGAAGAAGTCAGCATATAAGTTTGCGTAAGAGATATTAAGCTCCTCAGTTGAAATATTAATATAGTGATACGTCACATTATAATTACATTATTTAAAGCGTTGCCAGCAGGTGTTTAAACAAATCAGCAGGTGTTACAACAAATCTGTTGTGAAATAGATGAAAAGGGAACTTTGAAAGCCATCTAACACGACAAATATGAAAATATTGTAGGCTCGGTTTCATTGAGCCTGTTCATGGGCAGTAATCGACATGCATATTACTGCCCACGCCGCGTAGCCCCGGGTTGAGCGCAACTCAATATTTACACCAATAAACAGTACAAGTTGTCACCATCCCAAACGATGGTGTGCATATGGCGGTGGACATGGAACCTTCAATGCGATATTTTCAGATTAATACCATTCCATGTTCAGCGTCGTATGATCCCCAGATAAAAGAATGGTTTTGCCCTAAACGAGAAAACAATGGGCGGACTAAACAAAATAAAATTTTGACAGGGGATCCTAGGATATAAATCCTGCATATCACAGGCAACGCTTAAGGCAAAATTTAAAAAGCAGGAAGTATATCCTTAGGAGTGATTAAATAATATTCAAATCTATATTTGCTGGAAAATTGAAACCACCCATCTCAAAACTGGCCGAAATATTAAAACAATGTAATTTTAGAGGTACGGGAAGACTTTTTACAGCCGCAACACGGCACAAACACCGCTACTGTGATATTGAAATAGATAAAAAAGAACTTTGAAAGCCATCGAACATGACAAATATGAAAAAAGTCTTTGATTCCCCTTTTCAAATGACGAATGATAAAACGAGATCGATGTGGTATAAAGCTTTCTTTCTTTTATAGAAGGATAAACTAGCGTAAATTATTTTGAATATTTGTTTTTCCAGTTAAAAATAGCATTAGGCTCGGCATGTTCTCGTTTACACCATTTATTGCAAAACGAGTTTAATGACTCTGCAATTTCCGCACGACAGGCATTAAAGTCGATATCCGACGGAATACTATATAAAGGACCTTTTGAAATTAAATAACGGATTCTATCGTCATTGATAAAATTTAGATCTCCTGTAACGACATGACCGGCAGGTTAATGGCAAAATTTTGAATTTGAACAATCTCATGTTCATTATTATCAACAATTTGTAAATCCGATGTAGTTTTGTTGAAATTGAAAATTGTGTTTCTATTTGGCTTGGTGTATTTATAACAAACGATGGGTGTGCTCACTCTTGAAATAATTAGATATATATTATTCAACAATTTATCTTCAAATATATTTGGAATTTCAATAAAATCTATTACTTTTTTTAAATGAAATTTTCAGGAAAAGTCTTAGGTCATCGGATTCGAAGTCGATATTTGGTCTGAGAACATGCCGATTGTAACACTGAATAATGCTTGTTACTTCACAGTGGATAAGTTTTTATAACAATATCATCGGTTTTCTTATCCACTTTCTGTAAAATTGATATATAATGAGAAGCCAGACATGAAAGCACAGCGTGTCTACCAGAATGTTAAAAAAAAAATTTGAATAGAACAATGAACACGTGATTTTCTTTGTGTAACCATTAATCATTATCCCGTGTGACCTCGATTTTCATTTACGTATTTCAAGCAAATCAAAAATGTCAAAATCCGGATTTTTTATGTTGCCTTCTTAATTAATAATATCATTTAAACTAAGTGGGAATGTAGGAGAACAATAATGAGTACTTGATTTTGTTATTTGTAGGGCTCTTGCTTAAAACTACAATTTCAATTTCAAAATCAGGATGTTTTTACGTTAATAATCATGACTCTTGTATTAGCAAGTGTCTGTCCCTTACTAATTGCCCTTTTATGGATGGTGTGATTAAGAATTAAGAGACGTCCCTAACGGCTAGAATAAGGTATAAAAAGGTCAGAGTTTTCTAAGCCCCCTGATCGCTTCATTTAAATTCTTTACACGATTGCACTACGAAGCCGACATTATTGGATACAAAATTAACAGTTGTTGTCGTAACGATTGATGATTCCACAGAAGCTAGAAACAAGTCTTCTAGGTATTTCACACATTATTTCATTTCATTTCCCCTACAAATTAATATGTTCTATAAGTCTTTAGAATGCAAAGATACCAATTAACAATAGACTTGAATTTCAAACCAATTATTAAGATTAATCTTAGTCTGTTTCTGTGTCTATCTTTTAAACTACAGTCAAGCCTATCTTTAGCAGCCATCCAATGGAGTGACAAAGTGGCTGCTGAAGACAGGTGGCTGTTAAACACAGTAAAAAATTAGAACAAAATGTCTGTTTAGGTCATATTCAAACTGGATGTTTTAGACAGGTGGTTGCTATTCGCAGGTGGCAGCTAAGGCAGTTTTCACTGTAGACTGGTAATTAATACCCTCCTCAGTCCATTGTCTGCGATATAATTTGTTCCCTAGTATACTGCTTACAAATCTTGCAAAACTGTTTTATAAATATGTACGCTGTGATGCTGACGATCTACGTGATAACGGAAACAACACTATACCTTATACCTTGGCATGTCATGGCACAACATAAGGTCAGACGAATTAGATCAATTAAACCTATAAAATGATGTGTTATGCACATAGAGTTGGAATCTCCCGGGCAGACAATAAAAATTATACAGAGGGGTGAATATATTAAGTAAATAAATTTTCTAGACTAAAAAAAGTAAAATATGCATGTCAGGAATCGCCACACTAACAAAACGCAGCAAAAAGAAAAGAGGAAAAGACAGTGGTGATAAGCAATAATTTAGTTCTTTGCACACGCTATATGATAGCAAAATTAGGACACTTAAGGGAACTTTCCACAATCATGATTTTTCTCGTTCCACCATGACAAACACTGATATTCCTGATGAATTTGAACGTCAGAAAGAAATATTCATTATGTTATTTTGATTCGAAATTTATCCAGAAATTCGGATACGTTGCGAGGATAAATGTTAGGATCTTTCAGTAATCACAATATCCTATACTTTCACTAGTAAAGTCTCTGCGACCTCTAATGCACACGAATATGTTCTTCTGCTCTTTGAAAATCTTCATTTTTAGCGATAACTACTCTCATTTGTAATGTCGATTAAATGTCAAAGTTAAATAGAGTGTTTAAAAATTGCCGACTTGGTTTTTCTGGTATTTTAATATTGTCATATCATATTCACCAATTAGAAATTAGTAGATTTTGACCAGAAACTTTTAGCACAGATTTTTAAATACGATTGTGTTATATTCAGAGATTAAAACTATATGCTAACTACTGTAATTACTAGAAAGCGAAGATGCACACCACGAACATATCATTGGTAAGAAAGTTCCTATACTTTTAAAAAAGATAAAAATGAAACTTTCAGCAAAAAACTTACATGATTTGTAGGAAAACACGCCAAACTACGTCTTATATAACCGACAAGATGCAGTACGGTATAACATTATTTAAAGCTGCATACATGAAATACGATTTTAAACGACCATTGATTTTGTCATTAAATACAATTATAACATGTATTTTCTTTCGGATCATTATTATTTGTATGTAAATACAGACTGTATGAGAACAATTATGAAATCAATATTTATATTTGAAGGACTCTTGCTTAAAATTGTGTCTCTACAATTCCACTTCCATTTTGGGATATTTACACGTTTCGTATCATGACTCGGGTTGAAATGTGTCTGTCCCGTACTAATTGCTCTTTCATGGATTATGTGATTGAGAAATAAAAGCGTTCCTAATGTCAAGAAGAAAGCAATTATGTCAGATTTCCAATTCGCCGTAAATTCTGTACACGATTGCACTACCACTACGAAACCTACACTTGTGGATACCACGTTTACAGTTGTTGTCGGAATGATTGATGAGTCCACAGAATCTAGAAACAAGTCTTCTAGGTATTTCAAAGATTATTTAATTCCATGTCCATACAAATGAAGACGTTCTAGGAGAATGTAAAGTACCAATAGTATACCAGTAACCAGCGCAAACGGAAGGACATCGTTTTTTTAGCCTTAGTGAATGGGCATTCCTGCGACCTTAAGACGAGCTTAACGCTCGGGTCGCTTCGCGACCCGAGCTAGAGCTCGATATTATACCATTAAGCAATACACTTGAATTACAAGCCAATCATTTAGATAAATCAAAGTCCGTTACTGAGTCTGTCTCTTAAGCTACATATAGCTGACAATGAATACCTTCTTCAGTCCATTGTCTACGATATAATTTGTCACTAATCATATTCTTTACAAAGGCTGCAAATTTGCTTCATAGATTGAGACTGTGATGGCGACGATCTACGCGATTACGAAAACAACATAATACTTCATCCCTTCACATGTCATGACAGAAAACAACGTCAGACGAATTTGATTAATTAAACTGGTGGATTATGGACATACACGGCAGTCTTTTGAGCAGACTATAGAAATTATTCAGAAGGGTTAATGAGTAAATAAATGTGAACACAACGAAAGCAGTTCAACCCCCTAAAATTAGTGACACACTTTTGCCAATTTCCAAATCGCTATTTGTGAATTTGACTTTGTCTAATTGGGATATCTTTAATTCGCAAATAATGCCCTTTGAATAGCAACTTATCATTGATTGATTGAGTAATTTTATGTGTATTAACATTGATCAAAATGTTCCTTTTTTGGTCAGCCTTTTAAGCTTTCATGGCAAACGAATACAAACATGTAATAAGTCAATCTAAATTAGTGCTTTATTTCAACTCTGGTGTCCGTATATGGGACATACAAAAGGAGTTGAGCGTGTAAGCCGTAAACAAGAGAGCTGAACATGAAGCCCATTTGTTTAGGTTCGGTGGTAAAATTATTCCTCTTAAGCACATTTCAGAGAACACGTCGAGTATTTTAACAGTATTTAGGTTTTGTCACGGATGGAATCATTCAAACCGATATCGCATGTGGTACAGTATATACTTAGGCAATGTATTTTTTCTAATTCTCCTTATTAGTTGTGTTATTTTTCAATAATCCCTATAGTGCATTATAAAACACATTACCAGAGTATGAAGCACAGGAAATGAGAAAAAGATAATTGAACAGACATATAAACATTGACATTTTAGTTGATAATTCTTCGAACAAGTTAATTTACCTGTGGTCTATTAACCATTTTCGAGACATCTGTTATCCTATCCCAGATTAGATAAAACATATTAAGGTGGCAATATTTGAAGCAACTTTAAGTGCACGGTCATCCGTTGCTTATGGAATAATAATCTTTAAGTCGTTAAACCCAATGTTCTCATGTTATTTGTGTGTAGTGTCTTTCTGAAATAACTACGATGTTATAAACACGTGCTATCTTTCTCTCTAGTTGCTGACTTGTGAGTAGGTTGGTTTGCTAATTTTGTCTTCTGCTGATATGCATTTATCATTTTTATACATTGAAGGCAAAGATTGTGCTAAATGTAAAGATTTAAGTCTTGCAAAAATAATGTCATCGTTATTTGTATAAGAAGCTTCGTATAATATTTTTTTAAGTTTAAAATTTATAATTTTAATGATAGCTACTGCACAATACATTTGTACATTTTCTATTAGTAATAGTAATAAAGTATATATTTTCTATATAATACTCGATAATTTAAAACAAATATAATATCAAACATCATAACCTCTATAAGAATGGAAATATATTAGATCCTATGTACCGATGATAATGCTTGAGTGATCCGTTCTTCCGTTCAATATGTCGCTTACACATACTACAAAATGTGCTTATAGATTTTTAGAGACTTTTTAGGTATACCTATTTTTCTTCACTGTTTGATTTGTTTCTTTTAATCATAAAATATGCAAAAATGTGGCAAATTATCTGCATTTACGAATAACATCATGTTGCTTTAATAACAAATTTAAATCTGTGCCAGTTAAGAGCATGTTAACGGCACTTGCGCGGTCATCAGTCGTCAGACGTTCCATAGTTATAAAGTGTTGGTGTGAGTTTTTAGATTTTCCGGATCGGTGAACATGTGAAAAATGAAAAAGAAAGATTATAAAAAATCAAATTCGATTGCCGCACGGGAATAACGCATAAATAGCGTATGCTGATGTGGGTGATGTTTTACGTAAACATACGCACGGTTTGCAAATGAGTATTATTGTTTGGTCATATTTAATATAATATCATAATTTCTTTTCATTTTGGATAATATTATTTTGAGATATTCGAACTATAAAGGTGTGCACTTAGAACTTTTGACAACTGTATATTAAGTTTCAAAGCTCTACCTTGAATGATCAGTAAGAACATGTGAACTTAAACAAAAAAACTTCATGCAATGTTGACGCCCGACTGCGCGCCCGAAGTCACATATCAATAATATAATAACCAGGGATTTGCTAAGAAACCTGCCAGTGGTAAAACAAATGAAACAGACGATCTCAACAAAAGTTATTTCTTTTTTTTTTACATTTTATTGAAAATTGATTAGCCACATTTTATTTAGGTGTTAGTTATTGTGCAGATTTCATTGGCGAAGAATTAATTTGTCTAGACTAGTGCAATGTTTCTTAAAGTTCTTACAACAATTTGAATTTAATTCTTTGTCAGAAGCGAAAAGCATTAACTGATTTCTTGCAGACGCTTTATGGTTGCAAACTTTCCAAACTTTAGGACACCTTTCAGGGAACTTTCCGCTATCACATTTTCTCGTTAGAAAATGACAATCACTGTGATTTCTGATGAAATTGAACCCGAGAAAAAATATTTATTATAAAGTCGATTTTTATCCAGAAATATCATATACCCTATGAATTTAAAACATTCTGATTGGACGAGAGCTCCGTACTCGCGAGTCCGAAAAAAGTGATAACTACCCCGGGAATTAATAACTACCTTTGCTAACATCATCATCATCATCATCATCATCATCATCATCATCATCAGAATGCTTTAAATTCATAGGGTATATGATATAACAAGTAAATACTAATGTTGAGGTCGATATGTAGTTTTGCGGACCTGGGTAGTGTGATATCGATCTCGGACTTCGTCCTCGGTCGATATCACACTACCTAGGTCCGCAAAACTACATATCGACCTTAACATTAGTATTTATTTGTATAATATTTTTACATGTAAGTTGATACGTTTCGATGGTTGAAAGTTATCTTCCAGTAATCATTATCATTTTCTTCGACTATCACAATTTCAGCGACCTCTAATGCACATTAATGAGTTTTGAAAATCTATCTTTATTATCTACATGTTAGCCATTAATCAAATTTACAGTGTCGAATATACGAGTAATCGAAAGTTTTATTATATACTTTGTTTTTAAGAAAGCAGACAAGACCATTTCTGGTATTTTAATATTTATCGCACAATATTCATCCGTGCGTTTGTTAAGAAATACCAGTGAGTTTGTTAAGAAATCGGTAGTTTAAGACAATTAAATACAGATTTTTAAATAAGAATGTATTTAATTCTTAGTTGAAAGTTAAATCGGAAAATGGGTTCAACTAGTCTTTTTCCCAAAACGTTATTTAAAACGTGACTGGACTTTTTAATCCGCACATCTGTCATTAGTCCTCGTTTCGCAGACAGCGTATCTGTTGTCAATTTCAACTGTCTTCACTGAATAAAGTGTTACGTAATGTTGATTCTCTCTTGAGAGTCATCAATAAAAGATATAAAACTTGTTAATATACTGGCGACTTAGCAAAAAAGGCAATACACGTCGTACAGATAAAATACGTTTTTATTCTACGTAATTTTGATCTTTAGCTATTAAAAAAGTCCACATTTTGACATTTTATTACAAACTTAATCCACTCAATTACGAAATTGAATTGTTTGTTTATTGTGGCGACCCTTCATTTCTCTCCGTGCAAATAATTCAGTATAAATCGTTTTCGGTGTCGTTTAATGGTGGTCACATTATTTAACTTTATCAGCGAAACTAAAGAGGATAACAGAGCTAAATGTGAAACACACAACTACAATGTAACAGATACACGCTGTGAGTCGAACACCCAAGACAAACTATATCAGAATACCATGAATGTCCAAACTATACAGTAGAATAAACACAAATCAAGAGAATGAATGAGTTTAATAAATATTTAAACAATTATTTACAAAATGAATTCATGAAATTTAATTGTAAAAGTAAAATATAATATAAATAATTTTTTTATGAAGAAGAAACTGTTAAGTTTTGTTTTAGTAAACCAAAGGATACTGTCACAGTGTTAAAAAAGACAGCGATCGGTTTTATTAAATAAGTATCATCCAGAAAAAAATCACAAGAACCAACTTTCATTGTTTGTATAACATTGTATTGTTGAATATAAAATCAATATCTGAGGAACATAAACGAAATTACATACGATGTACAATGTATTACTACTTAATTAAGGCAAGTGATTATCTGTGTACGATATATATGATTCAAACGCCATTCTGCTAGACAGATATTTTTTCTGAAATTCCTGACCCTTATTTCTTATTTTTACGTAAAACGTACATACGGTCAGCTTACACACGTTTTCCTCAAAATAAAATGATGTTTCTGTAAATGTCTCAAATTATTAATATAAGCATGGAGATTTTAGTTGTATATTTCATTAATGCGTGATCACCGGTATTGGGAACATTGATTGGATAGTACGGGTACAATCTTGACTATAAAGTGCTCAAATTTGTCACGTTTCCTTATTGTTTGATGCTATTTGAATACATTTCAAACATGTTTTATAATATAAATAGATGTCTTTAACTTTTGGGCCCCAGCTTTCCTACGCAGCCTTTATACATAATTAATATTTACTTGAACATTTGACAGGCAAATCAATGAACCAGTTTCTTGCAAGATATCAAGAAATGTAAACAATACATTGGTACTGGAAGACGCCTGGAGATGTAACCTAGCAGATTAATAGTATTAATATAGACCTCTTAAAGACTGAAGTAAATAAGATCTAATATTTTTACAAGAGTCAATGTACAATGAGCATATTTAAAGCAAAATTTGGTATCGCGAAACTAACGCAGTAATGTTCATTCACAAAAATTTACTGATAAGTCCAACATTTAGACGAAATTCTCTGCTTTTAAGTCATTTAAAGACGTTATATAATGGTCCAATTAATATTTACAACAAATTAGAAATTGAAGTATTCCGCCCTAAACTGTTAATTGGCAACTTTATGTTTTTCTCCCTTAAAAAACAGAGTGCTTTGTACTTTAATACGTTAAACATTTAAAATGCAAAATTATTTGATTGTGTGTATTATCTCGGAAATAAATTCAACAACATAGTAACCATGTAGAACTCTTTAATATTTGGCATAATATGGCCTGGCAGTCGACAAATAATCAATGTTCAAGTTTGATCAAAGTTCAATGTTAAGTTAATCAAATGATAATCCAATAATTAATCAAATGTTAATCCAATAATTAATCAATCAAATCAATAATCGATCAAATCAATAATCAATTATCGTCAAACAAATGTCATTCAAATCAATTATCAATCAAATCAATTATCGATTAAATGTCAATTAAATCAAATACCAATCAAACGTCAATAAAATCAATTATCAATAAAATAAATAATCAATCAAATGTTAATTCATCCAATTTTCATGGATTAAATGTCAAAAATTTTCTGCATTCATCAATATTGACTTGTAATCAACATGTCAATGTCGTAGGGACCAATTGTACAAACGGGAAGGAATTCATCTTATATCTGTTGGAGATTCCAAACAGTATATATGGAAATAAGTGCACAGACAAATTGTAATTTATCACTGAAGATAAGTTCATATTTAAAGTTCATATTCTCAAAGTCTATTATGCACAGCATCAAATATTCTGCCGACTGCCTGACGTGGTGTGGTGTTGACCGCCTGTCGTGATGGGGGTCTTAACACGCATCAAGAACCGGAGAAACCAGATTGGCTTGATACGGGTATCGCTGATTTTATGAATTGTCAATTTTCCATTAGCATGACGAAAAAGTCTATTATGCATAGCATATAACATTCTGCCGACTGCCTGACGTGGTGTGGTGTTGACCGCCTGTCGTGATGGGGGTCTTAACACACATCAAGAACCGGAGAAACCAGATTGGCTTGATACGGGTGTCGCTGATTTTGTGAATTGTCACATTTTCCACGAACACGACAAAAAGTCTCTTATGCAAAGCATCAAATATTCTGCCGACTGTCTGACGTGGTGTGATGTCGACCGCCTGACATGATGGGGATCGTAACACAAAACTGGAACCGGAGAAACTAGATTGGCTTGATACAGGAGACGCTGATTTTGTGAATCTGAAAAATACAGAAAAAAAGAGAGCAGCCACGTTCACTCAAAAAATGAATTTAAGGGTGGGTGGGTGGGTGCCATTTTCGTTCCTAGCTTACATGTGCTGATGACGTCAAAGAATACGTCATCAAAAGATAACTCCAAATGTAATTACTAAATCATTCATCATGATTTACGTCCCTTTGTTAAAGCATCAATATTAATTTATTCCTTCTATAAATGGCATTATCGTCTATAGCCGATAATGCTTATTATCTCGGAAATAAATTCAACAACATAGTAACCATGTAGAACTGTTTAATATTTTGCATATTATGGCCTGGCAGTCGACAAATAATCATCAATGTTCAAGTTTGATCAAAGTTCAATGTTAAGTTAATCAAATGATAATCCAATAATTAATCAAATGTTAATCCAATAATTAATCAATCAAATCAATAATCGATCAAATCAATAATCAATTATCATCAAACAAATGTCATTCAAATCAATTATCAATCAAATCAATTATCGATTAAATGTCAATTAAATCAAATACCAATCTAACGTCAATAAAATCAATTATCAATAAAATAAATAATCAATCAAATGTTTATCAATCCAATTTTCATGGATTAAATGTCAAAAATTTTCTGCCAATGAGCGCCAGTTGCTGTGCCATTTTCGTTCCTAGCTTACATGTGCTGATGACGTCAAAGAATACGTCATCAAAAGATAACTCCAAATGTAATTACTAAATCATTCATCATGATTTACGTCCCTTTGTTAAAGCATCAATATTAATTTATTCCTTCTATAAATGGCATTATCGTCTATAGCCGATAATGCTTAATATGTAATAATTCACACAAATTATACTGAAAGCATTATTTAACTTTTTGGAATTATGCATAAGTGGCATTTTTTCAAGTATTTGGGTTAAATGACATTCAGTTAATCACTTACATTTCCATCTCAATGGATGGAAACACATTAATGTTCTTGTATCTTCTCACGTATCATTTGAATAACCAGCAATTACGGAGCTGATCAGCTGTTGTCGTAGAAAAATGTAGTCAGATCATTGCCTAAGGGTTAAATTATTAATCTTGTTTTTAATTCGAAGAGCGTTTTAGTTTAGAAACGTTAATAGTATGTTTAATCGATTAAAGATTAAACACTTTAACCAGCAGAAATGACTCCTGTTACGTCACACGTCACGTGACTTTGCCTATATAAACTCTTGTCTCCGCAGATTCCAGTCTTTTCGATTCTTAATCAACGGAACGAGGTAGAGGCATTGCTACTTTACATAAAAAACTTTGTTTAATAACTTCCCACCCAACCCTGCCCCTTTTTCTTGGTTTTGCTTTATATTTCCAGGGTATTACACATCGTCGTGGCTGGAATACGCTTGCATCTGGCGATAACTTGCAACCAGATTCCTGTAAACCATGTGATGGAAAATCGCAAAAAGACTCTCTTTATACATCTATAACAGATGATGTTCGAACATGTGGGATCAAAGACTTTTTAAAGGGAGGTAACTCGTTGGCGAACTCCCAACATCAGTTTTAACATAATTTTTTTAAAGGGAGGTAACTCGTTGGCGAACTCCCAACATAAGTGATTACAAACTTTTACAAAGGGAGGAAACTCATTGCAAACTCCCGGCAATAATAAACTTTTATGAAGGGAGGTAACTCGTTAGCAAACTCCCTAGTTTACCTGACCTTTCTTATTTTAGTATGCTAGCGATTGTTTAATATTATAAAACTCTTGCGCTCGTGGACGAAGCAAGAAATAACGTCAATTCATATTCAATAATTCTAATGGAAGTTTTACTCAGTTTGCATTGTTAAGCTATATATTAAATATTATCTAAACCCAGCCATGACAATTTTGTGCCAATCCTTAATAAAATAAAATATATATAAATCATTTGTTTTTAGTCATTGTTTGCTGGTTAAATCATTTCAGAGACAATCGCTGCGCGTATTAGAGACCACTTGAGGCGCTACTTTTTGGTTGCGTAGGCAGGATGCATTTTCTGGTCATGGCAATTCCTGATATGCATATTTCACTTTTTCACATTAAGCTTTTAAGCATTCTCCTGTGTACAGAAAAAAGTGCTTCGATCCATGCAATTTAACAGTTATGTGAATCTATGATGTTGCACTAAACATTACTTAGTAATTTCCCGAACTCAACCTGTCATGATTGTATTTCATATTATCGAATATTGGGATATGTACGTAATCTATATAGGGTAAATGTGATATTTAGAATTTCGAGATATTCACCAATTAAATGCTTATATAATAAATGCATTTTTAGGTTTTCGAAATGCTCTCTGTAGTTGAATCATTGTAATATGTGTATCGGCATAAGAACGAGAAAAGTAGCTAAGTTTGGTATGGTTTATTCCTATGCCACTGGTTTATAGCTGATTCTATAACTTGACCGTTCCGAGGCGGAAATCCTTCCGGTTCTCATTTTTGTTAATTGTTTGTAATGTATGTTTTGAAATTGGCCATTTTATAGATCATGCTTTCTCTTCCTCTCTTCTTCTTGGCTGTGTGAGGAGGCTTTTTTTTAACGTGGCAGTTCGTAATTATCAATATGTAGCGAGTAATATTGATGTCTAGTCATAGGTTTTGTTATTTTAGGACAGAGATAAAGTTATATTCATTTATAAGAAAATTGGAGATACACGTTGTAAGAAAAAAGGAAATGGTAGTCTGAAAGCAAAATCTTTACGATGAAGCATCGAAATACTAAACCAAACTTTACGGAAACCGGTGAAGTTTGAGCATATTTTCTCAGGTATGGGTTTATAGTCTGTAATTAATGTATTCAACCGACTTTCACATTTTACCCCCCGATCACTGGATATATAAGTCGTCCGTTAACAGTCGGCGCCGTAGACAGCCATGGAACATTGGCTTATATTCCTCACATTTATACACCTGGGTGGAGAGAAGCAATGAAGGCTTAATTTCTTGCTTAAGGAAATTAGCGGCCGGACGGGGGCTCGAACCAGGGACCCCTCGATCCCTAAGCGAGCGCTGTACCACTGGACTACCGCTGCCTTCACATTCGGCGAGCAAGCATCAACACAAGTATCGCTCTAGCGTTTATTAGTCAAAACTTCCATTTACATCATCCGACATGAAATGTCGCCCCATAATTCGTTTTATTGTTTTAACTTATCCTAATTTAGGAACATCGTCACCTTTCTAATTTGCTTACAGAAGAATTTTTGCATTGAATAAGTGTTAGGCGAGGTATTTTATCGTATAGGACTTGTTAACAGGGCCGAAATAAAATTTGCTTCTTAAAGTAAGGTTGATTTGTTGTCATCATTAAGACTTTACGTGTTTTTTTTTTAATTTAATATCGCTGTAGCGTATGTGTGTTCCGTGTTGCGGCTGTAAAGTGTATCCCAGTACATTCAGTCAGCGATGTTATCAGTTATTCATTTTAACGTTGCATGATAACGTTATAATATATCTGTAAATACTGAGTTCCGCTCAGCCCAAGGCTAGATTATGTTGTCAGTAACATGCATTTCTATTAAAGCCCATGAACATGCTCAATCAAACTGAGACTAAATATATATTTTATAACTCACGTGTTCGGTGGCTTTAAAATTTTCCTTTTCATCTAAATGAATTTTAAAATCTTCGTAGTACAGCTGTATATATCGACACAACTTACATTGGGTCTAACGATAGACTAATCCTTGTCAAAACGGTGTTTCAGTAAAAAAACAAAACATTTGTACACAGTAAGTTTCGTCCCCGTATTTTCCGTCCTGTCTGTTTCCTAAAAACCATTGTTATTGATTGATGACGTAATAAATTGCTTTGCTGTTTTCCTTGTTTTAAGTAGAAAAGTCTGTAACTGTGTATGTGACTCCTCTTAACTATTATTACCACCGAGGACAGATTTAACCCTCTCCTCCATATATACGCATTTTTACGCATGTGCAAACAGTGTAGATCCTGATTAGCCGGCACATACATGCTGTCAGATCAGGATCTGCACTGGTCGCGTTTTGTCAGAAATAACCTTATGAATCAAAAAGCGATCCAGATCTACACTGTTCGCCCACGCAATCATCGTTACTTTGTCTATGGAGGAAAGGATTAAGCCGCAATAAATATTAAACAGTCTAGATTACCAAGGCACTAGCATAATGTTTGTAGATAATTGCTTCGCAGAAATAAACATATATCTTCTCACGAATACTATCAACTTACAAATGTGTGATGTTTGTGGATATATGAACTTAGGGATATGTGATTTGTTAAAATGGGTAATTCTAAAATGGATAACCTTTAAAAACAATTTATCACACAGATTATTGCATTTGATTTTATTCTTTCAAAACGAGTGTACAACTGCGATCATCATATTACAAAAAATCATAAAATAATTCACATTGAAAGCCATGAATATTTACAATTAATAATCATAATAAATTAAGTCATCAGTAATATGCCTTATATTTACACAGTACACATTATGCTTATATACAATCTGTATTCAACGTTAATTGTATCATTAATATAATGACAACGTTCAATTTCTGTATTTACATGTTATACAAACTGATTGTCTCCATTTTAATAATTTATTAAAGAAAATATTTGTTTGTTTTTTTAAACACGACACAATAAAGAACAAACGTTACGGGGCACATCGCGGAAACTGTTTCCTCGGTCATATTTGTGACATTTAGTTGATAATATATTTGGAAAGAATTTAATATAATTATCTCCTTTTTTTACAAAAATGTTGATTTTGTTACACATTTTTACGGAGACCCTAAGGTGACATTTAGCGAACTTTTATTCATTTTCCATAGTTTTTAAGGATATTTTTTCGTTTAAACGAAATAATAATTTGTTTAAACGAAATAATATCCTTAAAATAGTATGGAATATAAAAAAGTATATTCATTGTCACCTTAGGGTCTCCGTACGTTTTGACAACATTGTGTTAATGTTACTGCGAATGCATACTAACTAAAAACGTCCTCTCAATTTTATGATGTCATTTCAAGAATTGATCTGTCCGAAGCTGTCCGAAGGCACCTTTCCCGCGACGCGCAACATTTATAAACCTAATTGAAAAGAAACATACATTTATCTCAACACAGTTTAAAACGTAATTAAAAATAAAAATATATCTTACATATATTGACATTCTCTCAATGTTTCAGTCAGAGGATAATCAAAATGAGCAAAATTTGTTCGGGAAATAACAGTGTTATGTAATGAATTACAAAACGTTCTTTTTGTAAAATATTTGACAAATCGGTAAAATAAAGTTACTTATATTTAATTAATAATCTACCATTCAATGATATAAATATCGGTTCATTAGTTGTTTGTGTTTATTCCGACATATTTTGTTACATATATTGACGCGATTAAAAAACTGTGCATAATATACTGTCAAATTTACATATTATATACTTATTTGATATATGTGTGTCAAAACACATGAAAAAACCAGGTTTATATGATTTTGCTTGCTTATGTTAAATGTCAAAACGTTTTTCCATAAACTTTTTCATTTAGTGAAAATAAAATGTAATTAATATCTTGTATATATTAAGCATGTATGTTCTCGATGTACAGTTATTAAATCGCGTCAGTATTGTATGTAGTTGCATTGAGTTGTCATAGAACTTTTACTTGTTTATGAATGCTAAAATATTGAACAATTTCCCATGGTTACTACCTTTCGGTTCCTCTTTTTTCTCTTTTTTCCCGTTTGTGGTGTCTTATTGTTACAATAACTTTAACCAAAATAAATAAAATAATAACAGGCAATTTCGTTTTTCTTTGTGATTTCTGTTTGTGCTTTTAGCACTAGCTTTTCATGATCTGTGTGTTGTACCTTTTGTATGTAATATCATGAGCTGTTGTTTGAAACTTATGTATACATTAACTTTGAAAAAAAGCTTCATTTAAATAAAGAACCTTTAGAGAAATATACAGAGCAGATCGCGATCTAAGTCTCACAGAATTATAAAGTATAACTAATTTGTCATTAAGAGGAATTGTACTAGAAAACCTCTCTTTTGATGTCAAATAATTGGCAGTAGAACAAAAACAATACGTTTGCTTTTTAAAACCACTATCATAAATCAATACATCTTGAACAATAGAGCAACTTTAAATCATTAATTAGTTTAAACCAAAATAATCATTAGATATACCGTTAATTGAATAAATTTAATTAGACTTAGGACGAAGCGGTACGAGTAAATAAATTAAAGTTAATTCTCTCCGCAAATAGCTGTGTCAGTTACATCAGTTTGATAGTTTTCTTGCTATATGAATCAAGGAGCTAGCGATATTCTTGAAGCTTTACACTAATCTAATATAGCATAACATGTTTTGAATTTAAACTTAACAAATTACGCGGTTTCCGATTCATTTCAATAATTTATAACCAAAGCTTTATCAATCATAAAGACTTTATCAATCATACAATTTTGTATTTTAATTAAGTCTGGAGTGAAAAAAATTGAATAAATATAAAATATAACGTAACACATCCATGTTATAGAAAATATTTATCCAGAAAACTGAAAGAAAATTGTCATAACAAACATGACGGCATACATTTAAGGAGACAAAACTGCTGTTTATGTATGTTTAAAAAATAAATAATATTACTATGCAATTTAAATTTGAAATGAAATGTCACACTTTATAATTATAATGCAACGTATGGGATATAATTGTTCATGTTAAAATTACCAAGAACTTAAAACGTCAAAAATATCACAGAAGGTATTGGCTAAAATAGTTTTCATTTAGGCACCTATAATGCCTGCTATTTGTACTTGATGGGGCTGACAATCAGCAACAAACTGTTAGGTTAACACTTCACAGTACTGGTCCCAAGGTTATAAAGCTGAGATTGGAAACCAGTCTCAAATCTCAAGCATCTGATTGGCTGAAATGGCGACTGGTCGCAATTTCAGCCAATCAGATGCTTGAGATTTGAGACTGGTTTCCATGCTCAGTTTTATAACCTTTGGGCACTGTAGTAGTTGTTCAAGTAAACCTTGACTGATACAGGCAATACGTTTTTTAAATACTTTTATAGTCTGCATTAGCTACAAATTTTTATTAAACATGCGACACAATAACGCGGTTTGGTCTAAAATAAAATCTAGTTACAAAGTGTTTTTTTTTTCAAAACAAATTTCGTTGTTATATCATGTTTAAATTTATAAATATCAAAAGAAGAGCGAGCTAAAAAATTTAGGAATTGATATTTGATCTCAAAAGTATCTAATTTCTATCTTAATTCGGTACGTGTTTCATGTAATCTAATTGAGCGAGTTGAAAAAATGGAACATTGTAAGTTGCTTTATTACAAGTGAAAACAACAAATTTATTATTACTGTTGTTTTTTTCTAAATCATTTTCTTGTTTTGGCTTGATCTAAACAGTATACGAGCTGTCAAGAAAGCATTTAAGTTAGTGCAAGTCGACTGTTCTGTTAAACAAAGTGGAAACTTTATTATCTTACATTTACATTCCCCATTTTCAGCTTTTTTTAAATAAAAATTAATCCGAATATTCATCACAAAGATATGATAAAATAAAGCAAAATAAAACGGTGACTGGATGAAAGCGAGACTCTTGTCCAAGCTGCCGTCGAATTTAGCATTTGTACAAATTCAATACTGTGATATCATTACATTTTGCGGGTCTTAAATTTTCGCGAATTTCGGATTAAGGTCAGTATGCACAAATCAAACCCCACCGTCATCAAACCCTTGATTATTTAATCTTATTTAAATAAAGTGCGCGAACCTATAACCGCGCTGAAATGTCAATTTCTGTGCGCAATTTAATTCCCGCGGATAATGATACCACAGTATACAGATGAATCACGTTTTGCCATTAAACAATTTCACCGCAAAACTGTTCACTTATCACAACACTGTTTCTCTTTCAATTCCATTAATGATGTCAATGTCGGGCTCTAAATTAAAATGAACTTCACCATTGTTATTATTTTTCTTCAGTGCACGCCTTTTCGTGAAAATGTCACCATTGCTGCCATTGTTCATCACGTGGTTGCTTTCATCCAATGGCGGAAGTCCACTTTCAAGCTCCTCGTTCTTTAACGCCATGTTAGCTTGAAGTAGTCGAAGTTGTTCTGCTGCAGCATTCTGTGGATGCTTTTTGAAAAATATAATACCATGTCAGGTATAAAAATCCTAATCACTATTTTCATAAAGCTTTGCGCTAAAATGACCAAATTTAAATATGGGCATATACAAAAACATGTTTAAACGCATGCATGTAAGAAAGTGATGCTGAAACCCATGTCGATAAAACTTCTCAACATATCAACTTTTACAATAAATTTGATGCAGTATATTCTTGTTCTAAGAAAATGAAAAGCTTGTTGGCATAAAGTCCTATTTTTAGATTTTTAAGATAAATTTGTATTTCAATTTGTTTCCATTTCGTTTAAGGTTTGCATAAACGTAGTAATTTTGTAAAGATCAAAAAAGCAAAGTTTACTATTAGTAACAGTGTTCTTTCAAGATTCCAAAGAAAAAACGTGTGAAAAATTATCTGATACATTATATAGCATTTACAATACAAAACGTGACAGTTTAGGAAAATAAAAGACGATGCATACATGTTAGTGTGTGCAGTAAGTTATGACGGATAAATAAAGGAGAGCTTTTAGTAGTTTATAAATAGTTGCAATTAAGCTTAACCTTAGGGTATATTTTCCAGTAGAATATGTGAAATGCAACAACCTTTTTTATTTAAGAAATATAGGCAAAACAAAAAGTTCTCGTTCAACGATAGACCATCTTCCATTGAGAAAGTTATTATCATGACTATAAAACATTCAATTATTCTAATAAATTTTCAAAAGAAAGGACGATGTGATTATATATATATATTTATGTCTAAATATCATTTTCTGTTATAATAATTCGTTTAAATGATTGCAAAGAATATGTCAGTACACATAATTTTAAGAGAGGAATGAGAGTAAAAACTCGAGGCAAAAGTGACTCTTTGCTGGTCATTAAAAATAGCAAACTTGATGGGAGAGAAAAATGCTGCAAATAAAACTCTTCCACATTCGTGCAGAAACATGATTTTAAAGATATAATGTGATTATAAATTTGATGCTTCTTAGCTTTTCGATAATTTCACTAACCATGCGTTAGTATTTTTTATGTTAAAATCTCACACATGCATGCCTAAGTGTAAAACAGACATAGCACAAAGTACACATGTTAAATGTTAAGATACATGTTTCAGTCGCACTCTACGATATCCACTTGTTTAAACCCTTTCCTCCATATTTACGCATTTTTACAAATGTGCGACCAGTGTAACTCCAGATCAGCCGGCACATCCGTGCCATCTGAACATGGTCTGCACTGTTCGCATTTTAGTCAGAAATAACCTAATGAATAAAAAAGCGAACAGTGCAAATCCTGATCAGATGACACGGATGTGCCGGCTGATCTGGATCTGCACTGTTCGCCCACGCAATAAAGGTGTGTCTATGGAGGAAAGGGTTAATACACGGATAACTTCACGATCATCAACATTCACTGTCTTTACAACACATGTATTATCAATAAAGGTGAACAGACGGCCAAGTGCAACGCGAAGCCGCCAGTTGCACATATTTTTGAATGAATTTATGATGTTATCATGTACAATTTGCAATCCTATTAACCAACTGGGCGGCAGTATTCCACGAGAAAGACAAGCGAGATTAAAATATCTGTTGATAAAGCATAATGTTATCTTGCAAATGTGAACTTTTGTGGCACTATTCCCGATGGTAGCTGATCATTGGTTTTCCGATTACGTTCATATAACATATATCCTTAAAAGTAAGTGTTACGAAAATGAAACAAAAGACGGGTAATCCACTTGTTAAGAAATGATTTTAAATTTTCCAACAGACCATGTTATATGAATCAGGCGAAAGAAATGCTTATACATTTTAGGACGAGCTCTGCTTAAGTCATACATTGAACATATAAATGAAGAATTTTTGTTCGTTCATAAGATGAAATCATCTACGTCTTACTGAAACAAATATTTTGCGATGGCTTTTTAGCAGCTGCAAAAGTTTTAGTATTAATTCTTCACACCAACTGAGTGAAACAAAAGCGTGTGATCAAAAGAAAGCCGAGATAGCAGTAGGCAGCAATCAACGTAAAGCGTTACGTAACCACCCCTATTCTTACCCCATCATCTTTGACTTTGTCCTCCTAATAGATACATGTATATCAATCCATAATTACTATCCGAAAATGAGTAACAAGTGGCATTTTCCGATAGCAGTCGTCTGACCAGCATGTTATAGCATCTTTAGGCCGTAAAAATATTTTACAGTATTTGGCAATTAATATATTTATTTGACATATTAAATTTGCTTGAATTGTTTCTGTGTTTAGAATAAACTCATTTGTTGTTTACAATGCCATAAAGTGAATAATATTTGCCTGTTCAAAAAAGCAGCATTGATAGTAAAATAACCCTTTCCTTGATATATACGCATTTTTACGCATGTGCGACCAGTGTAGATCCGTGCCGTCTGAGCAGGATCTAAACTGTTCACCCTGGCAATAAAGGTATATCTATACAGGAAAGGGATAAGCAACATCAACAGATGAGAGCTGTCAACATGTGATAAGACACAAGTAAATAAATACCACAACATCAAAATGGCAGCCGCTCGGCTATCTCCCTATATTTCCTCACAAACCGAGGATCACACCGAGCCTTCAATATTTCATATTTGTCGTGGTCGAGGGTCTTTAAAGCTCCATTTTCATTTATTTCACATATCTCTTTTTAAAGAAACTCTAAATCACAATGTTACATCTGTAATGTTAAACTAGTGTTTATAATTGTTTTATAACCCTTATAATTATTTACTTAACACCTAAAGGATATCGTCGCCTTAGCGCAATAACGGTATATTTCTCTTTTATTTAAATGGTCGTTATACCGTTTTGCACTTATTTTAAAAGTAAATGGGCTATTAAGCAAACTCCATTGGAAATGTTGCCGAATATCAACATGCATGTCAATGCATGCACGTTACCTATTTGTGGTTGCCACTTTGCTGAAAAAATCAACCCGTTGTTATACATTTTGTATTGGAAACGAAACGTAACGAAAAACATTTGAAAAGGGAATTGTTAAAAGCTGAAGTACACGACATATAAATCCTAGAGAATCGGCATGATTAAAACTGTTAATTGGCAGTAATAGAAAAGCATAATGCATGTACTGCTCACGCCGTGTTTTGTCCGGGTTGAGAAACTCAATATTTACACTGGCAAGTAAACATAAGAATATGTTGATCCACCCCATCTGCTTCGTGTGGTTATCACGGTGATCACAGAACCTTTTATGCTGTATTTTCATGAACAACGGGCTGTGGTGGACACCTTGATATTAAAGAATGGTTTAGTCGTGAACGACAAAAACAATGTGTGGCTTTAAACAACATAAATGTTCAAGAGAGATCTGAGAGTACTAATTTACGTAGCCGAAAGGCAAAATGGCAGGAGGAAAAGCCTTCGGCCGATTCAACATTATCCAAAGCTAATTAAAAATTGCATGAATACCGAAACCTACCAATTAAATTGTAAAATTGTACTAATTTGGTCCTTTCTTCCAACAAACCTACGTATTGTGCTCAACGACCCTCCATTACTTATTACAGCACTGATTGATATAACGCGGATAATTGCAACGACCGCCAGATGACACAAACACCAATTCTTATTCTAAAGAGTGTGACTGTCGAAAGAGAAAATGTTTTAAATTACAAATTGCTGACCAGTCCCATACGTACTACACACGGATTTGTTTAAATCATAAATCAAATGTGTAAAACTTGCATTGTAATACATTGCAATTTTCTTGAAATTGTTCTGTTTAAAATTAACAGTAGCATTGTTTGTGCCATGTGGCGGCTGTAAAAGTCGCTCGTACATGTATGTATTACGCATCTTTGAAGGCCGTTAAACGCTACACATGTGTCTGTGTATATTGAGTCAATCCGGTGCCAAGTGGCTTGAACAGTAATAGGGATTTCCACGGAGGGTGGCTAAGACAGTAATATCCATTACTGGCCACCATTAGGTTCAATTAAACCGAGCCTGCAACATTTTGATTTTTGGTCGTGTTCGGTGGCTTTCACATCTCTTTTTACAGCTATTGAAGTATCACAGGCGTTGTTTATGCTGTGTTGCGGCTGTGAACTTATTCCCAATTCATCCATTAGGTGCTGTTATTTATTACGCTTCTTTTAATGCCGTTTTATTAACACCATTCATAAATATGTCTAAATATTGAGTTTCGCACAACCCAGGACTCGGTGGCGTGGATAAAAGTATGCATTGCCATTACCGTCCATGATTAGGCTCTATTAAACTGAGTTTGCAATAAAAAAATCTAGTATGCTCAAAAGTTTGGAAAATTCGTGAGGTTACAAAAGTTTTCTTTTTTCAAGTCCAACAAAATTGATTTACATTTAACAATCATAATTTATTTATGTAATATTAAGTTTCCGCAAACTTGCTCCTTTAATGTTATGTTTTAGTTTTAAAGAAAAATGTTCTGCTTTAATCAAACAATGCGAATATATCTATGAAGTTTAATTTATTGTTTTTAAAATAATATTTTCATCAGTCCCCAAACACAACACTTAAAACAACATAATTTTTGATTTTTTGCAGAATATCTTTCAGTTAACAAATAATTAGAAAAACACTTTAAGTTACAACAGAAAGTAAACATGTAGATTAGATTATCACATCAACTTCTCTGTTTGTTTAGTTAAGCCTCTTCCTGACCCCATGTACACGTGCAAGACCGGAAGTGGTTGTTGTCGTCATGCAGGTGACTATCAAAAACATAATTATGCACGTGTGCTTTCTCGTTTGCTACATGCTTCATTGTGGCAATGTCATCTACACTAGAGTCATGCCCGAGATCAGGACAGAGGTTATTTTTTAGTGCACGTAGCGGATGTACCTCGGTTCCGGTAGTCAGGAAAAAAGACGACGTCCTCGAGCTGCGTCTTCGTCCGGACGGATGATGGCCGTGACGGATTCTAAACCTATACCATTTCTGCTTTAATACACGTCGCACCTGAATATATTAGAAACATGTAAGAATCGCATTAGAATAAAGATAATCAAATGACGAGACTGAAAAAATACAAACAAACACTAATCCCTATTCAAAGACGATACACGAATGGATGTTTCTAGATATTGCCAAAAAGCCAGTGCACTGCTCTGCTCTGAAAACAAATAACCATTGTTTGACTCTAAAAATTAATATTATTACACAAGTTCTATTATAATAAATAAAAAAGTATTTATGATTATTGAATACATTATAACATTCAAATGCATCTGGATCAATTGAACTCAGTCTTATTTAAATCTGTCGGCCATTGAATTACTTCAGTAAACTATGCAGCAGTCAGATTTACATGTTAAATCACACATAGACATACGCTTTAAACAAATATGCAAATGTGACTGTTTCGGGACTTCTTTGCAGCTGCCGCATCTTTGGCGACGAACTTTGTATACTGAGCCAAAATGAAAACTTGACACAAATAACATTGAACACTCCTATTACATAAATGATGCCAGTGAATGCAAATACCTGGAGGAGTATCTATCGGTTTTAAAAAATAAACAAAGAAAACATTTATTTATGTCTTTGTGGAATATTTAGCGTTGGATTTTGTTCTGATTTTAATTAAAAGGGAGGAAATTTGCTAAAACTGATATTTAAGTAACTGTATCTTATTTCTTTGCATCAGTGGGCTTTTAAGATTATGTTTTTCCTTCTCTACATGTCATAAACTTCTAAAGTTGTCAGTCAAATAATCTGTTTGAGACTTTTATGTTAAAAATTATCGATCTCATTATTATCTAGGAAGAGAAGATAACCTTGACCCCTTTTAAAAAATTACAACGTCTTCCCGCATTATCAAATGTCCAGATATGTGCAAATACCACAAATTAAATGAAAGATAAAATATAGTACCACTAAACAAAATATTTGAATTTAAAAACTGTTAAGTTTTCATTTTTGTTCAGTATATTTTATAGCATTGAACTAAATTTATGAAATTTTGTTCCTCCATAGCTATTAAGATGAAAACTCTTGTGTTATATTTTTTGACGATGTAACATAGAGTTATGAACTGATATTATCCCACCGAGTTTTACACTTTCCGTCTTCAATAACGTTCAAAGCTTATCAAACAGAATGCTTACCTCGCCATTTAAGAAACAGTATAGAATTGCCACAAATATCCCCTGTAAGAAACAAATTTTACCAAGTTAAGCATAATTCTGCTATAGTATAATCATATTTAAATGAAACTCTATACAAGTTATATGATTTATTAAATCATTATTGCGAAAACAGATTTTAATTGATAAACATTCAAAATAAGATTTGTAATTAAATAATGTAATGTGAGTCGCACAAGGCTGCTAATTCTAAATTTTACACAAAATTGCAAAAAATATTTTAATTCTAAAAACAAGAGTAATTATATTGTTATTCTACAAATCTCGTTACCTGTGACGAATGAAGAACTGCGTTAGTCACGTGATATGCCAATCGCAATGATTTGTTGTTTCCTGGGTTCATTACAAACAGTAAGTTTGTGATTCCCAGTAACGGCATCAGAACAACAGTTGCTTTTATCGCTTTTCTGAAATTGAACGGTACATTAATTACAGATATAACAGTTCGTGATTATAAAAAAATAACGATTTTAAACAGTAGACAAGCTTGTCAAAGCTGTGTTCGGTTCTAAAATACTCATTCTTTGAGCTGATACGAGTCAATATCGTTCATAGTATTATCCCATGTTCATATTGATTACAGTCAGAGAGCAAACTGAATTAAAACGGTATCATCTCTGAACGAACAGGAAATCTGGGATACAGGTAATTTGTGCAAAACCTTAGTCTCAATCATTCAGACTCTCTGATTTCGCAAAGGCGATCAGTACGTGTGAAGACATTGTTCGTTAAAAACCAGACACTCCAAAACGAGTCTTGTAATTAGGACATAAGTATGGAACGCCGTTGTTGTCGTGTGAAAATTGTTTTTTAGACTGTCGCCCTGCCAGCTGGAAATCAAAAAGACATATCACACGGCGACACGCATTTTTTAACTGTATTATTGCGCCCACAGGCGTGTTCAAGTAAGCTTGGTTCTGCGGTTACCACGAGATCTGGTGAAAAGTTTATACAGATGTTGCAAGCACAATAGCTACCTTATGCAACCTTAGAAATATTTTAGAATGAAATCATTTAAATAAGAAAATCATATTTTTTCTCTAAATTTGGATCTTTTTGGATCAATATTACGTCTGTAGTGAAAAACTTTGTCCTACAACCACTTTTTTGAATTTCTTAAGATAACTTCAAAATTCTTCGGCATACTAATGGCGATCTTAGAAACATTTAACAGTGAAGTCGCTTATTTAATTTTTTAAAAGTCAATAATTTCCCAATTATGAAAAGACAAAAGTGTTAAGACAATTTAGAACAGTAAAGAAAAATAAAGCTTGAAAATCCCTAAAATTCTATATGCGATCAAACACAAAAACGACGCATCGCAAAACAAAAAGAGTTCAAATGCCCACATGATCAAAATGATACTGACAATATCCAAGATTCTTTAAAAGAACCTTAAATTATACAGAGAGAAATCAACAATTTCTTGTCATCCATTTTCGCAACCATGAAATTAACGGCCAAAACACACTTTTACAAATAACTCTTACTGTATACACGTGTTGGACAAGGTCATCTTAGATTTTGTTGTTAGTAACTCATTACGCAGGAAGGCATTTAAATTGATGTTTAGTGTTGCTTTGTTTTTGTGTTTGGCTGCAAAATTAAGGATTTATTTAGGTCAAACTATTTTTCTTTACCGTTCTAACTTTTCTTGACGTTTAAATAATAAACATACATAATAAGATTTATTTATGCAAAGTTTGACGGAACGGTATTTTTCCGTTAGAGAGATTTTGATATTCTTCCCTTTTTATCAATAACCGTACAATGACAACTGCCATACAACATTACAGTCTAAAACCATTATCACGAAGAGGCAGCAACGGCTTACCATATATTTGCATTCATTTATGTAAAATGGGGTAGGCAAGTACTAAACGTCCTTTGTCTTATAAACCATATACCTTATTTTGTAGCTCGATATCATATATTACCAAAATTTCACTTTGCCCAGTGTGGGAAAAATACGGTTAAAGCACTGTTAACAAATTTCATTAGAAATCGCGATTGATTTTGGATTTGTTTACCATACAAAAGCGCCACCTGTCGGTCAGACTTTTTATATAGCGATGTCTCTAGACGTTCGTCAGAGCAGTGGCACACTGATCAATGACAGACGTCTAGATGATCTAGACTAGCAAAACCTTGGCTAAAGTGCCGTAGTCCAACAATATAATAAACATGTGTTGTATAAATGTATAATAGCCAAAATACACGTTCATGACTTACCTAATATTTGCTGATTCTATTCTGTTATTTGCTCTTAGTTTAGACACTAACACACGAATGATATTTACAAGAAAAACGAGGTTAACCTGAAACATAAAAACAATACGTTCATTAGATACGTTTCTTTTTCAGTTTGTTGATGACATGATATAAAGTTATAAAAACAGTTTTTTTGTTTGCTTACTGCATTGAGTAAAGTCTCTTAAAAACAACGTACAAACCGAATACATGTAAGTGTGATGGGCTTAACTCTTAATAATTGTGTTTGAATCAGGCTTTACTCATGCATTAATACGACTCCCTAACCCCCAGTTATCATCTCACTCAGACCCCTGAAATATTTATGTTATACAGATGTTTATATTGTCGAGCACAATCGTACCATTGTTAACATATATTTGCTTGTTTTGGCATTGCTTTGCAAATCTCTATATTATTTTAAAATTATTGAACATATATTCAACTTTCCAGAGGAAAGTGCTGTATTTGAAAATTAAAATTACTCGGAGACTATTTGCAGATATCCGGACACTGTATTGCTATGATAATTTATTTTCTTTCAACATAAGTTATTTGCAGCAAAAAGAGTTCAAGCAAGAATAATTATACAGCATTAAATAATTTTATATAAACCGATATTTTGTGTTTAAACAATTCTTGAAATTTTTGGAAATGTCTTTTATAGGATATTTTAATTATTTTTAAATTGATTTAAATCAGATGGTTACCTCTAATGCAGAAATTGCAAGCATAAGAAAACATGTTAAGTTAAATTATTGAATACAAAATAAAACTTACAACAAGGGCAAGAACAAATGGTATGGTGATAATGTAATAAAAGTTAAGTTGAGAATAATCACTCCAACACCTGACGTCGTGCTCGAAATGCAAAGTAACCGCCCATGCTGTGGTAAACATAACTGGTAAACCTGAAACAAAACATAAATACGTAAAAGCATACGTAATAATATTGTTATTTAAAAGGCAATATGTTTTAACTGATATAACACATATGAGAGAATGAGAGAAAATAGAAAATGCATTTCATTTTATTATTCAGATATCAGGGCAATGCTACACACAAAATATCTAAACTCCGGGATTATTGGTTTCAGACAAGAGATCTTATAGTATAGTATACAAGTCTACGCAAAACAAGTGACTTGCAGGGCAGTGTTAATTTGATTTTGACCATATGGGCACAATATAAACAGGCCTGGTCGTTGTACACTAGACATTACTATAAACTAAATAGTCGATCTCTACACCTTATAATTTCTGACAAGAAGACTTTCACTACATTATTCTGTGTAAAAAGTGACACAATGGTCTCACGGTTTCTGATTACAAGGATATTTAAGTCTATATTAACTGGTCTCGTTTTCTGACGTCCGATAGTTATGCGACCGAATATCGCTTGAAAGATTTAAAATTTGATAAAGAACCCCCAAAATATCATTTATATGATATTTTTTTAAAAAGGGGTCAGCGATTTCTAAGAATTGTTTTATAGATTTTCTCGATCGGTTCTAATTGGAATAAGTTTGCACGACGAAAGGGTTAAATAGTTTATGAAGGTAAACAGAAGAAATCTTGTAAAAGAACATATAAGCTCGACCGTTTCCATTTATTTTTGTCACTGCGTTCTTGATGATTTCATTCAATGAGCTCTGTGCCTAAGTTTATAAAACTGAGCATGGAAACCAGTCTCAAATCTCAAGCATTTGATTGGCTGAAATGGCGGCCAGTCGCCATTTCAGCTAATCAGATGCTTGAGATTTGAGCTGGTTTCCAATCTCAGCTTTATAACCTTCAGCCCAGATCTCGGTAAGGTCATTGATTACGCATCTTATTGCTTGACAATACTATTAACTTCTTATGTTTTATCTGTCGGTGTGTTTTTGAATGCAATACTTTCAAGTTGATAGGTGGGTTGGAGCTTATTCACCAATACAACTTGTAATTGTTTTTTGCACCATAGACCCTGGTTAAGACCCCAAGTGGCAAATGGTTTTGCCACTGACCAGTCACCTATCAGGTTCCCATTTTTGTAATTGTTTGTGGTGTCAATCTTGAACTTGATATTTAAATAAGCTAAGGCTTTCTCCTTTCTCTTCCTCTACGTTTAAAATCTGTATGGAAGCTGGGTGTGGCTTTTCCAAATATGCATATTTCACATTGTGATACACGCATAAGAGCATTTGTTTGACACAAACAGACTGCTACATATTAGTTACTCACCCCAGCCAATGAAATAAAATAATTTAAATGGTGTCTTGGTACTGAAGACTCCGAGGACGAGACTATGATGGAGAAAGAAGCCTTCCACTAGCATCCAGAAGACGTTGGCAAGGGTAGTGTACTGCGTCAATGACGTCACCACTTTACACAACCAATCCTGACAACACAAAAAGTGATGATTAAGTCAAACCAATTTATTTTTGAAAATTAACGAAAAAATGCGATTTCGAAGCGTTTAGTAAAAATTGATAGTGCTGCATTTTTGTTTTATTTAATATCGATACATTAATATAGTCAATCATGGACTTAAGGCATATGAAAAATGTGACCTCTTCACGTTTTTTCTCAATACGTTTATTTATTATTTATTTTAAAACATTTATTAATCATATCATTGTCGAAAATTCTGCTTAAACAAATCTAAATCTGACAAAATAATGTTACAAATCATTTACTGGTACAGATCGGTGTTTTAACTGTGTTAGTCGAATAGGAATTGTAAGTGCTTATTTTTAATTTAAAGAACTAGTCAAATTTTGTTAAACAGGTTACATTTAACCAATAATTCTTTACTCACACGTCAATAACGAAAATTCAACAATATGTGTTGAAGAAAATTTTATAATTAAAAACAAATCTCAATCTGGTCGAAATAATGGTAAACACCATCTACAGGTACTGATCGTTGTTTAAACGGTCTTTGTCGAAATGCCTTTTAAGTGTTTTATTTTTATATTGAAATAGTCAAATTTTGAAATACGGGCTACATGTTACAAAATATGGTATAATCACAGTGTCAATAACAAAACACGTATACTCACAAAACTTCTGTAGGAGGTGCTTCTGTTGGAAATAAGTGGTTCTGTGATAACAATATTTATGATAAAACGGAAGATGAAAGATACGACGAGATGCTTGTGAATCGTGATACGACTACAGTGTAACGATCTGAAATAGAAGAGAAAAGAACAAGACATCAATCGTTTATAATGAAACGGAAAATGAAAGATACGACGGGATGCTTGTGAATCGTGATACGACTACAGTGTAGAGATCTGAAATAGAAGGAAAATAAACAAACCGTCAATCAAAGCACACGTTAGTTACTAAAATTGCATGGTAATTAGAACATGAATTAGACTAAATTGAGCTTGCAAACATTAACCACATCCTTAGCTTAATACATTTCTTTACTAAAATCTTGGTGGCAATAAGTATTTCCCCCCAAAATTCATTTTTGAAATTTTAACCTGTTTTCGCCATTTGCAATGTTTGCGACCCATTTAAACATACTTATTGTACTCTAGCTTCTTACAAAGATTGAAGCTAAAAATGTATTGCTTTTGTTTCTGTATCCTGTGCAGTTTTTTTTTTTCGTTGGCAGAAGAAACGACATAAGATTGAAACTTAACACAACCTAAAAACGTTCTGATAGTTGAAAAGACAGGTAAACAATGTCATCAAGTTTCAAAGGCACTTGCAAAACAGAATGCGTGGATGTATGCATACCACAGGCAAAATGTCATGAAGCTTTATCATTTAGAAAAATATTTAGAGACTATTTTGAACATAATTCATTATACATGCATTTACATGTAATACAGTAATATTTGACAAATGCTCACAAAGCTAGAGATAATCTTTGCCGAAAATAAAAAATCGTACACAAGAAATATTTTTTGTATAATTTATTAAATATTCTTACAACAAAAACAAAAGGATAATATTAAGTTGAAACATTTCTATAAAAATATTTTGTTGACGAGGTAGAACAAACATGTATTTATACAGCATATATTTCACACGCAAATGTCAGTGTCTAAAACAAACATTAAGCTTGATATTTGGTATGTGTCCCGCGCAGTCATATGTCATTTTTCTTCTGATGATTTGTAAAACAACTCTGACATGTTGTAATTGAATTCGATGTCTGAACGAAGTTATCTATCTCACCGACTTGAATAATATTAGTCTAACATTGATTCCAAAGAAAAGCTGTAGGAAATATATTGAGAAATGAACTACTTGATCAAGATTTAATGCTTTCTTGTCTAGTAGTTCAATTGATTGATAAAGAGGTATCATTTGTTGGATGTGTCTACAACATGCTTTAAAAACAATAATTTGGTAGTAAATAATTGTATCAACATCATACAAGAGATTAATCAACGAGGATTGAACTGTAGCAATAGATAAAAACAATAGACTTTGAAAGCCACCGAACATGACAAATATGAAACAATTGCAGGGATAAGTATCTCGCGAAACATGAAAATGTTGAATATGTCTAAGTAATAAATATGTAAATGCCAGTTTGTTTTTATGTCATTCTAAGAATAATGTGGTAAAATGACAGTTTTCACAAGATGAATACATTTTAACTATAGAATGTTATTCTCAAGTTTTATTGTCTTCACGTATATCCTGTAAGCTACAATTTTTTTTACTGTTTTTCCTACAACATATTTTTATAAAATTTTCAGCGTTGGTATTTCCTTATATTACAAATATATATTTATTTAAGGATTGAATCGATATTAGATGGTTATCATTTGGGTATGGAAAACAGTTGGTTTTTTTAAAGTATGTGAAGCCCGAGGGGCTTCTCGCGTACTTTAAACAATCCAACTGTTTTTCATACCCAAATGAAAACCATCAAATATCGTTTCAATCCTTATATTTACACTCATAAATAATATCATCAATACAGAAATAACTAGAAGAATTCATGATAAAACGGCATTTTCGAATGGCTGTTGGAACAGCTACGTTGACGATAAAGTGAATGACGGCACGCTTTTTCGCAGCAACTCGTGGCGAAACGTGTGTGCTCGGCGACGTCACACGTCAAAACATCGTGCAACGTCCAATAAATTGTGAACGGCTCTAATGTAGCCACGCCTTTTAAAGTAATACGTCACACTGTTTACCATCAGAAATTATGGTTCGTTAGATGAATAAGACTTCATCGTAGAGGATATAGTTGAAGTGTAAATATTGAGCTTTCAAGTGTTTAAAATCAACAGTAATCAAATTAAAACATTGTATGTTATACTTAATTACAATATTTATTAAAGTAAATAACATACAATATGCTTCATCAATCCAGACAACATCTAGCAAATGCATTGTTCTCTCATCCAGAAATGTTTAATGGAAACTGAGTTGTCTTTAAAAAATGGTTCATTTACTTGAAATTCAACTTGAAATTATTTTTCAGCTTGACCAAGTTTTTTATGCTAAATCATTGCCTTAAATATTTGGTTTGTGAAATAAAGTAAAAATTACAAAAATGAATAATAGAATACGCAATAATAATGAAGATTGTTACTCCGGATTATATTAAAAAAACAATACAAAATCCTTCATAGGGTTAAGCATTGTTTATCTTATCATATAACTGGTGACTGTATTCTACATCACTGTAGGATTTTCCTGTAAAAGCGGTAGTGCTAGAGACTCGGTTTTAATTGCAGCTTAGAGGTCGTCCCACAGATATTGTAAAAATACTGTATGACATAAAGAGACGACATTCTAAAAATAACGGAAGTTACAAGATGTTAAAATCATGAGATTTTCACAGTTTTTAACATAAACACATTTAGTTTACGTGTTTCGAAAATTTGTTTTAATTATTGGTAATAAAACGTGCAACAGTTCGTTAAACAAATATGCTCTAAAAAGAAAGTTTGACAAATAAATTAAAATTGATTTCCTTTAAGGAAATGTAAAAAGGAACTTGTTGACCCAGATGTTTACTAGTTAAAAGGCTAATCAAATAAGAATATACATCTACATATAATTTGTTAAAAAGAATTTAAAGAAACATGAAGTAAATTGTCTATACCAATTTTCCTCATACACATATTATAAATTGATAACACTGCATATAAAAGTTCATTTAGTATGTTAAACCTTTGAAATGGTTTGAAAGTTTTGCAGATTTACTGAGTCTTCTTTATCCTTAACTTTTAAAATTTTTCTTCTTATTACAAACATATTATGCAGTTTAGTAAGCGTAGTAAGTCTACGCATTTGACTTTGAATGCGTTGCAAGAAGGTCAAACAGTCTAGCAATAAAACATTCATACTAGCTGAATAATTCGAAGCAGCGCAAATACTGAAGTCAACACATTGGTGTTTTTTTATCATGTTGAAACATGATAATGAACGGCGACAAAGCGTCAAGTACATGTAATTGCTTGAGACGCAAAATTGGTTGATTAACGACGGGTGGTATCAGAATTTCGTTTCGCAAACAAATAAGGTCAAAAGCAAAAAAGAAGACATATTTACATATACATTAACGATTTGTTACATATACATGAACGATTTACAAAACAGTTTTATTATTAAACAGTCGCAATTTCTGATTGACTGATGGGGGTTTCAGAGAACGCAAACATCAAACAATTTATCTATGTCATATTATATATACGAATTCTACTTGGTTTAAATTGAGATTAGGAAGAAAGATTTGAAGCTTTTTGAACCTTTCATAATGAAATATCATTTTAGATTTTGAAATTTTTGTTTTCCATATGTTGTCATGAAAAAGCAGCACAAATAATCAGCGCACAGCAATTTTAATGTCTACATTCTCTATTATAATGTTCAACAAAATTGCATAATGTTCTTATTTTAAAGACAATTAAGATAAAACTTTACAAAATTGATGTAAACGAATGAAACTGGCTTTATTAAATTTCGGATGGAAAATTCAGTAGCCTGATATACTCGATATATTTGTTTAACTGACCTCTCTAATTATAAAATACGTTATTATGAATTAGGTTTTACTTTATTGATTGGCTTATATGTTTTTTAAATATATTTGTAACGAATATTTCCTTTTCTTTTACTTGCTGAATCCCCCTTATCTACAATCCGAGACCTATCGCGACAAACTTAAGTAAAGAACTTCGTTATTTATGTTATAAAACCAACATGATCGCCAAGAAACTATTAAACCATTTTGACTGAATTTATAACTGTTTTATTCACTCATTGGGTTGTTTTGACCTTATATATGCATTTCCATTATTGTCTATGAACAGGCTCAATCAAACCGAGCCTGCAGTATTTTCATATTTGTCTTGTTCTGTGGCCTTCAAAGTGCCCTTTTCATCATTTGAATTGAAAGAAAATGCTTGAACCAATGTAATTACTGCGTCTCTTCCAAAATCGTGTCTGACAATGAATAATCCCGCTAGTCAACTGTCTACAATATGACTTTCCCTTACGTACTGTATGCAAAGCGTGTAAAACTGTTCAGAGATTTATAATGCTGGAGATTTACGTAATTAAGGAAACAAGAACAGACTTAACGCCAGTGACAGACAGTTGGCCTTAACCTGTCAAGACATAACAAAAGGTAAGTTAAGCATAATCATAAGGGAATACAATATAGACCTTCCCACATGACATTTTCTGTCATACACGTTCAGCAGAACAAATAAAAAATCGAAAAGAACACCGATATGCATCTGTCAGTTGCCAGATTACTCCTCGTTTCACAGCATTAACATATCAAAACAGAACACATATCGATAGGTTTAATTCAGTAATATAATTCGTAATTAATATGTAATTAAAATTATGCGATTGATTAAAAGCTAATGTCCTTACGGTTGATCAAAAGCTTATTTCCTAAAGCAGCCTCACATTATATCATTGATTCTAGCTTTAGACGACAAAGGAATCAAACATGCAAAAACAAACAAAATAAGTATTGTTGGTAGTATTGTATATGCACCACGGAAGAAAGTGATTTGTGTCGGGCCTTCGGTGTTTAAAGTTTTCAGTGTAGAAGTGTATGCCTATTTCACTCTTTTGTTATGTTTAAGTGTTTATTTCGGTTCAGCGCAAGTATTCTACATAAGCTCATGAAATATTTCTGATAAGAAAACGTTCTCACTTCTTCATGAGAAATTGGTTCGCTACCGGTTCTGATTTGTGTGCTTTGATAATTTTTACAATTTTGTCTGTGATGGCAGATATTTGCACAAATTCACTGTCGTGTAACAGCTGCCCTCGCTTACATTTTGAAATAGCCAATAAGGTCATTTATTTTTATCAATTACATGGTCAAAAGGACACACCGGCAATAAAGCAATCAATCATTTAATCAATCAACAATCCGATTATATGATCCAAGTATACAAGTCTATACCTTACAATATGTACGAATTGGAAACAAAATAGCACAGTCCTTTTCGTTGCTTAACTGGTGGCCATCTTGTGGACTGCCACAGAGGGTACCCTCTATTTGGTACACGACAGTGAAATTGGCACTCTTAATCCGAGTCTGCTATTTTCGTATTTGTCATGTTCGTTAGCTTTTAAAATAACATTTCCATCTACCGGTGAAGGATAAATGTTTGAAGGATATGTGAACTTGGATACTGATATTTGTAATAAGACAAGAAAACTATACATGTCTTTTAAAATAACGTTATAAAACATTATATAACAAGAAATATCTTTAAAAAGATAAACGGCGTTGATGGAAAAGATTTATATATACATGTACGAGGGATGATCCAAAATAACGTAGACTTTTGTTATTGCATCTTAATTTGAAACACGTCCATAATAAATTATATACTAAATTCAACCAGAACACAAACGTAACAAACTGAGCTAAAATATTCATATATTTAATCGATTTCAAAAGCGCGGCGGATATTTGAATAACCATGGTAACACGCAGGCGGCGCACGCCATTGCCATTGTGCTTTATAAAGCAAATACCTGTTAATATTAACAGAACAACTACTGGTAAAAAAGCTTAACTTCCCAACGTCAAAGCGCGGTATACAAATGATGTCATGCCAAAATTTTACGTCATTCCGACTTTGCGTTTTAAAAACATTCAATATTTAAGAGAGCTATCACCAACAGGAAAACGTCAAAAATGTCGTCGTCAGATCGCCCGGAATTACGCGCTTTTATAAAATTCCGCCATGATCTTTGAAAATCAATTCCTGAAAAGCTAAAATAATTTAGCAGACGCAAACGAAAACTTCATTAAGCCGAGCTGTCGTTTTTAAGTGGTATCAGTGGGGTTTATATGGTCAGGAGAGCCATTACATAGGACTGGGGTAAGTGAAAAAAGACAAAAATATCGGCGTTACAGCAGTGACGTCAAGCCGAGATGCAATTGAAGCGGACAAAAAATCAACTATTGTGGCGCTTTTCGAGCTATTCTTGACTGGATGAGGTAGCGTGCAACGAATATTGCCGAACAAATTACATATTTAAAGATATGTTAATAATAATTAAAAAATTTGTTTTTCAAAAAATGTTTTTGTTTAGTATTTGAATCATTAAGAAGTTATAAATTAAGAATTAAGAAAATAAGCTATTTATTTTAATTACACTTGAGTAAACAGCTACAGAGACTGTGTCCACAATCCAAAGACTTGTTATATTATAACAAATACAGATTTGTGATGAATTATTTTTACAGGTAAACGCCCGTGGCTAAAGAACCGTAATACTGTGTGTATTGCATTCCCGGTCGTTTCTTCGGCGGTACGAGCGAGAAGAGACCAATTTCTTGATCGCCTCATAACCACTTGCGAGGCTTTGACCAGCAATAAAACACAGTTATGTTCGATCAATGGGTTCCCCGGCATCGCATTCCAATTACGTAAGTCTATTAAAAAAACTTTGAACATACGCCGCTTCGCTAACGCTGCGCCCGTGAATTAACGTCGTTGACGTTGAGAGATCTAATTTGACGTGCGCCGGATAGCGCTTAGTGTATGATTTTAATTGTTCATAGTTTTTTTACGCAATGTTGTATTTTGCTGATATTTTGTAAAAATATGCTTGACATATTCCGATTAAAGCTTGTGTTATTTTATTTGTGGTATTTTGAATCATATAAAAACTATAACAAAAGTCTACGTTATTTTGGATCATCCCTCGTATATAAGAAAGAAAAAAATACAGAGAGGCAAAGCAGACACAGTTTAGTTATTTTATTTTATTTGTTATAGCTGTCGACGAACCCTCCCTGCCTTCTTAGTATGACTTTCAATAAAATACCTCGTGTAGAGTGAGAATTCAAGATGAATAAATGTCCTTGAAATTTAATAAATATAAATAATAACAGCCTGTTACGAGAGCGAAATCTACCAACTTTTACGTATATTAACTTTAAAAAAAGTGTCCGTCCTGAGTATTGAACCCGGGCCTCCGCTTGAGAGGCGGGAGTGTTAGCCACTACACTACAATGAACTGGTATTTCGTACTTGAAATTAACAATCAGTATCGAAGGAACTAGAAAGGAACCAGTAAGAACTAGAAATATCTACACTTCTTTTTCGTTTTACACTGTGTATTGTATGCAAGTGTTTACCTGACACTCAAGAATATTCCATATAATATTGTATTTAAGCCATCAATATTGACTTAACTGGTTAGTTAAATCGTAAATATGTTTTTCCTCCAATACAACACCCACTAACAACCAATCGAATTAATCTATTTGATTTTTCCGCTGCAAAATAATAAAAATCCCACTAGATACCTCTCCACCCTGCTAGATGCCTCTTTGGTGTAAATAGCTACCAATCGAAATAGTTTATTTCATTTTCCCTCTGCATAATAAGAGAATACGAGTATTATTTACAACATTTCATTGGTCGAAAAACTAGGTCAAAAGTGATCTTAGACAGCTAACGCCGAAAAAATAAAACCATTTTAGTTTAATAAATATGTATGTGAGGTCCTATCGGTGAAATATTAAGGGGAATTTAGGTGAATCAAAGTGAAAGCGTGCTAGACACCCTAATTAGTACACTATTGCTTACACAGACTGGATATAAAACAGGTTTTAAAGAGACCGTATTCTGATTGAGCTGTTAAAACAAGCTGGAAGCGTTGATATAAGCTGATGACACAATTTATTTATACCTACTCTCGCATCATAAAACATATTCTGCTTTAGAAACACTGCTCCTACTTAACAATAACAACAGAAAAGTAAATATTGAGTACTAGTCAAACCTGATGATCTCAAAATAAGGTCATAAGAAGCCTTTTTCTTGACATGGAACATTTCCTTATAACAATTTACTCGCAAGAGTGATAACTATGTGATTAAAGATACAGTTGATGGTGAAATGAAACAATAGTTTTACTTACTCCATAAACGGTATGATTGCAGACATTCTTGCAAAACAAGGAAATACAAATATTCAGATATGAATATTGGTTATTTTTGCAACTTTATAAAAATATTCCTCCCCCCGTGTTGTGGACTTCCATAATTCACAGTTTTATATTTCGTTTATGTGCATGCAATTAAAAGTTCTGTCTTGCTTATTTAGCTAATATTGTTTTGATTATACATTTCGCTATTAGGGAATTTCTTTCGGACAAGCACCACAAAATAACGTAACAATCAAATTAAAAACAAAATACCAGTTTCTCATATAATCACCTTGGTAAATTATCACCATTACAACCACTAAATTTAAAGCCGAACCTAGTATTTGAACATAACGGTTTGTTCTAGTTTATTTCACATTCAGAAAAATTGACAAGTATTTGATTGACAACATGATTAGCTCACAGCAATCGAGTCGATAAACACACAAATCACCTCTAACGAGAGCGAAATACTAATTACATCGAAGTAAGGTTTTTGCAAGTTTTCAAGATTCCGCTGACACGGCATATTGTTTCCTTTATCAAACATTATTTATAAATTAATATAACATTTTAAATATGTTGAAATATTATCATTTACCTGAAGAAAAGTCAAAGAAATAAACTCGACTTGTGTAGTGAAAGAATGGAGTTCTTTTAACTGCATTAACGCATTAATCTATACATGATTTTTATATGTGACTAAACATTATTCGAAACAAATATTCAGAATAATTATTAAGGAAATAAGCAGTTCAAAATCGAAGTAGGACAGTAACAATACAATACCACCATTATACGAACAAGATATAAAAATGTAAACAATAAAAACAAGTAAAACTATTTAGCTGCATGCGCCTTAATAAAAAAAGTAAAAAGCAAAATGAAAAGCAAGAAGAATGACTGTCGACTCTAAAAAGCATGAAAGAACTACATATATTAGCACACTACAACCGTTATATATATATCTCATATTAAAGAAACTTACTTGAAGTACTGAAAGATGAAAATGGTAATGAGAAGAAGGACAAGAGAGATAGTGCTGAGGATAAAGTAGATATCTCGAAGAGTCTCTGCGAGCCGTATGTCCATAGGATCCGGTGTCGTCTGAAAAACATAGCGTGATTTTCGTTAAAACTGAATCATATAAATTTTAACTATCCACATAGCATTTTATATCAATTAATACGTGACTGTACGATTTTGCAATTTGGCAAGTAACAGATAGCATATATCAATTTATAAATAATCATGATTGTTAACACCGCATTTGAGTCTCGTTAAATAAACTGACACTTATTAGACAATTTTACATATTAACCAAGCATTTATATCTTTAAGACGTGTACAATTTTGCACATCGAAGAGTTTATCCAAAATTTAAAATAATAGTTTTTGATTTGAAATTATCAGCGAGAAAGCTGAATCTGAGTATCAGCATACTATTCAATTTTACTCTTCTTTTTGGCTGCGTGGAAAATCTGTGTTTATGGATGTGATAATTCCTGATATGCATATTTCAAGTTTCTGTAATTTAACATGTACCATATATTGAATTTTCTTTCATGTAGTTGTTAAATTATGGTTGATTTTATTTACTCAACATGATAAAATATCTAGAAATCGATCAGAATAATGTTGTTAAATTAGCCTTGTTGTTTTTGAAGCAGTCATCCACTAAACAGTAATTTGTTTCTAATTACGTTAAAATTGTGTTTCGAGTTAAAGTATTATCAAATAAAGCGAAGCAAAACATAGTCACATTAGCGCAATTACAGTAAAAATACCATTGAAATAAGAAGGAGCAAATCAATTTTTACACATTGTGACGACATAATTGGGGCGCGTCATGGGAAAAGGTACCTTCGGATAGTTGACGTCAATCCTTGAAATGACGTCATAAAGTTGAGCAGACGACATTAATTATTATGCATTTCGCGTTAACAATATCATTTTATTGTCAAAATGTGTAAGAAAAGCACTTGATAGTTATGACAAATTAAAAAAAATAGTTGTAAGTTCTTTCTAAATATAGTCACAACTAAAATGTCACAAGATATGACCGAATGTACCTTTTCCCGTGGCGCGTCCCAATTATAATAATACTAACCGCTACTTCATAAAGACAGTCTGCATAATCTGATAACAAATTCGTCCAAGATCCATTTGACGGACAACTCCGATACGCCTTTACTGAAAAAGATAAATGTTAAAATACAAAATATTTTCTAATGTTAATTACAGATAGCTGGTCCAAAGGTTATAAAACTCAGAATGGAAACCAGTTCAAATCTCTAGCATCTGATTGGCTGAAATGGAGACCAGGAGCCATTTGAGACTGTTGAGACTCAGTTTTATAACCTTGGGCACTGGTGTTATTAATTGCTCTGTTGTAACTAACTTTCAGACTATAGTCTGAGTATGGTTATTAAAATAATATGCCCAAAACAGAAATCGAACCCAGCGTTAGCGCCTAACCATGTAAATACAGGACGCGCTACCGGGATCCCCCTCCCTAAAAAAAGGAAAAAAAGGCTGCGCGGCTAATGGTGATAAACGTGATTATCGTTATACATGTATGATAGCAGTTTAACAGAATCTCTTAAACACATTTATTATATGTTGCATTAGTTCGGCTTGTTTTTACATGATTGGTTTAATACCGTAATGTATTTAACTCCTGTTTTAAGTGATTCGTCTACTGTGATATGCAGCATTTATGTTCTCAGATTTCCTGGCAAAATGCGATTCTGTTCAGTTTCTCCAAGTGTGTTCTTATTGTGGTCAAAATCATGAGTTTTTTTCTAATTCAAGAAATACAAGACATGTCGACGGCGTGTTAACTTCTTTATCCTATTCTTTTATATGGGAACTATACGCCGCTGAACATGGAATGGTATTTATCTGAAAATACCTCACAATCAAACGGAGCCTGCACTATTTTCATATCTTTCGTGTTCCGCGGCTTTTCAAAGTTCTCGTTTTATCTATTTAACGTTATATCTATTAAAACGAACAGCTGAAACATGTCCTCGGTACAAGAGCAGCCCATATTACAGTTACACTAACATGTTTATAACCAATAGTTCACTAATTTGACACTTTACACTTCTTTCACTTGACTTACGAAAATAATGATTGAATCTTCAGTGGACGTATATAGTCGTGATTTTAGATAAAGTCGTGCAATGCTAATTTTTGATATGCCACCATGATAATAACATTTATCAATTTTAGATTCCGATACACTATCTCTCTGAATACATTTCTCGAGTTTATTGTTGATATATTTGCCGCACAAGACCAAAAATAACTGTGAAACTAAGAAATTAGCAACTAAGCAACAGACGGGAACGTATTTGTTATACTTAAGCCGAAGTTTCCGTTTGTTTTTCAATGCGATAATGAGACATAATATTGTGTCAGCTTAACTTCTGAGACAAAAATAAAGCATTAAGTAACAAACTAAACATTACTGAAAGCTGTGTGATGCTCCAGGGAAATCATCGTAGTCGTTTATGAAATCTTCGGTGTAATTGATATTAATCATTTGTCAATACAGCAAATATAGGTTCTTATGGTGGTGGGTTGAGTTGACGTAAAAAAACAACTGTTAAATTGTTCCGATTCCGCATTGACTTTGATTTAAACTTTTGTTTAACCAATGGGGCAAATAATGAAACTTCTCGATTGGATTGAAATTATGTGATACATAAAATTTACAATATTGTTTATTTTGTACTAAAATTTTTTAACTCAGTATCTCATTTGATATGAAACTGAGTAAAAGCTTATTTTGACATCGATTAGGATTTCTCATTTAATAGTTTCAGAATTTATAACAATAAAATGACTTGTTGTATAATATATTTAACTTCTAGCTCAATAGAAACAGTTGATTAGACATCTAGCATTTCCTTGATAAACAACGGATTAGTTGTTATTAGTCAAGTACTTGAGTTACAGCACAGATAAATATCAAATCCTTAAGAAAACTCAAATGTCAAGGTAGTCAAGAAATGTACTTTTTGCGAAATTCAAAATCAATATTAAAGAAAGCAATGGTATTAAAACTACAGTTATTAAAGTCATTTTCACAGAAAAACCAAAAACTATTTCAGAACACGTGACATAATATGCCTATTAGGAATAATGATTAACTATGTATAGAAAGTGAAGTAAGGAAGTCATTATGTATCGATTTCATAATTAGGACTATTGTCATGATACAGAAATGTTGTAGTCTAGATGGAAATATACACTTTCAGATCAAAGTGAACTAGTTTAAGAAGTATTACGTCCTACCATCAAATAGTTGATTTATGAGTTGGGCTCTCAGAAAGCTTATATCATTTATTATACGTCCAACTATAGCCCGCCATTTAAAGTATGTATACACCAAATAAATAAAAACTGTGTGAGCATCTGACGGTGAACACGTTATCTTCAATGTATTATTAAAAACCATTCTAAGATCAGCAGCGTTAAGTCCGAACATAACGGCATAGGTTTGCACTAAACAAGAATACAATAGGCGAAACTGAATAGAACAACATTTTGACAGGTGAATTTAATCCTGCTTATGCAGAGAACGCCACATTAAACAAACGATAATAATACACTTGGGGTGTGTTAACAATATCTAAAAGTATCTGATATTAAAATAGATAAAAGTGGAACGCCACCGAACACGTCAAATATGAAAATATAACATGCCGAAATATTGAAACAAACATATTTTTGGAGAACCAGTAACATACATAAATATAGTGTTTATAGAACGTTTTGATAACTATCCTGATTGAATTTATGAGAAGGTTTATAGCCCCCCTCCCCGCCCCACCCCCCCCCCCCCCCTCGCACGGCACAAACAGCGCTAAATGAGTTTGAATAAATGAACTTTAAAAGCCACCGACACGACAAAAATGAAATACTTCAAGCTCGGTTTGACTATCTACACAGTCACGTTGTTTGTACAAACATTGATTAAAAACGACATTGAACAATAAATGTTATCACTGAACCTTCAATGCAGTATTCAATATTAATACCATTCCATGATAAGTCAGCGGCGTATTGTCTACAGATAACGGAATGCGTTAATCCTACACGAGACACCAAGTGCGCTATTGAACAGAATAGAACTTTTAGAACATAGCCGGATCCAATCAACGCAGCCCGGCGAATTGGGTAAATTTGTCAATATTTGCGAATTTCGAACAAAACTGTTTGGAAAATTATTACATTATTAATATGAAAAATAACGAAAGGCAAACGTAGTGGAACTATTAGCTGCGAATGATTTACGAAGGGTATCGAACGGTTACTGTTTCTCGCTAGAGTGCGTTGGGTCGCGCAAACAATCTGTGTTATTTTCGTTAGCGAATAGTAGCGCAAATATGCGAACCGAAGCTCAGATTTGCACACGCTTCCGATGCCGTCCGTTGCTTTACGAAAGAGTATTTCCACATCCGACCGTTACCGGACGCTAAGCATGACTGAAGAAATCCAAGTGGGTCAAATTTCAAAAAAATTGTAAATATAATATCTTGTATAAGTATAATAACTTCTCCAGTAGGCCCAATTTTTTAAAGATTATTTAAATTGTTTTAGTTTCTTGTATCCTATCCCTTTTTAATAGGACATGTCGGAAAGACGGCAGCTGATATACATTGTTGGTCTAACTTTTTAGAGCACAAAAGACCAATTTTCCCAACGCATTGCTTATTTTGTTAATGATGCAAAGTTCTGATGTTAATTTACAATCGGCTTCCAAAGCTTAAATAAGAGTTGTTTTCTTTAATTTTTCTGGACGAATTATGGGTCATGTATTATATTTCTTATTTAACTATTAATAGATGATGTTTAATATGTACATCTAGTTTGACCCAAGAGAGATAAGAGGGTTACTAAAAAAGTTCAGAAAGATGTTGTTTTGGTAAATACGTGATTTTTGTTACTTATGCATTCAAAATTATTGTTTTAGAAATAAAATGTATTGTTATGAACGTTTTTATGGGTAGAAACCTTAGTTTTTGAAATGAAATTGTTGAGTGATTTTGACGGGGTAGAAGAACTTTTTGAACATTCCTTTCAATAACGAAAGTTATGTTTGATAAGGGAAATTTTCAAAGTAATTTGTTTGCATTTGGTAAATTGTGTGGATTTTTTAAATTTTTGTTAAATATGTTTTAGGTGTTCTTTAATAAAACTTTATTTTTATTTGCGGTGAAATTTTAATCGGATGTGCGAATGTATATCTCGTATTCGGCGTAATACGTCATTATGCGTTATATCTTTGAGCTGACCCCTCTGGATTTCACGATGGCGTGCGACATGTGAATGCTTTAGAAATAAATTCGTTATTTTTACTTTGAATGCATAGTGGATTGTATGAGGTAAGTGCCAGAGATATTTATTTATTGTTTTATATCGATATTCTGTACATAACTAGGTCAAAATATGTTATCCCAAAGGTCGAGAGCATTCTATAAATAGCGGTCACGTGCTAACATATACCTCGTCAGTTGGGTCAAGCGTAATGCAGCTTACGTACGCAACAATGTTACTTTTTATCAGGAATGTAGTTCTAGATACCTGTTTTTATATACCCTTCTCGCTCATAATAAATTTGAATACGCTGGAAAAAAATATTCGACATCATGGTTTACTAAAAACAAAAGCAACATTAATTAGTTTCATGCTATGGCGTAAGAATATCGTAATGGTTATAAAAATAACAGCGATAGAATTTTCCAAAACTATTTCGGAGTTCGGTATGTGCCGTAGAGTAACGGAAAATCACGATCAGAATACACATTCTCATAATACATGTTATACACACGCTGTAGTGATATTTTGATCATGCTGGTCTAGTGACAGCCCAGGAAATATAGGAATAACTTCTACGTTTGGTCAGTAGAGGGACAAATTTAGACAATTTGGGAGACTATTTCTGCCAAGTCTCCCTCTAAGCCATTCCCAGGCAATTATTAAGCTCTTGGTTTATTTTCATGTATTTCTTTATTTTTTGTTGTGTGCTTCTGGTGTTTATGTTTTTGACCAATTACATATGTGTTGCATGGCTGATCCCATACCTATCGACAAGCAGATGAGCATAACATCATGTGTATTTGTAATTGAAAATAACTGTTACTTTTTTGTAGGTGTGGTTTGGAATAGCCAAGATTACCCAGTTTGTGGAAGTGGCAGATTTAAGAATCATTATTGGACATGTGGACTGGTAGACTGATGGTGTGTGGTGGTTTGATCATAGGTCAAACAACTATTCACTTCATATCTACAATTAGATGGATCCAAAACAACTTGGCTCAAGGACATTACATCATTAGCATGAATGTCGTCCACATATAACACGTGTGTGTTATACTTTTCTTGTTATTGATTGAATTTTTATTTCTATGAAATTTACATTTCGGTATATTTCTTTATTTGAATTTGACTATGAGTTAACATTTGTTTTGTTTTCCGAAAACGAAAGTACGTTTTTAACTTTAAATTTATTTTCTCAATTACGCTTAATGCCAATATTGATTTTGGCAAATTCTCAACAACACGCCTGTCTTAGTACTTTGCATCAGGTGGCGATGTGTCGCAGCTACCTTGAGGCTTGGATCCAAGGGCTGCATGTACCAAGTGTGTTGTTTCCAACACCCTCATACATTTCATCATACATTTCAGTTGGCATGCAGAGGAATTTCTTTAAGGTTTTAGAATCATCTCATTTGAGTTCATATATGAGGTAATCATAAAATGCTGCCCAATTGGGACAGTATCTCGGAATGCAGCCGTAGTCTTTTCCAGATGGGACGTGCTCTTGCTCCACCTCTACATGGCCACTGGTGAACTTTTGAATGTTAAGTTCTTTTGGGAGACTTATTGATGAGCCACCGCAGCTATTATATTTTATCCTCAAGCATTGTATATCTTACATTCTGATGAAGGAATAACTAAATATATTGTCATTTAGCTTCATCCTTTTACATATGAATTACAGTAATATGTGTTCAAATACTAAAAACTACTCAAGAAATTAAGATGCGTTATGATTCGTATGTCTCATTTACCATTGTCGGTGATTCGTATGCAAGCGTATGCCGTTCGGTTTCAGAACGTCAACCAATCGTTTCAATTCGCTTTCATTCGCCGTGAGATTTCGGAATGAGTTTGCTACAATACGTAATTATTAGCTATGTTTCGTAAACTGTCGCGAAAATTCGATTTGAAATTGCTTGATCTGCAAATTATTTGCAAATTATGCAACGATTGGTAACGCTCATGAACGCATTTATACGAGCACCACCAACGATATATAACGAACATATACTAATGGGAACGAATTTTGCTCAAGCTCTATTCGCCAGTATACGCAAGTTGACGTCGGGGGCTTTCGCCTAAGTGTGAGGAGGCCTTTAACAACTTATCATGTTTTCATCACAGGCTAGCTCAATTGGGAGCGTAATTGGAACTGCATGGTAAGGCGCTGTCGCCGTCCGGGTTCGATCCCCAGGAGTGGCAATATCATTAGATTTTAAGACATTCTGTGTCCAAGGTTATAAAGCTGAGCATGGAAACCAGTCTCAAATCTCAAGCATCTGATTGGCTGAAATGGCGACAATCTCAAGCATCTGATTGGCTGAAATGGCGACTGGTCGCCATTTCAGCCAATCAGATGCTTGAGATTTGAGACTGGTTTCCATGCTCAGCTTTATAACCTTGGGCACTGGTGTTTAGCGACAACATAAAACTCTCTTTGTGAACATGTGAACAATTAAACTAAATTAATATTCTTAAAAAGCATATTTTTTCAATGCTTTTATTGTGATAACTAGTTTATAATTACAGTTTAATGGATGACCAATACATTTAACTTATTTCAGTGGAAATGATTAATTCCGTCAAAACTTTTATTATAAAAACACATTTATACTTACAATTAGGATTAGGAAAATTTGGACATGGTAGCTCGGCAGTTGTGTTCGGAGGAGTTGGTGGCCAACACATGATCTGGTCAAACAACGCACTGCAGTAACCTGAAAAACAGTTAAATGAAGTGAAATAGGCTTCGGGAATTGCCACTCCTACAAAACACAGCCTCCAAACGCTGCCAAAAAGTAGAGACAAAATAGATCAAAAGGGTGAAATATGCATATCAGGAATCACCACATTCAGAAAAAACAGCCCTCCCTCACAGTCGAGAGAAGGAGAGAGAAGGAGAGAGCATGGTTAATAAAATGACCAGTTTCAAAAAAGACACCATAAACAATTAACAAAAATGAGAACCCGAACGGTTACCGCCTTGGAACGGTCAGTGGCAAATCAAATTGCCACTGGGGGTTCAAACCAGGTTCTAGGGTGCACCAGCCTCACACTTGTCCCAACAGTTTCTCATACCACAAAAAAGTACAAGTTTGGTGAAATAACTCCAACCCATCCATCGGCTCAACAAGGCTTTATAGTTTAATTAACTTCAAATAAAAAATTACAAACAATTAACGAAAAAGAGAATCAATGGGTTACGATAGAGTGTTATTGGAAAACACAACTGTAAGTAACTTATACAAAGAAGGAAGGCACATTTTACCATTTTGATGTTTACTTGATATCAGTACTGGTTGGAATTAATAAGTTAAACGTTATTGGAAGTACCCATGTTTCTTGTCACGGAAAAACTCTTATCCATTTTGAAGAACTAAATAAGTTTGTCAAATGTCTTTATATCAATTCAGCTATTTCGCAATAGTTTTCTTAATGACACTAACCAAGAAAAATGTCATTTATTTAACAGAATTGCTACCAATTGTGTACCTTGACACTACGCACGTTTCGCAAAGTGTAACATTATACAATCATATTGAATATATGCTTTACAGCTAAAATATAATGTAGTGATTTTGATTTAGCGACTGATACTAAAAACAATTGTAGAAAACAGAGATTGGAACAATTTAGTTCTGATGGATCTTTTTGACAGACTGAAACTGATTTTAAATAAAAAGGTTATATGCAAATCAGGAATCGCCACTTTCAGAAAAAACCGTCGTGCAACAAAGGGGTAAGCATATTTATCAACTGTAGATGGGTTAGTCACCAGGCATGCTGAGCGCTGACAAATATCATGGTAACCTTTCTTTTTAAATTTTAGAGATGGTTTACAGAATAAAGAGGGGTGGCATTCTTAAAAGTCCCCTTTTAGTGGAGTTAGGTCCTCTTCAAAGCTGCATATCTACAGTTCAGGGTGGAAGGTTATAAAGCTGAGATTGGAAACCAGTCTCAAATCTCAAGCATCTGATTGGCTGAAATGGCGACTGGTCAGGTGATTGAGATTTGAGACTAGTTTCCATGCTCAGTTTTATAACCTTAGGCACAGGGTTGATTACTTTAATATCTCAAATGTTTTATATTAATTTAACTACTATGTTATACTTATAAATAACAGAACAAGAGCGAAATTTCGAAGACATTTTCAAATTGGACTTATCACTGCGTTTTTAGGAGCTGCTGTGAGTGAATTTTACAGCGTTAGTTGCAATATGTTCTAAATATATTCACTCGTACGTAGACTGAGTTAGACTATTATATCATATTTACTTTGTTTGCATGTCTTTTATAGTTAAAATTACAAATATCGATATCACTTTATTATTTTTTGTTGTTGAATGTAACCAGACACCTTTAAATCAAATAGAAGGCACTCGCAATTTAGCGAAACATAACGGACACACATTGACTAAGCATTCATCTAATGACAGAATGTTTGGTAGCGTTGAGCGTGGTTTACCAGATAGATTAAATTTATGTCAGAAATGTTCATTATATGATGAATTTGTTGTTGTTGTGTAAAGTTAACATTGCGACGAAATACTTGTATTAAATTCTGACTACCTTTCTTTAAGCGTACCTTTATTTATTACGCGTATGAAATTTAGCAATTGAATATGACCATAACTAACGTACACACTAATCATACTGAAAACAATATGTTGTGTTCTTAACACTATCAAATGTAAACAATATGAGCAATTTGTTAGAAATCGTCTCTTTTAAAAGTGATGATAATTGTGTTACCCGTTCATTAAATATTCATTTTTTGTTGCAAGTGAAGTAAACAATGTGTCAAATGAAATTATTCATATTCATCCAATTACTTGTTTGCATGTCAAACAAGGTTCAGTATTGTTGTAAGTATCCAAAGTTACTGTAATATAATTTGTGATAGGTTAAACCAGTTCAGATATATGTTTTTTTCTTAGAAAAATGTTCGTATTGGCAACTAAAAAATTGCTTTGTGTACAAATAAAAGAATCTTTTCATTTGTTAAGTGGAACCCGCAAAAACTGCATGGATTCTTTAAATGGCCATCACCAAATCATCTAAAGTGAAATTTGATATCGTTTTTTTTTTAATATTATTTCTATTCAGACACATTAAACAATTTAAAACCTACCAACAATAATAAATTAACATACTTATAAATGTAATAACAAATACGTTGTTAAAAAATATGTGTAATATTTTTCACATAAAAGATATAAAGCAAGTCTATTAGTGTCTATTGTTGTTTGAACTATTGCCTTTTGACAGTGGGTATTTTTGCTGTTACAGTAGCAGATTACTAACAAGGACGGATATGGCATCTTTACTATGAAAAAGTAACGTATAAATTATTAATAAAAGAAGAAACGAATATCAGTTGGCATGGCGTAATTACGCATAATAGATACAAAAGCAATATATGCATATCAGGAATCGCCACAATAAAAAAACACGGCCTCCCCACGCACCGAAAAAGAAGAGAGGAAGAGAGAGAGAGCATTTTTTATATAAGTATGTCAATTCAAATAGGACGCCACAAACAATTAACGAAGAAAAGAACCTTTGGGGATACCGCCTTGGAACGGAAGATAGAACTGTGAAAGCCACTGAATACGACAAACATGTAAATATCGCAGGCTCGGTTTGATTGAGTTTGTTCATTGGCAGTAATGGAAATGCATATAACTATCAACGCCGCGTAGCCCTTTACACCAATAAACAGTTTAATATACGTAGATCCATCCCAAACAAAGGTATGAAGAGAAAATAATTGAATTGGCATGACCTATACATTACAAGATACACCATTTTTACTTCGTATTATTGAATCACAATCAAAATCCCAGTGTGCTTTCGTAAACCATTGAACTAATTTAATCAAGGTGGACGTAAAACCAAAAGTAAAAAAAAAAATCGTCCGTAGCTTTTGTTCGGTGGCGAAACCGAAATAGGCTAAAACTGCTAAAACATCTTGAATATGACAGCTAAGAAATTTCATTAGTGATAGAATCCTATATAATTGTTTTAGATTACTTTAGAATCCATGTTTAATTAAGGAAAAATGAATTCTTCGGTTCGTTAACAGAGAATATACCAGCTACTGACGATTTTGTGACTTTGTTTTTATCCCTACCTCGATTAAATGTCGGCTACTTTTTCAAGTCGTGTCAACTTCATATTTGTTGTGAAAGAGTTGTCGTTAAATAAAAAAAAGAAGTGGCATTGTGATCGTCACTCAGGCAGACAGGCTGGCCTTATTAAAGGCAAGGCTGCATAGCCATTGTTTCTACAGAGTGCTACAAATAATCATCAACCTTCATCTTCTTGCTTAATCCCCATCAGACCATTTGTTCTTCATTCACATCATTCAATTATCATCTATTATTCATCTTTTTTCTTGAAGTACCCTGGGTAAACCAAATTAAAGACAAACCCTTCCAGCGTCCTGTAAGCTTCTTCGTGCTTTTCAGCTTGTAAGGAGTCTTCGGGTAAATTACAGGAACCAACCCAAATCACCATGAAAACTTAAACTCGTTCATCAAAACCTAATGCTACTCCCAAAACATTCAGACTACGCACTCCACGTAATCCTCTGCTAAGAGGGATTGGAGTATACGGCAGCAGATTCAGATTCGTCTATAAATAATGTCTGCACTAGAAAGACAAAACATAAATACAAATTTTAATTTCGACCTTGGAAACACATCTGTGACAGATGAAGGCTGAGGCAACCAAAATACTGATTTTGCCATCTTAATCTTTGTACTCACGGAATTATAGAATAACTTAATCTATTTCTAAGGAACGTTACTGACAGATTAATTTCATTATCTTAGCAAACTGGGTCAATAACTCTTGCTTTAACTTAAGACCGAGAACAGTAAAGAAAACGTTAATTAAGTCGCAATCGATGAGCAGCCACTTTAGATCGTTTATAGCGATACGTGTATAATTCCCCATTTTCTAATAAAAACGTTTATTTTTCTCAACTCTGCAAAATAATGTTGTACTCATGTATATATCTATCTACGGTTTTATAGCCCAGCACGGATATAATCATTACATGTCTGTAATAGAGGCTGGGAAACAAATTCTTAATACAAGGTGAAATGAAGACTCCATTAAGGTATGCACTATCTTTTCGTAATCTAATACATGTACATTACTTGCAACAGATTTCTATTGCAATCAGGATGCATTTTAAACAACATTGCGTTCGAATATTAAACAACATCAGTGACATTTTAGTATGCAAATAATATTTTACTTCAGTTTCTTAAAAGTCAAGATTATAATAAATGATAGAATGGTTGCGCAGCAAATAGTTGCATATTCTAATGATGGTTTGGGAAGATTCGTGCTAGACATATATTCATCACTTGAAGTCGTATCCGAGATCTTTGATACGTATTTTAATTTGCATTACTGCAGTTCAGTGTTTTCTTAACTGTAATAAACCTTGAAATATGTGGCCATATGCTTATGTCCCTATTCAGGATTGTCATGCGTTGTATAAAGTAATCTTCCAGTCCACTCATGAGTACGTCATTTCGTCCGTTCATGCGTCCGTCACTTAACATTTGTCTTAGCTTTGTAACTACTATTAGAAATCTGGTGCTAAGGTTATAAAGCTGAGATTGGAAACCAGGCTCAAATCTCAAGCATCTGATTGGCTGAAATGGCGACTGGTCGCCATTTCAGCCAATCAGATGCTTGAGATTTGAGACTGGTTTCCATGCTCAGTCTTATAACCTTGGACACAGTCAAACTTCCGCATTGAAGGTTCCGTGTTCACAGCTAAATGCACATCGTTGTTTGGTACATATCAAAATGGTACTGTATTTTTTTAATTGAAATGCGCTCTATTCGGGGTTAGGCGGCGTGGACAGAGTACGCATTTCCAATACTGCCTATGTAAAGACTCGAGCCCGCAATAGCATTTTTTTCTTTTATTATAATAAACAGTTTTATTCTTGTTGCTAACACTAACTATTTTTAAATAGGTTTAAACTATATGGGTCTACTATCATTTCTAACCAGGGCCCAAGATCATAAAACTAAGTTTTGAGATCAGTCTCAAATCTGAAGGATCTGATTGGCTGAAATGGCGACTGGTCGCCATTTCAGCCAATCAGATGCTTGAGATTTGAGACTGATCTCCAGATTTAGTTTTATGATCTTGGGCACAGGAGTCATAATATCTCAATGTTTGTTTTATCGTACAGAATTCTTTCAAGGAACATTGCTGACAGAAAGATTTCTGTGACGATAAGCAAGCTGGTCATTAACCGCCTTGAACAACAGACTGCGAAAAAGATACCATAGACATTATGTTGATCAAATGTCAATCGATGACGAGTCGCGAAATGTTGTTTATTACCATCAGACTTTGTGTATCATTTGTTTTTTCACCAGTTTGTTTTTGTCATTTATTTACAGCCTGAGAACTATTTAGATTATACACGTGTGACTACAAAGAAACCGACAACTGTTATAACATTTGTTTTAAGGCGACTTGTATTTTTACGCATTTGTCGCAAATCAACCCTGATTAAATACTCACAAACGACTGGTTTCTTTGTGTATCCTCATTTTAAAGTTTTGAGGTCAGTCGTTCGGAAGCAAATTATTCAATCACTGACATCTGACATAATAAGAACCTATCCCACGGATCTCTTATAATCAACATACTTGAACTTCAGATTATATTGGCTGATGAAACAAACAAGACTCACACTGTCAACGTATAATAATATCAGTATAAATATCTACATATAAGATATGTAATACTGAGTTCTTTTAAGTTCATTCATATTTTTAGTTGTGTGGTATTATATAAATGAAATTAAAAGAACGGAGGATATATTTCCAGTCTTTGCTTCTAATTCCTAAAGCAAGATGAAATGATGTATATTAAATAAATATAAGCGACATATTAGTCTTGATATTTTCAATACCATTTATTACATCGAAACCAATTCTTTTTATCATTTCTCTCAAGTATTCATACGACACCTTACTTCACCATATCTCTATTTAAAATGTTAAATGTTGAAAGTATAACACGAAAACAAGTATATGTTTTCACAACTTCAGACGCATGTAATGGTTCGTTCAAACTTGATTATACTCTTAACAACTTTTCTAAGTATACACCTGCGTACTGGCTTGATACGTGAACTATTGCCATAAACTTTCAATAAAACATGCAAAAAATACTAACTGATTTATAAGTAAAATATTTTTCAAAATGACAACTTACTGCTCACAATCATTTAGAGTACTGGCACCCACACAATTCAAATTCACATCAGTGAATAATGAGTATGACCACCAACAGCGCGTATAACCGCAAGTCACATTGATCTGATTGAGCTTAAACAGTTCTGAGTGACTCATTTTGGGGAATCTTAAGCCCAAACCTGAAGAAGCGCAATTCCAAGTTGGCGAAGATTGCATGGTTGATCCCTCCCGTTTCGTACTCCTCTGCCAAGATAAGACCACAGTTTTTCTGTTGGATTAAGATCCGGAATGTTTGCAGACCATGGATATATCCCTCGGTGTTCACCTCAAGAAAAAGTCTGGTGTTCGCCGAACGATGACACGGTGCACCATCATGCATTAACTGCTTGAAGACAAGGAGGGACAGTCGGAACAAGGACTTTTCACTGATATTCGCGATTTTACCGGTTACCGCTGAAGCTGGTAATACGCCTTATTAACTGATTTAAATTTGTGAATTTGTATTCTGTGGGTGCCAGTACTCTAAACGATTGTGAGCAGTCAGTTGTCTGTCAGTTTGAAAAATATTTTTCTAATAAATCAGTTAGTATTTTTTGCATTTTTATTGAAAGTTTTAGGGCAATAGTTCAATTATCAAGCCAGTAATGCCCAATACGCAGGTGTATACTTAGAAAAGTTGTTAAGTGTACTTAAGTTTCAAATTGTTCTCTGAAGCTCATAAAGTCTGCCCCATGGAATTATAAGAATGTTTCCTAGAATGACATACGTTATGATGTGCAACCTTCAAGCAAATGTTTATTGGCATTTCTGTAAGGCGTGTTTGAAATTAAAGCAGGAAAGTAATTATAAATAACACTCTTGGACGTTTATTTTAAGAAAAAATACTTAAAAGAACAATAAACGGTAAAGTACCTGAAGACAATCATGTGCATGCGTTAAGATGGAATAACAGGAATGTCAAGTTAAATAAAAAATATATAACACCAAAATGAAAAGAGAACTGAAGCGGTGATAGTAATACGGGCACTGACCGTGAACGAACCGCTTCGGCTACAGTGCCTAACTATATAGCTTCGAGCACGCTACCAACATAAGCTATCCAGGACAAACGAAACACGTGGTTGTACGAATAACCCGTTAAACATGACAATTATTATATGTCACCGGTTACGTTTAATGCTGATGGAGAATCATAAGCAATATGCAAAGTTATGTTAAAAAAGTATTTCCTTGGAGAATCGAACTCGGGCAATTCTGTGTGTGAAGTTAATGTGATAAACTCCGCACCACGGTAACAAGTGACTGCTTCGTTATGAAAGTAACAATGACTATCAAATTTTAATTTTAACTTAAGACAAAAAAGCGTTTCAATTTAAAACTTCAACAGAATACTTTCAACCAATCAATCTTACTATGTAATGTTTTTGAATACTGCATAGTTAGTCTGTATGCATACATGCTTGTTAAGTGTAGATATACATCTTTTGAGACTGTAAGTAAATGCAAATAGTATTTCTTGTTCTCTATTCATTATCTTACTTCACTCTGAAAGTAAGAACGGATTAAATGTTCTTTGATAAATGCATAATGTTAATGACTAATTAAATAATTTGCCTATTTTTGTCTGTGTCGGAATCCTGAAATGCAAACTGTTGTTAAGCTTAAAGTATCTTACTGCGCAAAATATCTATCGATTTTAAATTAAAATTAATTTATCGAGATCGTTGTGAGAACATTGTAAGTACCAATAATCAAACAATTTCCCTTAATAAAGCTGCTGCATTAATATTGAAGAAGGTGCAAATACTGACTTAAACACCTTGTGGACATCGAGATTTTGCTCAAATTAATAAGCAATAAAAATGAGCAATTCGAATTAAATCGACACTTTATTTAAAGTGCACAATAATACGTGTAGACTAGACCGTTTATAACGTACGTATAAACACAATGAATTTTATCATTAAGTGCTCTATTGAAAGCCTGATCCCTAGTTCATTGCCTTAAGTGTTTATCTCTGTAAGCAAATTGATATTATTATCCACCGAGAAACGATAGCATAGAACAAATCTGTTAACAAAAGATTACTATGAGTCAAATAATTAAGTACATTTATTCCCATCTCATGGTTTGATTATCTGTAAGTTATGCGACATTTTTCATAAATTAGGTTGACAATGCACTGTATTTAGAAGGTTTCTTGGCAACGGATCATAATAATATAAATAGGAAATATATAATTCCGTTAACATTTTCATTTTCAAACAAATAAAAGTATAATTGATATCAACCTTTATTTGAGATGTTGGAAATACCAATCATGTCTTGGCAATTGGCTTATCTTTTTAATTGTTGTTTTCTTTTGAATTTCTGCAATCTTGCAACCATTGTTTTACAAAAAACCATCGGTTATACTCTGCACAATTTATAATGATTATCCCGGTTATACAACTCCCTGTTTTAATTACAGTCTGTCTAGTTTGCATTTCTAATTCTTAAAATACCTTTCTCTCCTACTGGCTACAGACCAGATCTTCGTTAAACATAGTAGGAACAATAAAAAATAACGTAGACTTAATATGTAATAGATTTTACAAAATGCAAAACCACAAATAAAATTACACGAGCTTTAATTGAAATATGTCTGGCATTTTCTTACAAAATATCAGCAAAATAAAAATGTTTAATTTGATTCAGATTCAATTACTAAAGTCTACGTTTTTTTTTCGATTATCTAGAACAAAAACGAAACAAATCATACCGGAGAGTCTCTGAAAAAGTACACTGAAGACGTAAATGAAAGTAAGATTTTCTATATGTAGGACGCTATCATGGGTATTTGTCACCACAGAGATAGGAACAGTTGTGACAATACATGCAGAATAGTCCAGCATGCCAAACTCATACCAATCTTATCAAGACCAGTGGCATCCATCAAAAATAGCAAAGTTCTGAATGAGCAAATAAGGGTTTTCAAGAGAAATAATTAATATCTAATATTGTTTGGTTATCACAATCAATTAAATAGGGTAACTGAATATAATAATTGAACATCTGAATAGGAATCCTCGAGAAATTCAGTATTTTATCAGATGTATTTTTATTCTTAAGTTAACTTGAATTTGAAATTTGAAACTTCCCTGCATGGCATTGTCCAAATGTAAAGCTTTTTCTGCATTAAAATGAAAGAATCGTAATTAATTGTGTAAGAGGTGTTATTGCACTCCGTGATATATGCTAAATTTGATAGATTGAAAATCGACAATGATCGTCTCTGTATCACATATACTAGCAAGCGTCTGCGAAAGAAAGATTCAATATTGAAATTAGTTTTTGCCTAACATTATTATGTTTTTATAATATATTTTTTTTGTTTAAAAACACAATTTTAAATGGTATGTGATGCATTATAAGTTTTAAAAATTTAAATTCGCGTTATAATTAATAAAACTGTTCATACAGCCCATTTTGGTTATGCACGTACTTACAATTGTCTATATTCATACAAAGTTACGGTAAAAGAACTATATGTACACTAGAGAAAGGCAATAAATAAACAAAAGCAATTGAAAGAGCTCAAAAATCTGGTAAATACATCACCATTTATCGCAAACATAATGACAATCGTTTTCCACACATACGCATATGTTGCGACATACTTATTTGTATTGACGTATATGGGGCTGGAACATTTTCGACAGAGCTTTCTGCTTAACAAAATTTACATAAACACTTAACCAATAATCTAACAACTCCGATAATAAAATCTTAATTTCTCTGAATGGAGAAACATGACAAAACACCATATTTACTTCTTTTTTACGAATAACTTTTAAAATATACTCTAGGGTTCATAACCAAAGGAAATTCAACTGAGGTGGCCGTAAAACAAAATGTCACAAAATCGCACGTTGCTTAGTGTAAGGAGGATATTATACCGAAATCGGCATAAACTGCTGAAACATATTCTGTCTACCACCTCAGCAATCAAATAATTGCAGAATTTGATAGAGTTGTTCAAACTTTTAGAATCCATATTTAAATAAGCATGTACCCGCCACTGGCGATTTTGCGACTTGTTTTAACTCCAACCTTAATTGAATATCAGTTGTTTCCAAAAGCATGTAGAGAATTTGATTATTTCTCAAAAAAGTGAACATAATGTATTTTATTCTGTTTCAAGTTTGAAGAGTATTCTCCCAACCTACGCTGAGAATTAAAGTAATCGGTGTATTTGGAACATTGGTTAAGTGTATGAGATATTCAGACGTTGTAATTGGATAAAAGAAGAAATAAATCAATTAATCGATGCCACAGTGCTCTTGCTATGGAATTTTTTTATAGCTGAGCAACAGATAAAACTCTCGAGGAGAACAAAAGCACGAGGATAAATTTGACAATCAAAACAGAACAATAACAACGTGTAGCATTTTTATGTCATATAAATGACAATCAACAGACAATTGATGTGAACCGACAATTAATGATTTTCATATATTTCCCCTATTAGGTGAAAGTATTCAGTGAATAATATTAATTTTATTACTCTATAAATCAATGCGTAGGCCTAAAACAGTCAAAACTCTGTGCGTTTTGTTTGGTTTCAAAAAATGATATACTCGTAATTCAATGTTGTTGCTTATTCTCCTAATAATGTGGCTTGACGTTGCGAAGCCGATTTGATTTCCGGTTTAAGACTTATTATTTAAAACTACTGCACTGTTTTGCACTGTTGCGGCCATAAAAAATACACTGGTTTAGCTCGAGTTGCACTGGTCTCGGTAAGGCGGTAAGGTCACTGAGTACCCAACCGTTTCTGCATGACGATGCAGTTATATTCTTGAAAATTGTTTTATATGTGTGTCTGCTTTTGCATGCAACATTGTCTAGTTGATGAATGGCTTTGAGCTTGTTCACCCAGACTTGTACTTATTTGTACACCCTCGAACCTGTTTTAACTCCCCGGATGCACATTGCTTTGCCACTGATCGTTCCAAGGCGTTAACACCTCAGGTTTTTATTTTCGTCAATTAATGTTAAGTCTTATATGAAATTTATCTTTTATACATGAACACCCATGATTACTTGTACCATCTGCTTCTTTGCTGTTTATGAAAGCCGTGATATCAGAGTTTGTCTATTCATGATAAGCATATTTCACTTTTTCATTCGAAATAAGCATCATTCAGTGTTGTTACGTTACGCACGGGGCTAAGCGGCGTCGGCAGTAACATGCATTTCCAATACTGCCCATGAACAGTTTTAATCACACCCATTATTTTATCAAGGGGCCAAACGCAGATGAACATTAAATGGTATAAATCTGAAAATACCGCACTGAAGGTTCCATGTTCATCGTCATATGCTTACCATCGTTTTGGGATGGATCGAAATTGTGCTGCATTCAACCAGTGGCTAAGCGGCGTTGGCAGTAATATCCATTCTAGTAATTCCAATTAACAAGCTCAATTAAACCGAGCCTGCAATATTTTCAAATTTGTCGTGTTCGGTGGCTTTCAAAGTTCCCTTTTCATCTATTTTAAAGTCGTTTAGCACGATAATTATGTATGTGAATGGTACTTCTAATATTGCTTTTATTTTAATATGTCGGCCAGTTTTTAAAGTAAGTTGTTTATTATCCCAGCCCGTATGGATTTGGATACTGTTCTATTACCCTTAGGATATTCTTCCTGGTTTTTAACTTTTTTTTGCGTTTGACGTTTTATGTTATATTAAGGATTTATATTCTCAGATAACCTATCAAAATTCTATTCTTTTCAGTTCCGCCAAGTGTTTTCTCATAAAGGGCGAACCCATTCTTGTATCTGGGGACCAAACGCCGTTGATCATGGAATGGTGTTAATCTGAAAATGCCATGTTCACCGCCAATAACATACCATCGTTTTGCATGATTCAACATGGTACTATTTACTGGTGTAAATATTGAGTAACGCTCAACCCGCTTTGTATCAATGCCATCGCTCGAGTGCAAGTTTTTTTAAATTGCTTGTCCGTAGTGAATGATAATGCCTTCATGTAAAATCAATTTAGGATTGAATAGAATAACTAGATAGTGTCCAACAAACATCTGCCGCCTTTTTTGTCTAAATGTAAAAACCATAAAATGTATACCCAGTACAGAAAAAAAAGAAAAATGACTACTTGTCTGTGAAAAAGAAACGGATAACATGGATTGAAATCAAGATATGCACTTTTCAAAGATGTCAGTTGATCCTTGTGTCAATCGTGTTTCTACTAGATCATGTGTCGGTCGCGTGTACCGCTAAATTGGAGCAGATTATCTTTATAAATATTGAATTGCGCCATACCCTGAGCTATGTGGCTTAGACAGCATTACGCATTTTCATAACTGCCTATGAACAGGGGTTAATTGACCAAGTCTGCAAAATTTCATGATTGTCGTGTTTGGCGGCTTTCAAAGTTCCCTTTTAATCTAGATCTGACTCTTCACATTTGGAAAAAAGAGAAAACAAACAACAACAAAAAAGAACATTTCTTTTCGCAGCAGTGTCCGCAAAATTGCAAAATAGTTCAGGGTTCCGATCTATTCTTTTTTTAATATGAAATAAAATAATGCAACTGTCACGACATTTGACAAGCAGTGTCCACTAAGTTAACGCCAAACAAAAAGAATCAACTAGCAAATATTTCAAATGCACACTTTTAAATTCAATTGTAATAACTCTGTAAATGATCTGAATTAAAAGACAAAGGTATGTATAATATAATTAACGAACACATGCATTTGACAATGAAGCATTTTCGTTAACTATGTTACAATTTTAAGGATAAATTTCTATGGATTTTCATTTATTTTAAAATTATTTTGATAGTTGCTGTGTGTCTAGGTTGTCTCCATATTGATATTTCAACAGTTAGCATGATCTGATGACAGGCTAATTTCATGACTGGTGGTTGAGCGCAACTCCAGGACAACATTCCTGATTAACAATGCTGATATCTAGATATCGGGGCTAACATCGTTTAACACTAAGCATGCTTACAAGCTTACTCCTTATATGGGGGCTACCGTCTGTCAACACTTAGCATGATAATGGGCTTACTCGTTATACAGGGGCTAAGAGTTGATCCATTGGGTCTAGATAAAAGAACGTATAAAAGGGGTGTTCTCCTTACTTTTTTCGCCATTTGAGATTTGAGCTTTTAGGACCTGTTTAGATTTCTAAAGCGTTCGACTTTCAGAATATAATTAACCATCATTTTATTGAGTGCTTATTGTATGTTTGAGAGTAACAGTAAATCTTTTAAAAGTTTCTTCCAATTTAAAAAAAAGTGAAATATGCATATCAGGAATCACCACACTCAAAACAAAGCCTATCGGGCAGAAGAGAGGAAGAGAGAGCATGTTTGTTATAAGTATGTCAATTCAGATAAGGCGCCACCAAATAACGAAAATGAGAACCATTAAGAATACACTAAATAAATTATATCCAGAATTCATCACTGGACTTGTGTTGATTTTTGGTTTTGAAAACGGTTTCAATGCTGGCATCGTCCGGACAAGGACTTTTAAGTGTTTTGTTTTTACAACTGTTCCAACTAAATAAGTTAACCAAAACGGTATACGTATGTACGCATTTCGTGTGGCTTTTAAAATTTAATATTAATTTTGAAGTCTATTTTATTTTCAACATATTCAAAGACACAAGACATTCCAAAAACACATTAACATTCTGCAGATTTAATTATAAATATAAGAAAAAAGTTTTGTTTGGAACGATTAAAATTGATTATGTTGCTAAAGTTTGCGCTATTCTCTTACGTCATTCAACTTTCTCGTGAAAGAACATAAAAACGAATAAGACTAATGATATTTTTGTTTGAAAAGCGTCTATTTATCAACAACAACAACAACAACAACAACAATATCTTTCACTGAAACTAATATTTTACAGAACGTTTAAACCTAATTTTTCGAAAGTAACGTGTGTTTGGTCAACAATTCAAAAACTGGCATATCGTACATGTATCGCATGAAAAACATTTCAACTTTGGAAATAAAGTTGCACTTGTCTGAGTTTTGTCTTTTAAAAACTCATGCTCCCTTTTCCTGTCTGCTTTTTGGCTGCGTGGGAAGGCTGTTTTGTTTCTGGTTGTAGCAATTCGTGATATGAATATTTCATTTTTAAGACAACAATAAAAGACGTAAAAAATCCATGATTTGAACGAATATTTAGATAAGCTCATGCGTACAACGAAAGGATTTTAGGTCAAAACATAGGTTAAGATTTTAAAACTGCTTTTTCGTGATATTTTAGACCGTACTATGAAATAATATATTTCCTTTGCCGTTTGATTTTTTCTCTGTCTCTTTTATGCCTTATTATAATAAATGCTATTTATCGACCCGAGACACAATTGTGTTTTGATTTTGTTTTGTCTGTCTCTTTACTGCCAATTTATTAAATGTTTTTGTTTTGTCTTTCTCTTTACTGCCAATTTATTAAATGCTAGAAATAGAGTATTTCAAACTTCACAAGACCCCAGACACAACTTTGTTTTGTATTGTCTGTCTCGTTTACTGCCAATCTATTAAATGCTTTAACTTGTGTATTTTAAACGTCACAGAATCCAAACGCATTCGCAGGAGGGCAGTCATAGTTATTCGATAAAGAAGCAATTGTTAATTCTGCTAGACATCCTGGAAATCAAACTACTTTCTATACCACCTTAGGTCCCCAGGCTCATAAACAGACTATTGGCATAGGTTCTTCTTCTGCCTCATTTGTAATTCTTGATGATGCGAAAGAATTGGCAAGTTTTCTAGTTTTTGCATTTTTCTCGAAGTGTTTGCTTCAAAAAGCTAGTTTTGGGGTCAGTGAGCTGGTTTTATCTGACATTCATGCAATAGTTTTATGTTTATCCGTTTTGGGATCAATTTGACTGTGTTTTAAAAGGTTTATCCGTGTTGGGATTTTATTTGATGAGCCTGTACAGTCTTCTTTAACAGGCCAATCTATGGTGTTATATTTTAATCATCTGTGTAAGGGAATATACTACACGATTGTCAAGTTGTTACATGTACATGTTTCTGTCCTGAGATTTCCCAGGCTATCAAGCAGTACGGATAGATTAAGGCCGGTATTCCATAGTTCCGTGATGCGTGATCCGTGATCCGTGTCCATGTCCGTGTCCGCGTCCGTGTCGCGGTTTTCACTAACCAAAGATATCGTTGGGTATATTCCATATATCTGTGTCCGTTCCACGTCGCGGACACGAACACGGGCGCGGAACGGACACGGAGGTATGCAATATACCCAACGATATTTCTGGTGAGTGAAAAATCGCGGAAACGGACGCGGACAGCGACATGGATCACGCATCACGGAACTATGGAATACCGGCCTAACTGTCTGGTTTCATTGAGGATGCGGTTATGGGAAGTTTGAATGAAGAAACATTAATTCAAAACTTTATAGTATTGTCTTTACGAAAAACCAATGCACGGTGAGGTATAAAAGAAATGGCCACATACAGCAGACACAGTCTCCCCACACAGCCTCTTCGAGTAAAGAGGAGAAGAGAGCATGTTTATACAATGATCGATTTCAAAATAAACCTCACAAACACTTGCCGAAAATGAGAACCCGAGTGTTTACCGCCTTAGAACTATCAGTGGAATCAATTTCTCACTGGGGTTTAAACCATGTTCTAGGATGCACCAACCTCGCACGTGCAGAGTATCATAATTATTAAAATTTATAGTGTTCAGTGTCAAAACTGTCTGTTGATATATTCGCTTTTGTCTGAACACGGAGTCGAATTTCCAAAAATAGTTTTTTGTATAATCTGGCAACTCAAATCGAATCGAAATTGTTTAAAGATCTCTAGGCTATAAAATGTTTTGATATTTTTTCTTAGATGAAATTGAAATACATTTAAATAAGTTTCACTTCAGGGATAATGCAACTTCTGTGATGTTTTTGACATTTTGTAATTGTATCATTTGTTCAAAATAATGCATCTTTTTGGGGACGTTCAGTATCAAAAATGTCGTATGGTCAGAATAATGACATAATTTCAGGGAATTACGACACTTTCTCTTCGCATATCTTCGTAAGCCGTGACTGATATAAAACTTTAAAAGAACTTTGAAAATCATGGAAAACGAGAAATACAACAACAACCACCTGCATGATATGACCAGGCCTACATATGTGCGCTATTTTAAACGAAGAATAATTTTCGAGCCGCCTTACTGCTGACTGATGCAACTCTATTGACAAATGATAATAAAATATATAGTAAACGTTACACTATCGGCTCATTAAATTCATCTCTGTTATAGGCTGGGACTACTTTCAATTACTTTTACTTTAACTTAAAGAAATAGTTCACCAATCGGTTTTAATTAAATATAGTGAAGATTTCAGTCATCTGTTTTACCTCAAGCTTTCAAATGCATATTTTATAACTGTATAAAATAAGGTTGTCGAGTTATGTCAAAAATCTTGACATTGAGCCTTTCGCAGAGATGTAAAGTGAGTGTCAGGAACGACAACTCTGCGAAGGAGATTGGTAAACGTTAAACCCACCTAAATGATGTTTCTGATGTAAGTGGCGTTGATCAGAGTAGCGTAATTGCGCTTTTACCATCTATGCAACAAATTCCTTATCAGCGGTGTTTGGTTTTCAATTGTGCAAAATGAGGAAACAATTTGGGGAGATTAACAAATGTTCTGAGCGAGATCTTGCAAAAATAATATCAAATCCTTTTAATTTAAAGACAAAATTTTAAAGCAGAATTCAAGAGAACCATTTCCAAAGCTTAATTACTAGATGACAAATTTGCGGCAGAATTTAAGTACCTCAAAAGCATTGCGGAAATGTTCAAACAATATTTTGGACTTGCATACTAAAACAAGAACGGTATCGTGTTTAATGACCTTATGCTATTCACAATTTTTGCAACTGACTTAATTAATGGGTAATATTTAAGGTGTTTAAATTTTCTCCTCTTTCCTATTTAAACGACTTTTTAAAATTAATTCATACCATGTGATGACATCTTCTTCATTTGTTGTCTTCCTGTTTTGTTTTGTTTTGTTGTTGTTGTTTTCATTTTCCAACCATAGCTATTTTTCCGCTAAATTGATTCGGAGTGAATACGAATTCTTTCTGTGTGTAACTCTCGAGAAAATTCAACTTTTATTAATATACTCGTACTTAATGGGTATTTATAGAAGCTTGTCAGGTCATAATTGAAAGTGGCCTCCCTGTGGGAAGATTAAAACACATATATCTTGCAAGATTGTGTAAGTGATTAATATATTTTGCGAACAAAACTTACTATTTCCCTTTATATGGTTTGATTGCGTGATGCATTAAGACAAAATTATAAGTCTTATCGTAAAATGAAAGTACCGGCGTGGCACGTCTTTTGATCGACATTGTTTTTATATTTGGTTCAATTAACCAAATCATTAAGCTTCTTAAAACGTTTGCTAAAACGATTTTCATAGTCAGACAGTTACGTGTTCCAAGACTTTCTCCACTCTCTTAAAAAAAGAATGTCAATTATCTTAAGCCTTTCCATTACTATTGACAGACATTCTCTGTGGGAAATACCCACTTTCATGGCGAAAAGTGTATTCTTATCTTGTAATCTTAGGTAAAACTGGCATCGGGCAATTTATTATTATTTACTAAATTGTGTGTGTTGTCATGTCTGCTTTCAGGAAACTTAAATAATCATATCAGGACTATCAACTCTCAGAAACAAAATATCTTGACAAAGTTCTTTTTTAAATGACAATGGTTCAACCAGTCCGAAGTCTGTAATTGTAACAGACAAGCTAACAATTTAAAACGCCTCAAAAAATAGCCGCGTTTACCATTGTTTCATTCTATGTTCCTGATATAATGTCTATAAACCCGTATTCAAAGTAGTGCTATTAGTGTAGTGTGGCGGCCGTACATTGTAAAAATATCCCGTACATTTAGTCAATCCTGTAACAGTTATCAGTAAAAATACTCGGTTACCGATGTTATGCAGTAAGGATAAGGTATATCCACGTTATCAGGTCAACCTTTTTGGGGGGTTGTCCCGGCTAGCTCATTCGGTAGCGAGATCCAAATAACATGGCTAGGCACTGTTGTCGTACGGTACTGGTTCGCTCTCCAGTAGAGGCAATATCATTTGTATAGTCAAAAATATATGTTATTAATTTGTTAATATAATAATTACCAGTTGAATATTTTATAATCCCGCTTTGCAGTAGATAATTGCTCTTAAGTTTTACTTATTATTTTGTTAATATGACTTATTAAGACAGCTGGATAAATACATACGTATGCATTAGAAATGAGTTTGTATCATACATGTAATTCCGATTCTGGGTCAAATAACAAAGCCTACAATATCTTCAGGACAAATATGAATAAACAAGGGATTTGTATTTATTCTTATTCCTATATTATAATGAATATCATTGGCAAATACATTTGTTCTCCCTCGTTGAATCCCGTTTATATATGTTTAAATGATAGATAATACTAAGGTTAAGGTAATACCAGGCAAAACTAATAAGAAATGAAGTCTTTTATAGTGCCTTGGTTTGTATTCGCAACAAATAACAACTTAAAGAAAACACCATTCTATTACTGATTATTCAATATAAAGAATCGTTTGTAAACGTTTACTAAATATCAATTTACAAAACCATACGTGCATTTATTCTATTGAAAATAATTATTTTCATATAACCTTCAAAAGAGTTTTAACTAACTTTATTTGAGGCAAATACTGCAATAAGAAATGCTTGCGTTTTTCAGACTGAAACGTTGAGTGTAGACAAATTGTCATTCATGATTTTCTTTATCTTAAACAATCTCCGATTTCCAGTAAACGATAATAAATATACAAAGACAATGGAAATTAGTCTAAAAAGATAGTGATAATTAGCATCATCGATGAATGAACTATACAAAAAAGTAAACAAAGACCAAAAATACAAAACAATGCAAACGGATCATCACATTTACAAAGCGGGCAAACCATGCTGCAGAAAATCAACAATGCTTAGTTAAAACTGTCAACAGTCCCAAACAGTCCCCATCCAAAGCAGAATGGTCGAACTTTTTAATTCTACAGCTCTCATAACGGACCAAATGCGCACTTTTTGAAAATTATACCTATACTCTATGTTTTGTATTTCAAATGATCAAAGAAAGACTATGCCATTACCCTAGGTTATAAAACTGAACATAGAAACCAGTCTCAAAAATCAAGGAACTGATTGTCTGAAATGGCGACTGAGATTTGAGAATGGTTTCCATGCTCAGCTTTATAACCTTCAGCCCAGTTGTGACTTGCGATTTAATGAAGAGAAAGTAACTACTGCACTGACCCTAAATCAAAAGGAAAATTAAAAACCAACAAACGCGAAACAGTGTATTTCATTCTTGTCTATTTCAGCATGTCCACAGGAAAGGCAAATAACCTCACTACTTAGCCCAGGTTAAACACATGAATAAAAACATGGCGAAACATTAACAGATCTGATCCATTATAACACTGATATGTTTACAATTATATTCACATCACCAACAATGTGGTTCTTTCATGTCCAGAGTACGGTTCTTCATCTTTTATAAATATTGAGACTTTGACAAATATGACAAAAAAGAAGTTTTCAGTTCAGAACATTCAGAACATGAGTTTAGTTGTTAATGATTTCACTGCATCTACACATATTTATAATTATTTACTGCATCTGTTACTAAATATTTGAGAAATATATCAGATTGAAAACTCGATTTTGACAAAGGATTTTAAAAGGCCAGTCTTGCATATACCAGCAAAAACGTCCATTTTAAAAAATTTCAATATAAAAATCAAAACCCCTCTTTTATCATCAATTTTGGGTAGTTACGAAAGCATTTAATGGAGAGATATACATCAAGAAAGTTTGCTTGGTTTTCTGAATTATCGTTTGCTTTATTAAGCTGGAGATCTTGAGGATGTATTTTTGACCAAAGTTGAAATCTCAATTTTTCTATATCTAACAAATTGTCAAGATATCTTGAAGTGTTGACAAAGATGCATTTAGTCTTGATGTCTGTTATCAAGAGATCAATAAAATTAATGTTATTCTCTTTCAACGAAGGTTAAAATCAAATCAGTCCCACGGGTTTGCATAATTAAAAAAAATATTATAAAGCTATTGGAACTACCGTTCCAAGGCGGTAACCCCTCTCAGTTTTGTTAATTGTTAGTGGTGTCTCTTTTGAAACTGATCATATTTAAATTATTACCATGCTCTCTCCCTCTCGTCTTCTTGACTGTGTGGGGAGGCTGTTTTTCTGAATGCGGCGGTTCCAGATATGCATATTTCACCTTTTTATCAAGTCTAAGAATTGTAAGAAATCTCAAATCGCTACAATTTTCACAATAGATAAATGTTTCATTTTTCTCTGAAACGTTGTTTTTTTTACTGAGACTGTTAAGCTTGTCTCTGATTAAATAAAAGGAAGTTAAGTGTGGAAAAATCATTAGTTGACAGACAAGACGCATGCCAATGAGTTGAATTAAGCCTAATGACGTAAGTGAGTAACGTCAATTATATGTATAATATATACAATCAATCTATAAAACAATATTATTTGTATTTATTCTTATTATGATAAAATATTCAAAACTGAGGCATTTCTTTTGTTTTACGAATAACATCAGTTCTGCCAGTTTAAAGCATTTTGTCTGCACTTTCGTGGTCTTCAGTCGTCAAACGTTCCATAGTAATACAATAATGGTGTGATTTTTTAGATTGCTCAGTGTTTGTGAGCATGTGGAAAACAAAATCGGTTGTAAAAAATAAAGTTCTATTGCCGCACGGGGATAACGCATACATAGCGTATGCCGACGTAAATGACGTAATACGTAAAACAAATACACAGTTTATAAATAATTATTATTGTTTGATCATATTAAACATTATGTCAAACATTTTTTTTTATTATGATAATTTTGCTTTGAGATATTCAACATTGAAAACTGTGCATTTAGAACTCTTGACAAATATACATCCGCAGGGTTGCTATACCACGTGACTTTTTGGATGTCGTTCACACACAAAATCACTCGCTTCAGGTATGTTTTTGCTTATTTCTCAGTAATTTCTGGACCGATTTCGATCAGATAAAGAGCACCGTACTCCTGTTCAAAAACATTTTCATCGACATTTAACATCCATCATCAATTGGCTGCCGTCTTCTCAAACACTTAAAGACAAATTGAAAACTTTCAAACAAAAATCACGTGGTATAGCCACACTGATCATGTACATAGTAGGTACTTAATATTTTTTGTCTCATCAGTGCTTCTAGTATGTATACTTGTATAGTTTGACAGTAGCAATATAACTCTCTGATGAACAGTATTTCATTAATACGTTTAAACTATTCAGTTTGAATATTAATGTACATGTAGTGGAACCGTCAAAATGTATTACGTAAAACTTTCAGTTATTGAAACAATACAAAAAAGATACGGCCTTGGGTATGCAAATTAACCATTCGCTTCCACAATCAGGAATTTGATCAGAATCAAGAATCAGGAATATGTAACAGCGACAAAAAATTCAAAATACAAAGCTCTCGATTAATTAGGCGGAGATTTCAAGACGTGTAACTCAATCAAATCATGTGTAATTTTGCGTGAGAAAAAACAGGTCAGGAAAGCCCTCTGCCAGAACACAAAGCCTTCATACATAGCACATTTACAGAGCAAAATACTAAAAACATATTGTTACAGAGGTTTTTTTTCTTAATTAAGATGCAGGAGAAAAAGAATAATTCGACTGTAAGTCAAATCATAACAATGAAACTAGAAAGTATCTGATTGGTTAAAATGAAGATAAGTCTAAGTTTCAACCATTTAGATGCTTATGATTTAGGACAGGTCTTAAAACGAATTGCATTTTGTTGTGGGATCAAGTATTGAACTTATAATAATAAAGTGGTTTAACAATGGTCTGTCTGATTATAAATTGGGACACGTCACGGAAAAGGTACCTTCGGTCATTTTAAGTGATATTTTAGTTTTTACTAAATTTAGAAAGAACTGACATGTATAAATCAATTTCTTATAACCAAAATGTGATTCTGTTACATATTTTGATAATAAAATGGTATTTTATCGCGAAATGCATAATAAGTAATATCGTCTGCTCAAATTTATGACGTCATAACAAAGATTGACGTCAACTGTCCGAAGGTACCTTTTCCCGTGACGCGCCCCAATGAGTGTCAGACAACTTGGTTCTGTATATTAGGACAACTTCGGGCAAACGATCTTCAGCAATGTGTGTCACAAATTGAAATACAGACACAATATCAAGAGTTTGACAATATATATATATGGGTTATTGACAATATTTCTGATTCGTTGTGACTTTGTATCATTCCCTCACCATTCGTAATTGATCCAATCTAAAAATTCGCTCCGTCGTTAATGAAATTTGACAATTCGTACTGCATTCGATTTCCTGGTCCCAGACATATGTTTCGTTTGTTAACGGTTTCGTACAACCTTTCTAATGATGAAAATTCTAATGAAGCCATAATGTCATTTTATGCAATGTTAACGAATTACACGTATTAATCTTACATATGTCTGTATATAGGCATAATTGAACTATCTTGTTTTGAGGATACGGATATAATGTACTTTGTCTGTCTCTTGCATGGTTGGCTAGATGTTGTTCCTGCATTTGCATGGCTTTGCGGTTATCCATACATTAAATTAAGTCAGTGCTGTTAGTATCACTTAACCCATGTGTTATTTGGCCGGGAATACAGTTTTAGTGTTGTTTTTCTGTTTGGGAACACCTCTTGAGTTTCAAACGTTAAATCAGTCCAGCTATCATCGCAATATATTTCGAACAATTGCTTTAATTAAAAAAACTTTTGAGTTGCACTTCAATTAGGTGTTAACGTGTTCAACGGAAGATTGCTACATGTACCGATGGAAAATGAGAACATAAAATATTGCTGGTTTTCAATGTAGTTTGTTATAAAAGATAATTGTGAGGTATTAGAGTTGTCACAGCCGTACTAGACTAAAATACACAAATATAACTCTCTGATTAACAGTATTTTATTAATACGTTTAAACTATTCAGTTTGAATATTAATGTACATGTAGTGGAACCGTCAAAATGTATTACACTATTTATCAGCAGGCGTTAATACAAATATGTCATGATTACGCAAAGAACGTCACAAATTGAAATGCAGACACAATATCAAGAGTTTGACAATTAATATACGGGTTATTGACAATATTTCTGATTCGTTGTGACTTTGTATCATTCCCTCACCATTCGTAATTGATCCAATCTCAAAATTCGCTCCGTCGTTAATGAAATTTGACAATTCGTACTGCATTCGATATACTGGCCCCAGACATATGTTTCGTTTGTTAACGGTTTCGTACAACCTTTCTAATGATGAAAATTCTAATGAAGCCATAATGTCATTTTATGCAATGTTAACGAATTACACGTATTAATCTTACATATGGGTGTCTGTATATAGGCAAAATTGAACTATCTTGTTTACCAGTTACCAATAGTGCTTTTACGATACATAAAGAGGAAACTTCCCATATATTAGTTTGCCCGAAACAATATTCTAAGACAATTTGACACTTTTAGTGGGCCACAATAATTCATATTTGGAGAATTTCAGACAGGAAATAACGTAATAAAAATGTTAATATGATCTGCGTGGGTGTCAATTTTATGATGTGCAAAACATTATGAACAACATAGTTGAGAGTAACAAGGAATCTCGGTCGTTTCGACAATAAACAATCAAATGAGAACGTAGCCATTTAATTTCATATAAATGACAGTCATGACTGGAATATGTCTACAGATAATTGACAATTTTCATACATATTGCTTATTATGTAAATAATGTCAGAACTATTGTTTTATGCAAGCTGAATATATCGAACAACTGCCAATGTAAATCATATTGAAGACAAAACTATATTTTATAATAATGTTGAAAGAATGAAGTTGATTTCATTGAATGTGATTACTTTTCTTCGCTGCGGAATATCAGTCTTCATTTGTTTAGTATTAGCTTTTTCTGTTATCCTTTATCGGGCGGGGCATACTTTATATAAATGCTCAGCACAATGTATTATGTTCTAAATAGTGTGACTGAAATATTAGACTAAGTGTTTACGAGCTCTCATATTCATTCAAAGAAAAATTGTTATGTCTACATACACGCGAAAATCAGGTCTGTAAATGTTTGGGTTTTTTTTGTTATTTAAAGCAGGTTTCGCGACGCTTTCTTCCAAGTAAAATAACCCGTTACCGATGTCATGCAGTGATGGTTACGTATATCAGGGCTATCCGATCAACCTTTTTTGGGGTTGTCCCGGTTAGCTCAATCGGTTGCATTGCAGGGCTAGGCGCTGTCGCCGTGACGGTGCGGGTTCGCTCCCAGCTAGAGGCACTATCATTTCAAATTGTCTTTAGTTTTTTTCATTACGGACAACCATTATTTTAACAAGGGACTACATGTCGCTTGTTATAGACTCAAATCCGGTATAATAGACCTTGAGCTGCCAATAGACCCCCCTCCCCCCCCTGGGGGAATTTTGAAGGGTATGTTTTTCTGAAAGCCTATACCATTCTACGCATTTTGCAAGTTGTTTGCACTCTGGCGAGTGGGGCGTTTTTCCGTAACGCATGTTTGAATATGTTACCTTTGAAAAAAGTTTGTGTAAGAATGAAATATTTTACAATTGTAAAAAGTTCTAAACTAAACATATTTATTCTACACCAGATAGCTCTAATCTACATTACTAATGCAATAAAACATCATTTACCTACGGTATTGGTCTAAAATAGTGATAAAGTTATGTTATTTAACATAAAAACCTATTAAAATAAAATGTATGAATCATTTCTTACGTGCAGTAGCAAGTAATTGTGCTTATAAGTAAAATATAGTAAGATAAATGGGACATCAGGACAAATATAATACAGTGATATACATTGGGACATAAGCCTGTAACGCTATATTGAAATATGTTACCGAAAGAAAAGAAAATGGGAAAACAAGCCATAAATGTATTAGACCTTGAGCTGCCAATAGACCCCCCTGCCCTCTGGGGGAATTTTGAAGGGTATGTTTTTCTGAAAGCCTATTCCATTCCTCGCATTTTGCAATTTGTTTGCTTTCTGGCGAGTGGGGCGTTTTACCGTAATGCCTGTTTGAATATGTGACCTTTGAGAAAATTTTATGCATTGAAGAAATAATTGGCAATTATATAAGTTCTGAAATAAACCTATTTTTTCTACACCAGGAAGATGTTTTTTTTTAATTTTTAATGCAATAAAACATCTGCAACCTAAGGTATAGGTCTATAAATAGTCATTAAGATATGTTACTTATCATCAAAACCTAGTTTAAAAAGTTGTATGCAACATTTCTTACTTACATTAATAAAGAATTTCTGTTTTATTTGCTTATTTCATTATATAAATAAGACTGCAGTATTTAAATGTAATAAAGTCACATTGAGGCACATTTCTTGTTTAATGTATGTAAATAAATACATATATTTGTAAATTCCAAAAACCAAAATATCTGAAAAAAAAATACAATGGAAAAAACATCTCAAAGATAGCAAATAAAATATTTATAAATGAAATAAATTATAAAGAAATAAACTCTTAAAGACATATTGAATTTGTATGATTTAAAGATAAACTGTGTTAAAAACTTTGTTAATATTATCTATAACTTTAGTTATATGTGACTTCCTGATATGCATATTTCACCTTTTTACTATTATGGTTTATCATATACTTATGCCTATGGTAAATAAATTTGAAGTTTTGGTGTAATTGTTTGTGTTTTTTTTTAAATACACCTCTTCATGAGTTTTAACGATTAGTTAGCTTTATCTCATAATAAAAATAAATACCATATCGTAAATCACCATTTTTAAATATGTTACCCAAAAGAACGTATTTTAGTTACCAACCTCCCTGCACTTTATGTATCTTGTATTAAAATAGGTAATATATATATAGAATTATGTTACAAAAGCAAATTAAGGTATTGATGCTGGTAATATTGAACAGTAATGTATTTTTCATTTAAACGTAGTTAAACTTTAGAGGTAAATGATCTGTGTACTGCTCAATATGTCTTGAAATAAATGTGTATGATGTAGATAGTTCAAGTTCGACCTATTTTAAATCTTTTTAAATTAACAATAAACCTATCAATATGGCTGGCTCAGTGACAACATTGTAATACAGCTTACGTTTGCACTAATCATGGGCTGGTGCATCCAGTCTAAAGCTGTCCAGATACTCTTGATTGAGACAGATAACGTTAATTTGTTCTAAAAAAATGTTGAAACATTGTTTATAATTTTATTATTCTATTTATGTCTTTAGTCATCCTGTAATATGTTACCCGTTTTTACTTTAATAATCAGCAAAAATAAAAAGAAAATAAAAGCAAGAAACTGCAAATGATTAGTAAATTAACATTTTGATAAATATTTTTATATAATATTATATTATGGTAAAGTTGATCTATAACAAATTTAAAAGCTACTTAATTTAAACTTTACACAATTTAGCTGATTAAATTATATATCTGATGTTCGAAATGTTTTTATTCATCTAAAATACTAAGGTTCAGTGTAGAATTCGTAAAACATTGAAACAGCATGAGCTTTACATGTATATAGTAATTTTTTTTACTCAAGTAAAAGAATTTTTACCTAAAAAAATTATTATACAAAAGTCAACGTTAGCTTGTCTATTTGCTTACCATCACCTGCATTACACAGTTTGTCTTTCAAATTAGGATGTTTCTCTTTAACACTTATTTGTCTTTAAGAAAAATAACATTCTACAAAGATCTTAAGGAATTCTTAACACATTTAAGCTTTTTTTTGAACAATGGAAACAATAATGTTTCATTTAGGACAATTTATTTTTCTTATTTCACAACATGTTTTATTTAACAGAATTGTCAGTTATTATTGCTCTAAAAGACCAGAACTGGTGCTTTCAACCTTGTTTTTAGTAAATATAGTTCATAGAAAGTTCATATTCACATTATGAATGACTCTACTGTAATCTAGATACAAACTACCGGTTAAAACACGGTTTAGAAATTTATTTTATTTGGTGATCTTTCTAAAAAAATTATTTTAATAATTAGGTAACATATATTTAATTTTAATTAGTTTTGTTTGTAACACTTTCCAAAGCAATATTTTTATCTCTTGTCTTTTTACTTTTGGAACCAATTCTAAAAATTATTTTTTTAGAATTTATTTCATAAATGCATTGTACTTTGTCAATATTGTAACCTCGGAATTATATGTTACGGAGAAGGTTTACAATGGAAAAGCTTAAACACTTTAACATTTTAACAACATAACATAACATAACATAACATATTATACACTACAGACATCTTACTATGATTATTTTATAGTTTAATCTAAAATGATTGAATAGTCGTGATACAGTTTTGTAAATGTAATCAGTTCTTTGTACAACAATATCAGTTTAAGAGAAAATACTTAATTCAATCAGTAATATTAGTTTAAAAAACATCTGTGAAGGTAATTAAAAATTTTCACAGGGCTAACAAACATCAGGACATTGCACAGAGCACACATAGTTAATTTCTTCAAATAGATATCAGCTAACACCATTAAAATTAAATAAAAACAAGGAAATAAGCCTTATTTTAATAAGTAACATATGTTATGTATGTTGAAAATTTGAAGTCATGCAAGTTTCAAGAACACTTACATTTATAAAGCTCAATAATTTAATTAAACTCTATATTTTATGCTTGTTTATCCCAAAACATGAATACAATGTTTGAATTAACGATATGGTAACATATAAGATTATGGAAAAATTATTACAAATGCCAGTGTGATTTTTATGAAAATCACACTGTTTTATATTGTTTGATCATGCAGCTTTCAAAAACATGTATTATTGCCAAAGTTTGATTACAAATAAAAATCCTACAGGTAAGTTTCTGACTTAAATTACATCTTTTTAGGGTTATGTATGTTATACACTAAATATGTTACCTAAGTGCAAAAATTTTGAAATGAAAACTACATCAATCGACAGATAATACTTCATCCTTATACAAAAATATAAGTTTTATTAAATCGTATCTGGAATAGAGCAGAATTAAAGATTCAAAATCGATATATTGTTTCTACAAATTTTAGGGGTAACATATTAAAACCTCCGTAACTCCCTTATGCCCCACTCGCCAGAGTGCAAACAAACTGCAAAATATCCAGGACATAACAGGCTTTCAGAAAAATCATGTCTACAAAATTCCCCAAGGGGGGGGAGCAAACATGTTCCTGGCCACCGGCCTATAAGGTTCTTCTGATAAACGTCCTGTGCATTACACCATCGTTATGTTAGGATTAAACATGTACGATTTACAATTAAATGGTGTTAGTCGCCAAGTACGGCGAATTCAATCATTTGTATTTTTCAATACTGTCAAAGAGCTGGTTATAAAATCAAGCCCATAACTGAATTGTTTGTCGTGTTTGTTGATTCTCACACAGTTCAAAGGTTATGGTCTCATTTATTTATGATAAATATAATTAAAAAGCTATATTTCCTTATGAAAAACATTTTGCTGACCTATGTAACTTTATTTTAGTGGTTTTGTTTGTTAACGCATAATATGAAAAGTGAATATATGATTTATAAAATCCTTAACATGCGAACCCGTAATGCGACAGTGCCTAGCCATGCAATCCCAATTACGTTACAAATTTAGCTTACCGGGACATATCCCCCCCCCCTACCCCAAAAGGTTGATCGGATAACCCTGATAAACGTAATTATCACTGCTTGACACTGGAACGAATTATCTAGTACTAAGAAATAATTATTGCACAGCTTCTTATATTATATTTCATATCGTTCTCATTAAATAACATTTTAAGTATGGTTAATCTGTTCTTTTTACCTTAATGAGGTTAGGTTTCTATAAGGAAAGTAAATTTGACTTTAAAATTAAAAATATACAACATACAGTTGTCAGTATCGTATAACTTAATAACTGGGGTTTTAACATGGTTTTTGTGTCGTTCAGTTTTCTTCAGTACTGTAGCGCTATTTGTCCAGTGTGGCGGCCATAAAATATCTCTATTACATAAAGTCAGTACCGTTATCAGTAAAAATAACCAGTTAACGATGTCATGCAGTGATGGTAACGTATATCAGGGGTATCCGATCAACCTTTTTGAGGGTTGTCTCGACTAACTACATGGGTTGCAATGTCGGAATTGCAGAGCTAGGCGCTGTCGTCGTGACGGTGTGGAATGCTCCCAGGTAATTTCAATATCCATTGTTTTGGTGTACATGGACAATTGGGAAAAATTTGAGATCAAGTTTTTTTCTTTATTGATTTATCATTTCTAAACGTATTAAAAAATTACATGAATATTTATCTGCGACAAGTTGC